>VDFB02270651.1:124722562-125334937 GCA_007258455.2 Sequoia sempervirens | reverse complement strand
TAGTACATAAAAATTCGTCAAAAATGATACTATGAAATAATAAAAAATGCTTCCTAAACATGATAACAAAACAAACTAAACTGAAAGCATGAAAGATACATAATGCACACCTATTCCATAGTGGATTGGTGTCACTTTGTTTTGAAAGGTGACCTTTTCCCAACCCTTGACAAGCTCAAATGGTGCAAATGCAATGGTGATGGAGTAAAAAGAGAAAAATTAGTTCTCAATCCAAGAGAGTAACTTTTCATAAGATTTGTAGATGGATTGATGAAGATTAAGCCCTCTATTTAAATATTTTCAAAATGGAAGAATGCTCATAAGATGGCAATGTGGGATTAAAACCAAACCAATGAAAAGAGGCCACTTGTCAACTTGCCATAGGTTGAGGAATGTGCAAGTTTTGGCCAATGTGCTCAAGGGAGGGAGTTTCAAATTTAAATTTGTGAAATAAATGTTGAGAGGGGGATATGAAAATGAGAAGTTAATGCAATGTTGGAGGGGACAAGTCAACTTGTCATCATTTTCAAACTTGAGGGAATATTCTATTTTTTTTTTATGCCAAGTTGAAAGAAAATAAGGATTTTAATAAATCAATAAATTGATTTATTTGTGCAACTGGGAATATCTAGAGGATGTGATGGGTGGTTAGGTTAGGCTAATTAGGATTAGATTAGCTTAATGATGATTAGGTGAGTTTGAACTTTTTGACTTGAATATTTGATTTATTTAAATCAGAAAAGGATGGAATATGCATTTGGAGATTTAATTAAATAAAGTTTGTTTTATTTAATTAAAGGGATGATGTTTGATTTATTTAATTTAAATGAATAACCTTAGGAATGAAATTAATGAGTTTATCTGATGAATGGATGAAGGTGAACTTGATTAATTTGATGAGTGGATGAATGTGAAACCTGGTTTACTTGATGAACAGGCCTAATTGAATGCATAATGTTAATTTTGCATGTCTACATTTTCCCCCTCTTTGAAGCAATTACTTGCTGTGTTGGTTCAAAGAATAAACTTGCCGTGATCAAAATTCAAAAAAAAAAATGATTTTTTCGGGTGCCCCAGTGGAAAGAAGTACACTAGTACATTGCCCCCTCAAGAGATTGAGTGAAAAGATTCCATTTGAGGGTTGATCTCACGATAAAGAGGTTCAAAATGGATGGTTATGGATGATGATGCAAATGAGATGGTTTTAAGATGCTTAGAATAACAAATCTATATTATCTTAAACAACTTAAATGATGATATGATGTAAGATGGATGACATTGATGATGTGATATGCCATGATTATGCAAATGTATGATTTTATGAGATGCTTAGACTAACAGATCTATATTACGATGATGATATGCTGTGATTATGAAAATGTGATGATTTATGAGATGCTTAGACTAAAAGATCTATATTATGATGATGATATGCAAAATATTGATGGTTTGTGGATGAAAGATGGATGCATGATGGATGCATTGGTGATGATGATTAATTATTCATGATGTGATGTTAGTGCGGAAAAAAAGACATTAGATGATGAAAAGAGGATCCAACAAGCCAACTTTATGAGAGATGATGATGAGAAATGATGATGATAGATGGATGATTTGCTTATCAAGGATTGGAATTTTAAAAGGGTCACTTACCTTATGTTTGATAACACACATAAGTACAATGCATCAAGGTATAAAGGACTAGGATGGCATAGTACTTAGTGTGATGGACTTTGACTCAAAAAATAGATAGGAGCATTCTTGTTCACACCTGACATACGAAAACCTTGCTAGGATGCACTTTAGAAGTTTCAAACACCTTGGGCCAAAACACAGAAAGGTATAACCAATCAATGCAATAGTCAACAAGCTTTCTAAAACATCCTCCATACATATCTAACAAAGAAAGCATTCGCCAAGTTATTTTACAAGAATGTCCAACAAGCATAGAAAACAAAAGGATAATGATCGTTGCCCCATTCCTATATCTCTAAATCCTTCATTCGGATATCATCAAGAGGTCCTTGGACTGAGTGCAATAAGATAAGTCAAAGGAAAAAGATAAAGCACACAAACAAGTTGATGTTCTTCAATACCGCTAACCAAAAGGGAATGTGTTTTCAAGGATAAGAACCGAAACTATCGCCAAAAGATAATGCCCATTGTAGGAAGGATACATCCTAGGACATGTTAGTGGATGGTGGCACGTCATTTTGTTTATCCAAAGTGCTCTTTATGATAAATAATTCCCCTTGTAGTAAGGATTCATCCTAAGACATGATGTTATTGGATGATTGATATGGGACTGCTTGGATGATGGACTATCGACACAAATAATTGACCGACTTGTTTACATACTGACTTAGACTTGAGACTTGATGTTTTTGATTTTTACTTTTAACTTGCTAGACTTGTTTCTAACTATTTCACCAAAGGTTGAGGATGATGATCAATTTATTATGAATGGTGTTATTGCGGGTGTAAGCGAGATGAGATGGATGGATTTTTTTTTCAAATATTTGGATGTTTTTGGAGTTTTGCAATGTTTTAAGGCTGTTTTTGGTAATTTTTTTGAGGTTTTCAAATGTTTTGATTTTTGATTTTCCAATGTTTTGGGATTTTCTGAGATTTTTACCAAGAGACTAACCTAAAGACCTATCCTAGGTGCCTCAAGAGCTGATCAACAAATTAGCCTTGCCTACGTTATACACGTAGAGACCACGTAGTTTGACTGACAACTTGACCAATTTATAGATGATGATATACATGATGGGATGTCAGTTTATTATGACAGAATCCTAAAGGACTGACCTAAGTGTCTCAGGGGATGATCAAAGATCAACCTTGCCTACGTTCAAGCTCAAAGACGACGTAGTTCAACTAGACGACTTTGTTTTGACTTTTGAATGACTTTTTGACCTATTTTGGAATTTTAAATGTTTTGAATGTTTTGGATTTCACGATGTTTGATTTTTTGAATTTTTGAATATTATTTTTATGTTTTTTGGATTTTTGATTTCCCTAATGTTTTTGAATTTTTTTTTTTCTGATGTTTTTGGATTTTTTGATTTTAAGACTTTAAGAATATACATGAATCTGATCCAATGAGAACATGCCCCCAGTGTGATGCAATAGACTACTCTGATAAAGGAAGGATAGATTTACCTTGGGGATGGGCCGAGTAGTACTAGGAGGGATCATGATACGAACACATGAACATGCTATGGTGCAGATGCGAATGGATGAGTGATGGATGGAGACCTGAATGCGATGGAAGATGGAAGCATAATGGATGGATGATGTTGAACAAGCCATAAGGATCTTGGTGGATGGAAAGTGCTTATTTATGCAAGGCACCTATTTTCAAGGTTTTCACCAAGGTACTTGTCCAAAGTGCCAGCGAAGTGGTTTTCACTAGAGGACGATTTTTCTCTTTACTATTTTTTTGTTCCTTTTTCTAATTTTTTTGGATTTTTTTTCTTTTTTTTTGTTGTCTTTCAAGGCCTTCCATTTACCATATTTTTTGCCAAAGAGATAACCATTTTTCAAGGACATTTTCTAATTTTTTTTTTTAATTTTTGGTTCTATACCTTGAAAGATTTAGGCATAAAACTTTTTTGAGATGGGGTGATATGGGCTCTTGTAAGGGTTTGTCCATTCCATGTCCATTCCATTCATTCCATTCCATTCCTTCTTTAAGTCCATCTGATCCGTTTAAATAATTCATATCCCTCCATCCTCCATCTGATGGCTCATTTTAGTCTTGTTTTTCCGTTGCTCTTCATCCATTGATAAAGTTTAGTGATATCTGAGGGATGGGGCTCGATCTCAGTAAGAGTCTTGTGATCCGTGAACTAGGGAGAAGGGGTGTGCTTGATGGGTGTGCGGATGCTAGTTCGATAAGCCCAAAGGGTGGGATTAAGCTATAGGTGCTAGTCATGACCTACGTTGTTGACTATTTTCTTGAGGATTTTGAGGATAGTTTTGTTTGTAGCTTCTACTTGGCCATTGCCATGGGGATAGTACGGGGTGTAGAAGCGATGTTGGATTTTTAATTTATCACATAGATCGCCGAACCTCGATTCTTGAATGGTGTCACGGTATATGAGATAATGGCTTGTGGGACGATAGGCATATGCAATGGTTCAAGATGAATTTTGAGATGTGCTTCCTAGTTATATGCGTCATCGGTATGGCCTCCACCCACTTAATGCCATCTCACTGTTGCGGATTCTCATTAAGTTTGTCAAAGGCTAAATTCAGTAGGTGCTGAATTTTTCCCAAAGCTAAATTCAAGTCCCCACGTGAAAGGGCCATTGTGTGGCTTGATAGGATGAAAACTCTTGAGCTGGAGCATGGATGAGGTCTCATGCTGCTAACATTACATGAACTGCTACATGATCATGTGCTTCTCTTTTCCATTGTGGGCCAATGTGCCCCATCCTCCAGCAATTTCCCAGCTGGTCATTCCACTCGAGTGCAAACCACAGATACCATTATGTACTTTGGTTAGAGCGGTCAATGCCTCCTCAACGTTTAGGAAGTGTAGTAGAGTTCCTTCTATGCTTCTATGATATAGGGTATCACCTAGGATGGAAAATTTGGATGCCTTTTTAATAAAGGTTCATTTTAGGTTTGATGGTAAGTCAGCGGGTATGACTCCTATTCGAAGGTATGCATAAATGTCATGATACCAAGGATCACCGGGACCAACGATTTCGCACACAAATTCTAATTCTGGTACCTCGAATGTGGGCACAAGAAGCTTCTCTATCAGGAATTCATATTTTGGAACATTGTTCGAGATGTCTAGTAGGGACCCAATTGTTGCCATGGCGTCTACAGCTCTGTTGTTGGCTCTAGGTATCTGATCAAATGTAATTTCGATGAAGGATTCTTTGAGAGTCTCAACCAATTTCTTGTATGGAGTGAGCTTGTCATCCTTGGTCTGGTATTCAGCATTCACTTGATTTATTATCAATTGAGAGTCTCCGTACACTTTGAGAGCTATGATGTTCAATTGCACTGCTATCTTGAGACCTATAGTCAAAGCCTCGTATTCTGCAATGTTATTGGTGCAGGGAAATGCCAGTTTGTATGACTGTGGTATGCAATCCCCTTGTGGGGTGATGAAGAAGACACCAACTTGTTATCCATGTTGTGTATATGAGCATTGAAGTATAGTTTCTAGTGGTCAGCTACGTTGAGATTGAAAATGGATTCATCTAGAAACTCTGAGACAAGAGGGTTCTCTTAATAGATAGGTGCTTCTGCTAGTTGATATGCAATGGCTTGACCTTTGATTGCTTTCCTCTCCACATATTTGATATCATATTCTAATAATATCATCACCCATTTTTCCATTCTTCCTATGAGCATTGCCTTTGATAGTAGATACTTGAGGGGGTCAATTTTGGCAATGAGTTTTATTTTATGTGCCAACATGTAATGTCTAAATTTCTGAGATGAAAAAACTACTGTGAGACATGCTTTCTCAATGAACGAATAGTTTAGCTCATGACCAACCATTTTCCTACTAATGTAATAGATAGCCCTCTCTGTTCCATTTTCGTCATGCTGAGCTAGGAGAGGTCCAAGCGCTGCTGCTATTGCTAACACATATAGAATCAATGGCTTTCTTGGGATGGGTGGCATTAAGACTAGTGGTTTCAATAGATATTCCTTGATTTTGTTGAATGCCTCTTCACATTTTGTATCCCATTTGTACGCTACCTCCTTGTGGAGTAGGTGAGAATATTGGTTCTACTTGTCTGCCAATTGTGCTATGAATCTTCTAATGGATTGGAGTCTACCTTGTAGACCTCTTAGTTTCTTTAATGTTTTTGGTGCCTCCATTTCAAGGATTGCTTTCACCTTAGCTAGATCCACCTAGATACCCCTCATTGATACTATATATCCTAGTATTTTACCTAATTGTGCACCAAAGATATACTTCTTGGGATTTAGTCTGACTTTGTACTCTTCCAGTCTATCAAAAATAGCACTTAGGGTTGCTCTGTGATCTTTTATTTTTTTGGATTTAGCTAGGATGTCGTCAACATAGTCTTCAACTGTCTTAAGGATCATGTCATGGAATCAATGTCATGGCCCTTTGATATGTTGCTCCCACATTCTTTAGGCTGAATGGCATCATGTTCCAGCAGTAAGTCCCCCATGGACAAGTGAAGGTTGTCTTATGTTCATCCTCTTTTGCTATCATGATCTAATTGTACCCTGAGAATCCGTCCATTAGTGACATCTCATGTCCCGTTGTCATGTCTACTATCATGTCGATGTTGGGAAGCACAAAGTCATCTTTTTGACACGCCTTGTTCAAATCTCTGAAGTCTGTACAGATTCTAATGGCTCTGTCGGGCTTTGAAACAGGTACCAAGTTTGATATCCATTTTGGATAATCTATTGGTCAAATGAATCCTGAATCTAGTAGCTTTTTTAGCTCCATTTTGACCAATAAGGTGATCTGAGGGTGCATTTTTTGAAGCTTTTGTCTAACAAGCTTTGCTTCTGGATACACTGCTAAGTGGTGAACCACAGTCTTTGGATCAAGTCCTGGCATGTCAGCATAACTCCATGCGAATTTTATTTGTCTTTCCCTTAGGAATGCTGCTAGGAGCTCTTGCTCTTCTGATAGTAGTGATTCTGCATAGATTGTGATATGCGGGGTCTCCTCTGTTCCTAGGTTGACAGGATTGCATTTTTCTGCCAAGACTGTTAACTTTTCCTGATGAATAGCTCTTAAAGGAAGATTGAATCCCCCATCCTCAGGCGCCTCAGAGAGGTTTTCACCATTGGATGCGTCCTTTCTTTTTACTTTTTTCTTGTCAGAGAGTGTCATAGTGTGGTTTTCAATCAAGGACTTGGATATTATTCTTAATTTCTCACTTTTACGACTGAAGGATTCAATCATTTCCCCATAATAGGCATGTGTGTCCAACTCCATTATAAACCTTGCTTTATGGTCCCCCTCTGGAATGTTATCCCACATTCCCATGAATTTCCAGAGTGCCTCATCATTTTCGAATGTATCAAGAACCGGTGGTCCTCGTTGGTCATAGTCGATCAATTGGGGGTATACTAAATGGATCTCATGATTTTGATGGTTTGTTTCAAAGGAGGGTGCTAATCATGCAAAGGGCGGTATCCTCAAATAACCTAGGTAGATTGGTCATGGTATGCTCGTCCTCACTACTATTATAAATTTCAGTTATAAAGTTATGTATGTCTCTACTTGTGGATATTGGTAAGCGTACTTCTGTTGTAGTTGGATGAGAAGGAATATTAACCATTCTATCCAGAGGACTTCGGCCACATATGGTTATACTCAGAGGGGTCAATCCAAGGCTAAGTTTTTTTATCGGTCGCGTCTTTGGCATTATAGGTATTGTGAGCCCATTCTCATTTTGTCCCAATCTTTGATTTCTATCGTAGCCCATTGCGAGCATCATTTGCAGACCCTTGCTTCCGTTATCCATTGGTAGTTCAGGTCCTGGTCTTTCATCTTGATATAGCATATGAGATGGATCTGCATCAATAACTTCTCATCCAAGATCTCCCCAACTTGTGAAGGTGGGATAGTTTTCGAGAGGTTTTTGGAATGTGGAAGCTTCGTTTGTTTGCAGACGTCCCCGTGATCTAGGAGATTATGGTAACTCTCCTACCACAAAAGCATTATTAGGAAGCTCGTATTTTCCATAGCAGTTATCCTGGATGATAAGCTTGATGTAAGAGATGGTGGGGATGGTGGGAGTGGTGGGTGTCTCTATCGCAGAAGTGGATGCGAGAGTGGCGGGATCGATGTATGGTGTGGATGGCTCCTCATCATTTTTTGGTACTTGGGGGATTTTTTAATACTTTTCTTCAAGATTTTTGAAGTATGAGAAAGGTTCGAGATCTCCAGGGATGGTGACTTCTTGTCTGTTATGTGTAAATTTCACACATTGGTGGAAAGTTGATGCTACTGCTTTCATCGCATGGATCCATGGACATCCTAGGAGGATTTTATATGGAAAGTCAAGGTCCAAGACCTGACAAGTGGTTTCCATGAGAGTCAACCCTACTTGAATAGGGAGCTTGATTGTGCCTTGAGACACTCTTTCTTGATCATCGTATGCTCTTATTTTGATACCCTTCCCTTTGTCGATAGAATCTTTTGATATTTTCAACTACTTGATGAGGCTAAGAGAACATATATTCAAACCTGCACCTCCATCCACCAATACTCTTTTGACTTTTCTCTTATGTACTATGGCTTCCAAGTGAACTACACGGTTGTGAGATGGTTGTGTGGGGAAATATTGGTTAGAGAATGTAAGAAGATTAGGCGTAATGATATTTCTGACCATAGCTTGGAATTTCTTTGCATCAAGATCTACAGGGACAGTGGATGATGCCAACGCTTCTTCAAGAATTTTCCTATGGGAAGATGAGATCTTTAGCAACTCCATGATGGAGATTTGCGCTGGCATTCTCTTGAGTTGATCTAGGACATTGTAGCCATTATGGATAGGTCTAGATGTGGGGACTTTGTTTGGCTGGGATGATCCTGCGATGGTTACTTTGCCGCCTCTTCTGGTGACTCCACAATCTTTGGCATAGGCACCCTTGATAGTAATGACCATGCAATTTTCATCTAGGGAGGCGACGACTATTTCATACACATGATTTACGTTTGAGTGGGTGCCTTTCCTTTTATCATTTTTATTCCCTTTGTTACCATGATTTGGCATTGGATTCGTATATATCTTAAGATCCTGATTTCCTGTAGGTTGTTCCACGTTTATAATTCTTTTATCGATGAGATCTTGAACGATGTTTTTCAATCTCATGCAACTGTTTGTGGTGTGGCCTTTGATTTTATGGAATTCGCAAAGTTGATTCTCGCTATACCAAGGAAGTTTCACATCTGGTTCTTGGTAATTTTCAAATGTAGGAGCCTAGATGAGTTTTTCGTCGATTAGATTTTTCATGATGTCTTCAAGTGGTTCCCCCAAAGTGGTGTATTTTCGCTTGGTATAACTCTTGCATTGGGGTGGTCCTCGTTGCTCATTGAGATTATTGATTGTTAGATTGTTCTTTTGGTGTTGTGCTTGGATTTGTGGTGCGGGTGTATGTTGGTGAGGAGCACTAATGACCACCTTGGAATCAACGACACCATCATTAGTATTTTTTTTGTTTCTTTCCCACGTACGAGGTTTATTGTTGTAATTGGATGGTGGGCAGTTGTTTTGTTGTTTGTGGTATGATGTTGATTCTGCAGGTTGAGTTATGAGGGCTCTTTCAATGCTAAGTGCCTTGAAGATCAATTGATCATATGTGGTGATGCCTTGAACCTTGAGATGAAATTCCAAGCGGCCTTCAAGGTTGGCTATGATGGTGCAAACTTGTTGTTCTGGCATGGTCCACTTGCTCCGATTGGCCTTGGCTCACCATCATTGTAGGAATGAGGTGAATGATTCACCCTTTCCTTGTTTTAGAGATGAGAGTTCTTCTAGACTAACATCCATTGCAATGTTGCATGCATAAATTTTAATGAATGTGTCCCTAATTTCTTGGAATGTTCTAATGCCTGAAGGTAAGTGAGAGAACCATTTTATAGCATGGCCTGCCAAGCTCCTAGGAAATAGTCGTATCAAATAAGTATCATCGTATGCGACTTCCATGCAATGAGCCTAGAATTCCCTGATGTGATCTTCAGGGTTTCCCATCCCTCGATATTTATCAAATTTGGGGATTTCAAATCCCTTGGGGAATGGTTTCATCACTAGGCTCCTGTCGAATGGATATGGACACAAGTTGCTTGGTGTTTTGGTTGTTCACCCTGATTGAAGATCGAGCACTTGTTGCGAGAGCAACCTGATTTGTGTCGTTACATCATTTTGCAAATTAGGGGGTGGGATGAAAGTGTTTTAGGGTGTTTTGATTATGGGTTGGATGGGTGGGTTGGTCGGTGTGTTGTTTGACGTGTTTTTCAATGGTATGTGTATGTTCTTCCGAGCTAGGTAGGCTTCAACCTGCTTTTGTATGAACAACACTTGTTGTTGATCTTTTTGTTGTTGTGCTAAGATTTGTGCTTGTTGTTGTGGTTCCAACAACGCTTGTTGTTGGGCTGCCAATTATGCTCCTGCTTGTTGCTCTTGATATTGCTTTATTGTTTTCTAATATGCTTGCAATTGTGCTTCTTGTCTTTGTGCAAGGAGTTGTGCTTGATATTGGGCTTGTTGTGCCTGATATTGAGCTTGCGCTTGAGCTTTCACTTGTGCTTGTGTTGCTTGTTGTTGTTATAGAAGTTGTGCTTGAGCGACCTTTTGTGCTTGCAATGCTTGCACGACTTGTGCAGCTTGAGCGGCTTGTTGTTGTTGTTGTTGCAATAAATCTTGGGCTTGTGCTACTTGTTGCGCTTGTAATGTGGCTTGCGTAGCTTGGGAAGCTTGCGTAGCTTGAGTAGCTTGCTAAGAAGCTAGTTGTACGACCTTTTGTTTCTACACTTGTTGGAATCCTCTTTGAAAAGGAGCTTGCAATGCCACATTGTATTGGTTTGATGTGGTGGAAGTTGGTGGTGGTGGGGGTGGTGGTGGATTCAGAATGGCGTTCATGGTGGTGGTGAATGGTGATGTCATGTTAATGATTTGAGATGGTATTGTTGATATGGTGGTTTGAGTGATAAGTGGTGCCATTGATGTGATTGGTCCTTGAGAGACCATGCTTTGTGATGTTATGGGTGTGTTTGATGATGTTGCAATTGCTTGTGTGTTTGTCATCTGTTTTTGTGATGTCAAAAATAGGTTTTGAGCATTTGACATAATGCTTTGGTTGATATTTGGGATGTTGTTTTGATCGATACTTGGTAAAGGGGGAAGCCCTAAGCCAAGGAGTGGTGTGGATGATGATGGAAGAATCAGAACTAATGGAAATGTAAGGGTTGTGTGTCCTTGTGAAAATGTTTTGGTGTCGAAAATGCCCCCTGATCCGAACATGTCTCCTTCCTCTTGCGAATTTGTGAGGAGAGGAGTTTGAGGTGTTGCGCAAAAAAATGTTGATGATGGATCATGATGGAAAGTGAGAGGAACATTCTTTTGTAATGGGTTGTCGAGTATGTTTTGTTCCAAGATGGTGTTTTCCTCTAGGTCTTGATTGTTAACAAGGGGGTGTGACTGAAAAGCATTGAGAAATGCATTTCCCTTATTAACATTAGGTTGGGTTGGAGCCAAAGATGTCATGATTTTTAGAATGTTTTGCGTGATGTTTTGGGATGGGGGTGTGGATGAAATGGGAATGGTGGATGAGATTGGAGGAAATGATGTCTCTACTATGGTACTTATGTCAAAATCTGAAGGTAACTTGGCCCCTTGTTTTGCTAGCTCAAGCATGTATTATGAAGAGTTAAGTCTCATCATGATGTTGATGATTTTATGGTTCTCCAGATTTTGGAGCATTTCAGTTATTTCTTCATGAGACATTCCAAAGGTAAGATCCTCTCCTTGGTTTTCCTCTTGCGGATTTTGCGATGATGTCAGAAGGTTAACTGCAAGATTTCCAGACCCAATGGGATTCATTTCAGGAGTGGTTTGACTAAGATCAGCTAAAGCGGGTGTTTCTTTGTTGGCTTCCATGCTCTTCTTGTATTGAGATCTGGCTTGAACCATAAAACAAGGATCAATTTTTAAGAATGGGAGATGAATCTCTTGATTCTTTGGATTGATCTTTATTTTATGTCTCAAAGTGGAAAATTTTAGGATATCTTGAGGATCGAAAGGTGATACAATGATGATGCAAAAGATGGGTGATGTGGATGTTATGATCTTTTGGTAAGTCTTGAAGGAGATACTAGGCTTTTGGGACTTTCAGATATGTTGCAAATTTTGATTTTGGGATTTGTCCTTGATTGATTTTGATTTGGATTTTGAACAAATAGACCCTAAGATGTTTGGATGATTATCTAAGGGATAGATTTGATCAAAGGATGATAATTTGGATATGTGTGGGGAGAAGGATGCATCTACCCACACCTATCCAAACAAGATGATAGTCTCACTAAGCATATGACGAAGGATTCATCTACATATACTAAGCTAAACAAGATGATTTTGATAACTTTTTCTAAGCATATGCAAAAGGATGCATCTACACATACCTAGCCAAAGGTGATTTTGATAATGTTTTCAAGGATTTAGTCTCAAGGATTTTGATGATTTTGATTTTTCAAAAAAGCCTAGCATTAAGGATGATTTCAAGATTTTCCAAAAGGTGATTTGTAAGATGATGTTTGTTTTGATGTTTGAAGGATGGATGAAAAAGATTTTGATTTTCTTTGATCCTACGATGAACCTAAAAAAGACACTTTGTTTGCCTAGACCTAGGTATTGAAGAACAAGCTTTTCTCTAAACAAGATGTTCAAACTCTCTGAAAATATTTGGGTTTTGGCAGTAATAGAATGAATACAAACCGAGATTGTTCCTTGAAGCTTTTTTGTAAAAGTTGAAAAGCAATCTTTGTCTGACTTCGTATAACATAGAGAGACATTCTTCATGGGCTTTTAGACTAAGGGCATTCACCTTTGGTTTCTTGATCTTGATTTTGCGTGAAATCATTGGAGACACATGTGTGGGGTCCAATTTTTTTTAATCTTTTATTAATGGATTCTTTTTACCACAAACACACTCTTGATTAGATTTCAAACTGAATTTCCAATGTCTCAACTTCGTCTCATTTCACAAGGTATATTATGTGAAACCTTGATGAAATTAAGGAAAGGGTTACCTTTTGTTTAACTTTAGTGGGAAAATTGAGATGTAAATTCAAGTGCTTAGAAACCTCTAAGGATGTAATCCCAAGGGAAAGCAATAACACAAGAATTTAGTCAATGGTATTTTCCTCCTAAAGGGTTTGAAATTTTGAGGATAATGTTGAGTGTTTGTTTTTGAATGTTTTCGAACAAGCAAAGTGTTTTGTAACCACAAGAAATATGACATCCTAGCTCAATTGGTATGTTATTCTTAGTGGGCTTGCCTCATGCCCTTCGTAGAAGAAGAGATGATTTTACATGCAACCAAGGAAAGATTATAAAGGTATGTTAAGAATGAAGTCTTAACCTCTATACTTTAACCAAGATCGGAAACAACAAGTAACTTCTTGGAATCTAAGTTCCAATGCACCACTTCTATAAACTCGCTCAATGGATCAATTGGTCACTACAAAACAAGGGTTCTATTTCAGACTTTCCATTCGTGGGGGTTGACCCATACAACAAGAGTCCCCTTTTGGATCCATCTTGTCGGAATCAACCACGTGATATTGGCATTTACTCCAATACCCACATTTATATCCAGTTGGAAATACTCTTGGCTTTAGAGTGTTACTGGTTGAGTCATTCCCTTGGGTGAGTACATTTTCCCCAAGGCAGGCCCTCTAGGATAAACAAAAGTGAGTAAAGAAAAAATCCGTAACTTGATCAATCTTTGATGGCAACAAAGAGAGAGAATATACGCGATAATTCCCCCACTCATACTTGCACAAGATCTTGTTCAATTTTAAACCCAAGTCGAAGTGTGGAGGAAATATTTTATGCAACTTAATGTCATCAAAAAGACTTTTGGTTCTCAAGATCGCCGTAAAGCGCGAGAGAAGTTTGCATGCCTTTTTAGATGAGATTACTTTGAATAAGAGATTACGAAACACGAAAAAAACATGTTCATTTTAAGCCTCACATCAATGATGAATTCGTTTTAAAGCACCAAATGAAATATGAGTTAGCCTAAAATAGAAAATTAAAGCATACGACAAACTCTCCAAGCATTTTGAAATGTTTGTTTTAAAAACCAAAGGTGAGTTAGCATGAAACAAAAAATTAAGGCATTAAATGGAAGCCCTTAAGCATTAAAAAATGCTTTCTAAGTTTCAAATTTTGATGCTCAATTCTTCAACTCCAACTTTGCTTTCATTTTCACTCAACTCCAATGCTTGATTCCAATGTCGATTTCACCTTCGCTTTCTTTCGTGGCCTTTCGTTAGCCTTTTTTTGCTTCCCTCTTTCACTTTCTTTCCTTGTTTTCCTTTCATTTTCCTTTGTACCTCCTTCATTTTCACCTTCCTCATTTTCGTTTCGCTTTCCTTGTACCTTTTTCGCTTTCCTTTGTTTCCCTTGTACCTTTTCCTTTCGTTATCCTTTTACTTGATTCCAATGCTCAATTTTAACCTATTTCCTACAATCACCATAAATAGGGGTTATGCATGCCTTGTAAAAGAAATATAAGCAAGTTATGCATAACTTTGTTTTAAATAGAAATAAAACAAAAGTGATAAGGCATATGAGTTCTTTGTGGTGAATTCAAAATTTCAATACAATTCTAATTTACATCCATTTTCACAAAAGAATATTTGATTTCAAGAAATTTTCTTATGGATGCATTTAAATTCATTTTGGACTAATGGAAATTTTGGAGTGGAATTCTATTCAAGATAAGGCATCTGATATGAAAAAAACCAAATCAAATGTTTAAATCCCACCTAAAAGGCCAAATCAAGCATTCGAAGGAAAAAAGAAAACAATTGTGATGATGATTTGAATGGAATTTGATAGTAGACAAGAATACGTGCCATTCTTGAGAAGGACAAACAATGAAAAATGGAGTTTTAAGAAAAATAAATGCTTTAGTCTAAATCACAATTTTCTTCATCGAGTTACGTAAATATTTTGTCATTAAATACTTAAATCCCTCGAGATAGTGTACTTTTCAAATTTGAATGGTTAGATATACCTCTGAAAAACTTGATAATTATAGAAGATATTCATGACAGATAAGGGAAAAAGTAATAAAGACCGAGTGACAGTATTACTGATGCAATAAAGACAGATTTGGAAAAAAAATACATCACTGGCTTTTGAATAACTATTTCATCCGTAATCCATGGACCTTGAAACACACAAGGACAAAGGGATTCAAACCAATGTAGATGGTCATAGTCATAGTAGGAAGATGAGTTCTCTCAAGTTGTGCCATATAGATACCTCACCAAATGCAACAGTTGTAGGAATTTATATGGCACAGGAGAAAATGGTAGCTGATTCAAAGTTAAGACAGATCCGCAAAATACTCCCCTAACCCGTGCTATCTCAAACACAGCCATTAACAATAGAACACGTCACAGAAGAACAAAAGAATCTGTTAAGTACATTCATATCAGTCTTAGGTAGCTGCTACTCCAAGAAACGTCGAGAATTAGATCTGGAGACCTAAGAAACAAGCATAATGTTCATTCCGCACCAATCATGGAAAAGTAAAGTTAAAAGGCATGACACGGTCAGAGTAATGTGATCTAACTTGTAATAATTGTTGCATTTTCATTACACCTCTGCATAATATCTCTAAAAGCTTTAAGAATATTCAAACCAAATTATATTAATCAATATTAAATGGCAAACGAGTTGGTGTCAAAACTTTCAAATAAATGCAGTTGTCATGTGTACCAAACATCAAGTAAAGTGAAAGCATACTGAGGGTACAATGATTGCAGGGCATGCGCTGAATGGATATTTCCTACTCTGATCAAGCTCTAATCCATTACAGATCTTCATATATGTCTGCAGGTATGCGTGCACTAGTATATTTTACTGTTAAAACAAGCTTAGAATTAGGCGTTTCTTCATGAAGAAATACCAAAGGAGCGAATAAATCACAACGGATGAATAATTTTAGCAAGTTCCTATTAAGATCTATGAGTTTCTAATTTTGTGTGGTGATTTCAAGTATGTTTTTGGAGACATTTGGTATTTATTAGATCACATGAAGGAATCTAGTAAGATAAATCACAAAATCTTGACTTCAAAAGGATGAATTAAAAAAAGAATCACAAATAATAGTCTCTCAAATCAAATGTTGCAATTTTAGCTCCTTCCTAGATATCTCAAGAGGATTTTTCAGATACAAGTTCAAATAAAGAGGTGGCCTTCTTACATATTCAACTTTTAAAATAACTATTTAAGCCACAAAAAAAAAAGAACCGTGAACTAGATAGAAGAGTACTAGCATTGACAGACCAAAAAGAACCATAAACCGGTTTTAAGACAAAGACAATATATATATCATGAAATCATAGCTATTTGATACAAAATTGCAAGTGCTCCTTTGTGAACATTGTTGAAATACAAATGTAATAAATAAATAAAAAACAAGCAAATGAAATCAAGATATTAGTGTAAGCCCTCCCTCTAGCGCCATATGTGAGCATCCATTAAAATCTGCAAACACTAAACTTCAAGCATGGGTTAGTACCTACAAATTCCTCAAAAATGCTCTTATGAAATAATGCAAAATGCTTCCTAAACATGATAACAAAACAAACTAAACTGAAAGCATGAAAGATACATAATGCACACCTATTCCATAGTGGATTGGTGTCACTTTGTTGTGAAAAGTGACCCTTTCCCAACCCTTGACAAGCTCAAATGTTGCAAATGCAATGGTGATGGAGTAAGAAGAGAAAAATTAGTTCTCAATCCAAGAGAGTAACTTTGCATAAGAGTTGTAGATGGATTGATGAAGATTAAGCCCGCTATTTAAAGATTTTCAAATTCGAAGAATGCTCATAAGATGGCAATGTGGGATTAAAAACAAATCAATGAAAAGAGGCCACTTGTCAACTTGCCATAGGTTGAGGAATGTGCAAGTTTTGGCCAATGTGCCCAAGAGAGGGAGTTTCAAATTCAAATTTGTGAAATAAATGTTGAGAGGGGAACATGAAAATGAGAAGTTAATGCAATGTTGGAGGGGACAAGTCAACTTGTCATCATTTTCAAACTTGAGGGAATATTCTATTTTTTTTTTTATGCCAAGTTGAAAGAAAATAAGGATTTTAATAAATCAATAAATTGATTTATTTGTGCAAGTGGGAATATCTAGAGGATGTGATGGGTGGTTAGGTTAGGATAATTAGGATTAGATTAGCTTAATGATGATTAGGTGAGTTTGACCTTTTTGACTTGAATATTTGATTTATTTAAATCAGAAAAGGATGGAATATGCATTTGGAGATTTAATTAAATAAAGTTTTTTTATTTAATTAAAGGGATGATGTTTGATTTATTTAATTTAAATGAATAACCTTAGGAATGAAATTAATGAGTTTATCTGATGAATGGATGAAGGTGAACTTGATTAATTTGATGAGTGGATGAATGTGAAACCTGGTTTACTTGATGAATATGCCTAATTGAATGCATAATGTTAATTTTGCATGTCTACACCTAGTATGGACAATGGTGTATTAGGAACTGACAATACCACTTCTATGGCTTCACCTTTCCATCCAATGAATGTTGACACCCAAAAAAATTCCCTCCCACAAGAAAAGGTCATTAATATTCATGAGGATTTTGCACATTTACAAGATTTTTCAATAGAAAACATATCCTCCACTACCATACCTTCCATTGAAAATTTTCATCATTTGATTGAAATTGATGATGGCTTGCAAGTGATGAAGAGAATTGTTGAGATTCACAATAAACATGCCTCTTCTCATACTCAATCTGCAAACATTCCTCTAAGCCAAGGAGGACCTCAAGTTTCTCCCCCTTCAACCATAGCACCTATACCAACTTATACCAATCTGCAAGTCCACACAACTATGTAACATGTTAATTATGTGGCTACTTCTCTCCTGATTCCACCTAGCATTCCTACTTCTCTTGTGGCATTACAAGTCCCCTCCACCACCTTTACACCTCATAGTATTCCTTTCACTTCACCTAACATCAACTACACTCCATCATCCTTTTCTCTTCCACCTCAACCCACTTATCCCAATTTTTTTCTTACACAACTCTTTAATATTGTTTCATCTATGCAACATCAAATTTCCACCATTAGCCAAGTTCAATCCGCTCCAACCACATATCATGTCCATAGCATCTCATTATCCTTAGAAATCTTATGTACCTTGATGCCACAAGGGATAGAAATGCCTCAGTTTGAGAAATATGGAGGTAAAGGAGATCCTGTCAACCATGTTAATGCTTATACAACTTTGTGTAGTGCCTTTGTCCTTGATGATAAATTACTAGCCAATCTATTTCCAAGGACCTTGAAAGATACTGCATTAGAATGGTTTTCCAACTTGCCCAATCATTCCATCTGTTCATTCAATGAATTGGTGAATGCTTTCATTAGTCACTTTCAAGTTCACATGACACCTAAAAAGAAAATGGATGACCTCATGAGATGTACACAAAACACAGACGAAAAAGTAACAAATTTTATGTCACAATACCAATCCATGTATGCTCAAATTGATGTCAAGATTTTTGATGCACATCTGTAAAATATGTTTATTAAAAACTTGCACAAACACCTTCAGGATAAGATAATAATGATGAAATTCCCTTTGTTTATGCATTGATGCACAACCTTGTGTGAATACCATAACTCGGTCTCAAGTCATGATTCAAAATCCACTTCTAACTGTGGTGAAAAACTTGAACACAATAGTCAGAACCAAAATAACACACAAAACTTTCACAAACAAAATAGAGGCTTTTTATAGTTCAATTTGCCTCCTCCTTTCCTCCTTCACAACCGCAACCAAGCCAACAAGCTTAAACTCAAGTGGCAGTTGTTGAATCAGCGATGCCTTATAGCTACGGGGACCTGAAGAGATAATTTACTCCCTTACCCAATACCCTTCATAACACAATGAACCAATTAATTCAACAATGTATTCTTACTTTTCTACTCATTCGACTGCTTGACCCAAACTAGCCCTTACCACCCACCTTCAAACCTAATGCTTATTGTCATTTTCATTGTGATAATGGACATGACACTGAACACTGCAAGTGACTAAAACATTTAGTTCAATACCTCATTGATTTAGGCCATTTTTCCAATGTGAGTGTTAATGATCAAGGCAATAAGTCTATTGCACCCTGTAACCAGAACTTGCAAATTTTCACCAATCCTATACCTAAACACACTACTTCATTTGTCAAGGCTAGTGAACCTTCAAACATTGATGTAATGAAAAGTGATACACATAATGAACAACATGATACATCTCCACCTATTACTAAAGATGGTCTTATGGATCAACTTGTGGCTACCATAGACGTTATCTGTCATAAGGGCCAAACCACTAAATCTCTTGATATCACTTTTTATGCTAAATAAATACTACAAAAGTTTCCTGATAGTCCTCTCTACATAGCTGGTAGAATCTATGATAAGCTTACTAACAGGATATTAATAGATCCCCCTTGTGGTGAGAATGTGATCACATAGGAGTTTCTAGTGTTACATGAGCTATATCAAGATAATTACAATAAACCAACTGCATGGATTAAGACACATATTGGTTCTGCATGCACTATGATTGGATTGATTGTACTCCCCTTATAAGTTGGACCTAAAACTTCAAATGTAGCATTTTCAATTATTCCACAATCTAACCAATTTCATTTGTGATTGCACCGCCCCTCACTTCCCTCCATGAAAGTGGTCCCATTAGTTGTTCACAAGTATTTGAAGTTTCCACATGGCAATGTGATACTTACCATACACCATAATGGCTTTAATCCCTTATCATCTAAAGGTAACTTTTTATTAGAAGCCTTTTGGCCTAAACCCATGGAACCCATCACACCTCGAAAGGAATTTTTTTTTATAGCTTACAAAAAATTCAAAGCCAAAAAGATAGTCTAATTATCTCTTCATAATGCATCCTCACCTACTACCACACCTCCTATCATAGATGATACCATGCTTCAACCTGATCCTGACATTGAGTAAACCATACAACCTCCTAAACAACCACCCCTCGATACTTCCTAGCCATCATTTAAATGACTAAGGGAAAATGAAACAACTTGTGTCATGCCTCCTCGTATTAAACAAGTGTATAAAGTAAAAGAGAAAGTGGTTGATCCATCCTTAGAAATAACCCTTCTTCCTCTCATTGTTATTAATCTTCATGATGATGATGATGATGTGGCGATAGAAAAAATAGATGAAGAAGTGCATAACGATTTAAACTCTTTATTTTCATCTACAATGAGCTCAAAAGATACAACCTCTCCACCAAGTGAAGAACCTGGTACGATTCCTAGTTTGGTGCTTGCAATTATTCCTTTGGACATTCAACCGCCCTCGCATTATACTGAACATGATTAGGAGGTGGATGACTTGTTACATGGTTGACTTGCATTCACCTAAATAGCCTTTTTTGTTGTTCTCTTTTTATTTTTTCCATGTGCGTATCATGTTCCCTCTCTTTGTACACCTCTTCTATTCATATCTCTATTCTTCTATATGTCGTACATTTTCCTTTTCACTTTTGTTTTGTGTTATCCTTTTGGGGATGATGCAAAGCATAGAGATGCCCTATGTCTCTTCCATGTTGGCCCAAAAGATCCTTGTCTTTTTCATTTTTGTTTTGTGTTCTCCTTTTGGGGATGACACAAAGCATAGAGATATCATATGCCTCTTCCATGTTCACCCAACCAATCCTTTTGCTTTTTACTTTGTCTTTTCTTTTGTTTTCCTTTTGGGGATGATGCAAGACATCGAGACCAAAATGTCTCCTTCATGTTGACCCAAAATCCTTTCCTTTTCTTTCACCTTTTTCATTTCGCTTATGTTTTCCTTTTAGGGATGATGCAAAGTGTTGACAGCGCAATGTCTTTTCCATGTTGACCCAAAATAGACTTTATTTTTCCTTTGTTTTCACTCTCTTTGTGTCATACTTCTTGTTCTATGTGCTTTGGGGAATGATGATAGTTTCGAGCTCTTTCATAAACATATTGCAGCAATGAACATAATGACCCCAAATCCATAGATCCCTTATGTGTTTGGTGTGCTTTCTTTTCTGGGGGGAAATTCCCTTTTCTTTATGTTTCCTTAACATTACATAACCTCACTTCAAAACATATGACTTGGCATAGGGAATTCCATGTTGGTTCACATGTCTTGTTTTCTTTTTTCTTTTTCTTTCGTTCTCTACTTTAAAGTAATTTCTCGCATAACGATGTGTAGCAATTCCTTTAAAGTGTAGGGCATACATTGCCATTATTTCATTTGCATTCTTGGTTCCTAGTGCAACCTTGTCATTTATGTGATGTGTTTGTCACTTTTTTGTTGGAATTGGTTGTGATGTCCTTCATAAGTGTGATCTATCTCAACATATTACATTCCTCTTGGTGGCCTGATGCGACACACTGCATCCCCTAAGTTGTGAATATACTATTCTTTGATTGGTCCTCTCTTAGAGACATTAGACAGAATGTTCCCTAAGTGATTGACCTTGGATGAACTGAAGAAGACTCCTTCAAACATTTTACACTTAACATCCTTACATTTTATCATTTTTACATTTTTGCATTTTTTCCACCTTGCATAACACAACTTGCATTCGTATGGTACCTTTCTTTTTGTTCATGACATTTTCTTTGTGGCATGTTGTTAAAGTTATTAGCAGGTATAAATTTAATATGGTTGAGTGGAAGCCCAACTAGCGGCATGAATTTTCCCCATAGCCACCTTTGTGTTTGTGAGTGCATACCAACTAGTGTATGTATCTTACCTTTTGGGCCTTCTCACCCCACGAACAACCATAAGTTTTGTGGCCACAAAGTAAGTATATTTGGGATTTCTCACCTAGCAGACCATCCTATGTTCGGTCACCCCAAAGTGAGTACACATTCTCTTTTTCAAATAATTATCCTAGATCTAATCCACAACTAGTTGGACATACAATCAAAGCTGCATTCAATTCTTTCATTTCAACACTTGTGTGTTCCTTTGTTCTTATGTTTAGTTTTCCATGCAATCTTCATCCTAGGGGCTTGATCATCCCTCTTGATCATTGTCAGTCCATCTTGCTAACATAAGTGCATTTGAACCCTCCTCTCGATCTTCATGGCTACTTTAGTGTGAGTTTAAAGCAAGTTCACCCTCTCACTAAAGTGGGGGCTAAATGTAACATAGAAAAATGACCCCTTGTCATTTTCATGGCCTTTTAGGTCTTGTTTCATGGTGTTTGATATATTTTGCTCTGATTTTATGTTATGACATGGCTTGAACATGCATATTTAGGTACTAAAATTCCAATAACGATGTCTTGTGAAGGTGTTGTGAAATGTTGTAAGACATTTCTACATTCTTCTAGACTCTATTTATTGCAATTCACCTAAAACTCACCTTTTCATCACTAAAAAAGTCCTATTTTAAAGTGTTGTAAAGTCTTGTAACAAGATTTCACACTTTTATGAGCACAATTTCATTATTTATCCCTTTCTCATGCTTTATTTGGTCCCTGTATGCCTTCATATGCTTTAATTAAGTGTATTTTTGAATATTATCCTCACAAAAAACATTAAATACAACATATTTCCTCA
Source organism: Sequoia sempervirens (assembly GCA_007258455.2). Lineage (NCBI taxonomy): Eukaryota > Viridiplantae > Streptophyta > Pinopsida > Cupressales > Cupressaceae > Sequoia > Sequoia sempervirens. Next base: position 125,312,534 of record VDFB02270651.1, on the reverse strand, counting down.
CACATATTTTCAGGTCCTAGGTGGTACCCACTTGCCATGGGTGGCGAATGAGTCCCCCTTAGCTCCAAATTAAATTTTTCTAAATTTTCCTTTCGGGTTTTTATTCAAAAACATTTATGTCAGTTTGTGATGAGGTATGAATGGTTAACTAAGGCACAAGTGTGTATAAATATGTGATTTTCACCTCATTTTACATCCTCTACAATTCTCCAACATTCATACATCATATTCAAGCATTCAAGCAATATTCAAGCACTTCGGAGCATCCATTGACATTACTTCATATTTGCATTCTCAAGGGTTTGACCTAGGTATGCATATTTAAAAATATTTTTGGTGCTAAAGATTGGTTTACAAGTCAACTAGGTGCTTCAAGTCAACTCAAGTATATTTCAAGCTTGAAGAAGGTTTTCTTGTCCGTTTCCTACATAATTGACTTCGGCAACCCGAAAATTAGTGATTTCCATATCTGGTGTTGCAAACTTGTCCAATGATTTTTTAAAAAAATTGGAAGAGGACTGATTCACCACTAGTGGTGAATGAGTCCCACCTTAGGAATGAAAATCTGAATTTTTTCAGATTTTGGATCTCGATAGACATAAACTTGTTTCTGACACTTTTTCACCATGAGGAGGACTAATTCGTCACCCTAGGAAAATGAGTCCTACTGTGAAAATTCAATAATTTCAATGAACATCCACAACATTCCAGAATCATCAAACATTTCCCAGGTGCACTTTGTTTCATCTCATTTCTTTTTGTTCGACATATTTTCTTCATTTACTTCATTGTTTGCATATCACAGTTTGTTTTCAAACATAGCTTAAATCTCACTTTTGCATTCATTTTCAATCATTTAGATAATTCAATTGCATTTAGTTTACTTCATTTATATTAAACAACATTGTACATAACAAAATTTGAATGAACTAGTTAATATTTTTGGCCCTACCTCTCTCCTTTAGGAAAAAAAAACCCTAGAAGAGTTAGATAAGTCCCAGCGAGCCAAAAATATACGTTTCAAAGACCACTAGTTGTTAAGGTTGATTTAGGAGTATGTTGTGTGATATTTTTGATGTTGAGTGAAGGTTTGGACAAAGGACAATAACCAAGACCATGAGTCGTTTATTGTGTGTTACGTTTGATAGGGTTGTGGATACCTTGTTCGTTAGCACCACATTCTTTTCCACTATATCCAAGTTGTTTCATGAGCTCATAACATTTTCCATAAATATTTTTGATGGCTTTGGAATTGGGTGGTTGTTTGTTTTTTTTTTTCAAAGTTTGTTGTGTAGTTTGTGGCGTTGTCTAAAGCGGTTGAGGTGGATGCTTTCGAAAGGTTGTCTGAATTTTGCATTGACATGATGGTTGGTTGTTCTTGTTTCTCATCTTTCTTTTGTTTGATTATGTATTCACCCATAAATGAGGTAGGAATTCTAAGGATCCACAATCATCACCAAATAATTTAGACATTGATTCCTCATTATTTTGTTCAATTTCAAGAGGATCTATATTGGATGTTGGAATCAATGTGTTCAAAGGAATTGTAGCTCCTTTTTCAAGGTGCAAGAAAATTTCAAGCTCGGGATCTAGTTCAACTTGATAAATTTTATTGTTATAGACATATTTCATTACACAACGAAGGGTTGAAGGCACTACATTCATCTCATGAATCCATGGTCTGCCTAGAAGAAGATTATATGAAAGATTATAAGGAATGACATGAATAAGAGTTTACAAAGTAACCACCCCAACTGTAATAAGAAAAGTGATTACACTGAGTGGTTTCTTTGTTGTATTATCAAATCCTCAAATAGATATAGAATCAGGTTTTATTTGTGACTTTTCAACACACAATTTATCAAGGAGATTCACACTACACCCATTAAGAGCAGAATTGTTATCAATAAGGGTTTTCTTTATCCCTATCTGATTGTATCGAGCAATGATCATGAAAGTTTCATTTTGTTTTTGCAACTATAAAGGATGGAGCTCATGTTGATGGAAATTAATGTATATATTAGTTTGATTCATTCGGTGGGTTAAAGTTGCTACATCATTCAGAGTTGTACCAGGAGGAACTGTGATTTTTTTTAAGGCTATTTGAAGAATATTATGGTAATTTGATGAGTTCTGAAGTAAATCCCAAAGGGAAATATTTTCATGATTATTCTTCAATTGTTCAACAAGATCATACTCCTTTATGTGTGGGAGGTAATGAGGAGCACTAGGTGGATTGGGTAAAGGTAAGGCGGGTGGGGTTGGTTGCAGTGGTTGTGGATTATTTCGAGTGTTATATGTATGAGCAACAATATTATAACTCAATTGTTGTGACACATTAGTTTGAGGTGGGTAGAGGGTGAATTCAGGTTTATGTTGAGGTTATTGTTTGTGTGAAGGTGGATAAAGAGTAAACTCAGGTTTAGGTGAAGGTTTATGTGATAGTGGGTAAAGGTTGAGTTGAGTTTGAATAATGTTAACATCCCTTAACAAGTGAGAGTCTGGATTGTATTTGAAGGGCATACTATCATTAGTGCCAATTTTATCTTTGTCTTGGGTCATAATATCCTCCCTAGAAGGAGAGTTCTTAGGAGAACAAAAAACCACATGTTTGTGGAAATTAAGGTTTGGTTCATTCAAAATAACTTCATCAGAACTAAGGGAGCTATTAATGGTTGAATGTGTTTGATAATTCATAGTGGGGAGAGTAGGGGAAGATTCTATTTGATTATTGGTTTTTTCTAAGGTCTCATTCTCTTGTTACATATTCTCTACCCTACTGGGAGAGCTTGTAATATGTTCATCCAAGTTTGAGGTTTGTAAAGTAGCTTCATCACAAGTAGGAGAGGCATCAAGAGAAGTACCATTATTATTTTCAAATAGGCTTTCCCAAATGGGAGGAGCATTGGGGAAGGGAGGATCAAGGGTTTCATGAGTCTTAATAGGGATGTATTCTAATTCCAACCTATCCTCTTTACATAGAGGAGGGATAGTAGGAGAGAGACAAGTTTGATTGTCATGACCATGGAGACTTGGTAAGGTGATGTTTAGGAATGTGTCTATGATTTCATGTTCTTTTTGTCTAACATATTCCAAATGGGAATAAGGAGATGGAAAATTGAGACCCTCAAGACTTGTAACTTCCTTCACCAAGATACCTTTGTCACTAATATGAGAGGTATTGAGAGAAGAACAAGTATGATTGTTATGATTGTCAACACTACCATTCTCACCAATGGGAAATGTAAGATGAAGGATTGTATCAATGTTTTGATCATCTTTCTTAAAGTCCTCATTGTGGTAATCAAAAGTGAACTCATAAGAGGGAATGTTGTACTTATACAATCCACTATTAGTGAAATCAAACCCACATATTTTGAAAGAAAACATGTTATGATGAAAAATGAGAGAAAGTTCAATACAAGGACTTAAAAAGAAATGCAATCACTTTTTATGTAAGCTAATTTTTTGTTTACACAATGAAACAATCTAAAAAATGAAATGTTGTGAATGCAAAAGTGAAATTACACAATGTGTGAAATGAGCTAATTTAGGCTAGATGTGATGAAATGCATGTTACAGGAATGCAACCACCTGATACAGCTATGAAATGGTACCAAGCATAAGCCTAAAAATAGGGTTTTCAGCTTTGTAAAAGGCAGTTTTAGGTCTCAAAAGGGACTGATTCGCCTAGGGTAGCGAACGAGTCCCAATATGGACATTTTTCATATTTTTAAGAATCTTTTGACTGATTTTGATGCTTTTTGAGTTCTATGATGCAGACCTAAGTGAAAATAATAGAATTTCAGAAAATTTGTCATGAATTTAGATGCCAACAATGCAAGCAAAATGCACTTTTTTATGAATGCAAAATTTTGAAACCTAGTATGCCAATTAACTAATGCAAATCCTAATGCAAAGTTAACGCAAGGCTAAATCTATGATGAAAGAATCCAAAATAAAATAAGAAAGTGTTTGAAAAGCAGGTTCACCAAAGTGAGTCATAGATTTTTGGGACTAGGAATGGTAGGTCTCTTTTGGTCAATTAGGATCTTTCACCTAATGAAAAGAGATAGATCCTACACCCAAAATCTAGGCGGTTCATTAAATATAAGATATGTATGATGAAATTATGTCTAAATGAAATGTTCTAGATGTAGCTAATTGATGAGAATGATTGATTAAGTATGCAAAACCTAAGAAATATGACTTTTTTTAAAACAAAATGTGTTATGTAGAAATGAACTAGAAATGAATGCAAAATTTAACATAAATGAACCAAACTGAAAGTCTGCACCTGGAATCTTAATGAAGGCTGGAAATTACATTTTAAATGTTGTTGATGCTATTTTTGAGGCCTAGTGGGATTCATTCACCATTCTGGGCGAATCAGTCCCAGTTCTACAAAACTAAGCCAAAACTTGTTTCTAGAGAAAGGGTATCTAAAAATGTAGAAAACTAAAAATTGACCTGGAAGTGGGAGTCATTCATCACTCATATAAAATGAGTTCACTTTTAAATTTTTGAATATTCAAAATTTGAATCTAGAGGTTCCGATCTACAGATTCTCTATAGGTGTCTACTTCTGAAACTCTGATTTACAGGTATAAAAGTGATTTTTTGTTGATATTTTTACTTGATCAATGAAGAGAATACCTAAAAAAATTTGCAACTTGATTATTAATGATTTCCATACTTCCAAGATTCCTAAATCTATAAGCACACAAGGAAAAAGAGAGAGATATGTTGAATGTTAGGGCATGGGGATTTTCCTTGGTCCAACCCCTTTTAGGTAATTAAACCAAAATAGAGAAAAAATGTAATGAAACATGCAGTAATGAAGTTGATTACCTTTCCATGATGTTTGATCTTGAATTTCTACAAAAAGACATGAAGTATCTACCCTTGAATATCTACAAATTTGATATCTTCATTACTTAAAAAGAAGAAACCCCAAGTTTCTTGACTTGAGATGGAAGATTGGTGGGTGAATGATGAAGAATGTACTTGAAAATGAGTTAAAAGACTTATATTTATAGGAATTTCACCTTATTTTCCTACTCATTCTACATAACAAGCTGACCTGAAGTAAGATTAAACTTAAATTTCACTTTTTTCCCATTCAAAGGTCAAAATTGGGCTAAATGGGACTCATTCGCTACACATGGTGAATGGGTCCCACCTAGATGGGACTAATTTTCCATGCATGACGAATGGGTCCCACAGGGGCCATTTTGATAGCTAAGATGTCAAGAGATAAGGAAATAAGGTTAAAATTGCAACTTTGTCAGGTATTTGATCAATTTAAGCCTTAGGATGCACAATATGGGTTAATAGGGGCCTATTAGTGATGATATAAAGAGTAATTAGGGCTTGGGACATATAACTCAATGCTAAAGTGTGATTAAATACACTTTACAACACTAAAATGAGGTCGACATAGCCTAAAAAGGCACAAGAACAAATGTGAATGTGTGGGACACATTACAACACCAGTTTAACATTAAGTTTAAGTTACAAGCCTTCTAAATTGATGTGATAATGTTGTTAAGCACATTTTCTAATGTTGGATTAGGGAGAAATGAGTTCATTAAGCCTATAAAAGCATGAAAGTCCTTTACAAGACTTTACAACACCTTTACAAGACATGGTTTATTCAACTTGCAAGGGTCCAAGACCTAGTGTGGATGCATAAAATGTCTCATAACACTAGATTAAGACCTCATTAAGTCAATTTTATCATGAATTAATCCAATTTCAAGCAAACGGTACTTTTTTCTTTGGTGTACACTTAATGGGGGCTTGATTTAGTGTTGTGAGGTGTTTTACATGTCCACACTAGGTCTTGGACCCTTGAAAATTGAATAAAATATATTTATTAATGTTTTGTGGAGGTGTTGTGAAGTGTTGTAACACATTTGTACACTTTTCTAGACTCTTCTCCTCATAATTCATCTAAATATCCCCTTTTTATTCCTTATCAAGTCATATTTTAAATTGTTGTAATGACTTGTAACAAGATTTCACACTTTTCTAGGCTCATCTTCACTATTTAAACCTTTCTTATGCTTTATTTGACCCCTTTATGCACTCATAAGACTTAATTAAGTGTATTTTTTAATGTAAACATGACAAACAACATTAAATGCAACTTAATTCTAGACACCCACTTACAAGCCTAGAGTGGGACCCATTTTCCATGGGTGGAAAATGAGTCCCTCTTGGCCCCAAATTCAAAATATTTCAAAATTTCTTTCGGTTTTTTATTCAAAAAGACCTTATGTCAGCCTATGATGATGTATTATTAGGTTATTAGAGCATAAGTGTGTATAAATAAGTGTTTTTCCACCCATTTCAACCCCCATTCATCCATTAACTCATTTTCACAATTCATTCATCATCTATCTTCTCCATCAAGCCAAGCAAGTTAGGGTTTCATCATTGCAAGTCATTAAGATAGCTTCCAAAGACATTCAAGGGTTGAATCTTCATGTTTTTCTGTAGAAATTCGAGGTCAATCATTATAGTAAGGTAATAAACCTCATTATTACATGTTTCATTACATTCTTTCTCTATTTTAGTTTAATTACCTAAAAGGGGTTTGACCAAGGTAAACCCCCATGCCCTAACATTCATCATTTCTCTTCTTTGTCTTGTGTGTTTGTAGATTTAAACATCTTGGAAGCTTAGAAATCATTGAAGGTTTCATTGCAAAATTTTTCAAGTCATCTCTTCATTGGACAAGTCTAAATACTCACAAAAACTCACTTTCAGGCTTGTATCCAATAGTTTTAGAACTAGACACCTGAAGAAGCAGAAAGTGCAGACCAAAAGCTCATGTTTCCACCTTTGAATATTCAGCAATTTAAAAGTGGGCTCATTCACCTTGGGTGGCGAATGAGTCCCATTCCAAGCTTGTTTTTTGGATTTCTACATTTTTAGATACCCTTTTGTCTGATACGAGTTCTAGAATAGTTTTACAGAACTTAGATTGATTCACCCATAATGGCATATGAGTCTCACCAGGCCTAAAAATCAACATCAACAACATTTTAGAAGTCACTTCCAATCTCCATCCATATCCCAGGTGCACACTTTCAATTTCATCCATTTCTATTCAATTTTGCATTCATTTCTAGGTTTTTCTACATATCACAATTTATTTTCAAACAAGTTGCATTTCAATAGTTTTACATTCCTAATCAATCAATTTTATCAATTAGCTACATCTAGATCATTGCATTTAGACATAATTTCATCATACATATCTTAGATTGAGTGAACCACCTAGATTTTGGGTGTGGGATCTATCTCTTTTGACTAGGTGAAAGACCCTAATTGAGAAAAAGAGAGTCATAGCATTCCATACACCCTTAAAATCTTTGGTTCATCTCCTATTTTCTTTTCCTTAAACTTTTTATATGATTTTAAAAAGAAGTCCTCACAAGGCTTAATAGGTTCCATAGGCTTAGGCCAAAATAAATCTAATGAAAAGTTCCCTCAAGCCGACGTAGGATTAAATCCACTATGATGCACAATAAAGATATCATTGCCAAATGGAAACTTTAGACATTTATGTAGAACCAAAGGGACAAAATTCATGGAGCAAAGCCATGGATAACCTAACTTCACATGAAATTGGTTCGATTGTGGAAGGATGGTGAATGAGAAATTTAATGTTTTCGGTCTGACTTTTAAGGGGAGATCTATCAAGCCAATCATAGGGCAAGAAAAACCATTATGCATCTTGATCCATGCTTTTGATTTATCATAGGTATCTTGATATAGTTGATGCAAAAATATAAAATCTTCAATGATCACATTCTTTCCACAGATGGGATAATTTAATATCCCATTAGTGGGCTTATTATTGATTTGTCTAGCTATGTAAAGAGGACCATCAGATGCACTTTTAAGTGTCTCATTTTGTGAGAAAGAAATTTCAAGAGGCTTTTAAGTAGAGCCCTTATGAGGTCTAGCTTTGATAAAAATCTACCATTTCAATCAGTTGTTCTTCATTTACATTTTCATCACCTATTTCAACAATCATCACATCATTATTTTTTTCACTAGCTTCAATAAGGTTGACCATGGCATGTATGTTATTATTGTCTTTTTTTTTCAAGTACACATGAAAGAAGCAACTAAGGAGCTATAGAAAATTTGTGTTTTGTTTTGAGTTCTAAGCACTTTCCTTATATTTTGTACAATGGGAACCATTCTAATGTCTATGCTCTCACTAAGGATGTAATCTTGTAAGTTTTCTAGTTGTTAATTTAGTTTGTCTATAACATCATGTACATTGGTTGTAGGAGGTGAAGTCATGGGAAATGAAGTATGTAAACTATGAGCCATGGAGGGTTGATTATGAACACTATCAGAGAGAGAGTTAGAAAACCCAAGATCCACGATGAGTGAGATATCATGAGATAACATGAGCTTTGAACTACCTTTCACAATAATATTGCTAATAGGACACCAAGTTGTAAAGCTCATACAATCTTTACGATCCTAGTGTGTGAAACCTAAATGGAAAGGGGAAATGCAATGACCTAGAATGAAATGCAATTTTTTAGATTCTACACAATTCCATTTACATGCAATAAACTGAAAATGAAATGTTGAAAATGCAATTTTTAATTTTGACAGTGCACTAAAATGAAGCAAATTAAGCTAGATTTAATTAATTTGATGAAACAACAAATTAGAAAACTAAAATAGGAAAGTAACAGTAGCAAACAAAAGCCTAAAACTAAGATTTCAAGTTCCAGAAAATACAAATTAGGATCTAATAGCCCGACTCATTTTCTAGTAAGGGCGAATGGGTATTGGTTAAGGATTTTTGGAATGTTTTTGTTGATTTGTGAGTGATTTTTAAAGCTTTTAAAATGCCAGAAAATGCAGGCCCATCCTGATCAAGGAATAATTCTACAGTAAAGGTGAGTGGGTCCTTGATTAGGGGTTTGTAACTATTTTTTAATGATTTTCAATCCTTTTGTAATGTCTTTCAATTCCAAGTTTGAGACAACAACTTTCAGTTTCAAATTTTCCAGAAATGTAATGTGAAAATGCAATAAACTGATTAATACAAAGGCCTAATTTTATATGCAATTATGTTTTGATTTTCAAATACAAATTTATGAGATCTAAATGATATGTAAAATGACATATTTGTTTTTATATTTTTCAAATTTAGAGAATGCAAAACAATACAATTCTAAACCTTAAATGAGATGCAAGTTTGAATGCAAAGTAAGAAACCCTAAATGAGATTTAATTCAATAAAAATTCAATGCAAATGAATGAAAGATCTAACCTAAGATGCAATGAAAGACTTCAAAATCATAAAATTGCAATATTCAATAGGTCGGGTTCACCATTAATGTCTAGGTGGAAAATAGGGTTTACCAAAATCAAAATGATAGACCACCAATTATCACCTTAAATCATGTGATTTTATGTGTGATATGATGCAAATAACAATCAAGAAAATAACCCTAACCATTATAGAAACTATGAGGGGAGCTTTGAGAGCTTAGAATGGTGTGTACCTTGCTGCAAGAAGCCTATTTTTAGGTCACAAAGGATTCATTTGACTTTAGTGGAAAATGCATCCTTGTTAAGGTTTTTGAAACTGAGATCTAGGTTTTGTTCCTTGATTCTTACACTCTCAGATCCTCGGTTATCAACTCCTAAAAAAATGTAGAAAATTGTGTAGCCTTCTTTTTGTGTTCTTGCACTACGAATGACAACTTTGACAATTTCGCTTCAAATTTGTTCTCCACTTGATCTTCAACTTATAAATCTAGAAAAACACATTCAAGGGAAGAAAAACTTGTTTATTTTTAGTGAATGGGGGTTTTCCTTAGTCAAACCCCTTTTAGGTAATTAATCCAAATGATGAGATACTGAAATTGAAGCATGAAACATGAAATATGCGATGCTGATGTACCTTGGAAGTTGTCTTGGTGTACAAAGATCTACAAACTAACATGTGGTGGCCTTGAAGAATGTAGATCTCGATCACAAATAGGAATTGAAACTATGCTTGCAAGTAGATCCTCAATGCTAGATAAACAATCTTAGCTCAACAACATGCTTGAATAAACTATTCCTTTGACATGATGAAATCATCTTGAATTGTTGCAATAAAATTCTTAATAATCTTCCCTTGAATGTCCTTAAAGTTCTCTTGAAGTGCTCTATAATTTTTTTTAATTATTAGGATGTTCTCTCAAGTTGCTAGGTGAAACTATGTGAATCAACCCCAAATTTATACTAAATCTAGAGATTAACCCTGAAATTCAAAGAATTCAAGCCGACATCAGATCTAGGATTGAAAGTGATAATGATCTCAAAAAAATTAAATACAAAAAGGAGTCTCCTATGTGAGGAGGAGACATTCACCACTAAAGGTGAATGGGTCCTAGCACAAGTTTCTAGGACCTTGCTTTAGGCAGTTGAAAGAACATCAAAAACCAACCTAAAAAATGCATAAAATGGGGGGTCCTATATGGAGAGGACCCATTCAACACTAAAGGTGAATTGGTCCTAGCACCATTTTATAGGACATTGATTTTGCTAAATTAAATGTTATGCAATTTGATTATTGGGTGTCAGGATAGATCCTTTGGAAAGAGTCATTAATAAGGCTTAAATTTGAATTAAAAGGGCTAATTAAGCTCAATTATCGACAATTAATTAATGAAACCCTAGATAAGTGTCAAAGTGTAATAAAACACTTTACAACACCATAAATGAGGTATAATTTAAGTACATTTTTTTAAAAAGGGCCCTATGTTAATGTGAATGTGTATAACACATTACAACACTAAACCAGGGCACTATTAGGTTAATTATATATATCAATTATTATGAAGCTAAGTGTGATAAAGGGTTTCTTATTTTGACACTACACTAAATTATAATGCCCATGTGACAGTTTGATGGGATGTTATTGGTGCGTTATATCCCTCAACATGATTTCCTTCATCCATTGGCTTCTTTGTTTCCTTGGTGACTTAACATGAGTCTTTGAAGGTATCAAATGATTGTGAGCTTCATGTTGGGAAAGTGTTTGAATATTGTCATATCTAACACTTGTCAAACTTATATTAATGGCCAACATGATAATTTACATGGTTATATTCATTTTTTTTAGATAAATTCTATAACCTTATGCAAGGTATGATGTTAGGGGATTTCTAATATACTTTTTTTTTCCCTTATGTATGTTAGAGTATTAGGATATTCTATATTCCCATCTTAGGTTTGACATGCAAATTATGTTTGACATGAGTGAGATGCCAACAAATAAATAAGGAGGAACCAATGTTAGTCAATACCCAATTAAATTAGGCACCTATTCTCATTAGGTCTCAATGAAGAGACTTGCACATTTTTAGCAACCTAACAAATGAATAAAACTAGTCTATGGTGGGGATTTGCAAGATTACATACATCCCTCTAGAAGCTCCAAAATTGTTAAGAGCCCAAAATTCTATGAGAGGAAAGCCATAGTACCTATTATATGTGTGAATATTAATACATGACTCATCCTAAGGCTTGATAACAAGTGAATATTATTTGAGAGGATATAATGTCAAAACCCTTGGAATTATTGGAGACTTAACAATAGTAATGCACTCTCCTAGTGTAGTTTCGTTTCTAAGAGGATATTATGGATTTGGCATGTGCTTGCTTAAAGAAATGAGATCAATGGAGAATTAGCACCTAGTAAGGCTCTAAGAGCATGTCTTTTCAAATGACATAGTATTTGATATAAACAAAATTACCAAAGGATTTGGTTATGTATAATGAAAGCCTAATAATATAGGGGGAAAGACTAAAACTATTTGTAGTGCCCATTTTATTACTTGATGGATGCATTTAGCATGAGGAATTCACATTTGAAAAATTATAATGTGTGATGAACATATAATAAAGGGCATTTTAAATATCATTGAGTCTCAAATGAAATGGAGTTTCAATTACTTGCTTCCCTAATCACATTAAATGTAGCTCCTTAGGCTCACTCAACATTTGGGTTTCAATTTCAAAAAGAGTGTACCTAAAATCTACATTTTTTGTTTCTAAAGGGCCATTTCTAGGGAAATATTCCCAACTAGGTTAAGAGTTGTTTTTAGATTTATTTTGAAGTATTCATAGTGTATGGTATAGAGAACATAGCGGAAATAAAGAGTCTCATCTAGGAAGTGTATGATCAATTTTTAGTCTAGCTATAGAGAGGTAGAGGTAGTTATACGACATTAAAGGTTATAATGTATGTTTTAGTGTTTCTAGTTTCTCGATGAATGTATGCACAAATTTGGGAATGTATCTAGTTGGTTAGAGATTCTTCCTTCTTCATACTTTTTTTTTTCTATATAAATGTTATTTTATCAATCAATACAACATTTTAAACCTGTTACAATTTTTTTGGTGGATCATTATGTATTTAGACATGGATTTTTACAACTCATTGATGGATTATTAAGTATTATGAACTAGCAACATTGCATGTTGATTGGATTTAAATGCTTATATTAGGTAGTCCAAGGGTTGTTACATTCTCTTGCATTCCTCTCTTTTTTAGTTGCGATTTTTTAACCCTTAGATTGGTATTGGTGGGTATGTACAACATCATGATGGGCCAAAAAGTGGTGATATTATGGGTATGTGTAGGGTATGTGGCTGAAAACTTTTTTTTTACCCAAAATTGATGAAACGAAAAGGGTTTTTAAAGGAGATTCTCAACTTTCCACCAATATAAATTATGATTTACTTTGAATTTAATAAATAATTATTATTCATTTTCTATTTCAATTACGACTAAAGTCATGATTGATAGGCTAATCGAAAAAAATCTATAGCTTTCAAATGGTATCATATTTTTTGAATTTGAAACATGCATCACATTCTATGCTTCGCATAATAAATGATCAAAAAAAAAAATCATGAATTTTTGACCAAGTTAAGGTGGTCAGACATACGAGTTTTTATATTTTTTAAAAGTTGTAATAAAAAATTTATAATTAATTATTTACTTGGAAAGAAATTACAAAAAAATATGCATCACACCGAGACATGAGTCCTCTACTTACATCTAAAATATTATAAAAAACATTATCATTTTATTGTGGTTAGGGTGGTTAGACAGACACCTACTTCTTATTTTTTCCCTAAAATTTAAGTGCTATTGCATTGAAATTTGAAATTTTCACGAAATAGATTTTTTTATTTTTTAAAAAACCTAGTAGTTATAAACTACATTCAATTTGCTACAGATTTTATTCTTACATATTTTTGAAATAATATAGATAACTTATTCAAATTTTTACATCAAGTTGCCTAACTCTAATTTTTCTGAATTTTTCACCACTTAAGGGTCTGTTTTTTCCATGATGATCCTACACATACCCTAGTCTAGCATGTATCTTTTCTAGTTAAGAAAAAATCAAATAGAAACAATGGAAAAATCAATAAAACTATCATTTGAACCTATTTTTTGATTTGTGATGCTCATGGTTCCACAACAAAACATTGTATACACATATACAATTTTTTATCATCAATTTAATTTGTGGTCAATTCTCATTGTCCCCAACCTTGCACTCATTGTAATGTTGTATGAATTAGCTCAATAGAGGTGTTTTGATAGCTAGTTCTTGTTGGCTTAGTGACAATCTTTAGAGTCAAGACATTTGTTGGAGTAAATTAATCATCATTAATTTACTCTAGTGCTTAATACAAACTTTGGAAAATGTCATCCAGTTCTAATTGTGAGTGTTATTGCATTGATTATGTATTTCAATTAGTCATGTGCTTTATTCTTTGTGTTGCACACAAGATAAAGTCACTTAACTGATTTATGCATTATGTTATCTCACTCCAGTCTCAATTAGAACTCTATTATTCAAGATCACATGTTGAGTTCGTTTGATTCTTCATAAGGATATCAAATCCTTCATTGTAATTATTTAGCAATCAATAATCATTATTATTTCACATATTTTGCTGTGTAATTTCTCATTTGTGTGTGATAGGTTTCTCTTCAGAATATCATCTAGGGCTTGTGGGATCTCAATCACAGATTCTTTCAACATATTAGGTTTAACTATCTCCATTTTTTGTTGTTCAATTATTTTACAAAACTTTTGGGAACACTCTCCCAAGTCTCAATCTAGCTCAAAGAGTAAGAGAGGTAACCCAATCTCATAGAGTTGACCTTCAACCATTTATAGTATGTAGATGAGTAGGTTTTACTTTCATAAGTACAATCCTAGGCTTGAAAGTGAAAATTTGTTCTAGGAAGTGGAGTTGTGGTTTTGGGACCCAACAAACCCCAAGTCTTATTCTTTGGGAGTTTCCACATTCCTAATACAATTTATAAAGCTCTAAAAGAAATTACTGGGTCTATTGTGCCATGAAGAAGAAATTGGAGAAATTACAAGAAAACCTTTAGTTGCACAATAAAATTCTAAGATGGATGCTCACCTAGCAACTTACAAGCAATTAAAAAATATGAGATATGGAAATGAAAGTTCACAAATGCAAGAGAATGGAAAAGTGATGAGGTGGACAAGTTTGTTGCAAAAGTTCAACAAATGGGAGAATCTTGAGCATAGCACAAAGATAACCTAAGATTGATCTTAAGATTAATTTGTAAGAAAGTATCCTTTCGGTGGACTAATTTCTACCCTGGTAAATCGTCCGTACAACCCTAGGAAAGAGGTCGACAATAACGCTGTCTGAATTTGAATGGACTGCGACACAAAAAAGAAAAGTCCAATTGAAGTACCATGACTTTGTGGCCTACAACGACGGAGATTGCGGTTGTTGCGATAACTTCAGTTATTTCAAACTGTTTTATTTGGAAATAGATTGTTGACCTTGTCTTGTAATGCCTCCCATAGACTTCAGGAGTCTATAAAAGCCAACTATTACCTACTAACCTTCACAATAAACATTCTTCGATTCTGAATCAAGCGTTCTTCCATATTTGGCTTCATGGGCAACGCAATTGTGTCCAGAGGTCATCATTGGCATGTTAAGATCATGAAGATAGACGGACAAGTGATGAAGGTGAAGGCGCCTGTGACAGTAGACGAAATTCTCAAGGATTATCAAGGATATGTCATTTTACACTCAGAAGCCGTTCGCCATATGGGACCGAAAGCAAAGCCTCTGGATGGATCTGCGGCTCTCAATGCTAAGCATCTCTATTTTCTTGTTGAATTGCCAAAGTTGGAGAGTTATCAGCGCGCCCCGCGAAGGGTCCGTTCTGGTATAGCCATGAACGCAAAGTCTAGGCTTGAGAATATGCTCTTAGCGCGCAGATCCATCTCTGACATTACCCCCATGAAATTTGGGCCATCATCAGATGCCTCGGCTTCTGAGATCAGTGAAGATAATGGAGCTCTTCGGCTTAAAGTCCGTATGAAGAAGGCTGAGTTTATTGAAATGATGGCAAAGAGCCAAGACAGTTCTGAGACCGCGGAAAGAATCCTGGATTCGTGCCTCAACTCCGAGAAATCCCAGCAAATGGAGAGCGGGAATGTAAAGGAAAATCAAGAATTAAAGGAAGACAATTTGGTATGGAAACCTACCCTTGGGAGCATACCTGAAACTTGCAGAAACACCCAGGTACTTATTGAATCCTTTCATACTGTTTCGTTTGAACAGATTTTGTTTTCCTTCCGGGATTTTTAAATTCCCATTTCAAAATATTGTGGGTCAAAATTATCCTTCAGTTATTTCATATAGCAGTGTTTTGATAATGGGTATGTTCGTTCACTACAGGTAAATCGGATAAGATTTCGCTCTGCTCACAATCGAGATGTCTTTTAACAACGTACAACGTGTTTATCTCCGAAAGTCTTTTACCAACGTACAACGTGTTTATTTCAGAAAGTCTCTTAACAACGTACAACGTGTTTATCTCCACCGGGCAATCTGAGATGTTTCTGGATTTGCTTATGTGAGTTGTTTATTAATATTTTGGATCAAATCCTATGACCCATTTAGAAGATTTTGGATGAAATTCTATGATTCATCATGATAAAATAAAAGACAGAAAGAGAAAAATATAATAAGAAAGTAGAAAGCCTGAAAAGAAAAATACATTCTTACATTTATTCAAAATGTAATAAAATTTTGGTCAGCAGGTGACCATTTGACCATTAAATATCTGATGGTAAGATATAATCAGAATTCTGATGGGTGTAATATGAACATTTGCATGCAAAATAATATAGTTGAAATTATGTTTAGTATATTACTAGCAGTCGCATGCACCAGCATGCAACGATCAGTCAATAGGGGTCCACCACAAATGGCTATTCAATGGGAGGCAAGGAAGAAACTTGCTTTTGTAATGCAATGTGAAGTATAAATACTGAGAAATATTTATAATTGTCTAAATGAGTCAAAAAAGGGAAAGCATGTTAATAAGCCAATATGGAATAACACGAGGTTAGTTTACAGTAGGAGGTGAATCTTTTGATTTTGCATTTTATCGAGGGGAAGATCCGTGGAGTACATTGTAATGAAAATAGATGTTGAAAAATCAATTTATATATTCTTATAGATAATTAGATGGATAGATAAATTAAAGTAAAACTATGTGTGCATTAAAAGATATGAATTTGACACACCTAACTTGAACATGTTATAAAGCACTTAAATTTGGTGAAGAAATTATTTTATATGTCTACATTTAATTGGAGCATTGCAAAATGTTTTAAACCCCATGTTATAGTCCACTTCTTTGTTGTTATCTCATAGGCAATGCATGAGAGATGAACCATTTGCATAAAATGGAAAATTCATGTTTGTGTTTCCACACCAATATTTTTGGTTGGAAATTGATTCTGGAAATGTAAAATAAAACCATAGATCATGTTTATTATTTGCAATGTATCCATTAATTGTAATATGAAGCAATTAATCCTCAAATAACTTTTTTCTTATTAATATGGAATATTTGATAATTTTAATTATAATAATTTTTTAAAAATGATTTAAATTAATGATCTTAAGAGAATGTTTTTTCAATAAAAATTTTCATAATAAATTACATTCGGAAAATTGAATACAATTTAAATTTTTACATAATTAATTTTTTTAATAATAATAATTTCTCTCCAAAATTTAAGGTATGGTATAATTTTATATGTATTTTAGTTTAATAGTTGTTAGGCCTAGATGCACATCTATGTTTGAAATTTTTATCTAAGTTAATCAATCAATTTGATTGATTATTATTTAATTATCTTAAGATAAGGCAATGCATGGGAGATTAAGAACCATTTGCATAAAACAAAAAATTGATCTTTGTGTTTCCACATCAATATTTTTTAGTTGGAAATTGATTATGAAAATGTAAAATAAAATTGTAGGTCGTGTTCATTATTTGCAACGTATCCATTAATTGCAATCTCAAGCAATTAATCATCAATAACTTTTTTCTTATTACTTTCATATTATTTATTGTGATTATTTCGTATTTGAATATTAGTTATGATGGTCATCACTAATGATCTTTTCAAAAAATAAAGATCTTTAATATTCAATACTTTTTATAAGTAGTATTTAGTCCATAGTTTTGCAAATAAAAGCATTATTATACATGCAGTTTATGGGTTAATAGTAGTAAAATAAAATGGTCACAAGTAGAAAGGATTCAAAAGTAGTCCATTGCAATGAAATTGAAAATAAAAAATATCATTGACTGATTCTAGTAAGAAGATGTTTTATAATTGGTGTATGACTAACATTAGAAGGACTTGGATAAAACAAAATAATAAATGGATGACCAAATAGAATAACAACTTGAATTTTTTTCCTAATAAAAACAAAAATGTAAATGCATTTATTCAACAAGAAAGTGAAAATATTATATTGATAAATTTTATACCATTTGATGAGCAAAAAAAAGGATTATATAGGGGAAAATAGCACTTAGAGAGTAAAGATGTTCATATTTAACTGGAAGACTAACTTACACCATCTTTGATATGAAACAAATAAATAAACCTCACAAAAAGAAGAATGCAATGACACAATACACATATTTTTCATTTTTAGAATAATTGAATTAAAAGGCATGCCTCATTTTGTGGGAAAACAATCATATATTTGACTTCAAAAAGGAAGGATTAAAGGTGAGTAAGTATATATGAAAAACCAATAAAGACAATGTGAAACTAAAAATAATTAATGGTATTTACAATTGGTTCACAAAATCTATTTATTGATATGCAAACATTATATAGTTGGTAGTGATGAACATATGTTTTGGAGCAGTCATGCTAAAGTATATGTATATGCAACATGTAATTGACATGATCACCATGTGGAAAATCTGACACATGCACACCAAAGCACTCTTGGGCTGCATAGTATGCAAACAAAAATGTTATGAAATCCAAGGAAAACAACATAACTTATAATTTCTTAGAAAATGCCCTGAATTTTAAAGTCATGACAAAAGCCACAAGTTTTCTAACATTTCCCTACATTCTCTGTAGGCCAAAATAGTTGCTTTTGTTTCTTCATCCCCATGATTTTAAGTGAAATATGTGCTTCACAAATATTTATTCAATGAACTGCATATCTCATGACTACAATTATGCATATTTTCACTTGCAAAAGCAACATGCTCATCAGCAAAGAATAGTTTCATGTTTATGAATTACATAGCATTTCATTCACTATGCTCATCTATCTATCTAGAAAATTAGATTCCCGAGGGACTTACATTCCATCACAAAGAAAGCAAGATAAATAATTAATAATATTTACAATTGGTTCACCGAATCTATTTATTGATAATGGAAAAATTTTGTACTTACATGTCTTGTTAGTGGTGTTCAACAAAAGTGAGCAGCATTGGATCAACTTGTTGGACCATGAAAGAATTTGAAATAGACAATTTCAATACACTAATTTTCTTGAATGTCTATTGTATTTGCACAACATTATAAAGAAAATAATATAGATATAGAATAAAAGAGGTTAGTATTAGTTGTTGTAAATAGAAAGAGATTAAATCGAACATTTTTAATACATGGGATCCTGGTAAAGAATTGTGCATAAATAATTTATTGAAGAAGTTGAAAAGAGAGCCATGGAAACAATGACAATACAATGCATAGGATAGAGTATGTTTTTAGAGGACAAGTGGATGTGATAATTTGTGTGTCCGTGTATATAAGCAACAACAAATATATGACAATGGACACCAAAAGCACTAAACCCATGCTTGTTCTCCTGCCTACCATATTGGCATCATGAAGCCTCGTGGACTCTAACCAAACTCTTGAGCAAGAAAGGAAGGTAAGGTCCATGTAAAATCTCAAGGACTTTTATCATATATCACACAATAACAAAAATAGAAAAATTATAAAAACAACTCTTAGGTGAACACTTAAGAATCACAGGTAAGTCATAGATGGTCAAAAACTCACATTAAATAGATTGATACAAGACAAGCAATGTACCTAAAAATTGGCTTGTTAATTCAAGGTTCAAGCTACTTTATCTGGTACTAGATATTATAAACAAATAGAGAAATTGTAAAAGAGTTGTTAGCAAAACACTTAAAAAATTTAAAGTATGGAAAATAAAAGAGGAAAACTACAATAATGAGCAGATTATTATGGAAAACTAGGAAAAGTGTACAATGTGACACATATTGAAACAAGCAAGTTGTGTAACAGTTGGCTTGTCAATTGAAGATTCAAGCCACATTATTTGGTACTAAATATTATAGGAAAAAAAGGTAATTGTAAAAGAGCTATTAGGGAAACACTTAAGAAATCAATATAGAAAATGTGAAATGAAAGATAATTAATAATATTCACAATTGGTTCACCGAGTACACTTATCAAAAATGGAAAAAAAATGTACTTACATGTACTGTTGTTGGTGTTTAACAAGGGCGAGCAACATTGGATCAAGTTGTTGGACCATGAAAGAATTTGAAATAGAGAATTTATAAGACACTAATTTTCTTGAATGTCTATTGTATTTGTGCAGCACTATAAAGTAAATAATATCTGGCATTGTCTATAGAGGCACATTGCTAAATGGAAATAATGGAGTTGTTAAAAACCTCTTGAATAAAAAGTGATTAATGGCAAGTTTCAAGAACACAACATTATGGGTTTGAAGGCTAGATGTATGTGAGAATTTGTGTGTCCATGTATATAAGGAGCAACAAATATATCACAATGGACACCAAAAGCACTAAACCCATGCTCATCCTCCTCCCTACCATATTGGCATCATGAAGCCTCATGGGCTGTAGCCAAACCTCCAAGTAAGAAAGGAAGTTAAGGTCCATGGAAAATCTCAAGGATTCTTATCATATATCACACAATAAGAAAAATAGAGAAATTCTAAAACAACTATTAGGAGAACACTTAGGAATCACAAGTAAGTGATAGGTGGTCGAAAACTCACATTAAACTGATTGATACAAGACACGTAATGTACCTAATAGTTGGGTTGTTAATTCAAGGCCCGAGCTACATTGTCTAGTCTGGATATTATATACAAATAGAGAAATTGAAAAAAGAGTTGCTAGCAAAACATCATAAGCTAAATGGTAATTTTTTTCTCGCACAAGGGTTAATGCATTCTATCATTTTTGTATGATGGGTGCAAATGAAGTAAATGTGGGTAGACAAAGTAAATGCAATATTGAATGTTGTAGTGTGGGAAAGTATACTTTGATTAAGATGCATTTTCGAAACAACCATTGTGGTGTGACATACATATACATATACCTGTACATATTCATATACATACATATACATATATACATATATACACATATAGACACATATACATACATACACATATACATATACATATATACACATACACATATATATACATATACAAATGTTGAATAAGGAACTCATAAATGTCATGCCAAGCAAAATATATTGAAACATAGAGAATATACTAGGTGAAGTACAATAATGAACACCCCATTATGCATAAGTGGGGAAAACAACATCTGAAACATATCGATAGAAGACAAGTGGTCTATATAAAAGTTGGCTTGTCAATCCAAAATTGGAGCTACATTTTTTGGAACTAAATATTATAGAGAAATAAACAAATTGTTAAAAAACTATTACAAAAACACTCAAGAGTGACAGGTAAATAAGAGATTATCAAAAAACCACATTAAGTAGAAACCTAACAAAGGTAAGAAAACATACATAGACACAGAAAATTGAAAGTAGCCCAAAGGTACAGATCAACACCATGTTTAAAGTTCATAGCAGTCTAGAAAATTTCAAAATTTACATGAGGTAAACTATGGCAATGAACAATTTGTCATAGGGACCTTCAAGTAGATGATGGGGAAAAAATATGATGAAAGATATTGATTGTGGACAAGCAATCTATGTTACAGTTAGCTTGTCAATCCTAAATTTGAGCTACATTATTTGGCACCAAATATTATCGACAATCAAGCAAATTGTAAAAGAAATATTAGAAAAAAACATGAGCACCATAGGAAGATGAAAGATGACCAACAACCCACATTAAATATAAAATTATGATAATGAACAATTTGTTATGGGAAAAATAATATCGTGAAACATATTAATAGAAGCCAAGCAATCTCTATAACAGTTGGCTTGTCAATTCTAGATTTGAGCCACATTATCTGGCACTAAATTGTACCATAGAAAAATGGATCATTGACATTTTTATGGTCTTTTAATAAGTATTTCTCTCATGATGCTTGACCTATTTTTGTTTGATTTAATGTTTCAGTGTAACTTCTATATTGACATTAGGTCCTTAAAATTCAAATAATGATGTCTTGTGAAGGTGTTGTGAAGTGTTTTAACATATTTCTACACTTTTCTAGACTATTTTCAGTATGATTCATCTAAAAATCACCTTTTTATCCTTTATCAAGTCACATTTTGAAATGTTGTAAAGTCTTGTAACAAGCTTTCACACTTTTCTAGGTTCTTTATCACTATTTACACCTTTCTTATGCTTTAGATGACCCCTTTTTGCACTCATAAGACTTAATGAAGTGTATCTTTGAATGTAAACCTGACAAACAAAATTAAATGCAACTTAATTCCTGACACCAACATACAAGCCTAAGGTGGGACCCATTCTCCATGGGTGGTGAATGAGTCCCCCTTGAGTCCAAATTCAAAATAATTCAAAATTTCTTTTGGGTTTTTATTCAAAAATACCTTATATTGGCCTATGATGTATTATTGGGTTATTAGGGCATAATTGTGTATAAATAAGTGTTTTATCATCCATTTTAATGCCCATTCATTCAAGTATTCACCCATTTACTTGCATTCACTTATTCAACATCAATTAGCATTCTTCCATTCATTCTATCAAAGCATCATTAAATCAAGTATCTTGGAGCAACCATTGACATATCTTCAGATTTATTCAACAAGGTTGTGGTGAGTTGAGGACACTTGCATGTTGTTTATTCATCATTCCTTATTCATTTCATTTAATTTCTTTATTAAGTGTTTGATTACCAAAGTGGGATTTGACCAAGGAAAATCCCTATACTCTAACCCTTAACCATTTTTTCCCTTTTGCATGTGTGTTTGAATACTTTATATGCATATTTGTTATGCAAATAGGTGTTGAAAAGTGGAAAAAAATTCAAGAAAGTGTTTCAAGTCAACTAAACCCTAATTCAAGTTTGAGAAAACCTCCAACCCATTTTCTGTAGATTTGACTACATCAACCCAACACGAAGACAAGTGTAGATCTGAAGCTACAAGATTGACCTTTGAATTTATAGATTTTTGGAGGAGGAATAATTCGCCGTTAGTGGTGAGTGAGTCCCACCTGAAGGCTAAAATAGTATATTTTTTCAGAATCCAATTCCCGACAGTCGGAAAGCAATTTTGAGTGTGTTTACCAATAGGAGGACTGGTTCGCCATCAATGGCGAATGATTCCCATTAGTGATTTATAGTGATTTTTTCTAGTTTTCAGAGCCTCCAAGATTCAACATCCAATTCCCAAATGCACTCTATTCAATTTTTTTCAATTTTGTTTGTATTTGTTCATGTTTTAGTTCACTTTTGCATACCTCATTGTGTTTTCAAACATTGCATATTTCATTAGTTTTTCATTAAAAATAAGTCAATTTCATCACTTAGATGCATTTATATCATTGAATTTAGTCTTAGTCACATCATACATTCCTGTATTTAAGTGAACCAAATTAATTTTAGGGTTTTATTTCTCTCCTTTAAGTGAAAAACCCTAAAAGTGTAAGAGAAGTCCATAGAACCAGAAAATTGATGGTTCATTTTGGTGAACCTCCATTTTGAATAAATTATCTTTCTAATTTAAATTTCATTTTGCATCCTAGGTTTCTTTTGCATCAACATTCAATTAGATTTTTTTTTTGTTTTTGCATCCTAGGGTTTCTAAAATTGTATTAGTGAAAGACTCATATAGCCTTCATTTTTGTATTTCAAATCATTAAAAAGATAAAAATATGCATTTGCATCTTCATTTTTCATCTAAAAAGTATTAAAATAATTTTAAATTTTCTAGAAAACACAAAAAAAATCTCATACCCGGACTCATTCACCACCCTAGGCGAATTAGTCCACCTGCACATTTTGAACTACATTTTTAGGCATTTTTTAGGTATTTTCTACATTACAGTTTTCTATTGCTACTTTCTATCATACTTTATAGATTTTCTATTTTCTCTCCTTTCTTGCATATTAGTTTACTTTCATCATGGTTTTATGCTTTAATAAGTTTTGGAATTCATTGAAATCATTAGTAGACATGTCCAATTGTGCCTTTGGTTGTGATCCTAATGACCTTGAGCTTCCTCATGCTCCTTCAACTCTAAATGAATCTCCTCCTCGTGCTTTTGACATCATTGGAGAAGATGATAGTAGCATGACCAAGTTCTTAAATTCATGGCCTAACAACCTTGAAGACAATGCAACCTTTTACCCATCCATGAAGTCACACGACCTTCCTCCTATTTCACCTCTTGACATGTTTGGTTATTTACATCCTAAAATGACTGGAGGACCTAAGTTCCCTCCCACTGGTGGACCTAGTTCCTCTACACAACCACATCCTCACCAATTCTATGACAACAAAGTTACAAACACACTAATCAACCTTGAAGAAACATATGGAAAAGGCTTTACCATTTTCAGAAAACAAGGTCGTGACACAAGAACCGAACATGACATTAACCAAATTTTAGAACAAAAACCAATTTGGATATTATATACAAATAGAGAAATTACAAAAGAGATGTTAGCAAAACATCATAAGCTAAATGGTAAGTGTTTTCTCTCATGATCATTAATGCGTTCTATCGTTGTTGTATGATCGGTGCAAATGAAGTAAATCCAGGTAGACAAAGTAAATTCAATATTGAATGTTGCATTGTGGGAAAGTATACTTTGATTAAGTTGCATTGTCGAAAAAACCATTGTGGTGTGACATACATATACATATACCTATACATATTCATATACATACATATACATATATATATATATATATATATACATATAGACACATATACATATATACACATATACATATATATACATATACATATGTTGAATAAGGAACTCATAAATGTCATGCCAAGCAAAATATATTGAAACATAGAGAATAGAATAAGTGAAGCACAATAATGAACACCCCGTTATGCATAAGTGGAGTAAACAACATCATGAAACATATTGATAGAAGACAAGTGATCTATATAAAAGTTGGCTTGTCAATCCAAAATTGGAGCTACATTTTTGGGAACTAAATAATATAGAGAAATAGAGAAATTGTAAAAAAACTATTACAAAAACACTCAAGAGTGCCAGGTAAATAAGATATTATAAAAAAACCACATTAAGTAGAACCTTAACAAAGGTAAGAAAAAATACACAAACACAGAAAATTGAAAGTAGCCCAAAGGTACAGATCAACACCATGTTTACAGTTCATAGCAGTCTACAAAATTTCAAAATTTACATGAGGTAAACTATGGCAATGAACAATTTGTCACAGGGACCTTCAAGTAGATGACGGGGAAAAAATATGATGAAAGATATTGATTGAGGAGAAGAAATCTATGTTATAGTTAGCTTGTCAATTCTAAATTCGAGCTACAGTTTTTAGCACCAAATATTATCGACAATCAAGCAAATTGTAAAAGAAATATTAGAAAAAAACATGAGCACCACAGGAAGATGACAGATGACCAACAACCCACATTAAACATAAAATTATGATAATGAACAATTTTTTATGGGATAAAGAATATCATGAAACATATTAATCGAAGCTAAGAAATCTCTGTAACAGTTGGCTTGTCAATTCTAGATTTGAGCCACATTATTTGGCACTAAATTGTACCATAGAAAAATGGATCATTGACATTTTCATGGTCTTTAATAGGTATTTCTCTCATGATGCTTGACCTATTTTTGTTTGATTTAATGTTGCAATGTAACTTCTATGCTGACATTAGGTCCTTAAAATTCAAATAATGATGTCTTATGAAGGTGTTGTGAAGTGTTTAACACAATTCTACACTTTTCTAGACTAATTTCATTATAATTCATCTAAAAATCACCTTTTTATCCTTTATCAAGTCATATTTTGAAGTGTTGTAAAGTCTTGTAACAAGCTTTCACGCTTTTCTAGGCTCATTATCACTATTTACACCTTTCTTATGCTTTATATGACCCCTTTTTGCACTCATAAGACTTAATTAAGTGTATTTTTGAATGTAAACCTGAAAAACAAAATTAAATGCAACTTAATTCTTGACACCAACTTATAAGCCTAAGGTGGGACCCATTCTCCATGGGTGGCGAATGAGTTCCCCTTGAGTCCAAATTCAAAATAATTCAAAATTTCTTTTGGGTTTTTATTCAAAAAGACCTTATGTTGGCCTGTGATGTTGTATTATTGGGTTATTAAGGCATAAGTGTGTATAAATAAGTGTTTTACCATCCATTTTAAGTCCCATTCATTCAAGTATTCACCCATTTACTTGCATTCACTTATTCAACATCAATTAGCATTCTTTCATTCATTCTATCAAGGCATCATTGAATCGAGTATCTTGGAGCAACCATTGACATATCTTCAGATTTCTTCAACAAGCTTGTGGTGAGTTAAGGACACTTGCATGTTTATTCATCATTCCTTATTCATTTCATTTAATTTCTTTATTAAGTGTTTGATTACCCAAGTGGGATTTGACCAAGGAAAATCCCTATACTCCAACCCTTAACCATTTTTTCCCTTTTCCATGTGTGTTTGCATTCTTGATATGCATATTTGTTATGAAAATAGGTGTTGAAAAGTGGAAAACAAGTCAAGAAAGTTTTTCAAGTCAACTAAACCCTAATTCAAGTTGGAAAAAACCTACAACCCATTTTTTGTAGATTTGACTACATCAACCTGTCAAGAAGACAAGTGTAGATCTGAAGCTACAAGATTGACCTTTGAATTTATAGATTTTTGGAGGAGGAAAAATTTTCCGTTAGTGGCGAATGAGTCCCACCTAAAGGCTAATTTTTTTTATTTTGTCAGAATCTAGTTCCCGACAGTCGAAAAGCAGTTTTGGGTGTGTTGACCAGTAGGAGGACTAATTCGCCATTAATGGCAAATCAGTAACATTGGTGATTTACAGTGATTTTTTCTAGTTTTCAGAGCCTCCAAGATTCAACATCCAAATCCCAAATGCACTTTGTTCAACTTTTTTCAATTTTGTTTGTATTTGTTCCTAATTTAGTTCACTTTTGCATAGCTCATTGTGTTTTCAAACATTGCATATTTGATTAGTTTTTCATTCAAAATCAATCAATTTCATCACTTAGATGCATTTAGATCATTGCATTTAGTCTTAATCACATCATACATTCATGTATTTAAGTGAACCAACTCAATTTTAGGGTTCTAATTCTCTCCTTTTAGGTGAAAAACCCTAAGAGTGTAAGAGAAGTCCATAGAACTAGAAAATTGATGGTTCATTTTGGTGAACCTCCATTTTGAATAAATTATCTTTCTAATTTCAATTTCATCTTGCATCCTATGTTTCCTTTTCATCAACATTCAATTAGATTTTTTTTGTTTTTGCATCCTAGGGTTTCTAAAATTGCATTAGTGAAAGACTCATATAGCCTTCATTTTTGCATTTCAAATAATTAAAATGATAAAAATATGCATTTGCATCCAAAAAGTATTAAAATAATTTTAAATTTTCTAAAAAGCACAAAAAAATCTCATACCCGGACTCATTCGCCACCCTGGGCGAATCAGTCCACCTGCACATTTTGAACTACATTTTGAAGCATTTTCTAGGTATTTTCTACATTACAATTTTCTATTGTTACTTTCTATCATACTTTATATATTTTCTATTTTATCTCCTTTCTTGCATATTAGTTTACTCTCATCATGGCTTTCTGCTTTAATAAGTTTTGGAATTCATTGAAATCCTTAGTAGACATGTCCAATTGTGCCTTTGGTTGTGATCCTAATGACCTTGAGCTTCCTCATGCTCCTTCAACTCTAAATGAATGTCCTCCTCGTGCTTTTGACATCATTGGAGAAGATGATAGTAGGATGACCAAGTTCCTAAATTCATGGCTTGACAACCTTGAAGCCAATGCAGCCTTTTACCCATCCATGAAGTCACAAGACCTTCCTACTATTTCACCTCTTGACATGTTTGGTTATTTACATCTTGAAACGATTGAAGGACCTAAGTTCCCTCCCATTGGTGGACCTAGTTCCTCTACACAACCAAATCCTCACCAATTTTATGACAACAAAGTTACAAACACACCAATCAACCTTGAAGAAACTTATGAAAAGGGCTTTACCATTTTCAGAAAACAAGGTTGTGACACAACAACCGAACATGACATTCACAAAATTTTAGAACAAAGACCAACAGATGAAAACACAACAAGATTAGAATATCAAGATTCTCCTCATGACAACAAGCCTCCTTTTGAATATTGGAGACTTCAAGATGATATTGGAAAAGCTAAAATTAGTAGGTTTCTATTTTTATTAAGTTAGCATATGTGCATGTATAGGCATGAAATCTTATAGAGAGCTCCAAAATGGTGAATTAAATACAAAGGTGATGAAATCACTTCAATACCATTTTGTCATTTGTAAGATATTAATTTTTGCTTCAAATATCCCTTGTAAAATATTCAAAGTATATTTTGAGGCACCTAGAGATCCTGGATGGGCCTTAAAGGTGGTCAGAAAATAAGGTATATTATAAATATATAGTTGCAACCCTTGTGCTTGATGTGCTTTTTCCAATGATAGTGATGGTTTATCCATTTGATGTTCAAGTCAAAAGTTATGGCTCCCAAAAATTTAGGCTAAAATTTAGGAATTTTCTAAATTGAGAAAAAAGGATAACTGAATCTATTGGGGGGGAAAAATAGAAATGATAGTTCATTGGAAAGTGAAAAAGTCTTATAATGTGGTTACAAAGGAAGAGGGATTCATTTTGGATGAGAAGATAGACAAAATTCTTACTTTTTAGCAAGGAACAAAGGTTGGGATTTCAGTGGTTGTTATTGACATTTGCAGACTTGCATGTTTGAGTTTCTACATGTTTTTGTAGCCTATATTTTAGTAATAGTGGTCTTGTGACCAGATAGTTGTAATGTATTTGATTGCATGTATGTAGATGATTTCTGAGAATATAATAAAGTTGCATGTTTGTTCTTCTTGAGTGTTATTTTTTGTATAAGGAGTGTTCGAGGGAGAGTCTCCCTTCATCACAAGAACAACTAGAGTTAAAGATGATAAAAGGTAGCCTTTTAATTACAACAAACTTAAGAATTGAAAAAAAAAAGCTACAAAAACAAAATACTTGATATGGTTTCGACCATGGTCTATAGGGAAAACCACCATGCAATTTAGATAGATTTGATATAATGATAAATAGATATATTTTTTTTATTCGAAGATTTATTGTACCAACATGAAATAATTAAGATAAAGAACAAAGAGTATTACCAATATCTGGGGCTCCTCTTGGTAATATTTTTGATTAATTTTGCAATTGAGAGCTAATTATGAAGCTAGATTTGCTAGAAGTAAAGAGATCACAGTAGCCAAGAAGCTTGTCTATTTGTATTGTTTGAGTAGCTATAGAAATTTTTCCAAAGCTTTCACTAGATGAGGGAGAGAGAAATATCTTAAAAAAGTGAGGATTAATCATAGTGGAAATGAGAAAGATGAAGATTTTTATTTTCTCAAATGGGTGGGAAGAGGTGTTACTTTTTGTTTGGGTATTACAACACACATCATAAATAATCCATGCTGAAAGTGCATTTCTAAATTTTGAAAATGTATCTAAGTTAGCACATGTCATATGTCCATGCATAACACTATAGTCGAGAAGAATTTTGTTGACTCTCAAACTACAAGTTGGTAATAATATATGCTTTTTGGTCATCAAATACAATCTTTGAAATCAACATATAATAGTATTATGATTTATTTTAAAATCTAGACCATTTTAAATTTGAAATTTGAAATTGCAAAATTATGCAATTTTTGACACTATAGTCAAGTGTGGTTGTTTTGCTAGATTTCATTTTATACTCAATGTACTTGCACCTTTTGCAATCAACCATCTTGGTCATGTTAGGGTCTTTGTCTCTCAAAATATATTTTTTCAAATTTCCACATCTTTTACAAATTTCTAAAGCATTTCATTATATCATCCATATTCTTATCATATTTACCACACTTGATGGAGACGATGAAATCGCTAACACATTTAGAAGGTGTATTTTCAACACCATTAGTTTCTTTCCTTTTCTTTTAGAAGACCTAATAGTAAATATCAAATTCAATGTGGTGATGACATCAAGAAGTTTCAAAGTCTTTGTTCAACTTCACACAGTAAGGCCTTAGCATCTTGAACATACATTTCCAATCTTCACCTGAGGATTATCAACATAAAATTTTGTGTACATCCCATATTGAGTTATACATATTAATATTTTCTTGCATGTTTTATATACTCATTTTACCCAATCCTATATTTGAAAATATATATATATATATATATATATATATATATATATATATATGAAGCGCAAGAATGTTCATTCCAATAGTCACAAAATATCCTCATCGCTACATCATTAATCTTTTTGAATTGAAGAACTCTCCACATTAAAGCCTTACAGACTTCTACAATATTATCATCTAAAATCTTTCTTATTTTACCCCATCTCATTAGAATTTAAAGACACATTCACACAAAATATATGTAAAAATTTGTATCTAACATTTTTAAAACATTTTTAGATTTACTATCAAAACCAACATCACTCTCCTTCAAATCTTTTTATCAATAAAAATTATCATTTACAAATTAAATATAAGAGCCCTTTTCCTCTTTGTTATAACATCTACACCCAAACATAATTTTCAATGTAATCTTGGTTAAATGTTCTCTATGTCGCTCTATATACTTAGATATTTTGTACTGGTCCATTTATTTTCCAACTATTTAACCTTTCAGCTCTTACCATAGGTGAGCATTAACTAGGAAAAATTTAAGAATATGAAAAAAAATCCTCAATATTGCCTCTTCAAGCAAATAGTTTAAAGTTGAATCACGTGTCAAGACTGATATTGGATATAGAATACAAGTTTACGTGCAAGTCTGACTTCTGGGCGGACTGGGAAAAATCTAACAGAACTTGTATAACCACCTGTCAGTCTGTGACGCTTCCCTACATAATCCTTACTTCACAGATGTATGAGATCTAAAGTAATAAATGCCAAAAAAATCTTCAGCAGTTTCTAGATAAAGATATCTGTCAAAGTATTATACAAATCTAATTTAAAACTATTAAATCCAAGCTTAACCCTTCCAGAAAAATGGCTGTCAATAGGAATAGCAAGACTAAAGTAGTCGTTGCACGATTTTTTGTGTTGAAATTTCTGAAAGTTGAATAATTGAAGTATTTTACTAATATTTTTGTTTTCGTTTTTCATTTTCCTTTTCGTTTCTTAATTATTTTATTTGTAGAGAATTTTATGGCAAAATGTTTTTTTTTTTGGTTAGTCAAAACTGATGAAAACTGTAACTAAGATTTTATGATTTTTGTTTCTTTTCAAATATTTTATTAGAGAAAGTTTTAGTTTGACAAGTCTGTTTTCGGTCTTTATATACCTTTCAAGATTTTTTTCTGATTACACGTGGTATGTAAGATATTTCATCACAAATCAGAGTGAAACACGAACGAAATTTTGTCTGTTAATGTTGAAGCTTTGAACTTCAAATTTTCATAAACCCCATTGTGAGACAACGGAGGATTTAGTCTAAAAAATGCCAAAAACTAGCTATGTACGGACAGTTTTTAATATTAATTTATAAATGACATGTTTGACAGTAATCCAAATATCATTTCCGGATGAGATTACGATGATATCAATTTTTTTCATAACTACCGATCAAAACAACTAAAATTAGTATTTGACAAAAAACTATGTGAGAATTTTCAGTGTTTTATAAATGAAAGAGCCCACGTGAAGGATGAAATTTTCTTAGGGCTACACGTGAAATCCTTGATTCAAAGTGAACACGTTTTTTTTAAAGTTGGAATCCTTTTTAATATATTGTCTTATAAAGTAAGAGTTTTCAAAATAACAACAGTTTCAAATAAATCGTTGAAATACAAAGCATATATTGTAGTTTTAAAGGAGGTTAATTGAATCATTCTTTCTTCAACACGATTTCTTTCGGAAGTTTTATTAGATAGGGCAATGAGAGTTGCCTATTCATTTTGTTACTCTTCAACATGTAAATAATTAATACATTTTGCTTTGGAAGCAATGTAATTATAATAGTTGCTTGTTTAAAGTGTATATTCTTAAAATTTTTGTCATATCAAGATATAGGTCTATTTTTTCTACTACATAGTTGGTAATGAAAAGTAGTTTTGATTGAGAAAATAATTGTATTAGCGAGATAAAAGGGATAAAGTAGTATGGATATTCCTCTTAAGAAGGACTATACACTTAGCTCAAGATGGGCTCTCCAATTATTGTAGACATCTTGTAGATGTTGAAAATTCTAGAATAACTTTCTTGACTTAAAGCTAAGCTATAAGTAAACAAGGGGAGTGACAACAATATTTTTAAAAAGAGAGAAATTGTAGAAAATATTTTTAACATTTATATAATTCCATTTCTAATTTTTATAAATGAAAAAAATAGAAGACCAAAGAAAAATATAGTAATGTAAGAAATCTACTAAGTTGTATTCCAAAAGAGACCAACTCTGAAGATTAAAAAAAATTGGAAAGGAAAGAAAAGACAATAGAATCACTTTTAGTGATCCAAAGCCCAAGGGAAAATCTAAAAAGGATGTTTAAAATTTGATGGGCATTTATCGTGAGCAATGCTAGTAGGGGAAAGACCCCTTCCTAATGATAAACCCTAGTAGATTAATAACAAAAGGAAGTGCACAATATTAAGTTGTATATGAGCTTGGAAAATGTTGTTGATTCTAAAACTTCATTTGCAAGGGGAAGAATTCAACCCCCATGACATGTTGACCTTACTATCAATCAAAGAGAAAGAACATACTACTTTATAGAGAAGACCAAGGCTATAGAACTTTTAAAAACCTCAATTCGCCATGTTCTTAGAGGTTGTTGTAGGAGCTAAAGATTAGCTCAATACCCAAGAATAGCTACAAAAATAATGAAAACCTTCAATAATAGAGTATACAAGAAATGAGTATGTTTGATATTAAGATCTATGATCTATATATAATACAAAGTACAATAGCCTTCCATATATAGAGAAGGTGAAAAATAGAATTAGACAAGATTATGACATGTGTCTCAATCCTATAACATGTGAAAATTAACTCAACTTATTATCAAATGACCTAGGATAAAGTATTAAATTTCATGATAAGATAAGATCACAAGGAACCTAAGACTTCTAGAAAGATTCATCAAACCTAACTAAACTTAAGATGTACATAGGACCTACTAGTGAACTAGTTAGGAAAACTACCTGTTTACAACAACACCCCCCTTAAGTGCAACTTAGGAAGTAGATTATTATCTTAGGGAGTAGATTATTATGAAAATGATGCAAAGATGCAAAGATGAGTCCTCGCTACTAGGCCATTTAAGGTACCTGTTGTAACATAGAATTTTGTCTCCACTAGGGTTTTAGGACCTAGAGCAACAATCTTCTATACTTCACATTCAAGGATGACCCTAGAGATATCATCCCAAGAGTGGAATAGAGGTAAGAGATCTGACAATAGGGTATCCTAGGGTATGATTTTAGATTACAAGAGGGGTTCACCACCAAGTTTAAACTTGGAAAAGATAATGACATGCAAGATGAAATGTAAAATCTAGTTTGATGCAATGCTTCACTAAATGACTTGGAAATGAAAAAAAAGTGGAACAAGAAATTCTAGAATAGAAAGTGTGCACATGGAAACTTGTTGGAAATGAAATGGAGCTCTGAAATTCTTAAAAACTTGATTTTCTGGCCTAGTGGGACTCATTCGGTATTCTGGGTGAATCAGTCTAAAATCTTGGTCTCTACATAGGATCAAGTTTTATCCAAATGGGTATCCAAATCTGTGAAGCACTATGAAGAAATCATACAATGGGACTCATTCGCCACAACTAGGGAACTAGTCCTATTTTTTTGTGAAGTGTCTTAGGAGAAAAATCTTGAACTGAAACTTTGCAAGCCTCTGATGATAGATAAAATAAGCACTTTCCCACTGGTTTTATGCAAATTCGATGGATATTTTTCCCTAGATCTAAGTTTCCATGAGTCTTGACAACTTTTCATGACAACTTTGACAACATTTGCAACTTTGTCATTTTGGTGCCTTTGAAGGCTTCAAATCCACTTTTCTTCAATCTACGAACTTGCAATCACACAAAGAGAGGGAGAAAAACTTGTTGATTATTAGGGAATGGGGGTTTACCTTTGTCAAATCCCATTTAGGTAATTAAACCAAATGATGAAATAAGATAATGAAACATGAACATGAAATAATGCAATTAGAACCTTGCCATGATGATGGAACCTGAATTGTTGGAATAATTGATGAATAATTTTGTGCTTGAATGCTATTGTGAACTAAAATTTCCATTAAGAATGTTCTAAAAAAAGTATTAGGTGAAAATGAGTGAAAGAACCTTCTATTTATACTTAATTTTGCAAGAATTCCCAAAATTACAACACTACAAGCTGCCATAAGATCTAGGAGAATAAATTCCCACTAAAAATTTGAATTAAATTTGAATTTTTGTTACACGGGAATCATTCACCCAAGGTGGTGAATGAGTCCCATCACACATAACGTATGGGACCAAAAAAAAAAACTTCTTAGAAAGGTGTAAAACCATGTTTGGGACCCAAAAATATAGGTGGGACTCGTTCATCCCAAATCACTAAATCTAGGCCACACAAGCTAGAAACACCTAAATTATGATTGGTTACTATTTTTTGTCAGGATTATCCTCGAAAAGATGCAATAAATGAGGCTTGTGGATGCAAAATAGGGTCAATTAAAGCATAAGAAAGCCTAAATATTAATGACAAGCCTAGAGAAGTGTGAAAGCTTATTGCAACACTTTACAACACTTCAAACAAGGCATGATTAAGGTTGATTCTGATTAAAATTATGTTTATTATGCTTAGTTAATTGATAAACCCCTAGAAAAGTCTGAAAGTATGTTACAACAATTCACATCACTTTAGCAAGGTATAATTTAAATCCATTAGTTCACAAGGGCCTAAGACCTAATGTGAATGTGTCAACCACATTACAACACTAAATCAAGGAAAAATTAAGGAAAAATCGATAAGGGGGACCCAAATGAGTGTGAAAATGTTAAGGGACCAATTTTTTGACACTACAAAGCTTTGACTATTTTTCCAATGCAATGTGGATCAGATTTAGGTTGTTTGTTTGAAAAAAGCATATTCACTTTGAGGCTACAGAAATGCTGGCTGTACATTGGGTGAGATGTCTTATAAGGTGAGAAACATACACTCATGGCTATAATGCACTCACACACATGCAAGTGGCCATGGGGAAAGTCATACCTCGATTGGGCTTCTCGCTCAAAGCATACCAAAGTTATACCTCCTAATAAATTTAAGAAGGTGCCACACAAAAATAATTTTTGAGCTTGATGAGACAAGTAAAACTTTGTATGCTTGGAGCTCATGAATAAATAGGATGGCTCCATCGGCATGCAAGTTGTGTTATGCAAGGTGGCAATATAACAATTTTTGTAAGTGCCAAAATAGTGTAAGGTATGTTCAAAGGGATTTTTCTTAGTTCATGCAAGGTCTCTTCTTAGGGAACATTGTGCCTAATGTTTCCAAGAGAGGACAAGTCAAAGAATTATCATGCTCTCGAAGGAAATCAAGCCCAATGACACCACCAATAAAAGGACACATTTCAAGAAGAAATAAAATCCCACAATGAAACATGAGTTTCAATGTATGCCCCCACTTTAAAGTGGTTGCTAACACCATTACTATGATCAATTGCTTTAAAGTAGAAGAAAACATGAGGGCTTATTCAAAAAGGCCTATTCCAAGTCATATGTTTCTAATAAGCTACATGATGAAAAAGGTAGTATGTCATGTGTGAGCCAACTTAATGCATGTCATCCACATCCAAAGCTTGCTCTTATATGTTCATGAAAGGAAATCAAATAGCTGAAAGAGGAAACGACAAGTGACATACAAGGAAAAAGCTGACCAATCCCTTACCCCCATTTAGTGTAGGAAAAGGATGAGCCAAATAGGATGAAAGTAAGTATCAGTTAGAGGAATTAGGTGCTTCAACATGAGGAAGAGCACCACACTCCTTGAGATGTTGAATTTTGTTGTTTAAAGCCTTACATTCATTATTATAATGACCACTAATTCTATGATAGGCACAAAATGAATGTTTGTAGTAAAATTTCTTTCGTATTCTTGGAGGGAGAGATATTAGACAATCCTGGAGGAGTCTCAGCAAGATATTTTCTTGATCAATAGTAGAAGGTGTTCCTTTAGTTGTGCAAGATATCATACACACATTAAATGATAAGGCTTTAGATGAGAAGGGAGATAAACATGGTAAACCTAGATATTTCTTGAAAGAGTATGGTATGTCATTTTGCTTCGTGTGTTCACTGTATCCATATGAAGGAGGGAGATTGTATCTGATACCTTGATAATATTCCAAGTTAGATGAAGGGGGTTTATGCTTCTGAGAAGGATTGGATTCTTCATGAGAACTCAAATCCTTTTTAAAGTTATGTGTCATTCCTTCATGAGGGATGGGAGTTATATAGCCCCCATCATCACCATGGGGTAAGTTGTAGAACTAAGTTGATCAAATGAAACATGTTGGTTATTTTTTAAGAACCAAAGTAATCTTCAGAAATACCTATGGACATTTCCATTTCCAATAATCATACTCCAAAGGGATTGACCAATGAATGAGTGGAAGCTACAATAATTCTACTCCTACACTTTGGGCTCTATGAAACCTGAGAGGGTGATCCCTTAATGTATACTCATGAATTCATATTGTGGTTGCTGAAATCTGCAAATGGTTAATTTAAAATGAAGCAACATTTCAACATCCCTATGGAATAATAAGCCATGTTAATCATGCCATAAATGAAACAAATGGAAACCAAATAAAAGCATATAAAAAAATGATGTTAATCCTATCCCATGGTGGATTGGTGTCACATGTGCTAGTGACCCTTTCCCAACCCTTGATCAATAGCTAAGATGATGAAGTGCAATGGAGATGAAGAACAAGATTATTTCTCAAACCAAGAGAGTAACCTTGCCTAAAAGTTGTGGATGATGATGGATTTGTGAAGTGAAATGACAAGATCAATTCTCAAATGAAGAGAGTGACCTTGCAAGAGATTTTGGAGGCTTTGCTCAATGTTGAAGCTTCTATTTAAGGATTTTCAAAATGCTAAGTGTTGAAGAGAGACAAATGTGGGACTAAGATTGGACCAATGAAAGAAGGACACTTGTCAAGTGGTGAGTGGTCAATGGTTGTGCAAGATTTGGGAAGAGTGCCCATGAGAGGGAGAATTTGAATTCAAATTTTGCAATAAATTTTGAGAGGGGGACAAGAAAAATAGAAATAAATGCAATGTTGGACTTGTCATGTTGAGGGAAAATGAGGGTTTTTAAATAAATCAATAAAATTGATTTACTTGTGCAAGTGGAGATATCTAGAGAATGCAAGTGGGATGAGATTAGCATTTAATCATGGTTAGATTAAATTAATGATGATTAGGTTAGCTTAATGGTGCTTTAGATGATTTTGACTTTTAGGATTTAAATATTTGATTTATTTAAATCAGAAAAGGATGGAAGATGCATTTTTGAGATTTTAATTAAATAAAGTTTGATTTATTTAATTAAACTATGATGTGAGCTTTTGATTTATTTAAATGATAAGAACCCGATTTACCAGGTGAATGGATGTGATACATTTGATTTATTTATTGAGCAAATGAATATGCATAATGCAAATTTGACGTGTCTACACATACAATTATAATTAAATACATTGTTGAAATAATAGATACTTCTCATAAAATTAGTCAACAACATAGCACATCAAATAAGTTGGAAACTAATCTATCAATGTCCTATACTTGGAGCGTGAGAAGGAAAAACTTCAACACAAAACAAGTAAAATGGTATCCATTTGAGAATTTGTAAATTAAAAGTGATTGGTTGATGAATCAACATATTAACTAAACCAAAAATACTTTGCACAAACTAGTGCCTTTATCCCAAGAAGCAGAGTCAATATCAACCTAAATAACTAGATAACAACTCAACAATAGCAACATATAGACACAAGATATATTGCATTACAACATTCACCTATTACATTCATGATTATTACTACTTACAAATATCCTAGCACCTAATTTTATGAGTTAATGATCTTGTCCAAGCATTTACATTAATTCATTGAATCAATAAACAGGAATGAAATCAACCATACATTGAGAAACAATAGAGATGAACAAAAGGAATCCTGGATTGCTTTCATTCATAACTCATAAAATGAGTACAAGGAGAAACAATAGCCATGAAATTGTTATCACTTTCTATTGTATTTTCTATACTATTATCAAAATTACATACATAACATTGAACTCCAACTTAAGACAAAAAACTCTAACACATACTTAGTATTTCCCTTACAATTCACAGTGTTAATTGCAAGAAAATGAACCCCTAATTTCTAGCCCTAAATTTCTTCCTATAGAAATGAAGGATAAAAACAAGCCTCAGGCTAGAAAGTACACATGTCAAAACCCTATTGGACCGCTTTAACAAAGATTCTCCCATTCAGTTACAATACATTCCCAAGAGGTGGGAGACATATGGGAAAATTAAAGTAGTCTTCATTCATTGTTGGAGATCTGGTTCAATTTTTGAAATGGATACAACCAAATAGTTACCTAAAATTTTGTTCCCACACACACAAAGTGAAAGAAGGAAAGCATGAAAGAAATAAAAAAGTAAAAGTAAAGATATTTTTCCACGTCTATAGCATGGTCATCAATTCAACTTGGAGAAGATGCACTATATTTTCCATACTTTATCAAAAGCCTAATCTGTACTAAATCTAGGCTATGTAGTGCATTCCCATCTATCTGTTATTTATCATGACTGCAAATTTAAAAATTCCAAATTACTAACCCACCACATTTTATGTCAGACCCCCACTCCTTCCAAGTACCTACCTTTCCATGCTAGGAATTCATCTTTAGTGGGCCAATGGAAATCCATGACTTCATCAACACTCTGTCTATAAGGTGTATACTTGGTGACGATTTTGTTAGCTTCCTTATCAAACTCCAGCAGGATAGTCTCAACATGAACTAACATATCCATATTTCTCTTCAGTGTCTCCATATGAAATTTATGACAAATTGACAGCCTGATCTAAAATAACCATATTCCTTTCATTTTTCCACTCCTGTAGAGTCTTAATGCTATTATCATCCCTTAAAATGGATGGAAGAAGGCCATGATTTGATTCATGGAATGATTTTATGAGCTCCTTTATTTTATTCAATATTTCCCCTATATCCTTTAGTCTTCCCTACAAGAACTACAATAGGTTTAAAATTTTTAGGTGGATTCAAATCCTACTTATCTCCAATTCCCATCAATATCAAATCTTGCTTCCTAGGGATCCAAATTTCCATGAGTGGGATGGCTCTTTCTTTGTCAATGTCAAAATTCCTGATAACATCCACCATATATGAATAACTATAGTGAATAATATTAAACTTGTTATTCACTCTTCTATTCAAGTGTCCTAGCACTACTGTGAAAATCTTCATATTACTCTTGAAAGTCTCCTCATCATGATTGTCACATTTCTCTTTTTACTCATTTAGCTTGCTAAGCAACTAATCCCTATTGATATCCCCTTTAGCATGTGGCCATTTAGATGTATTGGGTTTTACTATTAAAATGGGCGCACTCCCATGTTATATGGTACAATGTCCAGGAAGAACATACTTCAACAATAAACTCTCAAGGTATAGCTTCTTGTGAAATAGTGGGGGAACAAACAAAATTCTTCTTAGGCTTTTCAAGTTGCAATATTTGTAATATATCCTCCAACAATTCTACCTTTGTCTGCAACTGCATATTATCCCGCTCAACGTATCCATACTTAACTAACAAGTTATTGCATTCTATTATGAGCTTATCCTTTTCTACAGTCATAGATTCTACAGTGGCTCTTGTGAATTGTTCAACATGAATTGACATATTGGAAGCTTCTAAGGATTATGTTTCTAACACTATTTTTATTATTAGGTCTCCACTGTAGTTAGGTGCAGGCTCAACAATATCAAGCTTTCTTGTGCTTGGGGCTAAAGACCATATAGCCAAGGCTTCCCAATCTTCACTGTAAGTAGACCTCTGTAATGCAAGTGTAGCTTCTTCCTCTATATCATCGCGAGGCCTATCACATTTCTTTATTGTGTCAAAATATATGGAAAAAGAAATATCTCATTCTGGTGGCAAAAAAATGCCACTAGCACTTACCAATTCTCGACCTTCCTTTGCAGTCATTTTCTGGAATCTAGTTCTCATTTCATTTAACACCTTTTCTCTGGATGATAGTATATGGAAATTTTGGGTGAAGGCTTCTTTCTATAGCCATACTTTTTACATATTAATCTCTTTTATCCTTGTATGCAAATTCCATAAAAGCTTGAGTCTTTATAAGTGAGTCACCATCTAAGAACTTTGCACATGCTTCAACCCGCATATCATCTCTTCCATTGAGTCTAGTGAGATCAACTTTACTCAATATTTTTACCAATTGATGTGTTTCCCTTACTACAGGTGTAGTGGGCACTCCTTCCATTTCATATTTTGAAACCCAAATATCATCATTCAAGCCTTCATCATCATAGTCCACTAGACCGGTGGCTTCAACCTTTTTCCTTTTCAATGGTGGCTCCCTGGGTGGTAATTCACTAGGTGGTGGAATGTTCATGATTTCAAGCTCTACTAGCCTTGGTGGAGATGGGAGTCATACTTGTGGCACAGGAGAAGGTGAGGCTTGTTTTCCTCTTGATGAGATGGAGCAGGAGCTTCATCAATTCATTTTTGCTTACTCTTTATCCTTACAAATAATTTTATTCTTTGTTCCTTAGGGGCTTGTGATGTAGATTCTCTTTCTATAGCAGGGATTTCTCCTCGACTAAGTCATTCTAAAATTAGAGATTTACCATTATCTTTACCTATCACCCCTTTAGTTTTAAGGTGGCCCACTATTGAATCAAAATTCCTTGCTACATGCTCCACCTTTTGTACTATATCGTCAGCCTCTAGGAGAATTTTGAAATCAAGTTCTTCTTGCTTTATTTTTCTCTGCATTTTATTGAATGCAATCCATCTTGCTATACTTTTTTCCTGCTCCAAAGTGTTTTACACATTTCTTATTACATCTTTTGGATATTGGAAAATGTGGACAAATTTGTAGCTTTTGTTCTCTCTTTCAGCCAAGCCATAAAACCTTCAGGGTCATATTTGATCCTCTCAACTAACCTCTACATGCAGTAAGTTTTGAGTATATCAAGGATGTTATTCCAACCTTCCTTGGTCATTAGAAAATCAGAAGAAAAAAAAGTGTACAAAGGAAAGAAAGTTACTTTTCCTTGATTCAATAAGTGTTCATTTTCTACACTTCCCAGTTGCTACATAACCTCAAGGAAACCAATTCTTTCTAGCACAAACTTTGGCAGCAAGTGAGCTGCTACCATGGAACCATATACTCGAAAGATAGTATAATCAGGGTATGAAATAGCTTCCCCCCAATTATGATCAACTCCTAGCACAAGATTTCTCTCCTTGGGTCCTAAGAAATCATACAGAGCTATGGTAATTCTTGTTAAATGCACAATCAAGAACCTCTTCAGTTCAAAAGCAAATAAATTATGGAATGTCACATAGTCATATGTCCTATCATCTTTGTCCAAGACTGTGGTATAGCATTGTATGGGAAAATCCAAGTCACCCGCCTTTCTTTCCAAGACAATACTATGTCTAAAGTAAATTGCACCCTTGTATAGAAACATGTGCATCAACAATGTGAACCAACAATTTTGTGGTTGACTATAGACTTCTGTTGAACTCTTAGGATCTTTCACCTAAAAGGAGAGATAGAAACCCAAAATTGAAGTGGTTCACTCAAATATAGTATTGTATGATGTGAGTATGACTAAATGCAATGTTGTAAATACAACTAACTAATGAAATTGATTGACTATTGATACAAAACCTATGAAATATGCAATGCTCAAAAACATAGTGAGATATGCAAGAATGAACTAAAACATTAATGAATGCAAAAAAAAAATGAAAGAAGGATGAACATAGTGCACTTGGGTAATCAATGTTGAATATGTAATAATCTGGATGCTGGTAGAAATCAGTGAAAATCACCAGTGGGACTCATTCGCCACTGATGGTGGTTTAGTCATGCTACTAGCAAAAACACATGAAATAGGTTTCTGACTGTTGAGAACTAGAATCTAGCAGAATTTTCTTTTTCGGCGTTAAGGTGGGACTCATTCACCACTGATGACGAATCAATCCTCTCCCAAAATTCTATGAAATCAATGATAAATTTTGTATCTCTAAATTTGCACTTGTCTTCTTGTCAAGTTGATAGATAGAAAACTATATAAAATGGACCGTAGGTTGTCTCCAAGCTTGAAATAGTGTTGATTTGACTTGAAACACTTTTTTGGCTTGTTGACCACCTTTCAACACCTAATTGCTTGAAAAATATGCATACAAAAGTCTGCAAACACACATGTAAGAGGCAAAAAATGGTTAAGCATTAGAGTATAGGGATTTTCCTTGGTCAAATCCCACTTTGGTAATCAAACCCTTAATGAAGAAATGAAATGAAATGAAAAAGGAAAGATGAATAAACATGTAAATGTCCTAAACTCACAACTACCTTGTTGAAGAAATCTGAAGATATATCAATGGCTACTCCAAGATGCTTGATGTTTGTTTGATTGAATGATGCTTGAATGTAATTAATGAATTAGTAAACTTGATGAATGATTGAATGAATTAGATGTAAAATGAGAACAAAATCATTTATTTATACACTCTTGTGCCCTAATAACCCAATGATACATCATCGCAGGCCAACATAAGGTAATTTTGAATAAAAACATAAAAAGAAAATTTGAATTATTTTGATTTTGGAGCCAAGAGGGACTCATTTGCTACCCATGGTGAATGGGTCCAACCTTGGGCTTGAAAGTGGGTGTCGGTAATTAAGTCACATTTAATGTTATTTGTTGGGCTTACATTAAAAAATACACTTAAATATGCCTTATGAGTGCATAAAGGGGTCAAATAAAGCATAAGAAAGGTGTAAATAGTGAAATTAAGCATAGAAAAGCATGAAATCTTGTTACAAGACTTTACAACACTTCAAAATAGGAATTGAAAAAAGATGAAAAGGTTATTTTTAGGTGAATTGTAATGAAAAGAGTCTAGATAATTATAGAAATGTGTTACAACACTTCACAACACCTTCACAAGATGTCATATTTTGAATATTTAGGAATTAATGTGAATGCATAACTTACATTACAACATTAAATCAAAGAAAAATAGACCAAGCACCATGAGAGAAAGACCCAAAAGACAATGAAAATGCCAATGATCCATTTTTTTGTGGTACATTTAGCCCCCACTTTAGTGAGAGGATGAAATTGCTTCAAACTCACACTAAAGTAGCCATGCATATCGAGAGAGAGGTCCAAATGAACTTATGTTAATAGCAAGATGGAATGACAACAATGAAGAGGGATGATCAAGTCCCCAGGATGATCCCATGGATAACTAAACATAAGAACAAAGGAACACATGATGTGGATTAGAAGAAGAAAAGGGAGAATTGAATTAGAGAGTTGTGAATTTGATCTAGGATGTTTGTGAGAAAAAGAGAATGCATACTCACTCTAGGGTGATAGAACTTATGGCAATCTTCTAGGTGAGAAGACCCAAAAGGTGAAGTACATATGCTAGTTAGTATGTACTCACAAACACATAGGTGGCTATGGGGAAAGTCATGTCACTGAATGGGCTTCCTGCTCAACCATATTAAAGCTATACCTCCTGATAACTTTAACA
The DNA here is from genome assembly GCA_007258455.2 of Sequoia sempervirens. Taxonomy (NCBI): domain Eukaryota; kingdom Viridiplantae; phylum Streptophyta; class Pinopsida; order Cupressales; family Cupressaceae; genus Sequoia; species Sequoia sempervirens. The sequence goes on along the minus strand of VDFB02270651.1, from coordinate 125,268,717 downwards.
AGGCACCACAAGGGAAAATGTCAATTTGTGCTTCATGAGACAAGAAATTCTTTGTATACTTAGAACTCATGAAAAAATGCAAGGGTACTACAAGCATGCAAGTCGAATTATGCAAGGTGGAAAATATGTAAAATGTAAAATGTAAAATATGTTCAAAAGAGTCTTGTTAAGTTCATGCAAGGTCTATAACTTAGGGAACATTATGTCTAATGTCTCCAAGAGAGGACCAATCAAAGAATAAAATATTCAAAACTTAGGGGATGCAGTGTGTCATATCAGGCCACCAAGAGGAATGTAATATGATAAGATAGATCACACTTATGAAGGACATCACTCCCAATGTCCTCCACAAAGTGACAAACACATCGTATGAAGTGATAAGGCTACACTAGGAACAAAGAATGAAAATGAGTTATGCCAATGTATGCCCCCCAGTTTAAAGGAATTTCTAAACACCATTCTATGAGAAATTACTTTAAAGTAGCAAAGGAAAAATGCAAAAAGAGAAACAAGACATGAGAGCCAACTTGGAAAGCCCCTATGCCAAGTCATATGTTTCTGAATAAGGTTGCTTCATGTAAATGAAAAAAAATCAAATGAAAGGGAGGTTGCCCCACAGAAAGTAACACATCAAACACATAAGGGATCTATGGATTTGGGGTCAGTATGTTCCTTGCTGCATTTTTTTTATTAAAGAGCTCAGAACTATCATCATTCCCCAAAGAACATAGAACTGGAAAACTAACACAAAGAGAGGAAAAATGAAAGAAAAACAAATTATGTTTTGAGTCAACATGGAAGAGACATTGTGGTCTCAATACTTTGCATCATCCCCAAAAGTAAAACACAAAACAAAAGAGAAAAAGGAAATGTAAAATCTACGACATATAGAAGAATAGAGGTAGAAATAGAAGAATTTCACAAAGAGAGAGAGAGAGAACATCAAAAACACATTACAAGGGAAAACAATACACACATGAAAGAAAAATGTAAATATTAAAGGAATGAGTAATGCAAATGTAAGCCAACCATTAAGGAAGCTATTGAATTCACAATCTCAAGTAATATAAGTGGAAGATGAATAACGTAGTTAAGAGACAAAGACAAATGCATTATGAGGACAATGTTAACAACTTCTTGGCCCCACAAAGTGTAGGGTAAGAATGAGCCGAGTTAGGTGATGGGAAAGGATCATACAATAGTGAGAATTGAAAATTCTTCAACTATAGCATGAAGAGAAGATTTATGTTTAAGAGATTATAGGAAAGTAGTCAATATCAATGAAGTGATATTTGTCTAGTATGCCCTTCAATGTTCAACATTCTTTGGTTTGATGTCCAAGAACACAATGATATTTGCAATATGGTATGTTAGAATCTCTAGGATGAATGACCAACCTATTCATAGGTCGTAAGAGGATAAGACCTTTGTTTAAAAGAAATTGAAGTCTCCTTTCACATTCAGGTGGGGGATGAGTAGGAAACTTGAGTTTTTTCAATTTGTAAGGTAGTTTTCATTTGCTAGACTATCCTTTTTTGTGAATGGAAGGAGAAAGAGGAGCCATGGGGATCCTAGCATCCTTGGCATGAGAATCAGGTAATGGTTGTTCTCATGGAAGGAGAACATTTAAGTCAAGAGGAGAATCAAAGATCACTATACCATCATCGTGAAGTCTCCAATACTCAAAATGAGGCTTATTAGTATGAGGAGGATCTTGATATCCTAGTCTTGTTGTGTTTTCTTGTTTTGGTTTTTGTTCAAGAAGTTGATGAATGTTATACTCATTTGTTGTATCACAACCTTGTTTACTTAGGATAGTAAAGCCTTTTCCATATTTTTCTTCAAGGTTGATGGGAGTGCTTGTAACTTTGTTATCATAAAATGGTTGAGGATGTGGTTGGTTAGAGGAACTAGGTCCACTTGACGAATGAAACTTATGTCCTTTGAATTGGTTTCAGGATGCAGGTATCCAAAGTGATCAGGAGGTGCAATAGTAGGAAGATCTCGTGACTTTATGGATGGATAAAAGGTTGCATTACCTTCAAGGTTATCAAGACATTCATTTAAGAATTTTTTCATGCTATCATCATCTTCTCCAATGATGTATACATTGTGAGGAGGAAAATCATAAGGAGTTGAAGAAGCATGAGGAAGCTCAAGGTCATTAGGATCACAACCAAAGGCACATTTAGACATGTCTACTAAGGATTTCAATGAATTCCAAAACTTATTAAAAGAAAAAGCCATGATGACAATGAATGCAAGGAAACAAACATGAAATAAATAGAAGAAAAAAAAGAATATGGAAAGTTTAACATAAAGTGACTACAAAAAATTGTAATACAAGAAATACCTAGAAAATGCTTGAAAATGCAATTTAAAATGTGCAAGTGGATTGATTCACCTAGGGTGGCGAATGAGTCCAGGTATGATATTTTCTTATGTTTTTCAAAAAATTTAAAATGATTTTAATGCTTTTCAGATGCCAATTGAGGATGTAAATGCAGATTTTTAATTATTGAAATATATAAAAATGCCAAAATGAAGTCTATATGAGTCTTTCACTAATACAATTTGAGAAACCCTAGGATGCAAAAACAAAACAATAACCTAATTGAATGTTAACGCAAATGAATCCTAGGATGCAAGATGAAAAATAAAAATTGTTCTATATGCAAATTTACCAAAATGAACCAACAATTTTATGGTTGACTATAGACTTCTCTTGCACTCTTAGGATCTTTCACCTAAAAGGAGAGAGATAGAAACCCAAAATTGAATTGGTTCACTCAAGTAGAGGATTGTATGATGTGAGTATGGCTAAATGCAATGTTGTAAATGCAACTAACTAATGAAATTGATTGACTATTGATGAAATACCTATGAAATATGCAATATTTGAAAACACAGTGAGATGAAAGAATGAACTAAAACATGAAGGAATGAAAAATAGAATTGAAAGAAGGATGAACATAGTGCACTTGGGAAATGAATGTTGAATGTGGAATGATCTAAATGTTGGAAGAAATTAGTGAAAATCACTAGTAGGACTCATTTTCCACTGATGGCAAATCAATATTTCTACTAGCAAAAACACCTAAAATAGGTTTCTGACTGTCGAGAACTGGAATATGATAGAATATTTTTTTTTAGCCTTAAGGTGGGACTCATTTGCCACTAATGGTGAATCAGTCCTCTCCCAAAATTCTATGAAATCAAAGGTCAATTTTGTAGCTCCAGATCTGCACTTGTCTTCTTGTCTAATTGACAGAGTCAAATCTGCAAAAAATAGATTGGAGGTTGTCTCCAAGCTTGAAATAGGGTTGATTTGACTTGAAACACTTTGTGACTTGTTGAACACCTTTCAACACCTAAATGCTTGAAAAATATTCATACAAAAGTCTACAAACACACATGCAAGAGGGGGAAAATGGTTAAGGGTTAGAGTATAGGGATTTTCCTTGGTCAAATCCCACTTTGGTAAACAAACTCTTAATGAAGAAATGGAATGAAATTAACAAGGAAAGATTAATAAACAACATGAAAATGTCCTAGACTCATCACCACCTTGTTGAAGAAATCTAAAGATATATCAAAGGTTGCTCCAAGATGCTTGATGTTTGTTTGATTGAATGATGCTTGAATGTAATTAGTCAATGGGTGAACTTGATGAATGCTTGAATGAATTAGATGTAAAATGAGAAAAACATCATTTATTTATACACTATTGTGCCCTAATAACCCAATGATACATCATCATAGGCCGACATAAGGTAATTTTGAATAAAAACCCGAAAGAAAATTTGAATTATTTTGATTTTGGAGCCAAGAGGGACTCATTCACCACCCATGGTGAATGGGTCCCCCCTTGGGCTTGAAAGTGGGTGTTAGGAATTAAATCACATTTAATGTTATTTTTTAGGCTTACATTCAAAAATACACTTAATTAAGCCTTATGAGTGCATAAAGGGGTCAAATAAAGCATAAGAAAGGTGTAAATAGTGAAATTAACCATAGAAAAGGATGAAATATTGTTACAAGACTTTACAACACTTCAAAATAGGACTTGAAAATGATGAAAAGGTGATTTTTATGTGAATTGTAATGAAAAGAGTCTAGAAATGTGTATAAATGTGTTACAACACTTCAGAACACCTTCACAAGATGTCATATTTTGAATATTTAGGACCTAATGTGAATGCATAAATTACATTGCAACATTAAATCAAAGAAAAATAGACCAAGAATCACAAGAGAAAGACCTAAAAGACCATGAAAATGTCAATGATCCATTTTTTATGGTACACAATGAATACCAATTGAATATCACTCCTAATTCACCCTTCTTCAACCTTGTTAGTCCTTCATGAATTCTTTCTGAAAGAAACCCCGCATAATCATATATTGCACAATACTAGGGGTGTTGGATATGGGCAGCCATGTACATCCATGCCATTGGAATTCCAAAGAAAAGATCATAACCAATTATTCAACAAATGGAATAGAAAATCCTTTTGAAGTAGGGAGAAAAATAATTAACTAGGAAAGGCTCTTTATCATGTGGTCCTATTACAATCTTCTGACTTGCAATTTCTGCTAAGAATCTCGGTAGGACATGGACTTTGAATGAAATCCCAGTTTTATCATACTCTTGCTTAAGAGTTTCTTCATTTATCTTATGCATTTCATCACTCCATCTAGTGAGCTTGAAAACAAAACCCAATTCTTCCTTAGTGATTTTGACCATTTCTTTCCTATCATATGTTCTTATAGTCCCTATAGTTGTGTCATAATTAGTAGGTATTTCCTTAAGCAAGTCAACATCAATATAAACATTTGGCACAATCAAATTTCCCATGCCACAGTTCCAAGGGTTTCCTACTAGGATACACATATTTCTATTCTTGAAAAAGCTATAAAATAGTTCCCATCTAGTATAAAGTAATTTGGCATATCTCTGATAGAACATCTCTTGTCAAACAAACCCTCTACTGTACTTGCGGACCTCTAGGAATCAATTGGCCTTTAGGTTTGTCGCTGGTTGAGGGTGGTAATTGATCCATGAGGTCTTTATTTAAAGGTCTTTAAGGAGCAAAAGCTTCCCCTTTAGACAAGGACACTTTCATTTTAGGAGCCATAACATAAGAGATACTATAATGCAAGGCTTTTGGTTTATTTGAACAAGGCCTATGACGTTTGTGAGGGTTTAATACAAATTATGCAAATGCAAAATTAACAAATTATTCTTTATGAACATCAAACCTTAAAATGCTAAACCAGGAAAACCCTAATAGACTCAAGCTTCTAAAACCACAACTTATCAATAGTAGTGGGGAGAGGGAAACAATTCACTTATTGGTTCTCTTCGTAGGTTGACAACCTAGGTTCTGACGTCATAAAATGTTGAGAGACCACAACATGAGCTCCTTGATTGTGTCGATTATATTTTTCAATGTTGAATTATTCCTTTAAGATAAATATTTAATAATTATGAAGCTCCTTACTTTGGTAGATCAATTTCCTTTTAGTTATTAAGGTTCACTCACGCAAACCAGAATGACTCACTTGCCCTTAGCTAAGTTTTGAATGCCAACTCTCAATCCTTTTTGAGTTTTAATTGATTGATAATCCATATTTGACCAGCTTATTATGAAAGATCCAACTGTATACACATCTGCAATACTTATCAAATGACAAGAGGCCACATGGAACCACTTGTTAGCAGTATGTAGGCTCCACCATCCATTTGTCACTATAGCCTTGATCCACATGTCTTTTTCCCCTTGCCCCTGTGAGTCATAACTCACGTAAAACTTTCATCAACAGGGAGATGGCCCGAAGATGCTACGATTAGATCTCTCGGCTTCATCATGCACACTTCTTAGTTACCCATAGCTTTATCCTCCATACAACATCTACAGTTCAGATTAAAAGATTTGTAAGCATGTGCAATATATTTGTGTTAGTAATTCACAATTTATTTTCCATGCCCTATGTGGAGTTATTCAATTAAATATTTTCTCATACGCCAATGATTCCACATTCTTTGGATTATTCTAGGTGGTAGATGCTTGCTTCCTCATTGAGAATCTAGTAGGAAAGGTAGGACCCACACGGGATAGCGGGGAGAGGTCAAGATTAACCCACATCACCCGATATCGACCATTGATTCCCTTAAAAACTTAGCAATGTAGACCATTAAAACCATTGGGCCTATCGTCAAAGGAGACATGTGGCAACCGCCTGCCAGCTCATGTGATTATTTTAATAAGCATGAAGAAAAAACATGTGTGTGAGGAATGATCCAGATGCGACCACCTCAATTATCTCCCACCGTTGATTTTCATCAACAACCATCTACTTGCCTTATCAAAAACATCAGGCCCACCAATCATTCAAGACAAATGGCCTTCGTCCATGAGCCTGTATGAATAAAATAATGCAAAAAAAAAAAGAATGGGTGTGTAGGGAGCGGTAGTGATCATCTGCATCAATCAAATGATAGTCAAAGGTCCTTATATCTGCACATGTCAAAAAATGTTAATCTTTAAAAGGGACTCGACTAGGTTGAGGAGACAATACCCACAACATAAAAGACTTAAGGATTTTTAGTGGGAAATATTCAGCCCAACTTAGGAAAATTTAAAACAATGGCCCAAAATACATTACCTGGTAAAACAAACTAGAGGGTCGGTTTCTCAATGGGTTTTGATGGCATAAGTCATAACTTAAAGGACCAAGAACTGACAAAAGGGCTCAACAAAGAAATAAGACCTTTGCAAGGATTCAAAACAAAGGGTTTTTCAAAATAAGACATAAGTAAACTAAAACCCTTATACGGTGATAGGAGACAAAATCCATAGTCTTTAGAACTAAGCAAGTCTTTGGAGATGGAACATGAAAATTTTTAAAAGTTCCATAAACCACAAGGTTGTTTTGGTTTAGATTGTGAGATATTTCCCTCTCCTATGAAGGTGCAAAACCCCAATCGTCAGTAGAACTTATTCAAAAAGGAATAATTTGTATATCACTATTTGGACTTTGAGGGTGAGATTTTGGAAACTTTATTGAAATGGGGTGTAAAATCTAACAACCCCCAATTATCACTGAGGAGTTTTGTTGTAGGTGAAGGATTAGCATTAACTTTTATAGGCTCAACTTTTGATCTATGAATGAAAGTATTACAAGTGTTGGAAATGTTGTGATCATCTTATTCATAGCTTTGTTCATCTACATGAACCATGTATATCTTGTTGTTGTATTCAAATTCCATTGTATGGTGGAGAGTAGAGGGGACTCCTTTCATAGCATGTGAATCTATGGTCTCCCTAGGAGAAGATTGTATGAAAGGGGTCCTTGCATGATATGTATATGGGTAGGCAACACTACAGGGCTGACCTTAATAGGTAATGTTATCATCTCTAGTGGTTTCCTATTAACATTGTCAAAGCCACAAATATGAACATCATTAAGTTGAATGGTCATTTTTTCCATGCCAATTTTGTCTAGGAGATCAATGTTATAAATGGTGATTTCAACTCCATTGTCTATGAGAGCGTGCCTAACTGCAGTTTCATTAATGATCACCTTTATGAGCAAGGCTTCATTCTTGTTTTGAGTATCAAGTGAGGGAAATTTATGTTTAGGTAATGTTATTTCTAACTATGTGACTTGCATGGGATGAAAGGAGGATGTTACATTCTTTGACTTCATATAAGATTGCATCTCCTCCTACTTTATTTGCAACATTTCTTGAAATAGAGACTTGTATGTAGGTGATAGTTGAATGAGTTGCCACATGGATATATTAGTAGGATTATTTTTAATGTCTTCAACACTAGGAACCATATGTTGAGGAAATGGTGATGTTGTGGGAGTGATTTGTGGTCCCCTACATGTTTGAGAAACTATGTTATATCATAGTTTCTACAAAACATTGTTTTTGTTGTGTTGCATTAAAGATTTCAAGAAATCTCTAATTTTATTTTTATGTGATTCACTAATGGGAGGTGATTTAGGAAGATCACTAATTAAAGGAGTTCCAATTTGTGTTGTCATAACCTCAAGAAGCTTGTGCTTATGATCATCTTCATCTAAGGGACCGCCATTACATGTGTCAATGTTCATATTTTCTTGTACCACGATATCCTCCTTAGGATGAGAGTTTTTAGGAGAACAAAAAACCAAATGTTCTTGACATTCAAAGGTTAGTTCTTCTAAAATGACTTCATCACAAGTAGGGGAATGATCAATGGTTGAATTGTATTGCTCAATAAGGGTTTTCCTAGGTGAAGGGGGACAACTAAGATTCTCATGACCTTCGTTGATTGTGTTTTCTAATATCAAAGTATCATCATCACAACTAGGACAGATACTTGGAGAAAAACCAATGTGATTGTTATGATCATTGATAATTTCCTTCCTTTTTTCCTTAATGTATTCCAAAGTAGGATAGGTGGAAGAATGAACATAAAGAGGGTTGTCATAGATCTTAAAGGTTTTCTAATCTAACATGAACATATATATCTTCATCATTGTCACAAGAGGAGAAGATTTTTGGAGATAAATGTGGGTAGGTTTCAATAGTTTCCTTTTTTCTTATGTTGTCATCATGATTACTTATTGCCATGTCTTCTTGTTTAGTAATGTATTTCCTAATAGGAGAGGTAAGAGGAGAGAAATAACTTGGGTTCTCAAAACTATCATCGATTAGTTCTTCTAAGGCTACAATATCTTCTTCAAAAGTAGAAGAGATATTAGGAGAAGAACAAATGTGATTGTCATGAGTACCTAAGGTTTCTTTCACTAGACTAACCTCACTTATAGAATATATACTAAGAGAGGGATCAATGATGAACAAAAAGAGAGTGGAAATGACCTCATATTCATATGCACTTGTCAAAAGTTTCTTGCAACATTCAACAAGATCAAAAATAGAACATGAAGTATGATAACTATAGCCTTTTGCAATGAAAACATGATGTGATTATTGTTCTACAAGCTTGAAATGCAACAATGATAGAGAAAACATGAAAAAGAGTAATGCAGTTTTTTCAGATTTTCAAGATGACAATTGACTGATTATGTTATGTAACAATGTGAAAATAAAAATTTAAAATTAACCAATGCATGAAATGGACCAAATTAAGCTATATTTAATGAAATGTATGTAACAAAAACTCCACCAACTAAAACAGATAATTAATGGCAGCAAATAGAAGTGTAAAAAGAAGGTTTTTAATGCTATAAAAGGTTTTTTTAGATATGTTCTAGGACTGATTTTCCCAAGGTGGTGAATGAGTCCCAGTAGGGATTTTTTCCAAAATTTTCAAAAAAATTCAAAAAAAATCAATGGATTTTTATGTTTTTTATGCTGTATGATGTGTACGCTAAATGAAAATACAATTTTTTAGATGTTTTTCAATGATTTGAGATGAAAAAATGCAGCCTATATGCACCTTCACTAATGCAAGAATTTGAAATCCTAGAATGCCAATTAACTAATGAAAACCCTAATGAAAAGTTAACACAAGCTAGATCTAGGATGATGATGGTCTCCAAATCAGCAAAGAAGGTATTCTAAATGCAAGTTCACCAAAATGTAACATAGAATTTTGTCTCCACAAGGGTTTTAGGACCTAGGGAAACAATCTTCTATACTTCACATTCAAGGATGACCTTAGAGATTTCATCCCAAGAGTGGAATAGATGCAAGAGATATGACAATAGGATATCCTAGGGTATGATTTCAAATTACAAGAGGGGTTTAGCACCAAGTTTAAACTTGGAAAAGATAATAACATGCAAGATGAAATATAAAACCTAGTTTGATGCAATGCTTCACTAAATGACTTGAAAATCTAAACAAAGAAAAAAAAGAAACTATAAAATAGAAAGTGTGCACCTAGAAAATTGTTGGAGATGAAATGGAGCTCTGAAATCCCGAAAAGCGTAATTTTCTGGCCTAGTGGGACTCATTTGCCATCATGGGAAAATCAATCCCAAATCTGGGTCTTTACATAGGATCAATTTTTAGCCAAATGGGTATCCAAATCTATAAATATCTCTAAAAAAATCATAAATTGGGACTCATTTGCCACAACTAAGGGATCAGTCCCATTTTGTTGTGAAGTGCCCTAGGAGCAAAATCTTGAACTGAACATTGCAATCCTATGATGATGGATAAAATAAGCACTTTCCCACTAGTTTCATCTAAATTGGATTGATATTTTTCCCTAGATCTAAGTTTTTGTGAGTCTTGAAAACTTTTCATAACAACTTTGACAACATTTGCAAGTTTTTCATTTTGGTGCCTTTGAAGGCTTCAAATCCACTTTTCTTCAATCTACAAACCTACAATAACACAAAGAGAGTGAGAAAAACTTGTTGATTGTTAGGGAATGGGGGTTTGCATTGGCCAAACCCTATTTAGGTAATTAAACCAAATGATGAAATAAGATAATGAAGCATGAACATGAAATAATGCAATTAGAACCTTGCCATGATGATGGATCCTGAATTGCTGCAACAAGTGATGAATAAATCCTCCCTTAAATGCTCTTGAAGACACTTGAATGGTGTTGTGAACTCAAATTTCCATCAAGAATGTTCTCACAAAATTCTTAGGTGAAAATGAGTGAAAGAGCCTTGTATTTATACTTAATTTTCAAGAATTCTCAAAATTACAACACTACAAGCTAACATCAAATCTAGGAGAATAAAATCCCATTAGAAATTTGAATTAAATTTGAATTTTGGTCACATGGGACTCATTCACCCAAGGTGGAAAATGAGTCCCATCACACATAATGTATGGGACCAAAAATCAAAAGTTCTTAGAAAGGTGTAAAACTAGGTTTGGGACCCAAAAAACTAGGTGGGACTCATTCACCCAAGGTGGCGAATGAGTCCCAGATCACTAAATATAGGCCACACAAGCTAGAATCTCTTGAATTATGATTGGTTATTTATTGGTGTCAGGATTATCCTCAAAAATATGCAATAAATGAGGCTTGTGGATGCAAATGGGGCCTATTAAAGCATAAGAAAGCACAATTATTAATGACAAGCCTCGATAAGTGTGAAAGTGTTTTACAAAACTTTACAACACTTCAGATAAGGAAATATTAAGGTTGATTATGATTAAAATTATGTTTATTATGCTTAGTTAATTGATAAAACCCTATAAAAGTGTGAAAGTGTATTACAACACTCCACAACACTTTAGCAAGGTACAATTTAAATCCATTAGTTCATAAGAGCCCAAGACTTAATGTGAATGTGTCAACCACATTACAACACTAAATCAAGGAAACATTAAGCCAAAGTCCATAAGGATGACCCAAATGAGTGTGAAAATGTCAAGGGACCCATTTTTTGACACTATACCTGTTAGCTAGAAAGAACAACAATATAAATTTTGTTGAGAAAATCCTACCACATCTTGTCACAAAGAGCTTTTAGGCCTTAGTATTGAAAGTATACCATCTAGAATAGGGGTATAATAGATGGGTCATTTCCCATCTCATATTTATGAATAGAGAAAGATACGAAGAATAGTAGAGAAGAAGATGGAGAGATAATAGAGAAAAATATATAGGAACTATATATAAAATTATATGTAATATGTATAAGGATTATATGTAAGAAAGGAAAGAGATAAGAAGAGTATAGGGGAAGATATATATATATATATAAATGTACTTTTTTTATATGATTAATATAATGATTATTGGAATCATATATATGACTTTATCTATCATTCTATGAATATATAAGTGATTAGTTAATCCTTTGAGGTATGTGCAGGATTATGATGGGCAAAAAAGTGGCGATATGATGGGTATGTGTAGGATATGTGGTTGACGACTTTTTTTAACCCAAAATTGATGAAACGAAAAGGGTTTTTAAAGGATATTTTAAGCTTTCCACCAATATCAATTATGATTTACTTCAAATTTAATAAATTATTATTATTCATTTTCTATTTGAATTACGACTGAAGTCCTGATTGATATGTTGATTGAAAAACATCTATAGCTTTCAAATGGTATCACATTTTTTGAATCCGAAACATGCATCACATTCTATGCTTCGTATACTTTAGGATTTAAAAAAAAAGTTGAATTTAATGAAGTTTTGACTAAGTTAAGGTGGTTAGACATACAAGTTTTTATATTTTTTAAAAGTTGTAATAAAAAATTCATAATTAATTATTTACTTGGAAAAAAATTACAAAAAATATGCATCACATCAGGACATGAGTCCTCTACATATACCTAAAATCTTATAAAAAATTATTATCATTTTGTTGTGGTTAGGGTGGTCAGATAGAAACCTACTTCTTATTTTTTCCCTAAAATTTAAGTACTACTACATTGAAATTTCAAATTTTCACCAAATAGATTTTTGAAAAAAAACCTAGTATTTTAGAAACTACATTCAATTTGCTACAAATTATATTCTTACATATTTTTGAAATAATATAGATAACTTATTCAAATTTTTATGTCAAGTTTCCTAACTCAGTTTTTTCTAAATTTTTTGCCACTTAAGGGCCTGTTTTTTCCATGATGGTTGTGCACATACCCTTTGCTTGAACGTTTTGGTGTTACCTTTATATGACTAAGTCTAGGGTATAAACTACAACACTCAAAAAGTCCTTGGGGCTCATAAGTATGATATGTGTTTCCCCTATTTTCTTGCTAACATTGGTTTTGTTGCCAAGACCCTAGTTAGCTAATATAAAGGAAATTAACATCCAAATTTTTAAAACTTTTAATTAGACATAAGAAAAGGATTAGATAATCAATGAAGATATAAAGCTTTTCAGAGGAACTATCCTCTTGGAAATAACCCTATGAGAGGAGGTTAGGCACCAAATGGATGAAGAATGCAAAGGGGGGAGATATATCAAAAGAGATCATTGAAGAGATGTGACCAATAAGAAAAGATATCAAATAACTACCATTGAAAACAATAAAAGTGTTGGAAGTGGTTGTCATTGATATCAAAAATTGAGGAAATTTGTGCATGATTGTTGGAAGGGGTTGTCATTGATGTCGACACCAATTGTTATTTGGTTATTATGGATGTCAACACTTGTTGAGATTGTTGGCAATGGTTGATGATAATGCTTGGTGAATTGTCTGTGGTTATCATTGTTTTTTTCTCTTGAGAAGTAATGAAGATTAATGGAATTGGTTATTATTGATGTCATTATTGCAGTACTATTTTCTTGGAATTCGTTGTTATTATTGACAACATACAGTTTGAGATAACATTGTTGTATGATGGTGTTTCCAAAGTTTATGGTTGGATTTCATGCCTTGAATTGGTTTTCATTGTCGACAATATTCAATTTGAGCTAACATTGATGTATGATGGTTTTGCTGAAGTTAATGGTAATATGTCATTCCTTGTACTAGTTTTCATTGTTGAAAACATTCAATTTGGGCTAACATTGATGTATGATGGTGTTGTTGAAGTTGATGGTTGGATGTCATGCCTTGTCTGATGTAATTCAATGAAGTATTAAGTATTGTTGTGGTCAACAAAATTGGTTTCATAATGATATATCAAGATCTGGATTAGAAGTACTGCTGATAATGGAGAGATGTTGTTGATGTTCTATAGTATATTATATTGTCTCTCCTCCTTCTCCTGATGAATCATATGTTTCTAAGAGAAATTTATAGCCTCTACAAGTTGTTGAAAGGTTATGTTCCTAAAAGTTACATTGAAGTCTTCTTGGGAGAGTGCTCCACATTCCTCCATTATTGAAGATATAGTCTTACAGTTTGGGATTGAAATTTATCTTTATGTGTATTCTACACTCCTATCTTTTTAGGTCACCAATAATGTCGAGGATATTTCTGTGAATTGCAAGAGGTTGGCATTGTTGTTGGATGTTTGAACTATTCTAGAAAATGTTATCAATGTTTGTTGCATATTCTAGTTCCAATTTCATGTGTTGAGTGGTTTGCAAGTTGATCTATTAATGCTATATCTCATGAATGAGGTTTTTGTGCTTTTGGGATAAAGTATTATGTTTTTCATTTGGTTTGTACTGGCTGTTAGTGGTATGACACTATGGAAGAACTTTTTGGAAGTGTTTATGGATGTTCATGAAACATCCTCATATGATCTGCACATTTTTGATTGGCCTCTTTGGTGTTACATTGTGTCTTGAGTTAGCTTGTTGGGTTATTTGTGGATATCTAGCCAACAAGGCTTGTTCCATTTTTTGCACTATGTTCTTGGATGTTTGCACTAGCATATGAAGATATTTTATGATGGATTTAGGTCCTGACCTATCCTTTTGGGGGCCACATTATGTGAATTCAATTAGAGGTAGGTTTTTGAGTCGATTGGTTATGTGCTTCATGTTTCATCTACACGTTTCCTTGTTGTTGACTTAGGTTGATATGAAATAGTGTGTGAATCTTTTTGGATCACATAGGAAGATGTAATAAGTTTTTCTTGGGTCCTTTCTATCTTTTGGGTAAGATCACATTATGTTTGTGTGGCTAACCTATTGAATTTATTGATTGTATTCTCTCTGGTCAACCTAATTAATATTTTGAGGTCTTGTAGTGGATATAAATGCAAGAAAATTTTAGATTAAGAGGTATGAAAATTTGAATAAGTGGGAAGAAGTGTGAAAATGAAATACATTGAATATACAACAAAATTTTTATGAAAGTTTTTGAAAGAAATATTAGATGTTCTTTAATGCCTCAATCAATAGAGTGTTGTGTCGAAAATATTATAATTCTTTATAAAATCTTTGTATCCTAATCTGAGATAGTGAATCTCATTAGGTCCTTGTATCTTTCCCTTGAATTTTTGTTAGCTTCAATTGTGCAAGTACTATTGTATCTTTCTCTAAGGTAGTGTGTCTTAGTTTACATGTCCTTTCTGGTAGTGTGCCTTTATATTGTGAGTTAACTCTCATCGTGGTTTTTTGTCATCAGGTTTTCCATGTAAAATCTAGTGTTCTATTGTGCATGTTTTTTCTTTGCTAAATATTTCTTTGATGATGATCTAGTTAGAAGTATAATTTCTATATCTTTCATTGATGATGTTTGTTGAAATTCTTAAGTAGTTAAACTGTTATATCTTTCAATACTACTAAAGGGTTTCTCGTTTGGTTAAAGAGTTTCAGATGTTTTGAAGGGCTTAAGTTTTAAAGGGGTGTATTTTTTTGAAGATACAACTTCACCCCCCTCTCAATATCCACTGTGTTCAATAATTGGTGGAAAAGCCAATTTCCTCTGAAGAAGCTTAACTTGAGGCAAAGATCCATGATGGCACATGATTGTTTATATAATGGTCCTAGGTTTCATGGGACTAATTATGCTTTCTAGAATTTGAGAATGGAAGTCTACCTAAACTTTCTAGAGTTTGGTGTGTGATAATCAGTCTAGGATAGTTATGTTTCTCCTACTACTCCTCCAATAGATTCAACTGAAATCAGGCTATATGAATACAATTCCAAGGCTAATAATGTTGTCTTGTGTGGATTGGTGAATTTAGAACTTTTGAAGGTCATGAATTTTAGTTCTACTAAGGATGTTTGGGGAAAGCTTAGAAACATCTATGAAGGAGTTACTAATGTGAACCAAGCCAAGATGTAGATCTTTAAGCATATTTTAGACTTTGAGGATGAATGAGGATGGATATGTTGCAAGTTATATTCTCTAGGTGTATGAAATTGTTTTGAGATCTCTCCCAAAATATTATAGTCATAAAGTGTCTACTATTGAAGAATCTAAGGACTTGGATTAGTACTCAATTGATGAAATTTTTGGTATTCATAGCTCCTTTAAAATGAGAGAGTTTGATAAAAAATTTCAAAAAGGGGAAGGTGCATTCAAACCTAATAGAAATATTGAAGATGAAGCTATTGACCAGAACAATGACTTTGATGAAGTTGAAGAAAACTTTGTGGGAAGATTGAAGAAAGGCACTGGAACATATAAAGAGAAGTTACCTTTCAAGTGTTTCAATTGAAGAAGCCTGGTTGATCATTTTTAATCTAAATGTCCCTATAAAGAATCAAATGATAGTAACAAAAGAGATAAGGTTAAAAAGGGTATCTATTCCAAGGAAAGTAGTGGTTCTTTAGAAGATGAGGAGAATGATTCAAATGATGAAACCCTCTTTATGACCTTTAAAACCTGTGAAATAAAGTATTAAGTTGATAAATGTAAGGAGTCCATCTCCTTGAGTGATGAAGATAAGTTTTCCTCTAAATAAGATCTAGAGTCAATGGAAGTTGAAGGTTGGGATTTCAATTCAGGTGATTCGCAAGTCAACTTTGAAGGGAAATTTTGATATTATTTAGAATACCTAAATGAACAAAGGGAACTAAATCATAAATATGAGAACTTGTTTGAAAGGTCAAAGGAAGAAACTTACAAATTGAAAGCCAAATTAGGGGGTATAGAACATGAAATTAAACTAAAAATGGAAAAGGTGTTATCTCTAATTTGGAAGATAAGTTCAATAGAAAAGATGTTGAATTCTTAAAACTTGAGGAGGAGAATATTACTTAGAGAAATGAACTGAAAAGAGAAAAATAACAAATTGCAAAAGGAGAGAATTTTGGTACTTATGATAGCTCCAAATTTGATGGAAGGTCTAAGATAAAGGAGGAGAAAGTATGCACTTATTATTCTAAGAAGAATGCCTCCAGAGATGCAAAAGACTAATCAATATAGAAAGAAAGAAGGTAGATTCATCCATGTTGAGAAACAAAAAGGTTTCAAAAGTTCTTTGCCTATAAGGTAACATGCTCCTACTAGGTTCAATTAATATTTTCAAGGTTATTATTTTTCTTGCAATAAATTTTGGCATAAGGTTGTTAATTGTAGATCTAGACAAGGAAGGAATGATAACATGGGTACAAGATCATTTGTGCCTCAAATAAACAATAATATTTCATTTCATGGATATTTCTATGCTTGCAACAACTTTGTCCATAAAGATATTAAGTGAAGATCTAAAATGAAGAGGAGAAAATTTATTTTAGAGTGCAATATTATGTGCTCCAAGTGCAATAATATGGGACATAAAGAAAATTGTTGTAGAAGTTGTTTTATAAAGCCAATAGTTAGAAAAAGAATGAAATCCTTAATCAACAAAGGAAGGATAATAAAAATTTATGGAAGGAAAAACAAACTCAAGAAAATGAGAAGGGTGATTCTACACTTGTGCATTTTGTACAAGATCCCAAGAAAAACTGAGATAAAGCATTATCTCAAGAGGTGATGTCATTTATAGATTTTTGAGCTCCCTGAAATGGAAAAGATGCTAAAGACTTCAACATGAAAAGAATAATTTAATCAGATCACTTGATGTGTAAGTGTCCAGTGCAAGAGCGAACCTTTCATTGAAGGTTTTGATGCAAGTAGAAGATGTGTGAAGGTAGGTACATTTTCTTTTATTTTTATCATTTTGATTTTTGTACCACATAAGTTTCAAAAGATGACTAAGGCATTCAAAACATATATATCTAAGGAAGAGTCATGATGTTTTGATCCACATCCCTTCTCCAAGCAAGAATTAGTCTTGTGGTTCATAAGATAAGTTGGTCTAGATGTGAAGGTGTTATATCCAGATTTTTAAGTCTTTGCACCTTATGAAATAAAAGATGTATGTAACAAAGATTTTTCCTATGCTTTGGAAGAGTAATGTGATTATTTGAATACTTTGTATTCCTCAGGAAAGGATGATTTTTCTATATAGTCTTTTGGACAAGTTTAGGATTTTTAAATGCACTCTACTTTATTGTATCAAGAAATTTGGAGGTCTTCAAGTACAATTTTCAAATGGGTATGTGCAAGATCATCATGGGAAAAACAAGCCCTTAAGTGGCAAAAAAATTCAGAAAAAACTAGAGTTAGGAAACTTGATGTAAAAATTTGAATAAGTTATCTATATTATTTCAAAAATATGTAAGAATAGAATCTGTGTCAAATTGAATGTAGTTTCTAAACTACTAGGTTTATTTTTTAAAAAAATCTATTTAGTGAAAATTTGAAATTTCAATGTAGTAGTACTTAAATTTTAGAGAAAAAATAAGAAGTAGGTGTCTATCTGACCACCCTAACCACAATAAAATGATAATATTTTCTTATAATATTTTAGATATAAGTAGAGGACTCATGTCCCAATGTGATGCATATTTTTTGTAGTTTTTTTCCAAGTAAATAATTAATTATGAATTTTTTATTACAACTTTTAAAAAATATAAAAAACTCATATGTCTGACCACCTTAACTTGGTCAAAAATTCATGATTTTTTTTTTTTAATCCTATAGTATGCAAAGCATAGAATGTGACACATGTTTCCGATTAAAAATTGTGATACCATTTGAAAGCTATAGATGTTTTTCAATCAATCTATCAATCAGGAATTTAGTCATAATTCAAATAGAAAATGAATAATAATTTATTATTTAATTGAAAGTAAAGCATAATTTATATTGGTGGAAAGCTAAGAATATCCTTTAAAAATCCTTTTCATTTCATCAATATTGGGTAAAAAAAGTCATCAGCCACATACCCATCATATCGCCACTTTTTGGCCTGTCAGGATCCTGCACATACCCAAATGACAGTGTGCTACAAATTGTTCTAGATGCCTAGTCTTTGCATAGAATAGATGTTCTTGGTACTTGTGCAAAATTGGTGTATGTAAAAACAAGTTATCTAAGTTCATGACAGATTTCAAGTCAATACTAAGCAATCTCATGAGAATGTAGTAAATGAATTTAAAAAAAGAGGAACTACAAATTATAACTTGTGGTATAAAAAATATAATAGCTTCTCTATCAGTGCTTATACTAATGCTAATAGGGTAGGATGTGTGGATGATCAAAGAAGTACTAATGGAAGTGTAGACATGTGAAATTAGCATTATGCACTTAGTTCATATTCATCTGCTCATAAAATTAATCAAGTTCATTAAATCCATTAATTAGGAAAATCAGGTTCATTTAATCTCTAAGGATTCTCCACTTAAATTAAATAAATTAACTTTATTTAATTTAAGCCTATCATTCCCTCTTTGATTAAATAAATCAAGACTTTATTTAATTAAATCTCAAAAGTCATATTTCTCTCTCTTGATTTAAATAAATCAAAATATTCAAGTCAAATGGGTCAAAATCAACTAATCATCACCTAATCTAATCTAATCTTGATTAACCTAATCTAACCACCCATCACATCCTCTAGATTTTCCCACTTGCACCAATAAAGCATTTTAATTCATTTATAAATTCATCATTTTCCATCAACATGCAATCTTTGAGGAATATTCACTCAAGTTTTGAATTCAAAAAAAAGTGGACATGTACATCCAGCAAAGCATTTATGAGGCCTTACATGGCTCTTACATGTCTCTTGCAAAGGTCAAACTCAACATTTAACTCTCAAATTCAAATTTGAATCTCCCCCTCTTTGTCACATTGACCAAAATGTGCTCATTCCTCAACCTATCAAAAGTTGACAAGTGGCTTCATGTCATTAGTCAAATCATTATCCCACATTACTCTATTTTGAGCTCTCTTCCAATTTGAAAATATATAAATGAAAGCTTCATTCTTTAACAAATCCTGCTCAATCTTAGCATTTCATCCACAAATCTCATGCAAAGTCACTCTCTTCAATTGAGAACTGATTTTGTCCAATTCACTCTATCTTCAAAGCATTGTATCATTTAGCTTATCTAAAGGGGTTGGGAAAGGGCTATTTTCCACATCAAAATAGCACCAATCCCCCCATAAGATCAAGTTTTTGCTTCATTTAAGAATAGGAATAGTTATCTTTGGTTGTTTTTCTCAATTGTTTCATCTCTTTCCTTGTTCTTTAATAATGCAAATCAATTTTATGGGGGATTATTATTCTAACCTTGCATTTTTAAGCTAACAATGTGATTTGTTTGTTTTGATTCATGCAAGTTTGGATTTAGGAATCCACATTATGGCACTAGAAGGAGGGCATTTATCTCATTCTTTCAAAATTGACTTCCATAGAATTTTATGTGTTCTAATTTTTAATGCTAAATCTTGTGCGGGATTTGATTTTAATGCACATTTTATTTGGGGCATCATAAAAGAGAGAGTTAAAGGAATTTAAAGTCTTTTAGTTGATTTTTATTTTTCTGTTGAAGCTTTGTGAAAAATAAAAATATAAATAAATTTTTAATCTCTTAAGACAAATTCATTGGAGGTTGTGCATCATTGCCCACACCACATAGACCACATTTGCGCCCTTCAATTATTGTAGGCCTATGAAATTTGAAATTAACAACACTAGTTCCCTTTAACATTGACTCGTTGTTAGGTTTTAAACTCTCTCCTTCATCAAGATCCTTTGTGTTTGTTGTTTCCCTATTTGCTTCCTATTGAATAGTAGCATGTTTGTAATGCTTGATATTTGATTCTGGTATATTATCGCCATCCTCAGATTGGTTGTCTTCATAGTGTCTAGCACCAGACTCTACAATACCATTCACAACATTACAAAGAGTAATCCCTTCATGCCTAATACTAGTATGCATCGTTGAATGTTCTAATGTTGGTTCATCAAAATCCATCTCCTCTACATGTATGTTTGTGCTTGGATATAGACCACTTTTTCTCAATCTTGTGTGTATCAGTAGTTTTCGCACTTGATCCATTCTCATTGTTTGACTTGCAAACTGGGTGAGAACTAACAGTTACATTCTGACATTTTGGTGGAGCACCAAGAACTTTGTAAGCATTTTTAGAATCTGCAAGCTTTGAATTGCAATCAAGACCCCTGCTAGAACCTTCACAATCTTGATGTCTACCTTCTTCACCAAGTTCCCTGCTACAATCAGAATCTTGATATTTTGCTTCATTTCCGAGATCCCTACTAGAACCTTTAGAATCAAAGTTGGCATTTTTGCAAGTGATGCCCTCTTCATCGATCATGCAAGCTTGAGAGGGAGCGGTGATATCAATTTGCAGAGCATTAAAGTCTATAGTATTTAGCATTGATTGCTTGTTACCATGATTTGTTCCATCTGACGATGAAGAGCCATTAATATCTTTTACAACGTGAATTTCCACCCTTCGCTAATAAAGAGACTCATCAAGAACTACACATCCAATCTTATCAACCATAGCATCCACATGAAGCAATGAATAATTCTATGTTTTGGAGTTACCAGTCTGCATCTATAAATTCTGAAAACCAGCGCGTATCTTACCTATGCTAGGTGGAAGCTATGCAAAGGTTGTGGAATTTGACTTTGTGCCTATAGCTTGCATTTGGTTAAAGGTTTCTAAAGCCTTTTTCATATCAATTTTGTACATATCGTACCATCATTGCATTTCATAAGACCGCAGTTCTTTAAGGCATTTAAGGGAGTCACTGGCTTTCTATGAGACCACAGTTCTCTGAAGCCATTATGTCAAACAATTCACATGCCTTGTCTATGCCTCACGTTTCTTAACAACAGCCTATCAATACAATTCACACCTCCCATTTTGGTGTAGATTGTGAGGATGCTACATGTAGGTTGTGGAATACGGTTGGGCACCTACCAAATGCATTTGCTTGAAAGTTTCTAAAGCCTTTAGAATCTTTGTACACATCCTGCAGTCACTACATCTTGGGATATTGTTGTGTGATCTTCCTAAATTTTCGTAGTGATAGGCCGCGGTAATGTTGATGGATTTAAATAAAAATAAGATAAATGTCTTGTGATGTCTGGCGGGAAGGAGTTATCAATATTTATATTGCGCAGCCTGTCAAATCACCTTAATGTGAGGTAGCCCATAGTCCTCGAAGCCAAAACTCCTCCAACATGCCACCCAACTAACGCCCATCCCTCATGACCAAAGATTAAATATGATAGAACTCATTTTCAAACAAGATCTGTATTGGCTTATGGGGAAGATAACATTGCATTGATAGAGTCAAATTCATGGATATGGCATCAAATACCAAGGCATTTATATGTTCAAATCACTCATTCATGGTTTACACACATTTTCTTGAGTGATGTCACTCATTTGTGACTTTCTACATGGTTGAGTGGAGGAGATTTCAAATCTTACTTTAGTGACATCAATTCTTCACCTATCCACATTAAATTTTCTGATTTTGAATTGTTAGTAGAGGACGCTTTAAGATTTGATGGAAAAATCTCTATTTTCTAACTAAAGTTCTGTGGCAAGTGAAATTATTACTAATTCCTCATTTATTAGTTCAAAATCATTGATCTTTTCAGTCAAAATTGTTCCATTATTTAAAGATAATGTATAAAATGATTGATCCTTGTATAATTGTCTTATTTTCTTTTTTTATCTTTTAGGAAAAAGGTGGAGGTTGACATTGGGAGGGAGCATTGGAGTCAAGCAAAGACAAGGCAAGAGTGGAGTTGAAGAATTAAACATCAGATTTTAAATGTACAAAAGCAATTTTTAATGCTCATTATGATAAACTAGAGCTTCCATTTTATGCTTTAGTTTTCTATTTTAGATCAACTCACTTCAAATTTCAGGCTTAAATTTAACCATTGATTTGATCTCTTCAACTTGGCTAAAATTGAACTTAGAAACTTACTAGATTTTGATTTCATCTAAAAACTGAACCAACAAATTCCACATTTCTTTTGGTGCTTTAAAAAGAACCAAAATCATTGCTTTGAGGCTTAAAATGAACAAATGCTTTCAGGTTTTTGTAATCTTTTTTGCAAAATAATCTCATATAAAAAGGCGTATGCACTTCTCTCACGCTTCACGGCGATCTTGAGAATCAAAAGTATTTTTGATGACATTAAGTTGCATAAAATATTGCCTCCACATTTCATTTTGGGTTTAAAATTGAACAAAATCTTGTGTGAGTGTGGATAAATTTATTGCATGTGTTCTCCCTTTGTTTCTAAACAAGGTTTGATCGAACTATGAATAAGTTTATTCACTTTTGTTTATCCTAGAGGGCCTGCCTTGGGGAAAAAGTACTCACCCAAGGGAATGAATCAACTTGTAACACTCTAAAGCCAAGAGTGTTTCCAACTGGGTTATAAATGTGGGTATTGGAGTAAACGCCAATAGCACATGGTTGATTCCGATAAGATGGATCCGAAAAGGGACTCTTGTCATATGGGTCAATCTCCACGAATGGAAAGTCCGAACTAAAACTCTTGTTTGTAGTAGCCAACCAGTCCATCCATTGAGTTTATCAAAGTGGTGCATTGGAACTCAAATTCCAAGAAGTTAATTGCCATGTCCATTCTTGGTTAAAGTATATAGGTTAAGACTTCATTCTTAACATACCTTTATACTCTCTCCCTGGTTGTATGTAAAATCATCTCTTCTTCTACGAAGGGCATGAGGAAATCCCACCAAGAAAAATGTACCAATTGAGCTAGGATGTTATATTGCTTGTGAGTCAGTTTGAAAACATAGTGCTTTGATCGAAAACATTGGAAAACCAACATTCAACATGAGCATCAAATCTCAAACCCTTTAGGAGAAGCAAATATCCTTGAAAAAATTCACATGTTATTGCTTGCCCTTGGGATTCGTATGCTTAGAGGCTTCTAAGCATTTGGATTTCATCTCAATTTTCTCCTACTAAAGTCAACAATAGGTAACTCTTGCCTCAAATTTCCTTGGTTTCCGCATAATACACTTTGTAGGATAAGGGGAAAGTTGAGACATTAGACATCTAGATTCAAAATATAATCAAGAGCGTGTTTGTGGTAAAAAGAATCCATTAAGCAAAGATTAAATCAATTGGACCCCACATATGTGCTTGGCATCTTTTGGTCATATGGTTTTCATGCAAACATTGGTCTTTTGATTTTGAATTACTCTTAGAGAAAAGCATGTTCTTTACTATCTTGGTCTTGTAAACAAGTCCTTCCTAGATTCATTTAGGATCAAAATCAAACACTTCATCCATCCAAACATTTATCCTCTTCATCCCACAAACAACTTTAGAGCTTTGGAAACATCATTCTAGACTAGGGTAAATCATCAAAATCAAAATCACCTTGTTTAGTTAGGAGTATGGGAATGCATCCTTTCTCATACCTCTAGTTAAATTAGCACCCCCTTGAAAAATTTCATCCTAAGATAACATCTAACATCTTAGGGTTTACAAGTTCATTATCCAATTCAAACAATTAAAATCAATCCCTAAGTCTAGCATTGATCCAAAGTCCCTAAACATTCAAACACTCATATCATTTACCCCATTCATCCTTCATTTATTCATTGGTCCTAAGAACCTTAAAGGTCACTTTTACAACAAGGTCAAAACACAAGAAGAACATGGAATATAAACTTGATCCATACATCATGGGTAATCCAAGTCAACCAAACCATCAAAGCCTTACAATGCCAATTGATTTTCAACACTCACATTTATACAATCCGTACATGGGATCATTATCTCCCGAAAACCTCAATGGTACAACAAATGTGAGTATGCCTAGTCAAAAGGTTGGAACACCTTTCCCGATGGTAGATATAAATCCGAAACTACAAATCTATCAATTGAACAATCAATTCATGAGCCTTCAAACGAATAATGTCATCTCATCAAATCCCAAAATGCCAAATGTGAATGTACCAAGTACAACTTTACCAAACATGAATCTGACAAACTTTGGGATAAATATGTTTGTGAATCATACAAATTTTGTTCAAAGTCCAAACAAGATGTTAACAACTCCATGTATTAATCCAAGTCAAGGTAACACCATGCAAAATCAAAGTTACCTAAAACAAGGCAATGTGATTTCCAACATCAACAATGTTCAATTTCAACATATCATGCCAAATCTGAACAAATTCCAAAATTGATTTGTCCATGATCCCATTCAAAAACTACAAGTATGCATCCCACATTTTCTTGAACAAAAACCAAATCAACTATATCAAGGGAGTCAAGATCAAAATAATGATCAAATTTGGCGAGATCAAATTGCTACACTTACCAAAATAGTTGAGTCATTGTGCCAAGAGACATCTCCACCACCATTACCCATATCAAAATCATTCCTTGGTTTAGGTCTTCCCCTTTTACTAGCACCAATCACTCCATCCAAATCAATCCACCTAACACCAATCAATCCATTACATCAAATCCGTTGAATATACCATCGACATCGCACCAACAGATGGTATCCAATCAAACAACAACATCAATCCTAAAAAATCAAAACACGGTCTCCCAAGGACCTATCACCTATTGTCATTCCAACCATCATGGTCACTTCAATCATTCCAACCACCACTCTCACACCCATCACATCTCAACCCCTCACTACCATGATCGCTCTGAGCATATCTCAACCACTTGTCACTACATCCAACACAATTTTGAATCCACCACCACTACCACCTAAACCTAATGCAACAAGACAATATAACATTGCGCTAAAATCTCACCTAGCCTACCAAAAGGCCATACAACAATATCTAGCCACACAACAAGCAACGCAAGCTCAACAAGTGCAACAAGCCTCTCAAGCTTCCCAAGCCTCTCAAGCTACCCAAAAAACACAAGCACAAACATGAAAAATGATAACTATTGGGGATAACAATGAACATTCAACCACTGGTGATATCATTGACAATCTCCCCACCACAATTGCTGAAAGAAATGATCAAGATCAATCCATCACTGAGCACCTTGAAGCTATTTCTACTTCATCCAATGATCAAATCAACGTATGTCAAGAGTCACTTTTCAATCATGATCAAAGTCCACCAACCAACAATGATCCAATCAAAGAAATGCCAACATCACTTGACCGTATGGTTGAAGACATTGGAAATCCCTCCACCACAATTGTTGAAAACAATGATCAAGATCTATCCATCAATAATGATGTTTTCACCTCATCCAATTAGGCATCGACCAATGATCATGTTGAAAATGTCTCTACATTACCTCACGAGTTAGAGGGAATATCTCAAGAATTTATTCCAAAGTATGATCAATGTCTTACACCAAAGTCTAGCAATGGTCCTTTCCAAGACATATTGACATCCTTCGATCTCATGATTTCCAATATTGAAGGAATCTTCAACTCGACACCTAATCCAAGTCCACTCAAAAATCAAGAGGATATTAAGCCACTTCCCATGCCTAATGAAGATATCCAAGAACCATTTCTAAGCAATCCATCCTTTGAAACTGACCCATGTCACGAACTTGATCCAAAGCATGATGAAAGTAACTCTGAAATCTCTCAAAATCAAGAATTTGTATCTGCATGATACTATAATGATCTAATGGACACTCTCCTATCTATACATAATGCACATATTCCTCCATCTACCCATGAGATGCTTTCTATGGATAGACACATAGATGATCTTCATTCCAAACAGGATCCCTTTACTCCTAACATTATTACACAAAAAGAGCAGCTTATTGATTCCTACAATCAAATAGAGTTGTCAACAACAGTATCAGATATATCACAAATTCAGACTAAGGACATCATGAATAAAGATATCAAACATTATCCACTCAAGGAAGCAAGTCAGATAGAACAGTATAATCTAGAGTTAGCAGAGCGGTAAATTGAAACAATGTCATCCATAGTGGTCATTTGTCAGAGCATGTTTACTGAACAAGACATCTCAGAATAGGTAGAATCAAGGAATGAAGGTTCTACTTCCACAATACTGGGGGAAACTATGTCTCAAACAAGTGTCAATATAGGGAGCACGAAGAATCCTTGTGATGAAACTAATGCCGATACTACAACCAGCCATCTCATGAATCTACATCCACCCATCACCCCATCCACGAATTGGGACCAATGTCAAAATAAATATTTGAATCAAAGCACAAAGAACGTTATCAAAGAAAAAGAAGTTTAGAAGCATAATGGACAAATAAAATACAAGTGGATACTAAAGAATACAAAGAAAGATTATCCCTGTCAAACTCCATTAGTCAAAGAAACTATGGGGAAAAATTAAAAAAGAGGAAAAGTATCCATCAAAGATGTCCACAAAGGGAAAAGCAGGCTTCTTAATCAACCTAAAAAGTGTATCAAGTAGTTGGTCCTAATTCCATGCACACTTCCATATCCACCCTTCATTGCTCATCTTCCCAAGTTTGGAGAGTCAAAGGTTCCAAACTGTCAACCAATCCATCTTTTATCCCTAAACACACTCCATCCATGCCTCCACGCATAATATCCAATTCTCACATTGACCATGTATTGGCAATGACCCTTCATCATAAGGATTCTGAAGGCACTCTATCATGATGTGTGCACAAAGACAGAGTTAACCCTGGTATCAATAAAGCAGATCAAGAATCCCAAAAGTTGCATTCAAGTGCAGGTATTTTATCAAAGTAGCTTTTTCAAGCAGGATATCGATGGCACATTATGACAGGGGAATCTACATCAGTGACACCTTGTGATTTAGCATGAGCTTAAAATATTTTAGAAAAATACAAAAAAAGAAAAAAATATGAAAATAAAAAAAGAACAGAAAAAAGATTAAAAACAGTAAAGAGAAAAATCGTCCTCTAGTGAAAATTGCATGTGCAGCGCTTTGGGCAAGACCATGATGAAAATCTGGCAAACAGGCACCATGTGTAGAATCAAGCATCTATGTGTGCCAATTCAGGTGAAAGCATGTCATCCCATCTAGCATTCCATCCATCTCATCCATAATAAATCCATTAATCCATGAACTAGTTATCCAATCCGTTTTCAGCCATCTACATCCATAGTCCAAATTATCTTGATCTTGATGAAAGTTTGGGACACACTTTACACTTACGATAAACATCTTGACATGGGTCATTTTCATTGATCCTATCCTATCCAATATTATCTAAGCCATGAAGCATTATCCAATGAGAATTCTTTATTTGAACATCTTATCACAAGATAATCCATATCCATCTATCCACACACCTATTCAAGCACCCATCTATGACATTCCCTACATTGCTAGACAATGGGGCCAAGTATTTACATCTTGCTTTGGGAATAAATATTGATCTATATCCTCCAACTTATGTGGTGATCCGAACATCGACAAACATGAAATCAAATTGTTCAAGCATTTGCTATCCAAAATCCAAATTACTAGCCCATGGCATATTTTGATGAGAAGACATTCCTTATTAGTCTTCATCTTTCATCGAACATCAATTCAAATAATCACTATCAGTTGCATCTAAGTTGCACGTCAAACGTCACATCAAATCATTTAAACATCTTTTTTTCCAAACCAAGCTTCATTAATCATGATCAATCAAATCCAACCAAAAATCATCATCTTGGGATTTCCATCTCAATCCTTGTGTTGCTTAACACTATCCTTGCATTGTTGTCCATCCTCAACAATGTTATCCCCATCAATCCTAATCAATCAATCCTTGCATTGTTGTGCATCCTCAACAATGTTATCCTCATCAATCAATCCTTGCACTATTTTGTATCCTCAACAATGTTATCATCATCAATCCATCGATTCGATCAATCAACCTTATCTTGATTTTCAAAAAAATCCAAAATGGACATGTCCATATCCAAATCATCAAAATCTTGCGAAAATTCAAAAACATCAGAAAATCAGAAAATCCAAAAACATTCAAAACATATATGAAAATCCAAAAACACATAAAAATTTGGAATCCGAACTACATTGTCTCTGAGCTTAAATGTAGGAAAGGCTAATCTTTGATCAGCCCTCAAGACACAAAAACACAAAAAACATTCAAAAAAACAAAAAATCTAAAAAATCCAAAAAATCTCAGAGAACCCCAAAACATTTGAAAAATAAAAAAATCAAAACATTTGTAAAATCTTGAAAATACCAAAAATAGCCTCAAAACATTCCAAAAAATGTCAAAAACATCCAAATATTTGAAAAAATTCATTCGTCTCATCTCGCTTTCACTCAAAATAATCAATCATCCATAATAAATTGATCATCACCTTCATCCTTTGGAAACATAAACAGAAACAATCACAACAGTCAGCAAAAATCAAAATCAAAACAACAAACTTTCAAACACAAAATCAAACTCTTGATCATTTTCAAACATGTTAGTCAACCTTCTATCAACAACCTATCAATCAACTTATCAACCCATCATCATCCTATACAATGCATGTCCTAGGATATATCATTTCGATAACATGCATCATTTTGGATATCACTTTGGATTCTTATCCTATCAAAACAAATCCCTTTGTCTAGAGGTATGAAGAACATTGGCTTGTTTGCGTGCTTGATCTCTTCTTTTGATTTATCTTATTGTGCTCATTACAAGGACCTCTCGATGATATCCGAATGAAGGATTTGGAGAGATAGGAATGGGGCAACGATCATTATCCTTTTGTCTATTGTGCTTGTTGGACGTTCTTGTAAAATAACTTGGCGAATACTTGCTTTGTTAGGTACGTCCTAGCAAGGTTTCCGTATGTCAACTGTGAACAAGAATAATCCTATATATTTGTCAAGTCAAAGTCCATCACACTAAGTACAATGCCATCCTCATCCTTTATACGTTGATGCGCCGTGCTTATGCGTTTTATCAAATATAAGGTAAGTGACCCTTTTAAAATCCCAATCCTTGATAAGAAAATTATCCATTTTTCATCACCATTTCTCATCATCATATCTCATAAAGTTGGCTTGTTGGATCCTCTAGTCATCATCTCATTTCTTCTTTCTTCTCTCCGCGCTAACATAACATCACCAATGCATCCATCATGCATCCATCTTGCATCCATCCTACATCGACAAACCATAAACATTTGGCATATCATCTCACATACATAGTCATCATCACAATATAGATCTGTAACTCTAAGCATCTCATTAAATCATACATCTGCATAATCATATAGGCATTATCGCATCATCCATCTCATACATCATCAAATCATATCATCATTTAAGTTGTTTAGGATAATATAGATTGGTTATTCTAAGCATCTTAAAACCATCTCATTTCCATCATCATCCATAACCATCCATTATGAACCTCTTTATCGCGAGATCGACCCTCAAATCGAATATTTCCACTTGATCTCTTGAGGGGGCAATGTACTAGTGTACTTCTTTCTACTGGAGCATCCAAAAAAATTAGAATTTTTTTGAATTTTGATCACGGAAAGTTTATTCTTTGAACCAACGCAACAAGTATATTTCTTCAAAGAGAGGAAAAATGTAGACATGTGAAATTAACATTATGCACTTAGTTTGTATTCATCCACTCATAAAATTAATCAAGTTCATTAAATCCATTCATTAGGAAAATCGAGTTCATTTAATCTCTAAGGATTATCCACTTAAATTGAATAAATTAAATTTATTTAATTTAAGCCTATTATTCCCTCTTTGATTAAATAAATCAAGACTTTATTTAATTAAATCTCAAAAGTCATATTTCTCCCTCTTGATTTAAATGAATCAAAATATTCAACTCAAATGGGTCAAAATCAACTAATCATCACCTAAGCTAATCTAATCCTGATTAACCTAATCTAACCATCCATCGCATCCTCTAGCTTTTCCCACTTGCACCAATAATGCATTTTAATTCATTTATAAATTCATCATTTTCCATCAACATGGCATCTTTGAGGAATATTCCCTCAAGTTTTTAATTCAAAAACAAGTGGACATGTACATCTAGCAAAGCATTTATGAGGCCTTACAAGGCTCTTACATGTCTGTTGCAAAGGTCAAACTCAACATTTAACTCTCAAATTCAAATTTGAATCTCCCCCTCTTTGGCACAATGATCAAAATGTGCTCATTTCTCAACCTATCACAAGTTGACAAGTGGCTTCCTCTCATTGGTCAAATCATTATCCCACATTGCTCTATTTTGAGTTGTCTTCCAATTTGAAAATCTATAAATGAAAGCTTCATTCTTTAACAAATCCTCCCCAATCTTAGCATTTCATCCACAAATCTCATGCAAAGTCACTCTCTTCAATTAAGAACTGATTTTGTCCAATTCACTCCATCTTCAAATAATTTTATCATTTAGCTTATCTAAAGGGGTTGGGAAAAGGCTATTTTCCACATCAAAATAGAACCAATCCCCCCATAAGATCAAGTGTTTGCTTCGTTTAAGAATAGAAATAGTTATCTTTGGTTATTTTGCTCAATTGTTTCATCTCTTTCCTTGTTCTTTAATAATGAAAATCGATTTTATGGGGGATTCTTATTCTAACCTTGCATTTTTAAGCTAACAATGTGATTTGTTTGTTTTGATTCGTGCAAGTTTGGATTTAGGGATCCACAGGAAGTAAATTATTTTTGGGAGACATATTAGTCTCTTGGTCCAATAAGAAACATGACTCGACGTCCAAGTATTCATAGCAGAAGTAGACTACATTATTGTAGCATCCTACTACACTTAGGTACTTTTGATGAAGTAAAATTTGAAGGATGTAAAGGTGGCATGCAATGAATCCATTCCTAAATTGTGTGATAATACAAGTACAATTAATATTTCTAAGAATCTACTTAAATGCATTCAAAAACTAAACACATCTCTATTTGGTATCACTTTATGTGAGAGAAGGTTGTAGAGAATGAAGTAATATTGGAGCACGTGCCTACCAAGGATCAAATTGCAAATATCTTCACAAAGGATACTTTTGAGTATCTCTACTGGAAGCTAGGGGTTATTTCCCCTCGTTCTAGCTAGATAGATAAATGGTGCATCTTTCTATGAGGAGAAATTCATGTCATATCATTTTTCTCTTGGATTGATGTGTGCTACCTCTCAAGAGGTGTTGGTAGTAAGAGGGAGTTTGGAGTAAAAGAAGTGTTGGTCAAAGGGGGAGTTTGTGTTGTTTCCATTGAAATCTTTGCTCTTTTATTCTTGAAGTTAGAATATGTTCTATTGTTCTATATAGGTATGTGTGGCACTTTGTCGTTGATGTCAAAGGGGGAGACTGAGAAGATGTGTGTTTCCATCAATGCCAAAGGGGGAGATTGTTAGTAGTTATTTTCATTTATGTCAACACTTAAGGAAATTTTTGCAAGATTGTTGGTAGTGTTCATCATTGGTGTCAACACTTATTGTTGGTTTTCATTGATGTCAAAACTTGGTGAGATTGATACATATTTTTGTGAGATTGTTGAAACTAGTTAATGACAATGCTTGGTGTATTGTTTGTTGTTGTCATTATTGTATACACTTGAGGAGTAGGGAGGATTGATGGTATTGGTTGTCATTAATGTCAATGTTATAGTAATTGTTTCTTGGAACTCATTATCATTATTGAAAACATTCAGTTTAAGCTAACATTGATGTATGATTGTGTTATTGAACTTCATGGTTGGATGCCATGCCTTGTATTGTTTGTTATTTTTGACAACATTCAGTTTGAGCTAACATTGATGTATGATGTTGTTTTTGAAGTTCATGGTTGGATGTAATTCCATGTGTTGGTTTTCATTGTTAACAACATTTATTTGGGGATAACATTGATGTATGATGTCATTACTAAATTTCATGGTTGGATGCAATGCCTTGTCTACTGTTATTCAAAGAGGTATTAAGTATTTTTGTTGTCAACAGAGTTGGTTTCATAATGATATATTAATATCATGATTAGAAGTATTGGTGATGATGAAGATATATTTTTGGATGTTCCATATTATGTTCCATTCTCTCTCCTCTTGATCTTGATGAATCATATGTTGCTAAAAGAAAGTTCTAGCTTGCACAAGTTGTTGAAAGCTTTTGTTCCTAGAAGTTGCATTGAAGTCTACTTGGGATAATTCTATGTATTCCTACAATATTGAATATATGGTATTGTGGTTTGGAATTTAGAGCTAGTTCTATGTGCATGTTGTACTCCTATCTTTTCAGGTCACTAGTGTTGTCAAGATATTTGTGAATTATGACACCAGTATTGGGATATGCTATAGTGGGTATAGTTTTTTGTAAGGTATTGTGTAGTTTTTCAAATAAATAATTGGGAATCTTAGATAATACCCCCCTTGGTCTTGTAGAGCTAGAAGAGAAAGAGGTGTTACCAACCTCAACCATTGGTCCTTAGCCAACCAACCTGAATATAGTTTTATGGAAATTTTCCAAGTTTGACACCCCTGGTAGTTGGAAGGTTGTCAGACCAAGTAGGAATTTGGGATTAACAGTTTTGATCACCAACAAGGTACCAACCTTGAAAAATATGTTTTTATGGATATTATAATTATGGATTTCCAATATAAGTGGGGCTTTTTGTTGTCAAGGAAGTGGGTAGTATCTATTAGTGGGGGCATACAAATAGATATTTCTTGTGCCATTATTCCTTTACACATTCAAAAAGTGATGTTGGATAGAAAGGAAAGAATCCTTGATAATATTGAGGACCATTACAAATCTTCTAAGGAGGAAAATTTTATTTGATGTGATTATTGACATCTGATACAATATTGTGAGGAAATAACGATTGAAACAAATTCTCTTATTTTATCCCATGCTATAAAAACATATTGAGGATATTTGGACTAATTTTTTATGGATATTTATCATAACAAGGTTCTATTTTAGGTACTTTCATAATGTCTCTATGTGAGGAAAGATTCAAGTTTTCATATACAATAGCTTTTTGATGCACAAAAAATAGAACAGAGTATGATTCCCTTATATTGGGGTTAAATATTGCTCACAATAATGGAATCAAATGATTAAGAATATGTGGGATTCATAATTAATAGTGTAATTAGTAAAAATAATGTATGCAATCAAAGAGAAGAAGCTAATATCATACAAGAATATTTCCTATGATAGTGTGAAACTATTTGATGCTATTAGCATTGAATGGGTGGATAGAAGTGAAAACAGTAGAGTAAATGCTTTTATAGTTGTCACATTAAAATATGACCTAGAATTTGAAATCCTAGTAATACCTACTATACTAAAGGATATACATATTTGGCAAGTGATTCAGGATAATGAAAAAATATACAGATTCATTAATGGTTTGGATGAATTTGAAAATACATTGATTGATTGGAAACCAATTATAGAAATAGAAGATGGAAGAGACAACTTATTTGAGAATGAAGTGGTACAACTTAATAAAAATCCTAAAGAATTGGTTTATTTAGAGAAGATGTTTGATAGTTGGAATCACTACAAGAAAAATAGTAAACCAAATTGTGAAGATGATATTGAAGGTGTGAACCTAGGAACACACAATTACCCAAATATGGTTTAGAATGGTAAAAGACTTAAAGAAAATGAAAAGTAAATGATAATAAATTTATTGAGAAATTTGAAGTAGTCTTTTTCTTGGTCACATAGGGAGCTTCAACTATACTAGGAAGATTTGTTTCAACAATTTATCCTCTTCAACCAAATGCAATCCTTTTAGGTAGAAACAAAGACCTATCAAACCTAACATAGACCTACAAGCACAAAATGAGCTAATGATAAATTGAAAGATACAACTATTATGAAGGCTATTAGGAACTTAGAGTATGTATCCAATCTCATCCAAATGACAAATAGGAATGGAGAGATAAGGTTGTATGTGGACTTTAGGAAATTGAACCTTAAGTATTTGAAGGAAAAATACCCTATCCAAAGAATGGATGATCTATTACAAAAGGTAATCAAGTGAAAAATAATTTCTATGATGGGTGACTTGTTTGATTATAATAAAGTGATTTCCAAGGAATCAAAAAACATAAGATAGTCTTCACAACTTCATGGGGTACTTATATCTTTGTGAGGATGTTGCTTAGTTTGAAAAATGTAGGTTCGCTCTTTCAAAGAGAAATGGATGTGGTATTTTAAAGTCTCATTAGTTTGATTATGATTGTATATTAGGATGATTTGATGAAATTATCAAAAGAAATAGATAAAATTGTAAACACTTAGATTTAATATTTGTGAGGTGTTAGGAGTTTAGGATTTATTTAAATCCCAAGAAGTGTATATTTGGTATCTAATGAAAATCAGGGGTGGTGATGACTCAAAAAAAATCAAAATGATCAGGTTCAACCAAGAAACTATCCCTTTAGATCCTATTGTTCCCAATTATCACCCTCTCACTCCTAGATGCTTGTAGCCCTCCAAAACTATTTTTTGTCAATATATTTTAGAGAAGGCCGTACAGAGCCTAACCAAACACCAACTAAGACTAACCTCAGGGCCTATCACAACATACCAAAATATTTCAAGAGGTTTCTTTGTAACAATATGGAGAAACAATAGACTGCCCCTAGGCTTAGGCCACCAAATAACCCACTTTTCCAAAGGAGGTACCCTCAAAACACCTGATTATCCACCGAACTAAGTTGAAAGTCCCTAATTATGTTACAAAACAAAAAATTCCACCATTATTTCTTTGGGCCATGACCTCTAAGACACTAAATCACAAAAACCTCAAGTTACATGCAAATGACAAGGGTTTAATGGAAATAATATGCCCTGAGCTGAACTAACCTAGCCAATGCATCCAAAACCTCATAAATACCTTGTAAAAACTCAATCAACCTTTATATAAAAATTTCCTTCAACATTTTTTCCAAACCAAACCTTAACACCCCATCTTCACTTGATAAACACATTGTTCTTCCCTAGGGCATCACCCAAATCCAAAAATTTGTCTTCCACTACCCTCTAAAATATGTGGAAACCTAATTCCTAATGTATTGGAACCATTCCATGAGCTACAGTAGTCACATGGAGTGTAATGGGTCACCATAACATTTTAATTGACTATCAACCCTTAAAATACAATTAACAGGGCTTCTATAGAAAAGTGAAGGAATCTCCATCAAATCTCAATGATAGATCCTCAAACCTAAAGAAAAAGAGAGTTAATTCATGTCCCTATAGAGAACAACAAGATTCAAATCAATAGAAAACTGTACGAGACCATACAACTTCTAGAAAATACAAAATAACAGAGAAAAATGTAGAAATTACGTTGTCTTTGATATGAATGATTCAATACAATCATCTTCAACACCTGTTCAAGCCTTTTGAAGGATTTTAAAAAAAAATCCATTCAAGTTCTAACCATCCTAATTCTTAAAACTTCCTTTTGAAATACTATGACCTTGCATATTCCTAAAAGTTGCATAAGTTGCATTTTTTGCAATTTTTCCCTTAACAACTTTTTACATCTTTTCAAATTTTGACTCTTTTACACAAATGACTCAAAATTGATCCCTATTACATGGAAATGGTCTCAATAGACCTTATTGAATATAAAAGGACCCTAAACACCTATTCCTAACATACTGAACCTTAATGAAAAATTCATTTGCTTGGTGCTCTTGCACCATACAACCCACCTTGGAATTTTTCCAAGTCTCTTGGAAACTAAACTTCCAACTTATCCACCTCTGAAAATTTCACTCCATTTCTTGATCACTTTTACTTCATACTCTCCATATTCTCGTCCATATGGTAGTCCCTTCCACTTGGTTAAATACTAGAAATTTGCATCATGCTTTTCTCTCTTGTACTTTGTGTCACCTTTTCCTTGCTCCATCTCCTCACACTATCCTTGTAGATATCCTCTGATCTTCCCCTGATCTGGAATTGATGTTGCATCTACTCCTTCATTTTCTAAAACAACCTTACCAATCTAAGACTGAAGTGTCTTCATTTTAACCCTTGGAAGAAACTAAAACTCATCTACTAGTGCTTTCCTTTCAACTTGATATGATTTCTTCTTTGCAAATTGGCCTACCTTATACTCTAACCTAAGTTCTTTCATCAAAACTTAATGCCATACCTGTAATCAAACACTTGACTCTTGTTTCTTGGACTCTCTTCCTCAGGATCTCTACTGCATATTTGAATTTACCTCATTGTCCTTGCCACACATCCACTTTTATTTCACTTTTTTTCTTCTCACTCAGTCTCAGGTCCTCCACTCTTGGAACCTTTATGAAATTATTTTTTGAAATATGTGTCATAGTGGCCTTTAACTTCCTACCAATCACTTTTGAAAACCAAGGACAACTCACTATCCTTACCACAACACTATCCTTCTTCTCCACTTCATTTGGAGACTTCACAAACACTTTCTCTTTAGCCTTTTCTTGGCCAATCACTGTCAACATCACATCATTAGTCTCTTCCAACATTGAGACCTTCCTCAAACTCTTTACCTTCACATATTCACCTCTTAGGGTGATTGCAACTTCTCTTTCCTCTTCAACTTCTACAAACTCTTCCACTGACCTTTGCCACTTTCTTTGGCTCACTATATTTTCTACCTTCTTGTCCTACATTACACTCTCTCTGGTGCAGGGGAACCATCACCTTGGAATGAAAGGGGAAGGAGTCTTGAAGGTTCAACAAATTATTTGAAGGTCATTCAATCAATATGCAATGAGGAAGTTTCAAAATATGCCAAAATAGGATGTAATGCAATAAGTTGTCCATTAATGTTAAAAGGTGACAATGAGGTCTAGGGGGTAGAATAGTTAGATTTTCATGTTTTTCTTATGAATAAGGTCTCAATGACCATTTAATATGTATTTGAATATTTTTGATTCATGGTAAGTCAGTTAAGAGGAATTTGCAAAGAAAAGTTGTAAAAGGGTGGTGATTAAGAACAAAAATTGTCAAATTATCATTTAAGAGTCAAACAAAAGGGTGGTTAAGGTATTTGGTCAGTTAAAAGGGTAGTTTTAAGTTGATATAATCATATAATGATGTAATTCCTCGAGATAGAGGTTGTTGTTCAATTTTTTGGGAAGAAGAACTCTCATTTGTAAACACTAATCATTGTTTTCATTGATTTTTCTTAACTTTCTTTCTTTGATACAGGCCCTCATAGGTCTGTCATGGATTGAAGTTGTGGGTGTGTACTTATATATTCTTTTACTTGTCTTTACATCTATTTTGGGGGTTTAACTCCACTGTTTGTGTGTGGAGTGTAGCAAGTTCTAGAGACTGCTCTCTTTTCAGAAATAGGGGTTTGAGAGCCTCCTAGTGATGAGATCCTCCATCCACCTACTGTAACTCCTCTATGACATAGTGGATGGACTCCATTTTGTTTTTTAATGTGCTCACATAGATAGGAGTGTAGGGATTGAGTTTTGTAGGATGTGTGGTAGAGTTTGAGGGAAAGATTATGTAGTTTCCATGGGAATTTGAAGGACCAGACCTATAAGAGGAAAGATAAGTGTTGCCAGAAGGAATCTAAGAGACTCTAAAGCTTAAATGGGTCTAACTAAAGAGGTTTGAGTAGTTGGTGTATATTGGAAGGGTCCATAATATGTATTTTCATTAAAGGTGCTCTAAAACCCTAGGTTTCTAGGTTACAAGAAGGGGTTTTGTATATGAGTCAAAATAAGCCCTTGGGGTCCTAATAACTAGAGATTACTCTATCTTGAAGCATAAGTGAAGACTCTTATAGGTTTTATTGGTTTAGGAATGAAATCTTAGAGGGGTTCCTTTGAAAAAAAAGGCTAATTGGGGCTTCAAAATAGTGAGAAAAGCCAATTTGGAGGAATTGTTCTGAAGGAGTCTTGTGCACTCTTTTGGTATGTTATGAGTCTCAAAAATGGGTATCTAAATCACCTTTGAGCTGGTCAAGTTATGTGGAAAATATCTAAGTTATAGTATGAAAAATGGGTTTCCAATACTACTAGAGTTGGGTGGTGAAATTGTGGAATTTGTGTTTCCAGTGATTGTTGAACTTGAAGGACTATTTTCATTGCTTCATATGAACATTATAATCTTGTTGGATTCCTTTTCAATCCAATTAGCTAATTGGAAAGGGTTTGTGTCTTCTAGCTTTGCATCACTCTCTCTCTTTGTTATCATTGCACTCTCAGATTCATCAACTACTTGTCCCATCAATGGAAAATTTACTCCTCTCACCATGTCCTCAATTTGTTTCTTTTCCCTAGGTTATCTTCCCACAACCAAATCACTCTTAACCTCTCTATATCAGGTTTCAAAATTTTATTCTTACCTCCTACCTCTATCCTCTTGTCATCCTCAAGCCGTAGAATGGTTTCACACTCTTCCTTGTCCCTTGACACAATCTCATTCTTGAACTTACCGATTTTCTCTTGTATTCCACCTGTTTCTTTCATCACTTCCTTTAGACCATTTTCCATTAATACCATGGTATTCTCCATCTTCCCCATCTCTATTATGACAGTACCTATTTGCCCCATGTCTTCTTTTACCTTTAATGGACAATTCAGTGTCTCTAAGATGATCTATGCCTCTAAGACCTTTTTTCCATCAGGCCTTTCACCTTCTTTTCTATTAGAAATTTGTTTCCTCTCATCTTCTTGTCCAATTACTAGAAAACTCACCTCTCCAACTATGACCTTGCTAGGCCAATTCTTCCTTTCCTTAGGCAACTCACTCTTACTTTCTTTATCCACTTATATTATCTCTATCATCAGGGTCTTTTCCCCTTCTTTCGTTGTCCCACCAGACTTGCACATCATAGTATTGACAACATAAGACTGCTCTTTAGTCTTCTTTTCCTTCAATGAATAAAATTTTTCCCCTCTAATGTCTTCATCATGATTTTCAAGCTTATCTCTAGTCTTCAAGGTGAATTCATCCTTAACCTTCTTTGTCATATTTTCCTCTTTATTCTTCAACATTGCACCATTCTTCACCTTTGTTGTCTCAACATCCTCTTCTCTTGTAGTGGCTTCACCTTTTCTATTTTTATCCTCCTCATGCTTTAGAAACTCATTTTATCCTATCACTATCCTTGCCATCTTATCTTGTGCTCTATCATCTCCCTCCAATGATGTTAGTTTGAACT
The DNA here is from genome assembly GCA_007258455.2 of Sequoia sempervirens. Lineage (NCBI taxonomy): Eukaryota > Viridiplantae > Streptophyta > Pinopsida > Cupressales > Cupressaceae > Sequoia > Sequoia sempervirens. The sequence goes on along the minus strand of VDFB02270651.1, from coordinate 125,228,930 downwards.
TGATTCCATATTTCTTAATTTTATAAACATTATCCCTACCATCATGTAAGGCATATATGTCAAAATGCCACTACCTTCCAAGGAACAAGTGATAATAACTTATTGGAAAAAAATCACACAAAATTTTATCCTTATATGCACCAATATGAAACTCCACTAAAGCTTGTTCACTAACCATAACTAATTGATCACTATTCAACTAAAATGCTTTATATGGTATTTCGTGTGGAATTATTTCTAACTCCAATTTGTCTACCATTTCAACTATCATCATATTATCAATGGAAACTGAATCAAACAAACTCAAATTGATCAGGTTCAACCAAGAAACCAGCCCTTTCAATCCTATTCTTTCCACTTATCACCCTCTCACTCCTAGATGCTTGTAGCCCTCCAAAAATACTTTTTGTCAATATCTTTTAGAGAAGGTTGTATAGAGCCTAACAAGACACCAACTAAGACTCACCTTAGGGCCTATCACAACATACCAAAATATTTCAAGAGGTTTCTTTGTAACAATATGGAGAAACAATAGACTGCCCCTAGTTTTAGGCGACCAAATAGCACACTTTTCCAAAGGAGGTACCTCAAAACACCTGATTATACCCCAAAATCAATTGAAAGTCCCTAACTGTGTTACAAAACAAAACAAATCCACCATTATTTCTCAGGTCCATGACCTCTAAGACACCGTAACTCCCCCGCCACGAACCCTAGAGGATAATGCACTAGTAGCGGAAAATAGAACAATTTTTTATTTTATAAAGGTGCAATGCTACATGAATATAAATGAACATAAAATTAATTACTATCATATGTCTTCTAAGGTTCCTGACTACATTACGTAGTTCCCATTATACAAGTTAACAAAACCATAAAAATTCTAAAAACATATTTCTAACATCAATTAGGAATCACATCTGATCATTAGGGTATGTGCAAGATCATCATGGAAAAAACAAGCCCTTAAGTGGCAAAAAATTCAGAAAAATCAGAGTTAGAAAACTTGACATAAAAATTTGAATAACTTATCTATATTTTTTCAAAAATATGTAACAATAGAATCTGTAGCAAATTTAATGTAGTTTCTAAACTAGTAGGTTTGTTTAAAAAAAAAAATCTATTTGGTGAAAAATTGAAATTTCAATGCAGAGAACTTAAATTTTAGAGAAAAATAAGAAGTAGTTGTCCGTCTCCCTAACCACAATAAAATGATAATATTTTTTATAATATTTAAGATATAAGTAGAGGACTCATGTCCAAATGTGATGCATATTTTTTGTTTTTTTCCATGTAAATAATTAATTATGAATTTATTATTACAACTTTAAAAGATATAAAAAACTCGTATGTCCTAACACCTTAACTTGGTCAAAACTTCATGAAATTCAAAATTTTTTTTAATCCTATAGTATGTGAAGCATAGAATGTGATGCATATTTTGGATTCAAAATGTGTGATACCGTTCAAAGGTATAGATGTTTTCAATCAACCTATCAATTAGGACTTTAGTCATAATTTGAATAGAAAATTAATAATAATTACTTATTAAATTCAAAGTAAAGCATAATTTATATTGGTGGAAAGCTGAGAATCTCCTTTAAAAACCCTTTTCGTTTTATCAAATTTGGGTAAAAAAAAGTCGTCAGCCACATACCCATCATCTTGCCACTTTTTGTCCCATCATGATCCTGCACATACCCATTACATACACTCAAGTGAATCATGACATACAACCATAATATAAACATAAAATATTAAATGATTACAACCATTCCACTTAACATGTAAAATATCATTGAATACATAATTCATTACATAATAGAGTTACATTAGTTTCATCTTTACAGTTACATTTTGTACAATAGGACCTCCTCGTTACATGTGAGGAGTGCTCAAAAACATGATACATGATACATAATTGAGATAAAACACAAATACAAGTTTAGGGATCATAAATCCTAAGAGCAGTTATAGTGCAGAAGTCTTCAGATCAAGTGAAGTCGCAACGACACGTACAAGGGAAGGGAACCAAATGGAGAATGACACACATTCCACCCAACCATGTGGACCAAAAGGTCAACCCCCTATGCTAGGAGGTAGACAAGGGCCCCACCATCACTGAAAAACACAGGACTAAGAACTTCACAAGGATGACATGACACACAAGAACAAGTAGAACAATATCAAACAATAGAGACTATACATCTAGAGGCACAAAATTATCCAAAGTAAACAAAGAAAAAGGGATACATGGCTATCGTAGGGGAAATGTCATCACATAGTTGGTCATACGTTATTGTTTTAGATCTTCCTAGGCCCGAGCCCCCATCTTGGGTTATCTTGGTAGCCTCTACCAATCTTCGGCCCTTCATGCCAACTTATGCAGAATCAACTTAACTCTTGTGGATACAAGGTAGTTGATTTTCCATTCTAGGCCTTCTCTACTTGCCTCAAGCCTATACAAGTGCTTGAGCTCTACGTGAGGTATTGACTTATCTTAAGTAATATTATATCTACCCAACCCACTAGTTAATTTTATGATTATCAATTGCTGACAAACCTTCCACATGGGTTATCCAAGTTCCCCTTTGTGTGTCAGACCCCATTAGAAGCCACTCCCCTACTGACAACAAAAAACCATTAAAATAGAAAACAAGTCACTTGCACAAACTCAAATATAAAGGAAAATCACATGGCAAGGCTCAATCTCCTCCTTCTCACAAATTTCAAAAGTAAAACCAATCACATAGGTGAACACATGGTGCAAGGCTAACAACCAAAATATATACACAATCAATCAAAATTATCAACATTTCCATCAAGATAATAGACCTTCCTAGCCTTTGGAAGACTCTAAGATTCACTTCACAATAACATGATAATGAACTAATTATCTAATTCAATTCCAAATCACACCCATGCACTAGATACACATCAATGATCCAAAACACAAATAGCAAATAGATTCTAGGCTGAGTTACGAGAAACGTTTTTGTGTTAACCACTTAATCATCGAAACAATGGTACTTCCTTTCAACGTATACTAGTTTCTAATTTTCCACTTACCTAATTATAATTATAAAATTTTTAACCACAATGATTTATTCATTTATTTCTGATTCACATATATTCCAGCCATAATTTCATAGCATTAGATCAGCAATATTTGCTTAAGAGGTACATGTATACATATATACCTACATATTCATACATTCTCTCATATATATATATATATATATATATATATATATATATATATATATATATATATATATATAGATCTAATAGTTAAGCTTTATTTTAGACAATAGAATACATAAATTACAAACATTTGTAATCATAGGCATATATATATATATTAAAGTACTTGCTTTAAGTCAAGAATTATGCCATATGCGCATTAGGCACAAGTTTTGTGTTATCTTCAATTAGATGGAAATAATCACTAATGCTGAAGCTTCAGTTTGGATGACTGGAGATATGGCATGCATATCCATAGTTAACAATACTTATTTACCACAAGTCGAATCAGGATATGTAAGACTGATGGAGTATGGTTCACTCTAACTACCACTAGAAATTCACCATATAACTCAACTATCAGGGAAATAAGACAAGGGTGACGGTGGAAGGCATAATTAACTATAGTTTGAATACATTAACTTAGTTCCTGGCCACAACAAAAATTTTCTTAAGGAAATTTCCTTTAGAATCAAGGATTCAGAGCATATCGATTATACAGTACTAATGAATAAATCCTATCGTCAATCTATAGTGATGAAAGAATCCAAAAATACAGAGAAAAAGACTACACTAGAACTGAACAGAAACACCCATACGCCAGCTAATGATCATAGCGGTGGTCTTCTGATAAAGAAAAACTATTCTATTGACATATGTTATATATTTTATTTCAAAAAGAAATGTTAACTACTGGCATTCGGTCTAAACATTATTTAGAGGTAAGCCATACAAGGAGACTGGCACAAGCAAAATAAGAGAAAACATGTTTTTTTTTTTTTCATTTCTTGTATCCCCATCAAGAGTGCTTCTAATCAACAAATTGGAGGAAACACTTGTATAAAGATAATTTCAATATGTTAGATAGTAATGGAAAGTTCTGAAAAGACAGAGTGAGTCGTGGAGGAGAGAGGGAACTTATTGCATGAAAACAAATATCTATACATGGCCAAATCAATTTATTTCCTTGTTGTTCCATAAGCCCCTACTTGCAACTCTGAAGGATGATAAAATATTGCTAAGGAAAGTCAAGTAACCAGACTATAGATAGTAGCCTATTGAATGAGAAGTGTTTAGAACATTAAAACTACAATAGCTAAAGGAAAGACCCAACATTCATGAAACATACAGACACAAGTGCAAACCCACTACTGGAAATAATCTAAGGAGAATATGTATACATTTAACAACCATCTCAAGGAAAATAAATATAGAGTATAGGCATCATGAAGCTTAAATAACAAGTAGAGTTGAATATAGACACTTAATTTTGTATTAGAAAGCACAATAGCATTATTACTTTCTATCTTAATATTGAAATGAAAGGATTTCAGTGGAACCTGGTGTATTAGTTTGACAAAGCTACAAATTTTATGTAGGGTTCTTCTAATCCCTAGCTACCACTCTACAATTTAAACAACTCCAAAAATCCAATGCCACTGTGAAACCTGCAACTCACAAATATTTTTCCAATTTTTTTTCAAAACTAGTTTTCAGGAAAACTCCCAAAAGATATTCACAACAAGCATTCTAGAATTTCAATTTTGTATCTGAGACAAATAAGCCAATTGCTCCTCTCCAGTTAACTCCACTTCTCTTTTTATTAATTATTTTCTCGTAACTGCATTCCACTCCTTAACTGATTTTATTTCTTTCTTTTCAACTTTTTTATTTAATTTATCCTTCTTTCAACTTTTAACCTTTTTCTCAAATTTACACACAATGGTCAAATAATCAACCCATTAGTTTATTAATCTATTATTTTAAATTTTTTTCATGAAGTTTTTTTATACAAACACATTAGTAATTATATAGATATATATATTATTTAAATAAATATATTTTTTTTAGACAATAAATCTTAATTTACTAAAATTAAATAAATACCTACACCATTTTATTTTAATTTAATTCTTTGCTTTGAATAAATACTTTTATCTTTATTAGTCAAAGCCTACAACTTGACAATCTACATTTAATGTAATAATCAATAGAGCACAAGTCACGATCATGACTCAGCGATGGAACAATCAAACAATATTGACCAAAAGAAAAATGAAGGTAAAATGACAACAATAGAGACAAACCAACACAACTAACTTATAGACAAGATGTGACAACAAGCATTCATCCTTGATGAGGATGATGGCTCGATGTGGCAGACCTAGTGCTACCTCTGAAACAACAACTCCATTGGGCTATGGACACTCAAACCTGATAATTAGGTGGAGTCGATACCCTATACCTATAGCCTGTAGCAAAACATAGGGTCAAACATGTGCATAAAGAAAATTGTTAGTCACACTATGAAGGGAAAGTAGCATCGCAAGGCACTCACAAGCGAGTGATGTAACCATGTTTCCCTTCACCAAACATAATAAATTCTATCAAAACATGATCATATATCCAACAAACACATAACAACATATCCATGACTACTCACATAAGCAATTAACTATTTTTCTAACCATGATGTAAGTAAGAAACATCAGTTACTGTAATGTCATCAATATAATCAAAATAAGCATCATAGTGTCATCAAACAATCACAATATCTAAATAACATCCAATAGTATCACAGTGTCCAACAAATAGTACGATAAAGTCTAGAAATAGTATCATAACACCTAGGTATAGTTAAAGTAGTTGTCCAAAAAAATTCAAACTAAGAGGGTATTGCATCCTCCCCCTAGGACCAGGCTTACTCCTAGAAGCCTATAAATAGATACGGATAAAGCTCTCTCATCCTAGAAGCATCCTACCAGGTAGCAGGAGACTCGTCATTTGGATCCCACTGGACCCTAACCTGATCATTGTCTCATCCCCCAAGTGCGAGTCTCTTGTACTGAATGACACCCACGAGCTCCAAAGTCAACTACCCGTCCTCTACCTATAATGCATTCCAATTGAGGACATGAGATATATCAGGATAATAAGGTCTAAGCATTGAAACGTGAAACACATCATGAATGTGTGAGAGAATGGGTGGCAAAGCAAGACCATATGCTACAAGATAAATCCTCTCCAAAATCTCAAAAGGCCCAATAAAGCGTGGTGCAAGCTTAGAGCCTTTTTCTGTAACAGATCAGACTCTTTCATGGTTGCACATGTAGGAATACCCGGTCATGCATTGAAAATTGATGGTCCATCCTATGAGCATCGACATATTTCTTTTGTTTGTCCTGGGTTGCCACTAAATTTTCCCTAATGTGAACCACCTATTGCTCCATCTCCTAAAGCATCTCTAGACCAAAAAGAACCATGTCCTCCAAATGATCCCAACTCAATGAGGTCCGACACGGATGATGATATAATGCCTAGAAGGGGGCATGCCGATAGAACTATGATAGCTATTATTGTATGAAAATTATATGAAATATAAGAAGTCCTCCCAACGTGACTATTGATCCATGACGTACATTCAAAGAATATCCTCGAGGATCTAATTGACCCTGTCAGTCTACCCATCAGTCTTTGGATGAAAAGCTGAACTAAAGTTCAACTAAGTCCCCAAACCATGCCATAGGGATTCCCAAAGAGCTTAAGTAAACACATGATCTCTGTCTGAAATAATCTAGTGAGGAATACCATTTAACCTGACAGTGTCCTCCATGAAAACTTTGGCCACTGACACAATGTTGTATGATGAATGAATAGGAGAGAAGTGTTCCACCTTTGTCAACCCGTCCACATTGACCATAATGGAATCATGTTGACGGGAAGAAATGAGAAAACCAACAATAAAATATAACAAGATAAAGTCCCAATTCCACTCTGAAACCAAATGAGGCTACAAAATTCCTACAAGATGTTGGCATTCTACCTTCACTCATTGACACTACAGACATCTTGACACAAAATAAAAAATATCTCTTTTGATATTGGCCTAGAAGTACAACTATCAAAGATCAGCATGCATCTTTTTGAGACCAAGACGAGTTGAATACAGTGCTTGATGCACCTCTGTCATGATCAATGTACAAAGATCTCCAGAGGAGGGTACAAAATATGACCCAAATACCTCAACAGACCATCCAACTCAAGGGAATATCCTACAAATCTTCCATCTAAATCCATGCCTGGCTCCACCTCCGACCTCAGATCCTGATACCAGTTATCTGGAGGAAGTGCCAAAAGTATATGACTCCTCAAATCCACATCAAGAGTCACTGTTGATAACTCATGTCTCTGTCTCCTAAGTGCATCCACAACAACATTTTCTTTTCCCTAGATGAATTTCACCTCAAAATTATATTCACATAAAACTCCGCCCATTTTCTTTATCTCACATTCAGATTAGGCTACACAAATATGTATTGAAAACTATGGTGATCAGTGTGCAGCTCAAAACAATGCCCCAATAAAAATTTCCTCCACCTCGTCAAGGAATGTACCACAACAACTAAGTCTAGATCATGGGTAGGGTAATTCAGTTCACGATCCTTGATTTTGTGAGACTCATAGGAAATCACGTGACCTTCCTACATCAACACAACTCCTATAATAAACAAGGAAGCATCTATACAAACCAAAAATTCCCCAGAAGGATCAAAAACAACTAATACTGAGCACTGGTCAATCTCTCCTTAAGAGTCTGAAAAGCTGCTTGGCACTGCTCTGACCAAATAAATTTCTTCCCTTTCCTCTGAAGAGAAGTAATAGGATGGGATATCCTTGAAAACACCTAAATAAACCATCAGTCGTAACCTTCCAACCCCATAAAACTGTGAACCTCTGCCACATTAGTAGGTGTATTCAAATCAATGATAGATTGGATCTTTGCAGGATCCACAATAATGACCTCACCAGAGATAACATGTCCTAGATATTTCACCTCTGTCTTGAAGAACTCACACTTTGACAAGTTAGCATACAACTAGTTTTCCCTTAGACACTATAACACCTATCTCAAGTGATCCTCATGATCCTCCATGGTCCTAGAATAGATCAATATATCATCTAAAAACACCAAGAAAAACTAGTCAAGGTGGGTGCAAAACACACCATTCATCAAACTCATGAACATCGAGGGCGCATTCATAACCTAAACAAAACCAAGTGTGTGAACTTGTAGTGTCCATATCGAGTATGAAATGTAGTCTTATGGATATCTTCTTCAAAGATGGTGAATTGATGATACCCTAATTTAAGATCAATCTTCAAAAATACTCTAGCACCCTTGATTTGATCAAATAGATCATCTATCCTCGACAACAGATATTTGTTCCTTATTTTCACCTTATTCAACTATCGGTAATCTATACAAAATTGAAGGGACCCATCCTTCTTCTTCACAAAAACCACTTGTGATCCCAAGGAGAAACACTAGGATGAATAAATCCCTTCCCTAACAACTCCTCAAGCTGTAACCAGAGATGCTTAAGCTCCTGAATGGTCATTCAGTAAGGATTTAGTGAAATGGGCTCACTTCTAGGTACAAGATCAATCTTAAAGTCCATGTCATTCTTAGGTGGCATCCCTGGAGTCTCACTAGGAAAAAAATCAGCATACTATCTAAGAATGGGATGACTATCAAGTGACACCTCCTCCTGACTCTCTCCTAACTCCAAATCATTGAATGTCACTACAAATAACTGACAACCCTTCCACATACACCTCCTCAACTGCATAGCTGAGATCATCCTCAAGTAAATAGGTCTATGAATCCCAGTTACCTCAACCTCACTACTAGAATTATCAATACACTTCACCAACTTGCAATGACAATCTATGACTACTCTGTGAGCCTCTAACCAATCCATTCTGAATACAACATCGTAAGACCCAAGAGGAATAATACAAAGATCAAACATGGTGTCAAGAGATATAATCCTCAAACTACAACCACAAACAAGAGACTCAACTGTGACCTTAGCACCAGAAGCTAACTCAACTTGCTACTTATCGTCCTACTTCACTGCCACCAATCCATATCATGCTACAAAAAAAGGAGAAATAAAGAAGTCTAAAGCACCTAAATAAAAGAGAGCATAAACTCTACTACCCTATAACACACCTCATGTATCAACCACTATACCCTGGTGCTCAGCCTAGCGGTTATCAACCATAGCAACAACTCTATGTGATTTACCTACATCCCCTACTGTCAACTCTGAAGCTGCTAGTCTCTGAGTAAACTTAGAAGTTCCCTTCAGAGGACACTAATGAGAAATATGAACCTACTCGAAGAAGGTCCCTCATATGACCAGCTAATATGGAATCCTACTCAATAGCTAACTACCTCCTCCTAGGAGACCTCTCTCTCTCTCTCTCTCTCTCTCTCTCTCTCTCTCTCTCCCAAATCACTAACTGATCACCCTCCTGCCTCAGACCAAGTTGGGAAAGAACCTCCTCTAGTAATCGGTACAACTGTGTACCATCCAACCCTGGCTAATCCATATTTTGTCCTACACCTTCTTGATTGTTCTGTGAACCCTGATGTTACTCACAATCTAACTCATGGGAACTCTATGGAGGTGAATCCTGGTGATTGGCCCCATGGCCACTACCATGACCTCTACCCCATCTTCTAGGAGTTATCCTACATAGATACCACCAAGGACAAATTTAGGGTATTAGATGAGGTCAACAAGGGAAAACTTAAACTTCAACTATACATTTAAGACAACTTAATGGGCTTATTTATATACCCAGAGCACCCAGTGTTTGAATTTGGGCTCTGATAAATGTGTAACATCCCCATCGTGAACCCTAGATGATAGCACACTAGTAATAGAAAATAGAACAATTTTTTTTTTATAAAGGTGCAATGTTACGCGAATATAAATGAACATAATCTTAATTACTATCCTATGTCCTCTAAGGTTCCTAACTGCATTACGTAGTTCCCATTATCCAAGCTAACAAAACCATAGAACTTGTAAAAACCTATTTCTAACATCAATTAAGAATCAAATCTACTCATTACATATACTCAAGTGAATCATGAGATACAACCATAATATAAACACAAAAGATTAACTAATTACATCCATTCCACTTAACATGTACAATATCATTGAATACATAATTCATCACATAATAGAGTTCCATTAATTTCATCGTTACAATTAAATTTTGTACAATAAGACCTCCTCATTACATGTGAGGAGTGCTCAACAACATGATACATGATATATAGTTGAGATACTACACAAATATAAGTTCAAGGATCACAAATCCCAAGAGTAGTTACAGTGCAAAAGTCTTCGGATCAAGTGAGGTCGCCATGACACATATAAGGGAAGGGAACCCAAAGGAGAACAAAAAACATTCCACCCAACCATGTGGACCCAAAGGTCGACCCCCTGTGCTAGGAGGTAGCAAAGGCCCCTACCATCACTAACAGACAAAGGGCCAAGAACATCACAAGGCTGGCATGACACACAAGAACAAGTAGAACAATATCTAACAATAAAGGCTATACATCCAGAGGCACAAAATTATCCAAAGTAAACAAAGAAAAAGGGATACATGGTTGTCATAGGGGAAGTGTCATCACATAGTTAGTCATAGGTTATCTAGCTAGATCTTCCTAGGCCCTGGCCCCCATCCTGGGTTATCTTGGTAGCCTCTACCAATCTCTAGCCCCTCATCCCAACTTAAATGGAATCAACTTACCTCTCATGGAGATGAGGTAGTTGATTTTACATTCTAGGCCTTCTCGATTGGCCTCAAGCCTATACAAGCACTTGAGCTTTGAGCGAGGTATTGACTTATCTTAATTAATATTATAGCTACCCAACTCCCTAGTTAATTTTAAGATTATCACTTGCTTACAAAACTTCCACATGGGTTATCCAAGCACCTCTTTGTGCTCTAGCCCCCATTGGAAGCTACTCCCCTACTGACAACATAAAACCACTGAAATAGAAAAAAATTTGCTTGCACAAACTCAAATCTCAAGGATAATCACATGGCGAGGCACAATCTCCTCCTGCTCACAAATTTCAAAAGTAAAACCAATCACATAGGTGAACGCATGGTGCAAGGCTAATGATCAACATTTCCATCAAGATAATATACCTTCCTAGCCTCTGGAAGACTCTAAGATTCACTTCACAATAACACAATAATGAAGTAATCATCCAATTCAATTACAAATCACACCCATGCATTAGACACACATAAATGATCCAAAACAGAAATAGCAAATAGATTCTTGGTTGGGTTACATGAAACTTTTTTGTGTTAACCATTTAATCAATGAAACCATGGTACTTCCTTTCAATGTATACTAGTTTCTAAATTTCCACTTACCTAATTATAATTATAACAATTTTAACCACAATGATTGATTTATTTTTTCTGATTCACATATGTTCTAGCCATAACTACATAGCATTAGATCACAATATTGCTTAAGAGGTACACATATACATATATACCTACATATTCTTACATACTCTCATATATATACATATATCTATATATATATATATATATATATATATATATATATATATATATATATATATATATATATATATATACATATATCTATTAGATCTAATAATTAAGTCTTATTTTAAACTAGAAAATACAGAAATTATAAACATTAGTAATTATAAGCATATATAAATAAACTTTAATATATATATATATGTATATAGATATCTATATCTATATCTATATATATATATTAAAGTACTTGCTTTAACTCAAGACTTATGCCATATGCACAAGTTTTGTGTTATCTTCAATTAGATGGAAAGACACACTAATGGCAAAGCTTCGGTTTGCATGACTAGAGATATGGCATGTGTATCTATAGTTAACAATACTTATTTACCAAAGGTCAAGTCAAGATATGTAAGATTGATGGAGTATAGTTCACTCTAACTACCACTGGAAATTCACCATATAACCCAACTATCAAGGAAATAAGACAAGGGGGACGGTGGAAGGCATAATTAATGATAGTTTCAATACATTGACTTCAGTTCCTAGCCACAATAGAATGTGTGTTAAGGAAATATCCTCTAGAATCAAGGATTCATAGCACATCAATTATACAATACTAATGAATAAATCCTATCATCAAACCACAGTGATGAAAGAATCTAAAAATACAGAGAAAAAGACTACACTGGACCTCAACAGAAACACCCATACGACAGCTAATGATCATAGTATTGGTCTTTTGGTAAAACAAAACTCTTCTCTTCACAGATGTTATATATTTGATTTCAAAAAGAAATGTTAACTACTGAAATCCATTCTAAACATTTTTTAGAGGTAAACCATTCAAGGAGACCGTTGTGGGAAAAATAAGACAAACATGTTTTTTTATTTTCATTTCTTCCAACCTCCATCAAGAGTGCTTCTAATCAATAAAATGTAGGGAACACTTGTATAAAGATAATTTCAATATGTCTGATAGCAATGGAAATGTCTAAAAAGACATAGTGAGTCACGCTAGAGAGAGGGAACTTATTGCATGAAATAAAATATCTACGCATAGCCAAATCAATTTATTTCTTCATTGTTTCCATAAGCCCCTACTTGCAACTCTGAAGGCTGATAAAAAATTGCAAAGGAAAGTCAGGTAATGAGACTATAGACAACGACCTGTTGAATGAGAATTTTTTAGAACATAAAAACTACGATAGCTAAAGGAAAGACCCAACATTCATGAAACATACAAACACAGGTGCAAACCGACTACTAGAAATAATATAAGGAGAATATGTATATATTTAACAATCAAATCAAGGAAAATAAATATAGAGTATAAACATCATGAAGCTTAAATAACAAGTAGATTTGAATATAGACAGTTATTTTTGTATCATAAAGCACAATATCATTATTACTTTCTATCTTAATATTGAAATGAAAGTATTTCAGTGGAACTTAGCATATTAGCTTGACGAAGCTACAAATTTGATGCAGGGTTCTTCTAATCTTTAGTTGCCACTCTACAATTTAAACAACTCCAAAAATACACTACCACTGTGAAACCCCCAAATCCCAAACACTTTTTCCAATTTGTTTTCTTGAGAACCAATTTTTAGAAAAACCTCCAAAAGATATTCATGGAAAGCATTCTAGAATTAGTTTTCATCTGAGACAAATAAGCCAATTTCCCCTCTCTAGTTAACTGCACTTCTCTTTTTATTAATTATTTTCCCATAACTGCATTCCACTCCTCAACTAATTTTATTTCTTTCTTTTCAAAATTTTATTCAATTTATCCTTCTTTTCACTTTTAACCTTTTCTCAAATTTACATACAATGGTAAGATAATCAACCCATTAGTTTATTAATTTATTATTTTAATTTTCTTTCATGAGGTTTGTTTATACAAACAAAGGGTATGTGCACGATCATGATGGGCCAAAAAGTCGAAATATGATGGGTATTTGTAGGGTATGTTGCTAACGAATTTTTTTTACCCAAAATTGATGAAACTAAAAGGTTTTTTAAAGGAGATTCTCAACTTTCCACCAATATAAATTATGCTTTACTTTTAATTTAATAAATAATTATTATTCATTTTCTATTTGAATTACGACTATAGTCCTAATTGATAGGTTGATTGAAAAAATCTATAGCTTTCCAATGGTATCACATTTTTTTAATCTAAAACATGCGTCAGATTCCATGCTTCACATAATATATGATTAAAAAAAGAAAAAATGAATTTCATAATTTTTGACCAATTTAAGGTGGTTAGACATATGAGTTTTTATATTTTTGAAAAGTTGTAGTAAAAAATTCACAATTAATTATTTATTTGGAAAAAAATCACAAAAAAATATGCATCACATCGAGACATGAATCCTCTACTTATATCTAAAATATTATAAAAAAATATTATCATTTTATTGTGGTTAGGGTGGTCAGACAGATACCTACTTCTTATTTTTTTCCTTGAAATTTAAGTACTATTGCATTGAAATTTCAAATTTTCACCAAATAGATTTTTTTTATTTAAATAAACCTAATAGTTTAGAAACTAAATTCAATTTGTGATAGATTATATTCTTACATATTTTTGAAATAATATAGATAACTTATTCAAATGTTTACATCAAGTTGACTAACTCTGATTTTTTTGATTTTTTCGCCACTTAAGGGCCTATTTTTTCCATCATGATCTTACACATACCCCACATTAGTAATTATATAGATATATATATTATTTAAATAAATACATTTTTTTAGACAATAAGTCTTAATTTACTAAAATTAAATAAATACCTTCACCATTTTATTTTAATTTAATTCTTTGCTTTGAATAAAGACTTTTCTCTTTATTAGTCAAAGCCTACAACTTGACAATTTATATTTAATGTAATAATCAACATAGCACAAGTCACGAGCATGAATCAGTGATGGAATAGTCAAACAATACCGACCAAAAGCAAAACGAAGGTAAAACAACAGCAATGGAAACAAACCAACACAACTAACTTATAGATGTGATGTGACAACAGGCATTCATCCTTGATGAGGATGATAGCTCGATGCGGGGAACCCAGTGCTACCTTTGAAACAACTCCCTTGGGCTCTGGCATGCTCAAACTTGATAATCAGCTGGATTTGATGCCTTGTTCCTGGAGTCTACAACAAAACATAGGGTTGAACATGTGCATAAAGAAAACAGTCAGTCACACCATGAAGGGAAAGTTGCAGCATCGCAAGGCACTTGCAAGAGAGTGATGTGACCCTCTTTCCCTTCACCGAAAATAATAACTACTATCAAAACATGATATCACATATATCCTACAAACAAATAACAACATATCCATGACTGCTCACATAAGCAATTAATTAGTCTTCTAACCATCATGTAAGTAAGAAACATCAGTTATCATAATGTCATCAGGATCATCAAATTAAGCATTATAGTGTCATCAAACAGTAACAATATATAATCATTGAAATACCACAATATCTTAATAACATCGAATAGTATCACAATTTCCAACAAATAGTACCATAAAGTCTAGCAATAGTATCATAAGGCCTAGATATAGTCCAAGTAGTTTTCCAAACAAAGTCAAACTGAGGGGGCATTACAGATGCTAAATCACAAAACCCTCAAGTTACATGCAAATGACAATGGTTTAATGGAAATCCTATTCCTCAGGCTTAACTAACCCAGCCAATGCCTCCAACACTTGATAAATACCTTGTAAAAACTCAATCAACCTTTACATAGATAGTTCCTTCAACATTTTGTCAAAACCAAACCTTAACACCCCATCTTCACTTGAAAAACACATTGTTTTGCCCAAGGGCATCACCTAAATCCAAAAAAATCTCTTCCACTACACTCTAAACCATGTGGAAACCTAATTCCTAATGTATTGGACCCATTCCATGAGTTACAGTAGTCACAGTGAGTGGAATAGGTCACCTTAACATTTTAAGTGACTATCAACCCTTAAAACAGAGTTAACAAAGCTGCCACTGAAAAGTGAAGGAATCTCCCTTAAATATCAATGATAGACTCTCAAACTTGAAGAAAACTAGAGTTAATTAATGTACCTATAGATAACAACAAGATCCAAATCAATAACACACTATATGAGACTGTACAACTTCTGGAAAAAATACAAAATAGCAGAGAAAAATGCAGAAATTATGTTGTCTTTGATATGAATGATTCAATACAATCTTCTTCAACCCCTACTCGAGCCTTTTGAAGGATTTTTATAAATTTTCCATTCAAATTCTAACCATATTAATGCCTATAACTTCCTTTTGAAATACTATGACTCTTCATATTCCTAAAAGTTGCATAAGTTGCATTTTTTTTAATTTTTGCCCTTAACAACTTTATACATCTTTTCAACTTTTGACTCTTTTACACAAATGACTCAAAATTGATTCCTATTACATGGAAATGGCCTGAATAGACCTTATTGAATATAAAAGGACCCTAAACACCTATTCCTAACATACTGACCCCTAATGAAAAATTCATTTGCTTGGTGCTCCTGCACCAGTATCGAGGAAGGAAATTTTTTAGAAAACATTGTGTCAAATGATGGGGTAAGAATAATTCTAAAATTATTCAAGGATATTTACCTCTTCCCTCAAATAAAATTAGTAAAAGGAATATAGTATTTATTTTGGAAAATACAATTTGTTCGGAGGTTTGTTCCTGAATTTGTAGAAATGAATGCCCTTTTCTATGATTCTCAAGAAGGGGCAATCATTTATTTATAATAAGTTTTGATAGCTCAAGTATTCAAGGATATCAATAAGGGTATCAATGAAACACATATTATACTAATTACCAATTACTTAAATCCTCTCTAGATCTATTCTCTTTTTCTACTATTTTACTTCAAAAGAATGGAGAAGGGTATGAACAACTAGTATCATTTTTTAGAAAATAATTATGAGCTACTAATTTGAAATATTCTAAAATGGAAGAACATTCATATGATCTAATTAAGGTTGTAAATAAATTTATATCATATCTTATGAGTACTAAAACCATATCCTATATTCCACACAATAGTGAAGGATATATTCATGCAACATGAATCTTTAGGTAAGAGTTATAAGTGGATAAATAAGATTTAGGAGTATGGCATGGATATACTAGTTACAAAGCTTGTTATATTATAGGTATTTACTTTATTGATGGCTAGTTCCAAATAATTATAATAAATAGATAGAATAAATGTTGATAATGCTTCTATTCCTTGCTGTTTGAATGATAATGCATGGCATAAAGATGTGGATTTTTACTATATGGACATGAATTTTTCATCATATATGGATGGAAATAAGTTCTTTAAAGCTTACATCTCAAAGGTATGTGGTGATATAGAATGGGATGATTTGTAAAAATAATGGGGGGTATTACTTAAGTACATAGATCATGAAAAAGATAATATGGTTATGAATAAGTGTCACCATGGTTTTTGTGGAGAAAATTTCAAGGATAAATAACTATACATAGGATCTTCAAATATGGGTGTTAATGACCTATGTTGTTCAATGATGTTACTCAGATGATAAGAAGATGTGATGCTTGTCAAAGGTTTTTTGTTAAGCTAAACTTCATTGGTGTAGCTCCCTTTTTCCTCTCATATTCAATGCCTAATTTTGATAGTGGGGAATTAACTTAATTAGAGAGAAATAGAAAAAATATAGTAATGGATACAAGTGGATCCTTATGCCTGTCAATTAATTCACCACATGGATTGAAACAATTTTGACCCATAATGCAAGTTATAAGGTAATATAAAGTTCTTAATGAACAATATAATAACCAAGTCTAATTTTTCTGCAAATATTTTTTCCAAAAATTTGATGGTTTTTAGATCTCAAGACATACTAAATAAGTATTCAAAATTTGGTATAAACTTTGTGCAATCATGCCCATTTCACCTCAAAGCAATTTATAGGTTGATTCAAGTAACAAAAGACTAATAAAATTTATAAGAAAAATATTGGATTAGAATAAAATAAAATGGGGTGACAAGTTAAACTATGCTCTTTGGGTTGATAGGATAAGCTTCAAGAATTCCATAAGAGGGAGCCCTTGCGATTTTGTGTAGGTAGTAAAGGATAGAATTCCCATTAGTATGGGTTTTCCTATATACTAGTTGCTACTTGATATCGAAGATGATTAGTATGATGTAATATATCAAATATTCATAAAATTTATTGAGTTAGATGAGAAATACAAAGTTGCTCATGATATAAATTTACATCATAAACAAACAATGAAGTGTTGTTTGATAATAAGAAAAAAACATGGAACTCATATTTTTCATATAGTTTTTCTATGGAATATTATGTTTGAAGATAAGAGAAAGCATGGAAAATTTGGCATGTTGTGGCTTTTCCCTTAATAAGTGATAAATATATGATATTAATGCATATCATCTAGTGAATTTGGATGGAGAACTGATGCAGACCCAAGGGCACAATCACAAACCACTTGAAAACCTACCTATAAGAGGCATCTAACAAGATTATTTTGACCTCTTTAGACAATCCAAATCTCCCTTAAAGCTTGGCAAATAACTTTTTTTTTTTTTGTCTTTAACCCCCTTAAATCCTTGTAATAGTGGGAATCTAGTTTTTGACCATTTACTCCACAATCTTCCAAATAACTAGACCAAAAAATGAGTGATTAAAACACCCATTTCAAAGTTACACAACATATGTGAAAGACAATATAGACTCCTTTGGAACAACATAGACTTCCTATACACTCACCCCTGAAAAGGCTTCTCAATTAGCCCAAAATTACAAAGAAACATACCTTCAAACACCACAAAGTCCCCTGAAACCTTGGAGAAGCAATTAAAATGTTCCCAAACCATGGATTCCATAGTTAGATCCCCCTTGTATGGACAAATCCTCTCCAAACTTAAAAACCCTCCTTTTTGATGAAAATAACAAGGGTTTTGAGATTCTCACAACTCTAGACCTCTCCCAGTCCTCCCCAGGGTCCAAAAAACTCCCAATACCTCTAGCTAGACTTGAAAAACACTCACAATGCCATTTCTCATAGTAGTTTTAAAATTCACTACTTGGGTTCCTCACTTTCTTGGTAAAACCACCACTGCTCAGCCTAGGATCTTGCTCCTCTGACCAAGTTCATGCTCTTCCTAACCCCTAATCATATTTGGTACCTACCCTGATATGATACACACCAATCCACCGAGTCACAATTTTGTCACAGTTGGTGGATTGGTCATTTGGTCATTTAGTTCCCCTCAAAACCTTAACTCAAGAAAACAGAGCAATCTCAGAAACTTGCTACTCTCCACACACAAACGATGAACTTAGACCTCCAAAAAATATGTAAAGGAAATTAAAAACATATATAAACAATAACCCATAGCATCAATTCATGATAGACCTGTACGATCCTACGTCAAGAAGAGAAAATTCATGAAATTAATGAAAAGACATTGATCAATGTTTACAAAGATGAATTCTTCTTCAGAGAAAATTGAACAAAAACCCCAATCTCAAGGAATTACATCATTATATCATTGTATCAACTTCAAACTACCCTTTGAACTGATAAAATTCCTTAACCACCCTTTTGTTTGACTCGTAAATGGCAATTTGATAAAAAAAATTCTTAATCACCACTCCTTTACAACTTTGCTTTGCAAATTCCTCTTAACTGACTTACAATCACTCAATAACCTTCAAATACATATTAAATGGTCATTGGGACCTTATTCATAAGGAAAATATGAAAATAAAATTAATCTACCCCCTAGACCTCATTGTCATCTTTTGACATTAATGAACAACGTATCTTATTTTGGCATATTTTGCAGCTTCCTTGTTGCATAGTGATTGAAAGACCTTCAAATCATTTGTTGAACCTTCAAGACTCCTTTTCCCTTTCATTCCAAGGTGATGGTGCCCTTGCACCATACATGCCCCCATAGAAAAACTCGTCCCAAGAGTAAAATCTTACTCCTTGCCTCCACATTATTGCTCCATGCACATCCAAACCTGCTACTTGCCTTTTCCTCACACCTGGATCAAAAGTTAGCATCCTCCTAGCCCTTACACCTACAAACAAACAAGGTTTAGCAACACATTGTTCTATCTTCTTCATTCCTTTATCTCCACACTTGCACCCATCCAACTATTCTTGTATAATCTTCCTTCTCTTTACTATCATCAGAACTTTGCATCTAGTACTACCATGTACTATGGTACTATCAAACCTCATACCCACTGTCAAACCTATATCTACATTATCCTTTGTCACATCAGCTCTTTCCACACCTATACCATCATATTTTCTTTGTCTTTCACCTCTTGACTGTCCTTGTATGTTGCTCCCTGCTATAGGACACTGGACTGTCCATATTATGATAAAGTCACTTGTCACATGCCCTGTCCAAGGCTCTTCATGCTCACCCTGTATTTTTCCAATCAGAGACACAATGTGTTCCATTTTCTTATCCCACATAATCACCTCCTTCCTTCCAACCTTTGACTGCAAATAATTCTCATGCACCCTTCCTACTGTCTTAGCATTATTTGTTTGTGCCTTCTCTACTGCTCTAGCATCATGAACCTACTACATACCAGCAAATACATCAATCTCACTGTCCCCAAGCCTTAAAGGCTCCTTCTTTCCAAAAATTACCACCTTATATTTTTCTTTATCCTTCTCTTTTCCCTATAAAGGAGTTAGTTTAAAACTTTGATTATCCTTCCAAATAGTGTAGGTGTTTTCCCAACCATCATACCTAGACTTCCTATCAAATTTCCATGGCCTTCCCAAGAGAAGATGGAAAAAATCCATTGGAAATACATCACATAGGACTCTATCTTTGTACTCCCCAATCTGTAAATCCACATAAGCTTGCTCATTCGCTACTAAACATTGGCTATTATTCACCCAAGAAACCTTGTAGGGTGCTATACAAGGAATATTTTCTAGACTAAACTTATCAACCATCTCCCTAGACACCATATTATCTTGATAAACAAAATCAATTGTACTACTTCACACACTTTACCTTTGCATTTACATGAGGTTTTGAATAGGCTCCTTCTTTGGCTCATATATTCTTCTATTTGTCCTTGAAACAAGGTCCTTCTCACCATGAGTGCCTCTCCTACTTCTAGAGCTGTAGGTTTTCTTGGTGAACTCACACTTTCTTCTTCATCTCCTTGCACATATTGGACTCTTTTTATCTCCTTTTCATTCAATTCCACTTGCAACAGTATGAAACTTGTCAGGACATTTAAAAGAAAGATGACCAAACTCACCACATTTATAGCACCTTCTTGCAAATTCATTTAAATCTCTTCCTCTATAATTTCCTCTTCCATCTCTCCATCCACCTCTAAACTCAGTCCCTTGTTCTTTTCTTTTCCCAACATCTTCTTGGCCTTATTTGGATTTATTTTGTGTTGGAAAGGTACCTCTGCCCCTAGATGTACCTCCTCTACCTCATACTACCTTCTCTTGTATCCTTTTTAGTTTCTCTTCTACTCTCACGGCCATTTGAAAGCATTGTTCAACTGACATAGGTGCCAAAATGTTGATCTCATCTTGGATGTTGTACCTTAAACCATTCAAGTACCTAGAAACCATTTCATCTTCATCTTCTTCATGTTTAGTTCTTATGCTTGACTTATAAAATTCTTCAGTATAAGATTCCACATCCAAATCCTTTTTTCTAAGATTTTAAAACTTCTTAAGCAATTGAACATTGTAATCAGCAGGAAGAAATTTACCTTTCATTTTGGTTTTCATCCTTTCCCAAGAGGTGATCTTGCTTTTTCCTTGCCTCTCCCTTTCCTCCTACACAAAATTTCACCATGCCAAAGCATGTCCCTTCAATCTTTTTTTGGATCTCTTCACCGTAAGTCCTCCATCGATATCTTCACTATCAAAGTAGTTTTCCATAGCCCCAATCCAATCTAGGAGCTCTTCACTATCAAGTTTTCCTCCATACATAGGAAAATCTATTTTTCCATGTCCCTCCTTCTTCATATCCTTCAAAAGCTTCATTGTTCTTTCATCATTGGGATCCATCTCCTCTTCTTCATCAGGAGCTTCTTCTTCTTCTTTAGTTTCACTTACATCCTCTTCCACTCTATGCTTTGCTTTCCAAGTAGCCATCTCTCTTTTCAAGGCCCCTATCTCCCTATCATGAATGATCATCTTCCTTGCAACTACACTTCCTTTGGGTGTAATTTTCACAATCCTTTATGTAGCTACTTGCAAAACCAAGTCAAAATAACAACACAAGATCTACTACCAGGCTCTGATACCACTCTAATGTAGACCCAAGGGCACAATCACAAACCACTTGACAACCTACCTATAAGACGCATCTAACAAGATTATTTTAACCTCTTTAGACAATCCAAATCTCCCTTAAAGCTTGAAAAAATTGAAAACAAATCTCCCTCTTTGACCCCCTTAAATCCTTGTAACAGTGGGATCTAGTTTTTGACAATTTACTGCACAATCTTCAAAATCACTAGAACAACACATGAGTGATTCAAACACCCAATTCAAAGTTACACAACATATGTGAAAGACAATGTAGACTCCTTTGGACTACTGTAGACTTCCTATACACTCACCCCTAAAATGGCTTCTCAATTAACCCAAAATTACAAAGCAACATACCTTTAAACACTAGATAGTCCCCTACAACCTTGGGGAAGCAATTAAAATGTTCCCAAACCATAGATTCCATAGTCATATTTGCCTTGTACAGACAAATCCTCTCCAAACTTAAAAAACCTCCTTTTTGATGCAAATAATAAGGGTTTTGAGATTCTCACAACTCTAGACCTCTTCCAGTCCTCCCCACAGTCCAAACACCTCCCAATACCTCTACCCAAACTTGAAAAACACTCACAATTCCATTTCTCATAGTAGTTTTCAAATTCACTACTTGGGTTCCTCACTTTCTTGGTAAAACCATCATTGTTCAACCTGGGATCTTGCTCCTCTGAACAAGTTCATGCTCTTGCTAACCCCTAATCATTATGGTGTGTACCCTAATATGATACACACCAATCCAATGAGTCATTTTGTCATTTAGTTCCCCTCAAAACCTTAACTCAGGAAAACAGAGCAATCTCATAAACTTGTTGCTCTTCACATACAAATGATGAAGTTAGACCTCGAAAATAGATGCAAAGGAAAATAAAAACATATATAAACAAGCACCCACAACCTCAAGTTATGATATACCTGTACGGGCCTATGTCAAGAAGAGAAAATTTAGGAAATTAATGAAAATACATTGATCAACGTTTACAAAGATGAATTCTTCTTTAGAGAAAACTGAACAACAACCGAGCTATCTCAAGGATTTACATCATTATATCATTGTATCAAATTCAAACTACCCTTTGAACCGATCAACTGCCTGAACCACCCTTTCATTTGACTCTTAAATGGAAATTTGATCATTTTTGTTCTTAATCACCACCCCTTTACAAATTTTCTTTGCAAATTCCTCTTAACTGACTTAATATTGAACTCAAAAACCTTCTAGTACATATTAAATGGTAATTGAGACCTTATTCATAAGGAAAAAATTAAAATCAAACTATTCTACCCCATAGACCTCATTGTCATCTTTTGACATTAATGAACAACTTATCTTATTTTGGTATATTTTGCAATTTCCTTGTTGCATAGTGATTGAAAGACCTTCAAATCATTTTTTGTACCTTCAAGAATCCTTTTCCCTTTCATTCCAAGTTGATGGCACCCCTGCACCAAGAACTCATGGAACTATCCATGCATGCTTAGCATCTAAAACATTATTTATCATAAATAATGAAGTTCCTTAGTTTTGACTAGTGAATTTAAGTTATATATTTCATATTGTCACTATTTGTTTCTCAAGTAGTCTTGACCTATATTGGTCATGATGATGTGCTAATTTTTCAATGTGCAATGCTTTTGTGTCAACTTTTGTGGTATATCACCAAAGTTTCTTATATTCTTATAGTGCATATAGAAAGCACTCATCCCTAACTACAACCACTATTAGGGATTTGGTTAAAATTGAAATATTATTTTATGATTAGGCCTATGGCTATGTTTGCAGATATATTCACCTCCTTGATGATTTCAAAGTCTCTATAAAAATTTATAAATACCTAAATTCTCATGCCCATGTGATAGATTGATGGGATTTTATTGGTGCGTTATATCTCTGAAAATGGTTTTCTTCATCTATTAGCCTCTTTTTTTCCTTGGTGATTTAACATGTGTCTTTGAAGGTATGGAATGGTTGTGAGCTTCATGTTAGGAAAGTGTTTGACAATTGTCACATCTAACACGTAAAAACTCATATTGATGGCCCAACGCGATAAGTTACATGGTTATATTCAACGTTTTGGGATATTTTATAATATTATGCAAGGTATGATGTTAGGGGATTTCTAATATACTTTTTTTTATTTATGTATGATAGAGCATTAGGATATTCTATATTTTCATATTACGTTTTACATGCAAACTAGGTTTGATAGGAGTGATATGCCAACAAATAAATAAGGAGGAACCAATGCTAGTCAATACCCAATTAAATGAGGCACCTATTCTCATTAGGTCTCAATGAAGAGTCTTGCATGTTTCTAGAAACCTAACAAATGAATAAAACTAACCTATGGTGGGAATTTGCAAGATTACATACATCCCTCTAGAAGCTCCAAAATTGTTAAGATCCCAAAATTCTATTAGAGGAAATCCATAGTACCTATTAGATGTATGAGTATTAATGCATGACTCATCCTAAGGCTTGATAACAATTGAATAGTCTTTGAGATGATATAATGTCAAAACCCTTGGAATTATTTGAGACTTAATAATAGTAATGCACTCTCTTAGTGTAGTTTCATTTCTAAGAGTTTATTAAGGATTTGGCATGTGCTTGCTTGAAGAAAGGAGATCAATAGAGATTTAGGACCTAGTAAGGCTCTAAGAGAATGTTTTTTCAAATTTCCTGGTCTTTGATATAAACCAAATGACAAAAGAAATTTTTCAATATGTTTCCAAGATAGATCTATTTCCAAGTAGGATGATAATACAAACTAGTAGCATGTATTTTCTCTAAAGGACGTAGGTTATTGTAGTGTAGGAAAAAGTATCCCTTTTTCAAACTTAATTTGGGAAATATTAATAATAAAATGAGCTAAATTATGCCTTAATTTAGTGTTCTAATATGTATTTTACATGTTCACATTATATTTAGGGATTTTTTAAATAAAAGGACTAAATTATGCCATAATTTAATGTTGTAATATGTATTTTACATATTTACATTAAGCTAGGGCCCTATTAACTAAAATGGACTTAATTATGCCTTATTTTAGTGTTTAAAATGTATTTATTTACACTTTCACACAAGTATATAGGGCCTCATTAATTAATTGAGCTTAATTTCCCTTAATTGGCCCCTTTAATTCAAATCCAAGACTAATTAATTGTAATTTCTAAAGGATAAAACCTAACATTCATAAATTTCATAACACAACAATTTGCCTTAAAAAATGTGTGTCCTAGGTAAGTGACCTAGGACCCTAATTTAAATTATGTTTTTTGTGGTATTTTAATGTTTTAAATAGATATTTCAATGTGAAGTTGTGAAATTTGAATTAAGGGTAAACTACTATAAATACAAGGTTATTTTATCAAATTAACATTGGATTTTCAAGAGCACAATTGAGACAACTTTCAGAAGAGTGAATATTGTTGTCAAGAGCCTTCAAGAGAGGATTTCTTCATCATTTGTTGCAGCAATCAAGATTCAAGAATTAAGTTAAAGCTATGTTGAGTCATGTATGTTTTTGGAGCTAATATATTGATGTAGGTTTCATGATTCAATCAAGAATTCAATGTATCATTTCAAGAAAATATTCAAGTATCAAAATCCACATCCATTGAATCCATTTCATGCAAGTTGTAGACCTCCATTATCAAAGGGTCATCCAAGGGTTTGGTGAGATGCGACATAGAGTTATTCATTCATCATTATTTTCATGCTTTTATTCATTTCAAGGTTTAATTAGCAAAATGGGGTTTGACCAAGGAAAACCCCCATTCACCTAAAAAACAACATTTTTCTCTCTTCGGTGTGTTATTATAGGTTCTAGGTTGAAGATGCTTTGAAGAGAAAAATTGAAGAAAGTTACAAAGTTGTCATCTCACAAAAACTCTTCTAAAAAAATTATTTCCAACTTTTCAATTGCAAGCTTTAGGAATTTGGGAGTGCAGACATAGAAGATTAGAACCCAAAAATATATTTTGAGGAGCCCTATCTAGGACCGATTTTCCATAGGGCGAATAAGTCCTTAGTTACCCTTGAAAAAGCACTTTTTGTGAGAGGTATACAAGATTTAAACCTTCTATATTCTCCCTAAATTCTATAGGTTCCATCATTTTTATGTTTAAGCTTCTAAATGCACTTTATAGATCACAATTTGGAGTTTTTTTTCTATTTTTAATCTAACCCCAAAGTGCTATTTGACTCATACCCCCATCCTAGCAGAAAAAGGGAAATTTGGAGATTCACACTTTGACTTGATTCACCTTGCAAGCTTGATAGTCATTTCAAAGTGTGGATCTCATTTCCTAATGAAATTAGAGAAATAGGAGCCCTTTTCCCTCTTTGGATCTACTTTTCCATTTTGGGAAATTCCTCCACCCTATTTTTTTATGTTTCATTTTGCTAAACCCAACCTTGAATAACAACATTCTAAAAATTGGATTTATTTTTAACCCTAGATCTACGTTTTGAAATAGATTTCATTAGGTTCTCATTAGTTGTGTTATATTTAGGGTTCTTTAAATCTTACATTTGTTTGTATTGCATATAGGGGTTTAAATTTACATTTTTTCATTGTTTAAATCTGAAAAATTAAAAAAATTGTATGCATATCACACTGATTTTGCATAGTGTTTACATATTAGTGTAATTTTCATCATTCATATTCAAAAATTGAGTCAATTTTTCATTTCAAAATGTTTGATATAGTTCATCATTTTTCATTAATTTTACTTGCATTAGGTCATCAAATTCTAGAAAATTCTATTACAAAAATACCAGTCTAAAACCCAAAATAAAGAACACATCTAATAACTTAGAAATTTCATTTTTCAATTTTAAAAAATCCTATACTAGGACCCATTCATCTTTGAGAAAATGAGTCCTTGGAGCCCTACAAAAACCAACTTTTCTGAGCTTTTTGTTATTTTTTGCACTTCCTAGGCCTATTGGTAACCCCCTATATCAGTTTGGAAAGTTTCAGGAATTTATATTTTATGTATCTAAGTTAAATCATCCATTTAGTGTAGCCATTTTAAATCATTCCAAAACTTATTTCAGCATTTAAAATCATTATATTTGTAGGAAAATTGTTTACATATTGAAGCATTGTATAAGTTGGATCGATTACTTTTCATTTTAGGCACACACTCAAAATTCACAATGTTAGTATCTTTCTTTTCCAAGTTTACCAAGAAAAAATGCATTAACAAGCATGTTAGTGATGAGAGCCTCTTATTGAAAGAGATTGAGCTTTTTGACATCTTCCATACTACCAAATTTCCATCATCCCCTCATCCCTCGATATCTCTCCTATTGTTGAGAATGTTCTAGTGAAAGAGAATACAATGGTGGATAATCATGACAATCAAATTTGGTTTTCTCCCAATATCTCTCCTAGTTTTGAAGAAAATATTTTGATCTTAGAAGATCAAACCAATGAGAGTTATGAGAGTCCTATTTGTCTCTCTTCCTCTAGGGAAAACATTATTGAACAAGAGAATGCCATCATTGCTAAGCAAGAAAATCCAACCATTGATAACTCCCCTACTTGTGATGAAGTCATTTTAGAGGAACCAACCTTTGAATGTCATGAACATCTAGTTTATAGCTCTCCTAAAAACTCTCCTACTAGGGAAGATATCATGGAGAAAGAAAATGACAACATTGACACGTCTTTCAAACAATAGAAATGTGGCTTCCTTAGCTAAACATGATGAGGTGACATTAGGCTCCCCTTTGCTAAGAAATCATGAAAATAAGGATAAGTTTTTTGAGGTTATGAACATTAGGACTCCCTCAAGTCTTCTAATTCTTAGACCTCCTACAAAGCCTTTAATTATATTAGACAACCTAAGCCTCAACTTATCCTCTATCGACCCTCACAACAATGACAAGTTTGAAATAAACCCATGCTTATCTTAGAACCACCTACAAGGCAACTTGATAATGATAATGTTTCACAACAACAAAGTTACAATACCATTTCTCATACATATAACACTAGAAACAATCCACATCCAAGAAAAACAAATCCAACATCCCTCCCATTGCCTCAACTTATCTTGCCTAGTACTCCTCATTTTCCCTCACATAATGGAAAGGAGTATGATCTTGTTCAACAACTATAAAATACTCCTGCTAAAATATCCTTATGGGTGTAAGGAAAACTAGATGCAGAAACAACTCTCCTAACGTCAAAGACTCAGGGAAGAATGCATATATACTTTTAATTTTTCAATTACACTCCAATTAAGATGCACTTTGAAATAAATAGCAGAAATAGAGAATTAGACAAACACATATGAACACCAGATATATGTGGGAAAACCCTTACAGGAGAAAAACCCACCACACCAAGAGAAATCACTTTGTATTACAGTAATGGAGATTACATACAAATATCAGACTTATCTTTCTGATGTCATATTTCAGTAGCTTTCACAATGATCAAACTTATACAAGAACCTTCAAGTTACAATCTTTACATAATAGAAATCACTTTGATATAATTTGAACTGTTCACACAATTGTTCTTCGAACCAACCGAACCATCGAGCATCTGCAACTTCAAACTATATTCATGTTGTTCCCTGTCTGTCGAACTTCCTCACAAAACTGCCACAATGAACTGTCTTCCAACGGTTCCCATTCGGCTTCTCCTATTGGTCGACAACGAGCCACATAGCATGGTCTTCACTCGGTCAAAAGGATTCAATCTGTGTTGGCATGTCGGTGAGACACTGACCGTGTCTCCCCGATGCCACACACAACTTAGCATCCGATATCGCCAAGAGTTTCCTCATCAGAAAGACTCATATCACTATTCACAAGTCACATCGATCTCAACATTGCTATTGGCAAGACTTACTGCTCGCCAAGAGGTTTCATCGAGACTTCTCAAGTTACTCCGAAGCACCCAACAGTCGATGAGACTTATCGCTTTCACCATGACTTCACACTAAAGTTCACTAAGTCACATAGATAGTAGAATTTACATCAGCGAGACTATCGTCTTTCACCAAGACATCACACTGAGCTCTTAAGACTTTCTCCAAAGTGATCAATAGTCGACAAGACTTTCGTTCGTCTCTGAGACTTCACACTGAGACCCCTTTGGTTACATCGAGCACCGAACACTTGGAAAGACCTATGTCCATCGCTAAGAGTTCTTGTTGAAGTTCTCCAAGCTACCCCGAGACCACCGTTCACCAAGAGTTATACTGAAGACCCCTCATCATTGGCGAGACTCTCCATTGGCTGCTGAGACTTCTTCTCGAGACCATTGGGTTACCCTGATAGTCATATGCTATCGGTGAGACATTCTACAGTCACTGAGAGATCTCCCCGAGATCCTTTGTGTTACTCCAATGACCAACACTTGAACCTCCGTTGGTGAGACATTCGCACATCGGTAAGACTTCTCACTGATAGAATATAAGATATGCTGAAGACCACAAGATGTAACATACTGTCAGCAAGACAAAATATCTCTATAAGACTTCTCACCGAGCCACCATAGGTTATCCCGATATACGATATGAGTGGCCTATCGGCTAGAGATCTCCATGAGCGGTAAGAGGTCACAGCGAACACAATATGTCACAACGATAGGATCATTCGGTGAGACAGAAGCTAGGTCACAACGACCTGTACAAAACAACAAGGTTACTACTGCTAGTCGGCTAGACATGATGGATGTCACAACGAATTTTCCCCAATAGAGGTTACAACCTGTGATGATTTAGGCATATATTTCCAACAATGGGACCTTATTCAAGCCTCACCTAGTTATCATAACATGCTTCAAAAAAAATTACAACAAGTTACTACCCTCCTAGTGTTCAACCAAATGATGTGGCATCCCAAATTCAAGCTATAACTCTGGTCAACTTAGACATTACTTTCCATCAAGATGAGTTACCTTCATTAGAAGTGCAAAAAAAAAAAGAAGCTTTAATGATATTAGCTCTATATAATAGGATGGGGATAAAAAAAACCTTTCTTGACAATGGATCATCCCTTGATGTATGTAGCATTAACCTTTTGGATAAGATTAGAGCAAAAAAAAGACAAATTCAACCTACATCTTCATCTATTCATGGGTTTGATAACATAGGAAAACAACCGCTTGGTGTGATAACATTACCTATTAAAGTTGGAAAGGTTACATTGAAAAATCTTATTCATGTCATGCATAATAATATTTCATACAATCTTCTCTTGGGTAGACCTTGGATTCATGCAATGAATGGGGTTCCTTCTAACCTTCATCCTAAAATGAAGTATGTCTACAACAACAAATTTTATATAATCAAAGTTGACCCTGAACAAGAAAGTTCTTTGAACATTGAGAAAGGAAAGGAAAATCCTTTGAAAACACTAACACCAACTACACAAGAGAAACCCATGCAAGAAAGAGGAAAAGAAAATAATATTGAAGAAGTCATCAAGTTGTTGGAAGATGATTGGGGTTACTTAGATTACACACCTACATTCATGGGAGAATACAAGATTATAACAAAAGAGTTTGTAAAGGGAAAATAAAAGTTGTAATTTCGACACAAAATTCAACAAAATCTTCGAAAGCATCCACTTCAACCACTTTAGAAGAAAAAACAACATACACAAAAAGCTTTGATGAAGTTGATTATGAAAAACCACTAAATCCAAAATAAATAAAAAATATTTATGGAAGAGGTTATGAACTTATGAAAAAAATTAGATATAGTGGAAAAGGATGAGGTGCTAGAGAACAAGGTATCTGTGTCCCTATAGAGCCTAATACAGAAGAAAAAACTAATGGTCTTGGTTATTGTCCCTCCAAAGAAAAAACCAAGTCTTCACTTAATAGCAACATAATTACAAAGGATTCTTCTAAGCTAGCTTTAGCCTTGGTGCATCCTGAACTATTAGAAACTAGTGGTCTTGGTTATTGTCCTTTGAAAGAAAAAAAACAATTAAAGAAATCTTCGCTTAATATCAATGTCAGCACACAAAACACTAACAATTTGAATTCGTTATATTTTATACCCTCCTTTGAAGGAGAGTACAAAATCTCACAATTTAAAGAGTCTTATGAAAGTATGGGGTGAAGCCACAATAGTGGTTTACAATTCAAGTGAGGAAGGAAAACTCACAAAAAATGACCCCAAGGAAAAAAAATGTGATTTTGGGGGTTCATATGAACCTATTGGTTGAAGTGAACCAATAAGGGGTTCACTCGAACAAGGGTTTGAGCAAACCCCTTTGAACTTTGGCAGCCAAAAATGAGAAAAAAATGCATTGCAAAGGGGTTTGCTCGAACCCCTGGGGGTTCGTATGAACCCCCCTTATCCCTCATCCCCCCCGAGACACAAAAAAAACTATTTGTTTATGCTTTGAAGCTCAATTTGAACATGAAAATGAACTCTTCACAATCCCAAATGGAATCAACTAGTCCTTGGAATGAGCTATCCAATGAATATAATTTTAATATGTTTTGATTTTATTATGTATTTGTTGTTTTAGTTTTATTAAACATAGGTTTTTCATTGAAAATGAAGGTCTTTGCTTTGCACATGTGGGAAAATAGAAAATTATAAAAAAAATTTTGAAAAATATGAGTGCACCAGATATTGAAGTTTATGATCCAACAAAAAAAAAAAGAATTTTGATATGTACAAAAAAAGTTACGTGTTGTACGGTCGCGCTATGTTTGAATTGTAATTGGTTTGATTTTGAAACTTGATTAAAGAAAAAATATTCAATAAAAAACTATCTAACCAAGTGGAAGCACTAGATATTAGAGTTACAAATCTAAATTCAAAAGAATTAGAATTTTACCCTTCATGGAAAAAAAATATGCGTTATACGGTGTGCGCCACTTTTTAAAAATGTTGATTTTTAAAAAAAACCAGTTTCATGGGAGATGGAAAAATAAGTGCAATCTGATTTCAAAAATTTTGAAAAAAATATTTTTAGAATCTACAGACAAAATGTGATGAGACTCTAGTTTGCATCATCTTCAAATTCCTCATGGTTTAGCCGCTATAGGTGCCCGAATGTGAATATTTAGTTAAAAATAATAATTTCAGTGTCGAGTTTGGCCAAAAATTGTAAACCACTATTGTGGGATCACCCTATAAAACCTTGTACTAAGCAAGAGATGTCTTTGTCTCAAAATAAAGGAACATATTCTACTATTGATCAAGAGAGTATCTTGTTAATACTCTCCAAGATCATTTGATAACCTCTCCCTCCAAGAACATGAAAGAAATTCTACAAGAGGTGATTTTGTGCATATCATAGAGTTCATGGTCATTCTACTAATGAATGTAAAGATTTGGGTAATAAAATTCAACATCTTAAGGATTTTGGTGATCTTCTTTGTGTTGAAGCATCTAATTCCTCTAATTGATACTGATTTTCATCAATCATCTTGAAACTCATCCTTGTCTTAGACTAAGTGGGGCGAAGGGGTTAGGTATCCTTGTCCTTGTATGTCACTTGTCATTGTCTCATTTGGCTAGTTGACTACCTTCCATGAATATATATAATATAAAGCTTTGGATGTGGACAACATACCTTAAGTTGGCTCACATGTGACATACTTTTCTTTCTATGTTTAGCATTGCATTTTGGGGGCAACGTCTTATTCATGATGTAGCTTCATTTAGGAACATATGACTTGGAATAGGGATTTCTTAATAATCTCTCATATCATCTTCTACTTTAAACCAGATTGCTCAGAATAATGGAGTTAGCAATCACTTCAAAGTGGGGGCATACATTGGAATTATCATTCCTCATGTTTCATTGTGAAATTTTTCTTTCTTCTTGTGATGTGTCTTTTCTTGGTTGTGTCATTGGGTTTGCTATCCTCTGAGAGTGTGATATTTCTTTGAATTGTCCTCTCTTGGCTCAAATGTTAGGCATGATGTTCCCTAAGAATAATACCATACACAAACTAATAAAATTCATTTTGAACAAACCTCTACTTGCATGTTGTTCATAAGTGTTGAGCATAATACAACTTGTTAGGCCTTGTGAAGTTGAAAGTTTCATGTTGTGGCACCCTAATGAAATTATAAGAGGGATAGCTTCAGTATGGTTAGTATGATGAAAGCCTAGACAAAGGTATGAATTTCTCATTGTATAGTGAGAGACTAGACCTGGCATGACTTTCTCACTAAGCCACTTTCTTGGGGGCTCACCTAGTGGACGACCTGAGGTCCCATAAGCTTGGAGTGAGTGTGAATTTTGAAAAAAACAATTGAGGCTCGATCCACTCCTTTTTATTTTTGTTGTTTTTTTCTTCTTTCTTTTAGTCTTTGACATTGTATGTTTATGTATCTTGTTTTGTTGTTGCATATCATACACCTTGTGTGTGTCCCTTTATGCTTATGTTGGTTTGACGTGGGATCTTGGATCATGGGGGATAGATTACCCTCCTTTATCTTTGCAATCCTATACCACCCACATTGGTACCCTTGGACCCCTCTTGAATGTCTAATTTAGTGTGAGTTTAACACAAGTTCCTCCTCTCACTAAAGTTGGGGCTAAATGTAGTGTAGGAAAAGTATCCCTTTTTCACACTTAATTTGGGAAATATTAATAATAAAAAGAGTTAAATTATGCCTTAATTTAGTTTTGCAATATGTATTTTGCATATTCACATTAAGTTTAGGGACTTATTAAATAAAAAGGACTAAATTGTGCCTTAATTTAATGTTGTAATATGTATTTTACATATTCACATTAAGTTTAGGGCCTTACTAACTAAAATGGACTTAATTGTGCCTTATTTTAGTGTTGTAAAATGCATTTATTTACACTTTCACACTTATCTAGGGCCTCATTAATTAATTGAGCTTAATTGCCCTTAATTGGACCCTTCAATTCAAATCGAAGCCTAATTGATTGCATTTTCTGAAGGATAAAACTCGACATTCATAAATTCCATAACACAACACTTTACCAGGTTAAAAAATGTGTGTCCTAGGTAAGTGACCTAGGACCCATTCGGTCCTCACTTAGACCTAGAACCCTAATTTAAATAATGTGTTTTGTGGTATTTTAATTTTTTAAATAGATATTTTAATGTTGGCTTGTGAAATTTGAATTAAGCATAAATTACTATAAATACAAGGTTATTTTATGAAATTAACATTGGATTTTCAAGAGCACAATCGAGAGAAATTTCACAAGAGACAAGATTATTGTCAAGAGCATTCAAGAGAGGATTTCTTCATCATTTTTTGCAACAATCAAGATTCAAGGATTATGTCAAAGTTATGTGGAGTCATGTATGTTTTTGGAGCTAATGTGTTGGTGTAGGTTTCATGATTCAATCAAGCATTCAATGTATCATTTCAAGAAAATATTTAAGTATCAATATCCACATCCATTGAAGTCATTTCCTGCAAATTGTAGACCTCCATTATGAAAGGTTCATCTAAGGATTTGGTGAGTTGTGACATAGAGTTGTTCATTCATCATTCCATTCATGCTTTTATTCATTTCAAGGTTTAATTACCAAAATGGGGTTTGACCAAGCCAAACCCACATTCACCTAACAAACAACATTTTTCTCTCTTTGATGTGTGAATGCAGGTTTTAGGTTGAAGATTCTTTGAAGAGAAAAATTGAATAAAGTTGCAAGGAAAGTTTTCATCTCACAGAAACTCTTCTACATAGTTTATTTATGATTTTCAGACTATGAGCTTCAAGAATCTAGGAGTGCAAAAACAAAAGAACATAACCCATAAACAGATTTCCAGGAGCCCTAGCCAAGATGCATTCCCCATAGGGTGAATGAGTCCTCAATTAGCCTTGAAGAAGCACTTTTTTTGAGAGGTACACAAGATTTATCCCTTCCAAATTCTCCCTAAAGTTTGTAGGTTCCATTATTTTTATCTTTAAGCTTCTAAATACACTTTATAGATCACAATTTGGAGTTTATTTTCTATTTTTAATCTTTCTCCCCAAAGATCTATTTGACTCATACCCCCGTCCTACTAAAAAAAGGGAAATTTGTAGATTCACACTTTGACTTTATTCACCCTAAGGTTGATAGTCATTTCATAGTGTGGATCTAATTTCCTAATGAAATTAGAGAAATAGGACCCCATTTCCCTCTTTGGATCCACTTTTCCATTTTGGGAAATGCCCTTATCCTATTTTTCTATGTTTTAGTTATGTGTAATGAAAACCTAATAATATAGGGGGAAAGACTAAAAATAATTGTAGTGCCCATTTTATAACTTGATGGATGCATTTAACATGAGGAATTCACATTTGAAAAATTATAATGTGTGATGAACATATAATAAAAAGAGCATTTAAAATATCATTGAGTTTCAAATGAAATGGATTTTCATTTACTTGCTTCCCTAATCACATTGAATGTAGCTCCTTAGGCTCACTCAACATTTGGGGCTTTCAATTTCAAAAGGAGTGTATCTACAATCTGCATTTTGTGCCTCTAAACGGTCATTTTTAGGGAAAGATTCCCAACTAGGTTAAGAGATTTTTTTGGATTTATTTTGAAGTATTAGTAGTGTAGGGTATAGAGAACAACATAGAGGAAAGAAAGTGTCTCATATAGGAAGGGTATGATCAACTTTCGGTATAGATATAGAGAGGTAGAGGTAGTTATAGGGCATTAAAGGTTATAATGTATGTTTTAGTGTTTCTAATTTCTCCATGAATGTATGCACAAATTTGGGAATGTATCTAGTTGGTTAGAGATTCTTCCCTCTTCATACTTGTTTTTGTCTATATAAATGTTATCGTATGAATGCATACAACATTTTAAACCTATTACAATGTTTTTGGTGGATCATTTTGCATTTAGACATGGATTCTTACAACTCATTGTTGGAGTATTAAGTATTATGAACTAGAAACATTGCATGTTGATTGCATTTAAATGCTTATATTAGTTATTCTTTATTACATTCTCTTCCATTCCTCTCTTTGTCAGTTGTGACTTTGTAACCCTTAGATTGGCATTGGTCTAGCATGTATCTTTTCTAGTTAAGAAAAAACCAAATAGAAACAATGGAAAAATATATAAAACTATCATTTGAACCTATTCTTAGATTAGTGATGCTCATGGTTCCATAATAAAAAACTATATACATATTAAATTTCTTATCATCAATTTTTTTTTGCTCAATGTTCATTGCCCCTAGCCTTGTACTCATTGCAATGTTGTATTAATGAGCTATATAGAGGTGTTTGGATAGCTAGTTGTTGTTGCCTTAGTGACAATCTTTAGAGTCAAGAAAACATATTGGGTTTAACTATCATCATTTTTTGTTGTTTAGTTATTTTACAAAACTTTTGGGAACACTCTCCCAAGTCTACGTCGAGATCAAAGAGTAAGAGAGGTAACCCACTCTCATAGAGTTGATCTTCAACCCTTTATAGTATGTGTATGAGTAGGTTCTACTTTCATAAGTACAATCCTAGGCTTGAAAGTGAAAATTTGTTCTAGGAAGTGGAGTTGTGGTGTTGGGACCCAACAAACCCCAAGTCTTATCCTTTGGGAGTTTCCACTTTCCCAATACAATTGATAAACCTCTAAAAGAAATTGCTAGGTCTATTGTGTCATGAAGGAGAAATTAGAGAAACTACAAGAAAACCTTTAGTCGCACAATAAAGTTCTAATATGGATGCTCACCTAGTGACTTACATGCAAGTAAGAAATATGAGATGTGGAAATGAAAGTTCACAAATGCAAGAGAATGGAAAAGTGATGAGGTGGACAAGTTTGCTACAAAGTTCAACAAATGGGAGAATCTTGAACATAGCACGAAGAAAAGAAAAAAGTAGGAGGAAATAAGTTGCCCCCCTAACTTGCTTTGTATTTCTCTCTAATACTCTATTTTCTACTATATTTATGTTTGCTTTGTAGCTTAGTCTCACTTGTCGTGAGACTCAAACTATGTGCCTCTATGACCTTTTTATATAATAGAGTCTATAAATCCTATAATCCTATTTTTCACTACTATCAAAATTAAAACTTAATGTCTAACAAACTCATTCAAAACCACTCAACAACCCCAAAGCCAATTTCCCAATAAACCAAAAGTCCATTTATACCGATCTTAAGATTGATCTTAAGATTAATCGTAAGAAACTATCCATTTCGGTAGACTAATTTCTACCCTGGTAAATCGCCCGTGCAACCATAGGAAAGAGATCGACTATAACGCTGTCTGAATTTGAACGGACTGCCACACAGAAAAGAAAAGTCCAATTCGAGTACCATGACTTTGTGGCATACAACGACGGAGATTGCGGTTGTTGCGATAACTTCAGTTATTTCAAACTGTTTTATTTGGAAATAGATTGTTGACCGTGTCTTGTAATGCCTCCCATAGACTTCAGGAGTCTATAAAAGTAAACTATTACCTACTAACCTTCAAACCTTCACAATAAACATTTTTCAATTCTGAATCAAGCTCTCTTCAGTATTGGGCTTCATGGGCAACGCAATTCTCTCCAGAGGTCATCATGGGCATGTTAAGATCATGAAGATAGACGGACAAGTGATGAAAGTGAAGGCGCCTGTGACAGTAGACGAAATTCTCAAGGATTATCAAGGATATGTCATTTTACACTCGGAAGCCGTTCGTCATATGGGACCGAAAGCAAAGCCTCTGGATGGATCTGCGGCTCTCAATGTTAAGCATCTCTATTTTCTTGTTGAATTGCCAAAGTTGGAAACTTATCAGCGCACCCCACGAAGGGTGCGGTCTGGAATAGCCATGAACGCAAAGTCTAGGCTTGAGAATATGCTCTTAGCGCGCAGATCCATCTCTGACATTACTCCCATGAAATTTGGGCCATCATCAGTTGCCTCGGCTTCTGAGATCAGTGAAGATAATGGAGCTCTTCGGCTTAAAGTCCGTATGAAGAAGGCTGAGTTTATTGAAATGATGGCAAAGAGCCAAGACAGTTCTGAGACCGCGGAAAGAATCCTGGATTCATGCCTCAACTCCGAGAAATCCCAGGAAATGGAAAGCGAGAATGTCAAGGAAAATCAAGAGTTAAAAGAAGACAATTTGGTATGGAAACCTACCCTTGGGAGCATACCTGAAACTTGCAGAAACTCCCATGTACGTATTGAATCCTTTCATACTGTTTCGTTTGAACAGATTTTGTTTTCGGCCTTCCGGGTTTTTTAAATTCCTGTTTCAAAAAATTGTGGGTCTAAAATATCCTTCAGTTATTTCAAATAGCAGGGTTTTGATAATGGGTATGTTCGTTAAACGCAGGTAAATCGGGTTAGATTTCGCTCTGCGCACAATCGTTATGTCTTTTAAGAACGTGCAGCGTGTTTATCTCCGAAAGTCTTTTATCAATGCACGTGTTTCTTTCAGAAAGTCTTTTAACAACGTAGAACGTGTTTATCTCCACCGGCTAGTCTCAATGTTTCTGGATGAGAGTTTTGTGTTGATACTTTGGATGAAATTTCATGATTCAGTGTGAGAAAGAGAAAGTAATGGATTTTGCATCAAATTCAATGATTCATCATGAGAAAGTAGAAGATTTTGGATCAAATTTTATGATCTATCATGATAAAGTAGAAGAAAGGAAAAAAAAAATTATTGTTTCTTTTATTCAAAAATATAATAAGAAAGTAGAAGATCAGAAAAAAAGAAATATGTTGTTACTTTTATTCAAAATGTAAAAAATATTCTCATTGTAAATAACTAGTAGGTGACCACATGACCATTTGACCATTAAATACATGATGGTAAGATATAATGAGAATGTTGATGGGTGTGATATAAACATTTATATAGCACATGTGAAATAATATAATTGAAATTATGTTTAGTATAATATTATTATAGATAGATTGAAAGTGATTGTTAATTTTTTTAGAAAACAATTTATAATGATATGTTAATATTCATGTTATTTTATGCAAATGATAGGTTACATATTTTAAATATAATGTTTTCATTATAGAAAAATGTTGACATAAAAAAAGGCAATAAGTATATTTAATTGTTATATTTATTGTTTATGTAAAAGAGAGAGAGACAGTATGCTACATAATATTTAGAAGTTTGATCTTTAACGGTATAATAAAAGATAATGTTCCAATAGAATCAATAATCCATCCAAGTAGTGCATAATTTTATTTAAGCATTTATATTACAACTGTAAGTAGTTTTTCTTAAATAAAAAATAAAAAATTCATATATACACTATTTTAACTAAAATTTGAGATGTCTTCCTCAACAAGAAATTGTCTTGAGCAACTTCTTAATATTGAGAAAACTTTATTTCTTATCTTAATTGAAATTTTGTGACCCACTAAATGAGTACAAAGTTGACAATAACTATAGAAAAAAATTCTAACTAGAGGTACTAAACAGATTCATCGATCATACATATGTGTCATTACTAAAGACATAAGGTGTACGTTCAATCACTTTATTATATATCATATTTGGGGAAATAGGAAAAAGTAGCATGCTTGGTACAATTGTTCATTGAATCAAATGTTATAATTGAACCTACACTTTTAGTCCATTCTTTCTAATCCCTCTAGTGTTTATTCAGTAAAAAAATATATCCAATAAGATATTCAACATGAAGCCTCAACCTAAATTTGGAACAAATGTTAAATTCAATATGATAATTTATTAATTATAAAATTAAAACAACTAAAAACCCTAGATCTTACACAAAATTAGTTATATATATATATATATATATATATATATATATATATATATATATATATATATATATATATATATATATATATATATATATAGAGAGAGAGAGAGAGAGAGAGAGAGAGAGGAGGGGGACAGACTGCTCAGGGCCCCAAGTCACTAGAGGGTCTAGAACAATCAGCTGCTCTAACCTACCTCACGATAAAGGTTTTTCTAAGATAAGTTTGTTGTTTCAAGAGGGGTGAAAAGGAAGGATAACAAATATGTCACTATCCTTCTATCAACCCAAGAGTTTAGGAAACCAAGTGAGAAAATTCTCAACCTTGGACCATAAACTAGGTAGTTCTCTACTAAAGGAATTCAACATAGAAGACGTATGATAGCGTAGTGCACTAGCATCTCGATCAGGTGATGGAATCCCTATAGATAGAGGGCACAAGATATAGTCAAAACTTAATACCTAGAGATTTACTAACTAGCTGATAAGTATAGTTTATGTGGTGATAAAAAACATAAAGTAGTTAAACTATTAAAATGAGAAGAAGAATACTTTAACTTAAGAGATACAATTTGAGAAGAGAAAAGGTGGAAAAAATTAAAATTACGATTGGTCCAACCTCTTGCAAGCTCCACATAGACATGATACCTACACACAATAGAATGAGGAAAAATGTTGGGACTATTTCGAGGCTTGCCATAGTCAAACCTCCGTTTTGGTGTTCCCACCTCTACAAACAACCATAATAGGCACAGTAGAGTAAATGTGATAAAGAAAGTATTGAAAGAAAATACTACTAAGCAATGCTAAAAGAAATATGCTACATAAATCAAATAATGATGCTAAATAAAATGGATATCACCTCCCCAAAAAGATTCCATCAAGCACATGAAGGGAGATGCAAGATCACAAGCTTGTGAGTGTCACCATTGTTGCAACAATGAGAGGAGGAAAACCAACATAGTGTCAACTTGGATCTTCAATAATGGAGAAAGTGTTGTGAAATGCTCAAGAAGTATATAGAAACATGAAGTGAGATTGAAGAACAATTGAATGGAGAAGATAGTCTTGTTAGGATAAATAGAAGCCCAAAAGAGCCATTTGAGACCAGCGAAGAGCATAGGGGCATTATGCTTCATTAATAATGGAGAAGTGTAATGCCTTTATAGATTCTAGAAGGAAGAATCTTACTAGGATGGTAGCTCACCTTGCAGATGTTTATATGTTGTACTAGCATCCCTAACAAAAATTCCCCCACCGACACTATAGATAGCTACCAAGTGGGTGGAAAGTGGATGGAGGAGCTAGAATAGCATCTTTAGGTTTAATTTTTCTAAGGTAAGGAGTGTAAATGGGGAATTTTCAAGGGTTGAAAATTCATTTCATTACATTTTCCCCCCACTTTAATGAGAATATGTGCTACCAAATGTGAGGTAATCTAGATTGAAAGAGTTCAAAAAAAGTATACCTCAACCATTGAGGAAGTAGACCACAATCTTACCTACTCGAAAGAACAAGAAGATGAAATGGCTCCACAAGTACTCAGTCCTAAGGAGAGTTGAACAAAATGCATTGCAGGTCCATAGACTTACAAAGGTGAACAAAGAGGCTCTATAGGTGTTGAATCCTACAAAGTTCAACAAAGAGATCTTGTAGGATGTAAGTGCTTTATAGGTCCTTATACTTGCAAAGGAGGAGGTCCTAACTACTCGGTCTTGAGGGAAGTTTGAGAGGCTTTATAGAGTCTAATGGGGCTTTACAAGTACTCAGTCCTGTAAGGTCAATTGTAAAGCAGCTTCATAGGCATACCTACAAAGAAACATGTTAATCCATAGACAAAGCATGTTAGATAGAAAAAATACATGTAGTCAAATAGATAGATAGTCACACAAACAATCAACGATTGAAGGAGAAACTTTCAAAGGGGTCTCTCAGGAACCCTTCAAAGGAAATGAGGTCCACTCATGGGATGCTCTATTTGAAAGGGATAACATTTTTTTCCAATGATTATAGCATCAAGGGATCCTTCTAAAAGATTCCTTTCATCAAGAAATTTGAAAGAAGGAACACTCCCTTGTAAGGAAAAGTCTAGATTCTATCTTACAAATATGCGATGAAAGAAAAAATTGTTCTAGGGATCCATGATGAAAAATGCAATTTTTGAAAAATATTTTAAAAAATTAGAGAATTTCAAGAACATATTTGTTGGCCACTGAATATACCTTTTGAAAATATATGTATTATGATAGCCCCCCCTTAGCATGGTGCATGCCAAAAAAAAAGGGTACATGACATCCTAAGGAGATAAAATCAAGAATGAAAGTGATGTTGTAGCCCACAAAACATGATGAGATGTAATCATGGTAATGTTGTCACACACACAAGGGACAACACATAAACACCAGAACATTAGAAAGAAAGCAAGAAGATAGAAAGATAAAAAAGAAAAATAATGACATAACAAATGAGAGACAGGGGGATTTGGTATTTTGTTGGTTAGAGCTATTCATAAATATAAATAGATATAATATAATAATATATAAATGAACTATCATCAACCCCCTACTATATCAAACCATGTGAAGAAGGGCATGTGAAAACAAAATAAAAATAAAAAAATGGGTAAGCATGGAAAGGATGCCTAAATTTCCCCAAGAGTTTGCATCTTCCCCAATTTTCAAAAATCAAGGCACAATAAAGAGAACAATGATATGAAAAATAGAATAATTTTTATGACGCAAAAAATTCTTATATCCAAGAACCTACGAGGGTGACAACAGTCCTCTAGGAACACAAAAAACAAGAATGGGGGAACACAACACACACACAATCTAATCTACAAGAAAAGAAGAGGTGCCCCATAGTCCTCATCAACCAAGAGGTCATCATTCTTTGAATCTAGAACATTGTAAGGGGGGGCAGATGATCTTGCAAGGGTGGGATAGGAAGGGTGTACCCTCTAACTATCCTATGACAAGTGCCAAGGATGAAGGCCCCTTGAGGTCTTCTTCACTTAGTTCCTTTGAGGTAAATGTCAACAATCTTGTAAAAATTGCTAATAGAGCCAAGACATTATCTACAAAGTTGAATATGCACAAGTTCATGGGAGTGTAATGTGTCAACTATGTGGGTGATCAAAGAGGTACTCGACATCGACTGATATCCTCATTCAAGGACTCGATGGAAATGATGAATTTCAAGGATGCTAAGGATACCTTTGTCATTAAGATGGCACAATGAAATGCAGAACCAACTTTCGAAGAAGGTGACCCCTTCATTTCGACCCCCAATGGAAGAAGAGTCATCCTCCATCTTACAATTCAGTGAGGGATGTGAGATGCCCACAGATGAAGTAGAAGGTGAGGGGGAAGAGGAGAAAACCACAATAGACACCATCGAGGTATTCAACATGTCCATAGTTTTGGGAAAGGGTGGGATGTCTAGAAGGGACATCATAAGGGGAGGCTCACCTAAAGGAGACATGAATACTTTCTCCCTCTTGGGGTGAGGATTATTCATGCTTGTAGGGGGAGGTAGAAGCAAGATTGAGGTGGAGGGAGTTGAAGCAGAAAGGGTAGAAGAGGAGGACACAATAGAAGATGCTAAAGAGAGAGCTGCTAGCTCTCCTTCCTTCTTCTACAAGTTGACCTACTCAACAACAAAATCCTTCCTCCAACACTTACATTCATGTGCAAAGTGATTTCTTTAGCTCTGAGAGCTAGATACTGCAACTTGAGGAAGAATGGAAGGCTCTTGTTTAGTTATTAGAGTATCCATCATGACTATTTCTAGTAGGAGTGACTCCTAGACAAGAAAAAGAGGAAGTAGTGTAGGAGAAGATGCATCAATGGATGGGGGAGTAGACTCGAGAACCTTAATGACGGGCCTCTTCCCATTCATTATCTTAGATGTAGGAGTAGTAGGAGGTCGCAAAGGCTAAGAAACAGAGGTAGCTCCATAGGTACCCTTCCCTTACCATACACAATAGGCCAAAGATCCATGGTCAAGATAAGAAGGTTGAACACCTAACTCTTGGCCTTCTTCCAAGCAGGCACCATCAAACTCCCCAAGAGACGCAGAAGGCTAGAAGTTGATGTTGTCGTAGTTGGGTGAGAGGCATAGGTAGGTAGAATTACAAAGGAAGAAGAAGAATATTCTTGGGTGTGAGTAGGATTCCCTTTCCCTTTTCGAGAGGAGGAA
This sequence comes from Sequoia sempervirens, assembly GCA_007258455.2. Taxonomy (NCBI): domain Eukaryota; kingdom Viridiplantae; phylum Streptophyta; class Pinopsida; order Cupressales; family Cupressaceae; genus Sequoia; species Sequoia sempervirens. The sequence continues at coordinate 125,185,032 of VDFB02270651.1, read as the reverse complement.
GTAGCCTATTGTTACACTATAGGGTAAGTCATTTTCAGCTATACCTTTCCATCAGTCTTGCATTTAATGTAATTTTGATAAAGTAGGTCTATTCTTGGAGGAAGAGAACAAAATAGGGAGGTCCAAAAATGATCCAATGAATACCCCCCACATGATACAAATAGTTGATATTCAGTGTCATGCACAACATGCACCATACCTTCATAAGAGAATTTTAAACATTTATGGATAAAAAAAGTGACTTTATTCACATAAACTAGCTAAGGGATGCCTAGTTTCAGTCTTAATAATTTATATTTTGTGATGATGTCAAAGGTAGTATTCACATCCCTAGGTCCTTCTAGGATGAAATTAGTTACAAGGAGCAAGAGAGAGGCCATCATGAGTACATATATTGGTTTTCATCTTTTTAAATTCCTCCTATAAATAATTCAACAAGAGAGTCTCCTCTATGAGAACATTCACTCAATTCACAAGGTCCACAATGACTCTTGTCACAATGACTCCATTGACGTGAGCGAGAATATATAGAGGAGAGGCTTTGGTATTCATGGGTAAATCCTGTGATGTGAAAGTCACATCTAGTGAACTAGTCGCAAGTTGAGGTGGTGAACTATGAGTAAATTAAGTCACATTTATGTACTTAGAAGGGAATTTTTCAATAAGACCAAGAATGGAAGGCTTGACAATTAAATTAGTAGAGTGTGTCATAAACGAGTCTATATAAATCTGCAATTCACTATTCACCTTAGCCACAAACTTGTTCACATTCTACTTTTTACCATCAAGGTTGATGGTACCATCATCAATGTGATCTTGTATCTCATGATGTAGGTTTTGTGTCAAAAAAAGTGTCCTTTAAAATTTTTCGCACTTGTTTTGGTCCTTCTTATGGATTTTGGCTTAATGTTTCCTTGATTTAGTGTTGTAATGTGAATAACACATTCACATTAAGCCGTGGGCACTTGTAAACTAAAAGGATTCAAGTGGTACCTTACTTAAGTATTGTAAAGTGTTTCAACACACTTTTACACTTTTCTAGGGTCTTGTTAATATTTAATAACCTCTTATCATTTACCAAGCCTTGTTTCAAAGTGTGGTAAAGTGTTGTAACACACTTTCACAATTTTCTAGGTTTTTCATTAATAATCTTTCTTATGCTTTAATTGGCCCCATTTTACAACACAAGCCTTACTTATGTGTATTTTTTAGAATAATCCCAGCAAACATCATTTAAAATATCAAAATTCCTAAAACCCATCTTAAATGCCTAAGGTGGGACTCATTCATCATTCTGGGCGAATGATTCCTCGTAGGTGGGACCCATTCACCTAGGGTGGCAAATGAGTCCTCTTTAACATAAAATTAAAATTTAATTCAAAATTCTCTAGTGGGTTTTTAATCTCCAAGACCTAAGGTCAGCTTGTGATGTTGTAATTTCAAAATTTATTGCATAATTAAGTATAAATACAAGCTTCTTTCTCTCATTTTCATCCAAAGCATTCAAGTATTCATACCTAGAAAATTTCACAAGTATTCATGCATATAGTTCACAAGAGAATTTGAGCATTCATAAGAGAATTCGAGGAATTTCAAGAGTATGTTATCAAGCATTCAAGATCTCCTTCAAGTGTCTTCCATCATGCCAAATATTGCTTGCATCATGTTGTTTTAGAGCTAACAATTTGCTAGATGATTTGTAAGCATTGCATTCAAGATCCATCAACATCAAGTTAGAGTTCAGGTCTATATCCATTGGAGCAATTATCTACATTTTTGTAGCACCTTATTGCTAGGTTTTGGTGAGTAGCAACATCATTATTTGTTCATTCATCATTCTCCATTCTATTTCATTTCAATTCAATGGTTTAATTACCAACAAGGGATTTGACCAAGGAAAACCCCTATTCACTAACCCCTGCAACATTTTCCCCTCTTCTTAAGTGTTATTTGCAGGGCTAGGTTGCAGATTTACCAAGAAGTTAAGATTTGAAAACTGATCAAAGCAAGTCAAAGTTTTCAAATTTCTAAGAGAAGCTTGGAGAAGATCTATAGGATGAATTCTACAGTTTTGGACTTCGAAACCTATCGGGAAGAACAAAGCAGAATGAGGGCTACAATTTCCTATTTTGAATATCCAAAAGTCAAATAGTGGACTGATTCACCACTATTGGTGTATGAGTCCCACTACCCAAGCTTGAACATGAATTTTTAGATCTAAGTACCCATCTTTTTTAAACCTGTTTTGCACATTTTCTAGAAAACTGGACTAAGTTGCCTAGCTTGGCGTATGAGTCCCAGTTTCCATCAACAGTGAATATTTTAGGATTCTAGAGCCACATCCTACCTTCTTCAACTTCCTAGGTGCACATCTCAAGTTTCATAGTTTTCTATTTTATTTTACTTGCATTCTTAGGTCATTTAGTATTAGTGCCTATCACTCTATGTTTTCAAACATCTTGCATTTTTCCAAGTTTACACTTGGTGGTGAACACTCATCTGTTTTTATCCTTTCCCTAGAACTCTGCCTTCATTAAATTTCAATCTCCTCTGCATTGAAATGTCAAGGGTTTGTTCTTGAGTGAATTGAATTGTAGATTTTTGGCACCCTAATCCTTTCTAGCACTTCTAGGGTTTATCACCTAAAAGGAGAAAGTAGAGCCAAAAATCTAGGTACGTTCACTCAAATTATGTAATGTACAATGAAATTATATCTAAATGCAATGTTGTATATGTAGCTAATTGATAAAATTGATTGATTAATGAATGGATACTAAAGGAGAACAACTTGTTTGAAAACACATTATGTAATACAAAAAGACTTAGAAATTGATGAAAAACTGAACATAAATGAATCAAACCGAAAATGTGCACCTGGGATCTTGATGAAGGCTAGAAATTTCTTATGAATTTTTTTTTATGTTGATTTTTAGGTCTAGTGGGACTCATTCGCCATTTTGGGTGAATTAGTCCTAGTTCTCCAAAACTATGTTGGAACTTGTTTTAGACAAAAGGGTATCTAAAAATATAGAAAACTCAAAATTGACCTAGAATTGGCACTCATTCACCACCCATGGAAAATAAGTCCAGTTTTGAATTTCTGACTATTCATAGGTGGAATCCAGAGCTCTCAGTCTGCACTTTGATTCTCTACAAGTGTCTACTTCTAAAACTCTAATTTCTGAACCTAAAAATGAGTTCTTGTTGATATTTTGAATTATTGAATGAAGAGAAGACATAAAAAACTTTAGAACTTGATCTTCAATTATTTCCAAGCTTCTAAGAGTCCTAAATCTGCAAATATACAAGAAGACAAGAAGAAATGTTGAATGTTATGGCATCGAGATTTGCCTTGTCAAACCCCTTTTATGTAATTAAACCAAAATGATGAAAGAATGGAATGAAACATCCAATAATGGATTTTATTATGTTTCCATGATATTTTATCTTGAATGTCTATAGCAAAACATGAAGAATTTGACCTTGAATGTCTTAAAATTGATATCATGGAGACTAGGAATGATGAAACCCTAGGTTGCTTGACATGAGATAGAAGAATGATTGATGAATGAATGATAAGAAATAAGAGAGATGCAAAATGAGGAGAAAAAAACTTATTTATACACATTTGTTCCTTAGTAACCCGATTATATCTCATCATAGGCCAACATGAAGTGAAATTAAACTCAAATTTCACTTTTTCCTGCTCAAAAGTCAAAATTGGGCCAAATGGGACTCATTCACCACCCATGGTGAATGGGTCCCACCTAGATGGGACTAATTCACCATGGATCTCAAATGGGTTCCATAGGGGCCATTTTGATAGCTAGGATGCCAAAAGATAAGGAAATATGGTTTAAATTGCAACTTTGTTGGGTATTTGATCAATTTAGGCCTCAGGATGCACAATATGGGTTAATAGGGGCCTATTAGTGATGATGTAAAGGTTAATTAGGGATTGGGACACATAATTCAATGTGAAAGTGTGATTTAATACACTTTAGAACACTAAAATGTGGTCCACATAGCCTAAGAAAGCATAAGAACCAATGTGAATGTGTGAGACACATTACAACACTAGTTTATCATTAAGTTTAATTCAAAATCCTTTTAGATTGGTGTGAATATGAAACTAAATACATTTCATAATGTTGAATTAGGGAGAAATGGGTTCACTAAGTCTAGAAAATTGTGAAAGTATCTTACAACACCTTTCAAGACATCGTTAAATGCATTTGGAAGGGTTGAAGACCTAGTGTGGATGCATAAAATGGTTCACAATGCTAGATTAGGACCTTATTAAATTCATTTTATCATGAATTAGTCCTATGTCAAGCAAGAGGTACTTTTTTCTTCAATGCATTTAGCCTCCACTTTAGCGAGAGGATGAACTTGCTTCAAACTCACACTAAAGTAGACATTGAAGAGAGATCAAAGTGTATAGATGCAGATGACAATGAACTACAATTATCAAAAAGGCAGTCAAGCCCCCAAGATCCAATATCCTAAGTCAAACCACCAAGATACAAAATCATGCAATGGCAAGAACAAAAAATAGGGTGAAAAATATGTGCTCACTTTGGGGCCATGGAACATTAGGTCATCTGTGGGGTGAGTAATCCACAATGCACTCACTTTGGGGCCACGAAACTTGAAGTTTTCCATGGGGTGATTTGTCCAAAAAGATAAAGCATACACTAGTTGGTATGCACATAGATGGCTATGGGGAAATTTGTGCCTCAGAATGGGCTTCTTGCTCAACCATATCAAAATTATACCTCTTGATAACTTTAATAAGGTGCCACAAAGGAAAATGGTTTTTGTAAATGTTTTTGAATGTCATGTAAAAATTTTGTTAAAGGGGATTTTTCTTTATTCATATAAGGTCTCCTTTTTAGGGAGCATTGTGCTTAATTTCTCCAAGAGAGTACAAGTCAGGTTGTTAGATTGTCATCCATGGGATGCCTCATTCACATTAGGCCACTTCAATTGATCATACACTCTTGGAAAGCATCAAACCCAATGACACCACCAAGGAGAGGACATGAAAAAGTAAATCATACCATGAAATTTGCATGAAGATATTATCTATGTATGCCCCTACTTTAAAGTGGTTGCTACACACCTATCAGTGAGAAATTTCTTTAAAGTAGAAGAGGGTATGAGAGCTTATTCAAAAATCCCTATGCTAAGTCATATGTTTTTGATAAGCTATGTTATGAAGAAAGGGAGTATGTCACATGAAATTCAATCTTAAGACATGTTGTCCACATCCCAAGCATTCTCTTATGTATTCATGAAAGGTTAACAATGAATCAAAAGAGACAATGACAAGCGACATATGAGGACAAGGCTATCAAGCCCCTTGCGGCCCACTTAGTGTAGGACAAAGGTGGGCTTGGAATGGATAAAAGGGAGTATCAGGTAGAGAAATTAGGAGCTTCCACACAAGGAAGAGAACCACAATCCTTGAGATTTTGAATGTTATTCTTGCGCAAAGTATTTGATAAAAGTAGAGATAAGTATGATTTGTCATATTTTTTTATGTGTTCATTGCATCCTTGTGTAGGAGGAAGGTTGTAACTGATATCATAACAATCTTCCAAGTTAGATGAAGGGTGTGTGTGTGAGAGAGAGAAGGATTGGTTTATGTACAAGAACACAAATCCTTTTTAATGTTATGTGTCATTGTTTCATGAGGGATGGGAGTTATATAGCCCCCATCACCACCATGGGGTGATTGGGTAGAACTAGGTTGAGCGAATGGGACACAAGGTTGTTTGGGTTGAGATTCAGATATAGCACATCCTTCCTTAAAGGTAGGTGTGAAACTCTAATCACTACTAGAATTTGTGTCTAAAAATGAATTGTTTGTATATGACTCTTTGGACCATGAGGGTGAGATTTTGGAAATTTTATGGAAAGGAGGTGTAGAATCTAATGGCCCCTAATTATCACAAAAGGGTTTTGTTGTAGGTGAATAGTTCATACCAACTTGTATAGGTTCACGTCTTGATCTAGGAATGAAAGGATTAGGGGAGTTGGAAGTGATGTGATTTGTCGATGCATAGCTTTTCTCATCTGCATCAATCATGTATATCTTGTTGTTGTATTCAAATTTCATTACATGGTGAAGGGTAGATGGGACTCCTTTCATAGCATGAATCACGGTATCCCTAGGAGAAGATTGTAATGAAGAGATCCTTGCATGATATGAATAAAGGTAGGAAACACTAGATGTCCAACCTTAATAGGTAATGTGATCATCCTGAGTGGTTTCCTATTAACATTGTTAAAGCCACAAATATGATCATTAAGTTGAATGAGTTTTTTGTCAATGCCAAGTTTGTTTGGGAGGTCCATGCTACAAACATTAATTTCCTCTCCATTGTCAATGAGAGTGTGCCTAATTAAATTTTCATTAATGATCACCTTTATCATCAAGGGATTATTTTTTTTTGAATCTCAAGTGAGGGTAATTCTTGTTTAGGGAATGTGATTTCAGGCTAAGTGGATTGTATGGGAGGAGAGGAGGATGTTACATGATTCAATTTGATGTAAGATTGGATCTCTTCCTTATGTATTCCCAACATTTCGTGAAAGAGAAGTTTGACTATTGGTGAGAGTTGAATGAGTTCCCATACATACATATTAGTAGGATTCTTTTTAAGGTCTTCAACATTAGGCACTGTTTGAGGAAAAGGTAATGGTGTAGGAGTGTTGTGTGGTACCCTAGATGTTTGTGTCACTAAGTTACAACTTAGCAGCTGCAAAACATTGTTATGAGTAGATTGCATCATGGATTTCAAGACAACCTTGATTTTTTTTCTATGATTCACTAATGTAAGGTGACTTAGGAAGCTCACTAACTAAAGGAGATCCCACTTGTGTCGTCATAACCTCAATAATTTTGTCTTTATTGGCATGATGTGATAGTGAAGGGGATTGAGTGTCACTTTATTATCTTCACCTAGGGAAGGTTTAGTATTTGAAGGATATGTGGCAATGTTCATATGTTTGTGCATTGTGAGATTATCCCTAGGAGGAGATTTTTTAGAACAACAAGCCAAATTTTTTTGACATTCATAGGTTGGTTCTTCTAAAAGGACTTCATTGCAAGTAGGGAAATGATCCATGCTGGAATATTTTTTCTCAAGAGGGGTTTCATGAGGTGAAGGGGGACAACTAAGATATTCATGACCTTCATCGATTTTTTTTTCTAACATCAAAGTATCTACTTCATAACTAGGAGAGATACTAGAAGATGAACAAATGTTGTTGTCATGAGTACCTATGGTTGTATTGTCTTGTTTATCAATGTCTTGTCCACTAAGAGAGGTAAGAGGAGAGAAATAACTAGGATTTTAAAAACTCTCATGAATTGGTTCTTCTAGCAAAATATCTTCATCACCAAGAGGAGAGCTATTAGGAGAGGAACAAATATGATTGTTTGGAATGTCCATGGTTGTAGTCTCTTTACAAAAAAACTCTCATATGGAGGGGATACAAAATGTTTCTTAACATGTTGGAATATGTAAGGTATTAGCATTGTTTGAATAAGAATGAAAAGCACATGTAACCATGTCATGCAATGTTTCAGCAATATGAATAATGTATATGCAACCGTACAGAACATTCTTATCCAATATATGCAAGATTTGAAGAATGCAAACAATGTACATACAATAATGAAAATCACTTTTACCAAACTAATACAAAGTTTTATGAATAGAAATATTGTATATGCAAAAGTGAAAAGTACTTTTTTCAATGCTATGCAAAATTGCATAAATGGAATCATTCTCAAATGTAAAAATGTTTGCAATTGAAGTGATTTGAAGAATGAGAAATCTAAAATGATGTTTTTGAGCTAAATGCATAAAAAATGTTCCAAAAACTTTCCAGACTTGGGTATGTGCAGGATCATGATGGGCCAAAAAGTGGTGATATGATGGGTATGTGTTACAATTTGTTGAATGAAGAAAAATTAAAAATTCTCATCAAAAAATTTAAAATGGTTTACCCCTTCTAATGAAGGGGGGTTCGAATGAACCACCCCCATTCTAATGAACCCTCCCCCCTTCTAATGAACCCCCCTCCCTACTAATGAGCCCCCTTTTCCACCATATAAGGGGGGTTCGAATGAACCCCTTCTAATGAACCCTTTTTTTCACCTTCCCCTCCAGCATTTCAAAATTTATGCATTTTTTTGACTATCGAAGCTTGGGAAGGAGGTGCAAATGGAGTCAACCTGATAAACCAAGTTGGATGATTGTAGTGATCGAAATGTGCTTTCCAACAACTATAAATTTAATATATTTTGTTTTAATTTTAGATTTTATTTTTTAGTTTTACTGTACATAGGTTTTTCACTGAACGTCAAATTCGATGAAAAATCATTGTGGAAAAATAGTAAATTTGAGGGAAAATTTTTGAAAAATATATATCCATTAGGTATTGATGTCCTCATTCTAACAAAAAAATAAAAATTGAATTTCAATACATACCAAAAAATTTATGCCAGTTGAAGTGCACCTATGTCTAAGTTATAAATGTTTTGACTTCAAAACTTAATTAAAAGAAAAATATTCAACAAAATGCTATGAAAAAATATGAAAGAACTGGATACTTGTGTTACCAACCTAAATTCAAAAGAATTAGAATTTTATCCTTTGTAGAAAAAAAGTTATGCGTGCTGAAGTACACACCAGTTTTTAAAAATGTTGTTTACTATTAAAAACTAGTTATCAAAGGAGATGCAAATAATTACAATTTAATTTAAAATCTATAGACAAAATCTCACAAATCACTAGTTTACATCATTTTCAAATTCCTAATAGTTTACCTACTATAAGTGTCAGAAAGTGAAGTTTTCTCTAAAAATGGTGATTTCAATGTCAAGTTTGGCCAAAAAGTGTAACCCATTATTGTGGGATGACCCAAAAGTTGTAATATCAAATTCATAATTAATTATTTACTTGGGAAAAAATTACAAAAAATATGCATCACATTTGGACATGAGTCCTCTACTTATATCTAAAATCTTATAAAAAAATATTATCATTTTATTGTGGTTAGGGTAGTCAAACAAACACCTACTTATTTTTTCCCTGAAATTTCAATTTTCTACAGATTCTATTCTTACATATTTTTGAAATAATATAGATAACTTATTCAAATTTTTACGTCAAGTTGCCTAACTTTGATTTTTTTGAATTTTTCACCACTTAAGGGATTTTTTTTCCATTATGATCTTGCACATATCCACTTACACTATATAATACTAGGAGGCTTAGGAAGCATAGAAATGAGGTTTCTAATGCTATAATAGTCAGTTAAAAATCTAGACAGGGATTGATTCACCCAATATGGCGAATGAGTTTGAGTACTGGTTTTTTGCAAAAAATTTAAAAAAATTATATTGTTTTTGATGTATTTAATGTTGTAAGATGGAGACTTAAGATGGGGATGCAGAATTTTAGAGATTTTTAAGGAAATTGTATGCAAAAATGTAAGCTAAATGCACTTTTTCTAATGCAAAAATTTGAAACCCTAGATGCAAATTAACCAATGTAACTCTAATGCAATTCAATGCAAGCTAGGATTAGGATGAAAATGGACTCCAAATAAGAAAATAAGATGTTCAAAAATTAGGTTCACCAAAATGAACCGTAGATTTTTGGCACCCTAATCCTTTCTACAACTTCTAGGGGTTTTCACCTAAAAGGAGAAACTAGAGCCAAAAATCTAGGTAGGTTCACTCAAATTATGTAATGTATGATGAAATTATATCAAAATTAAATGTTCTAGAGATAATTGATCTAGTTGTATCTCAAAGACCTCAAAATTCAACTAGCTCAAAATCTCCTAAAACTAGCATCAATGCATAGAGCTCGCAAAGATGAACCCAACGTAACTAGTTTTGCATAAAACAAAGTTCATATGTGTGAGTTATGGCTAGTCAAAGTAATGGTCAAATAAGAGCACCAGAGGTTGACTAAAAAAGGTGAAAATTTGACTATTTCCAAATTGGTCAAAAATGACATTAAATTTAAGAGCTCGTCAAGATTATTCTGATGACATTCATTTCATTGAAATCTAAGCCTGCATGCAGAAGATATATCACAAGTCAAAAATGAAGGTTGACTAGATGTTGATGTGGCAGTTGGCTAGATGCTGATGAGGCAGTTGATTGGATGATGATGTGGCCAATGTAGGTGATGTGGATAAAAATCATGTACCATGTTTTATTTTTGAGAAAATAAGTGTGGAGGCTTATTTTATCTCACAAAAATCCATTTGGTGGGACTGGATTTTGTGGGACCCCAAGAGGATTTGTTGGGATTGGATTTTGTGGGATTAGTGCATTTGGTGGGATTAAAACAAAATCTCATAAAAAAAAACAAAGATTAACCCCTTTAATAAATGAATAAGCCCAAATGGCTATTAAATAAAAGAATAGAAACAAATACCCAAAACAATATAGCTCGTAAATGGAGAAATGATAAGGGAAATCTAAACAAATGAAAAATAGGTTTTAAAAGGGTTATTATTTTTTTGTAAACGATGGGTATTTTTTGATAATTTGTTATTTTATTTATTATGGTGGTTTTGGCCATATTAGCCAAACTTATGTATAAAAGGGGGTGTACGTGATGGATTTTTCATTCAGGTGTGAGAGTGTTTCCATGCATGGATAAAGAGGCTTGAGGATTCTTGTGAGAATTTTCTCGTGGGAGAATTGGGGAAATTCTCGTAAAGTGTGTTCTCATTTCTTAACTATTGGAGAGTTTTGTTGCTCTTCGTAAAGGGTTTATGGGGAAGTGAGAATTTTCTTGTAATGGGCTAAGTGGTCTCTAGGGATAAGAGATGATAACTTAGTGAGTCCTTTGAGAGATTTTGTACAACTTTAAAAGTTGATTGTAAAGGCTTGATGCCTTATGTCATGTACTCTTGTTGTGAGAGAGAGTTGTAGTTTCATTGCTTAGCATTGTAAAGGTGACAAAAGAACTGGGAAGAGTGGAAGCTAGTAAGTTCTTGTCATTGTAGTGTGGAAGTGGGAAGAGCTTGAAGTGTGAAAATCTTCCTGGGAAACAGATTGTAACTCAGAGATCATGCATATTTGAAAATCCGAAGAGATAGCCAAAGTCTAGTGAACTCCGTTATCAAATCTTTTCTCTCTTTTTTTGGTGCATTATATTGTTAACTTCTTTACTTTCCCACATTTTACATGTTTATTTGTGTAATTCACAAGCAACGTCATTTTCAATCTTAAATTAAATTTGTATCCTGGTGAATCTAACATTTGTTAAGTGATACATAGTAAGGAATTCACAAATCATGTTTGGTATCATAGCTAGTCTGACAAGTTGCAAGTTGTGGAATACTTGGAGTAAATTCAAGTAGTGAGGCAAGATGTCATCACATAAGGAGAACCAGATTCCTTCTTTTTTTTTTGATGCAAAATTTTGTAAGGCCTTCATGGCGATGAAAGCCAGGGTTGATGTAATGTATGAGGAATGCAAGTTCGAAAAAAAAGGATTGTTGAAGAAAGTCAAAGATGCAGACCTAGTGAAAGCTCCTCATTCTTCTCATTCTCTTCCTTGTTCTCTTGGCGATTCTCATAAACAATCTCAAAGTGTTGGATTGGGGTTGTTAACGAAGATGGGCTATGAAGGGAAGCACTTTGGAAGTCATGGAAAAGGCATGGTTAAACTTGTGAAGGTGGAAGCTAGACCTTGCTATATAGGATCGGGGTATGGTGAAGGAGAATGCTCCAAGGAAGTGGATACAAATAATTCTCTGAAAGAAGAACCATTCCAAGAACAACCTGAGAGAGGTGATGACACTTCACCTTTAGGCAGTGGTGACACATACAAGATGTCCAAGAGAAGAAAAAACATAGATTCTTCTTGCCATGCATGCACCAAGGGTGACCATCAAACATATAACAAACTTGATTGTTCCAATGTTTCTTTTGATTATAAGAAGATTGGCAATATAAAAAGTTTATGGTATCAGAAACTGTTCACATTTTGTGAGTTGAATAACCATAGCTTTTCCAAGTGTTGGAAAAGAATGGCTTTGTACAAGAAGGTAGGGTCAACCAAGAAAGGGACACTACGTGAAGAACCATCTCCAAATTGGAAGAAAGAGAAGGGAAAGAAGGGTTGGATGTTGAAAACACCTTGCACTTATTGCAACAAAGGTGGACATCAGGAAGCTAACTATTGGAAGCTTCATCTGGAGCTTTATCGAAAGAAGGACAAGAAGATTATAGTTGATTCTCCATTGGTGAACACAGGTCAAATCAGGAGGCTCATGTCTACAGAGGTGGAAAATGAAGGAAATTTGAAGCATGAAAATGAAGTAGTTTCTTGTAAGCCTAACTTTCATATGCTTTAGGGATCATCAACGCCACAACATGAACATTTTTCATGGAAACTTGTTAAGAGGATTAGAAGTATTGTTAACTCATTGTCATTAATCTCCTTGTATTTGTTAATGTTGCTAATGTTTTGTACATTTATAGTAGCTAGGGTAATGAATGGAGAAGGATGTGAGAAAATGTAAATGGGTAGCAATATGTTTTTTATTATCATAATTGTTGTACAAATTTTTGATGAAGTAGGTGCACAATTAGGGTGGATAGATACTAGACAAGTGGGAAGGTATTTTTCTCACATTGTGTCTGATTAAGAACCTTTTGGAGGTCCAAAAGTTCCTTAGTGGGGAGAAATGATCCAGGTGGATCTCAAAGACCTCAAAATTTAACCAGCTCAAAATCTCCTAGAACCAACATCAATGCATAGAGCTCGAGAAGACAAACCCAACAAAACTTGTTTAGCATAAAACAAATTTAATATGTAGAAGTTATGGCTAGCCAAAGTAATGGTCAAATAGGAGCACTAGAGGCTGACTGAAAAAGGTGAAAAATTGACCATTTCCAAATTGGTAAAAAAATGACATTAAATTGAAGAGCTCGTCGATACAATTCCAATGATGTTCATTTCATCGAAATCTAAGCCCATGTGTAGAAGATATCACAAGTCAAAGTTGAAGGTTGACTAGATGTTGATGTGGTAGTTGACTGGATGCTGACGAGGTAGTTGACTGGATGATGATATGGCCAATGCAGGTGATGTGGAAAAAATCCATGTGCCATGCTTTGGTTTTGAGAAAATAAAGTTTGGAGGCTTATTTTATCTCATAAAAATCCATTTGGTGGAATCGGATTTGGTGGGATCCCAAGAAGATTTGGTGGAATTAGATTTTGTGGGATTAGTGAAGTTGGTGGGATTAAAACAAAATCTCATAAAAAAAAAAACAAAGATTAACCCCTTTAATAAATGAATAATCCCAAATGGTTATTAAATAAAAGAATGAAAACAAATACCCAAAACAATATAGCCCGTAAATGGAGAACTGACAGGCGCAATATAAACAAATTAAAAATGGGTTTTAAAAGGGTTGTTATTACTTTTTTGTAAATGAAGGGTATTTATTGGTAATTTGTTATTTTATTTATTATGGTGGTTTTGGCCATATTAGCCAAACTTATGTATAAAAGGGGGTGTAGGTGATGGATTTTTCATTTAGGTATGAGAGTGTTTCCATGCCTTGATAAGGAGGCTTTAGGAGCCTTGTGAGACTTTTCTCTTGGGAGAATTGGGGAAATTCTCGTAAAGTGTGTTCTCATTTCTTAGCTCTTGGAGATTTTTGTTGCTCTTAGTAAAGGGTTTATGGGGAAGTGAGAATTTTATTGTAATGGGCTAAGTGGTCTCTAGGGAGAAGAGATAATAACTTAGCAAGTCCTTTGAGAGATTTTGTACAACTTTAAAAGCTGGTTGTAAAGGCTTGATGCTTTATGTTTTGTACTCTTCTTGTGAGAGAGAGTTGCAATTTCATTGCTTAGAATTGTAAAGGTGATAGAAGGACTGGGCAGAGTGGAAGCTAGTAAGTTCTTTTCATTATAGTGTGGAAGTGGGAAGAGCTTGAAGTGCAACAATCTTCCTTGGCAATAGATTGTAACTCAGAGAAAGACCATGGTGATGTAAAAGCAATTGCATCATAATAATGGCAACAATCGCGCATATTGGTGGATCCAGAGACATAGCCAGAGTCTGGTGAACTTCATTATCAAATATTTTCTCTCTCTTTTCTTGGTGTATTATATTGTCAACTTCTTTACTTTCCTTCATTTTACGTGTTTATTTGCGCAATTCACAAGCAATGTCAGTTTTGATCTTAAATTAGATCTATATCCTGATAAATTTAAAATTTGTTAAGTGATTCATAGTAAGGATTTAAAACATCACTAATTGATAAAATTTATTGATTAATGAATGGAAACTAAAGGAGAACAACTTGTTTGAAAACAAATTGTGTAATACAAAAAGTATAAATGGATGCAAAATTGAACATAAATTAATCAAACTGAAAATGTGCACTTAGAATCTTGATGAAGGTTGGAAATTGCTTCTAAAATGTTGTTGATGCTGATTTTATGCCCTCATAAGACTCATTTTACATTTTGGGTGAATCAATCTGAGTTTTGCAAAATTGTGCCTAAACCTGTTTCAGACAAAAGGGTATAAAAATATACAAAAAACTCAAAATTGACTTGGAAGTGGGACCCATTCACCACCCATGGTGAATGAGTCCAATTTTTAATTTCTGACTATGCAAATGTGGAATTTGGTGCTCTCAATCTACACTTTGATTGTTTATAGGTGTCTATTGATTTTTGAAATTAAAAATGAGTTTTTGTTGATATTTTGACTTATTGAATGAAGAGAAGACTTAAAAAAATTTACAACTTGATCTGCAATGATTACCAAGCTTCGAAGAGTCCTAAATCTACAAACACATAAGAAGAGAAGAAGAAATGTTGAATGTTAGGGCATAGGGCTTTTCCTTGGTCAAACCCCTTTTAAGTAATTCAACCAAAATGATGAAAGAATGGAATGAAACATGCAATAATGGATTTGATTATGTTTCCATGATATTTGATCTTGAATTTATGTAGCAAAACATGAAGAATCTTTCGTTGAATGTTTGAAAATTGATATCTTGGAGACTTGAAATGATGAAACCCTAGGTTGCTTGACTTGAGATAGAAGAATGATGGATGAATGAATGAATGATAAGAGATAAGAGAGATGAAAAATGAGGAGAAAAATACTTATTTATACACATTTGTACCTTAGTAACTCAATTATACCTCACCACAAGCTGACATGAAGTGAAATTAAACTTAAATTTCACTTTTTTCCTACTCAAAAGTCAAAATTGGGCCAAATGGGACTCATTCGCCACCCATGGAAAATGGATCCTACTTGGATGGGACTAATTCACCATGGATGGTGAATGGGTCCCATAGGGGCCATTTTGACAACTAGGATGCTAGGAGATAAGGAAATAGGGTGTAAATTACAACTTTGTTGGGTATTTGATCACTTTAAGCCTCACAATGCATAATATGGGTTAATAGGGGCCTATTAGTGATGATGTAAAGGTTAATTAGGGATTGGGACACATAATTCAATGTGAAAGTGTGATTTAATACACTTTACAACACTAAAACGAGGTCCACATAGCCTAGGAAAGCACAAGAACTAATGTGAATGTGTGAGGCACATTACAAAACTAATTTATCATTAAGTCTAATTTAAAAGCCTTCTATATTGGTGTGAAGATACAACTAAATAAATTTTTTAATGTTGAATTAGGGAGAAATGGGTTCATTTAGTCTAGAAAAGTGTTTAACTATCTTACAACACTTTACAACACCTTTCAAGGCATTGTTAAATACATTTGGAAGGGTCCAAGAATTAGTGTGGATGTATAAAACACCTCAAAACACTAGATTAAGACCTCATTAAGTCCATTTTATCATGAATTAGTCCTATGTCAAGCAAGAGGTAATTTTTTATGCGGTGGATGAATAAGTATTGTTTTGGCTCTCTCCTTTTAGGTCCAAAACCTTAGAAGTGAAAGAAAGCAAAAAATCATTTTATTCATTTTGGTGAACCTACATATAGAGCATTATATTTCTAATTTGAAGTGCATTTGGGTATGTGTAGGATCATCATGGAAAAAATAGGCCCTTCAGTGGCAAAAAATTTAGAAAAATCAGAGTTAGGAAACTTGATGTAAAAATTTGAATAAGTTATCTATATTATTTCAAAAATATGTAAGAATAGAATCTATATAAAATTGAATGTTGTTTCTAAAATACTTGGTTTATTTAAAAGAAGTAAAAATTTATTTGGTGAGAATTTGAAATTCCAATGCACTAATAATTAAATTTCAAGAAAAAAATAAGTAGGTGTCTGTCTGACCACCATAACCACAATAAAATGATAATATTTTTTTATAATATTTTAGATATAAGTATAAAACTCATGTCCCGATGTGATGGATATTTTTTTGTAATTTTTCCAAGTAAATAATTAATTATGAATTTTTATTACAAATTTTAAAAAATATAAAAACTTGCATGTCTAACCACCTTAACTTGGTCAAAAATTCATGAAATTCAATTCTTTTTTTTGTAATCCTATAGTATGTGAAGCATAGAATGTGACGCATGTTTCATATTCAAAAAATGTGATACCATTTGAAAGCTATAAATGTGTTTCAATCAGCCTATCAATCAGGACTTTAGTCGTAAATTAAATAGAAAATTAATAATAATAATTTATTAAATTCAAAGTAAAGAATAATTTATATTGGTGGAAATCTAAGAATCTCCTTTAAAAACCTTTTTCATTTCATCAATTTTGGGTTTAAAAAAAGTTGCCAGCCACATACCCTACACATACCCATCATATCGCCACTTTTTGGCCCATCATGATCCTGCACATACCCATTTTCCTCATAGATTTAAAGTGCATTAAGATTGCATTAGGTTTTTCATTTTTTACTTTGCATTCTAGGGTTTCAAACTTTGCATTAGTTAAAAACTCATTTAGCTTGTATTATTGCACATAATTTCATTTAAAATCAGCAAAATTCTATGTTTGCATTTCAGTTTTGCATCAAAATACTTTAAAAGCATAAAATTCATTTCAAAAATTCTAAACAATTTCAAAAAAATCAATACCAGGACTCATTCCTCTCCTTGCATGAATCAATCCCTCTGCATATTTTTCACTCATTTTTCTGTCATTTACAATTCATTTTTTAAGTTTCTACTTTTTAGTTTTACTTTCCAGAATTTTTGTTTCAATCAATTTATTTTAGTTACTTTGCATTGCAGTTTTATTCACCCTACATTTAATAGCCTTTGCATGAGTTCTTGGTGTCTTATTGCTAATACCTTAGTGGGAAGAAGTTTGAAACTCATGTCATCCCATAATAACACACTTGTTGTGGATCTTGGAATATCTAGAGCTTCCACTCCTAGTATTGACACTCATACACTAGGCATGGATAATACCCTTAGCAACTCTTTTCCTTCAAATAACATGCAAGTTGAACCATAGAATGATAATATCCTGCAAAAGAAAATAATTAAAATGCATGAAAACTTAGCAAACCTCCTACAACAAGTAAGCCTTGAAAACATTATCACTACTAAAATTCCTACCATAGAAAAAATCCACCGCATGCTTGAAATTGAAGATGGCGATGACATTGTGAAAAACATAGTTGAGATATGAGAAAAGCATCTTGCTTCAACCTCTAATGGTCCTACACCAAAAAAAAATGTTGCAAACCAAGGAGGAACCAAACTTCCACCTCCCTCAACAATAGCCTCAATACCTACCTATACCACTCCTCAAGTCACAACAACAATGCAATAAGTTAGTAATTTGATTCCTTGCTTGGGTATTCTTGCTAGCATCCATAGTTCCAATGTGGCATCGCATGTTCTATCTTCTTCCACATTACCACCTCTAAGCATTCCATTCCCTTGTCCTACCACTACATACACTCGATCACCACTTTCACTTTCATCTCATACCACTTGTAATGATCCTCTCATAGCACAAAATTTTCAAACCGTTTCATCCATGCAAAAAAAAATCTCCACCATAATTCAAAATCAAAATCACCCACCCACATATTATGTCAGAAGCAGCCTACTATCTTTGGAAGTATTGTGAACATGGATGCCACAGGGATTAGAGGTGCGTAGACTTGAGAAACATGGAGGGAAGGGAGATCCTTCTAACCATGTTAATTCTTGCACTGCCTTATGTAGTGACTTTTCCTTGATGATGAACTATTCTCAAAAATCTTCCCTAGGTCCTTAAAATATATTTCCTTGGAATGATTTTCTTCTTTACCGAATAATTCAATTCATTCATTCAATGAACTTGTTGATGAATTTGTAAACCATTTCCAAGTGCATATGACTCCCAAAATTACCTTGGCCTATTTGATGAGATGCAAGCAAAATGAGGGTGAAAAATTCATTGACTTTATCTCACACTATCAATCGCTTTATTCGCAAATCAATGTCAAGATCCCCAACCCACGCCTTCAAAATATGTTTATAGAAAACTTGCAAATTAAAATTCAGGAAAAGCTCACTATGATGAAATTTTCATCCTTAATGCACTTGTGTACTCCCCTTTGTGATTATCAAAAAGTAGTTGAGACATAAGGTCTGCTCTTAACCGAATTGAAAGATCTAATCCAGCTAACAAAAGCAATTCACAACCTTTTAGAAAATGTTACTATTATTTTGTACGCCACCTCATTGAGTCATCTGATTACTTGAAAACATCTCATTTTAATGTGGGGAGTGTTTTATTTCATGATTCGAACCCGAGTGATGTTTTCTTAAGTTCATCGAACTTTCCACTTTACTACTCAGGCCCCTTTTATCTCCTTCCTACGTTTCAACCTAGGCATTGTTTTGTATGTCTTGTTGAACCTTACCATTGGCATGATGATTATTAGAATGGGCGATATTTCACCCAGACATTTGAACTTGGGTGCATATTTAGAGGGTTTTTCGAACCTCTTCTATTACCACCCATAGACATTTTTTTTAAAATTTTAAAAGATGGTAATGTGGGGAATAGTGAAAGTGACATCTAGCACATGTTATAATGTGAAATTAAGACATTAATGTCCATCTACACTGAAGCCGAGTTTAATGAAATAAAAGGATGGAAAAACATTCTTATCATGGAAATTTATAAGGATGAGCTGGAGGAGATGCATAGTTCAAATTGTAGGGTTCATCGTTAGAGGTATTTTTAGCTTCCATTCATTGCAACCTATTTTCTAAATTAATTACTCTTGCATTGAAGAAAATATATATTGTCAAAAGCCATTGGTGCCAATGGAAATGGTTAAATATGCAAGCTATGAGTATGTGTTCTGGTTAACCTATGAAGGACCTAAAATTCAAGATTCTCAGCTAGGGCCGATTAATCTAGACATGAATTGAAGAATAAATTTAAAAAACCTAACCCTCCATCTATCATTGAGAGAGTAGTGGGTAATGGTTTGATTGAAGCCGTTGCATTTCTAATAGCTATGGAATGTCCTGAACTAGTGTTGGAATGTATCAGACACTATAATTCATAGACATGGAAAGTTAGGATAGAGGATAATAGACTTGTTCTAAAAATTCAAAGGTCTACCTTTCTGTCCTATTTGGGAACTCCAGAAAGGGATGAATAATTGCCAATGGACATGACAAGCTCTCAGATTGAGTTCACTACCAAGAAAGGGGTTTACAAAAATGTAATAGCAAAGAACTGGTTGGTCAAACCAAAGAAGGGAAAGTTTCAATTGGCTCGCAACCTATATAGGAACAATTTTGTGGATGAGTTGGTCGATATTGTGGTGCTGCTGCATAGGGTTAGGGGAAACGAAAATGCTCATAGCTTTAAAGAATGGATGTATTTCTTCATCCAAATTATATTGAGTGGGGAGCAATTCCTTGACTGGACAAAGATAATTACTAATTGTCTATGTGAGTTAATGTCATTCTTCACCCTAAATAGATTCTTCTTTATGCCATCTTATTTAATATATTCCCTTGCTAGCACCTGAACCTATCCTAGATTAAGGCCAAGTGATTTTCCTCTAGAAAAAGTACCAATTTATGTTTACATTGACAAACTCCAAATTCACAAAAGCTTCTTGCATTTTAAAAGAATTTTTGAAACTTTTACCATGAGGATGGTCAGGTAATTGCAAGGGTGTTCTACAATGAGATTATCTCCAGACGCAATGCAGTTTGTTGATTTTATGGCAAACACTTTATTTAATTTTAGAGGTTTTCATACATAAGCATAGGCCGATATGCTAGTTTCCCTACTAAATTACCCAAGTATCCTGAGGAAAAATGGGTGAGTATTGAGGTGAGTAGACTATTGGTTGATGTTAGTAGACTATGTCAAGGTAGAAAAAGATTGACACTTATTTTTCCATTTGGTTTTGGTGCATATAGTTTCCAATCAATTTTTGATGCATTGAATATTGATAAAGAATTTTCCAAATATAACATGCCATAATATGAGGAGCATGCTTCTTTTGATCTTAAATATTATATTGAGAACAATCTAAAATTGGGCCCTACCTTCAATCACTAATCCTACCTTGAGGATTATTGGGCTGATTGCTTCAATGAATATGAGGTAAGGTGAAGCAGTTGGATGAGATTAGAAGTAAAAAAAGTAATCATTTATGATTTGAAATGGGATTTGCAAGGCATTGTTGATGATGGGTTTGACATGGTTGACCCAATATATATTGAATTAATAGAGAGCTGGCCCATTCCTACCATGGATTGGAATTTTAAGGTAAAGGAATCCATTGAAGCTAGAACTATTGATGTTTTGACAAGAACTTGAGAATGGGTGACTAAAAAGAAAACTGAGCAATCCCACCCTTGTACTAGATCCAAAGACTCACAACCTACTAAAAGTACCTCCCAAGCCTTTGCTAGTAGGAAATTAGATGGTAATGCTCCTTTTTCGTTATCATCAGGTGCTCAAGGAGGTGGTGACAATGACCCAAAAGAAAAGAATGTGTATTCACAAACCTGTGGGGTTGACATTTTCAACCTACCTACTCTAGAGAAGGATAATGAAGAAGAGGAGGAAGAGGAAGGATTAGAAAACCTGAATGTTGATTCCCCTCCCTCTCAAGATGAATCACCTATTAGAGAGGTAAGCACCTCTCACGGACCAGGAACAACTGCACCTACGAGAGATACTCCTCTAGCCACAAAGATGTTGTTAGAGTCCCCAAGTTTTAAGGCAACTAAGGTCACAGTAACCCCAGCCTGGGTGGAAGATTCATTGTCGTGAAAAAGGAAAGATATACAACCCAACTTTCCCAAGCAAGACATGGTAGGTCAGTTGTTATAGAGGACTTCAACCCATAGGGTATGTGCAGGATCATCATAGAAAAAAAAGCCCTTAAGTGGTGAAAAATTCATAAAAATCAAACTTAGGAATCTTGAAATAAAAATTTGAATAAGTTATCTATATTATTTCAAAAATATGTAAGAATAGAATCTGCAACAAATTGAATTTAGTTTCTAAACTACTAAATTTATTTGAAAAAAAAATCTATTTGGTGAAAATTTGAAATTTCAATGCAGTAGCACTTAAATTTTAGGGAAAAAATAAGAAGTAGGTGTCTGTCTAACCACCCTAACCACAATAAAATGATAATATTTTTTATAATATTTTAGATATAAGTAGATGACTCATGTCCCAATGTGATGCATAATTTTTAGTAACTTTTTTCCAAGTAAATAATTAATTATGATTTTTTTATTAAAACTTTTAAAAATATAAAAACTCGTATGTTTGACCACCTTAACTTGCTCAAAACTTCATGAAATTATTATTTTTTAATCCTATAGTATGCAAAGCATAGAATGTGATGCATGTTTCAGATTCCGAAAATGTGATACCAATTGAAAGCTATATATGTTTTTCAATCAGCCTATCAATTAGGACTTTAGTTGTAATTCAAATAGAAAATGAATAATAATTATTTATTAAATTCAAAGTAGAGTATAATTTATATTGGTGGCAAGCTGAGAATCTCCTTTAAAAATCCTTTTTATTTCATCAATTTTGGGTAAGAAAAAGTCATCAACCACATACCCTATACATACCCATCATATCGCCAGGTTTTGACCCATCATGATCCTGCACATACCTCCTAAGCCTAACAAGTTAAAGACTACTATTAGACTTATAGATGACACAAAATTAGGGACACTCCAATTTTCAATTGCACACCCTTTAGTGCAGAGAAATGTTTCTGAAGCAGTAGCAAGTGAATTTGAAGTGAATAGGGTTGACCTTGGTCCTCCCACTAAGGATGGGGATGTTCAAAATTTTCAAGTGTCCGCAGTTAGGATGGTTGAGAGATAAAAGAAAGATTAGGAAAGCAAAGATGAATTGAAAGCCAAGGTTTGGAACTTGACCAATTGTCTAAAGTCTATTTTTGAGGTAGTCCATTAGCCTATCTCCTATGTAGATTCTTCTGTTGAATCTCTTACTATAGTTGGAAAAGAATCCCTAACAAAAATTTAAAGTTGTCAAAGTTTAAGCCAGGATGTAGATGATTGGAATGAATCCCACATCAAGAAGGGAAACCTTGTCATTACTGAATCCTTTAAATACTTCCAATAGGTAAGTGCTCTGAAAGTCACCTTAGGGGATGAAGCCAAACTAAACTGAAGTTATTGATGAGCTTGGATATGGAAAGACTACCTATAGATCAAGTTGTTGGCAATACAATGTAGACAACTAAGAGGGGGGGTGAATCAGTTGTCCCAAAAATTTAAAACTTATTCAACTTATTAACTTTATTCTCAAATCTAATTATTAACCATGAAAGCATAAATTATCAACACATCAGAAACACACATAACACCAAAAAAATTTATGTCTAAACATTGTTAGGGGAAAAACCATGGTGGAGGTCAGTCCACAAGATTATACTCTGTTAAAAGTATAAGAAATAAAAATTTGGGGAATGCACTTGCATTCAGACACATTTCCTAGAGCTCACTGCTTAATTACAATAGGGCTAACCACCCAAAGGAAGACACGCTGTCTTATAGAAACAATTAGATTACATGCACATGGATTTGAACTAATCGAATAGCATTTTCTCATGCCTGATCATAGTTCTAGTTAAGCACATGAACACTTCTTTACTTTTCTTCACTTTTCTTCACACTCTTCTCTTCCTTCGAATGATTTAGATCAATATTCGCAAACAAACACTCAAAAGAACACTATGGTATCCACTCACACACTTCAATTTGAATAAAGAATCACTCTTGTATATCCACAACAAGAAATTTTGCCTCTACATGTCAGTCTCAACAAAATAATAAAATGAATTTAAACTGTGTGTGAGGACCTAGCAAATCTGGACAAAGCTTAAACTCTATACCATGGGTTAGTTTATGTAAACTTGTTAAATGCTACTATGAAATAATGCATAATGCCTCTCAAACAAGATAGCAAAACAAACTAATTGGAGGCATGAAAAAACCATAATGCACACCTATTCCATAGTGGATTGGTGTTACTTTGTTGTGAAAAATGACCCTTTCCTAGCCCTTGACAAGCCAATGATGAAGATGCTATGGAAAAAATTAGCTCTCAATGTGAAGAGAGTAACTTTGCATGAATTGTGTATGCTAAAATGAGGAATGAGGCCTCCAATTTATAGAATGATAGGATGGAGAAATATTTAAAATGGGTGAATGTGGGACAAAGATTCAATCAGTAGGAAGGAGCCAATTGTCCAAATGTGATTGGATGGTGGATGTGCAAGTTTTGGTCAATATGCCAATAAATGACATTAGTTGGCCTTTTCAAATTTCAAATTTGGCTTGTTGGAGGGAGAAAAAGGGTCTTAAATGCTAAGTGGGGGACATGTAAGAGGAGAATTAATGCTATGTTGGAAGGGACAAGTCAACTTGATTTGAATTCAAACTTGAGGGATTATTCTCCAAAGATGCCTTGTTGAGGGAAAATGAGGATTTAATAAATTAATTAAAACCCTTTATTTGTGCAAGTGGGAAAATCTAGAGAATGTGACATGCATTAGATTAGATTTAATCCTGATTTAGTTAATTTAAAAGAGGATTAGGTGATTTGACTCATTTGACTTAGATTTAAGGATAAACTAAATCAAAAGGAGATGGACGATGATTTTAGATTTAATTAAATAAAGATTTGATTTATTTAATCAAAGAGGGTGATGTTAGGATCAAATTAAATAGAGTTGATTTATTTAATTTAAATGGATGACTTTAGAGATTGAATTTAATGAACTTGATTTATTTGATGAATGGATGAATAAGAATTAATTAAATGAAGGATGCTAATTTTGCATGTCTACATTTTTCCCCTCTTTGAAGAAACGTACTTGTTGCGTTGGTTCAAAGAATAAACTTACCACGATCAAAATTAAAAAAAATAATATTTTTTTTAGATGCCCCAGTGGAAAGAAGTACACTAGTACATTGCCCCTTCAAGAGATCAAGTGAAAAAAATCTATTTGACGGTCAATCTCATGACAAAGAGGTTCAAAATGGATGGTTATGATGATGATGCAAATGAGATAGTTTTAAGATGCTTAGAATAACCAATCTATATTATCCTAAACAAATTAAATGATGATATGATGTGATGATCCCTATATGATTATGCAATGGATGTTCTATGTAAACTGTATGGTTTTATGAGATGCTTAGACTAACAGATCTATATTATGATGATGAACATGCATGTGAGAAGATCAATGTTTCTTATATGATATGATGTGATATGCATTATGTTGATGGTTTGTGGATGCAGGATGGATGCATTGGTGATGATGATTAACTATTCTAGTATGATGTAGGTATGTGCAGGATCATCGTGAAAAAAATAGGTCCTTAAGTGGCAAAAAATTGAGAAAAATCAGAGTTAGGCAACTTGACGTAAAAATTTGAATAAGTTATCTATATTATTTCAAAAATATGTAAGAATAAAATATGTAGAAAATTGAATGTAGTTTCTAAACTACTAGGTTTTTTTTTTAAATCTATTTGGTGAAATTTGAAATTTCAATGTAGTGGTACTTATATTTTGGGAAAAAATAAGAAGTAGGTGTTTGTCTGACAACCAGTAACCACAATAAAATGATAATATTTTTTATAATATTTTAGATATAAGTAGAGGACTCATGTCCGATGTGATGCATATTTTTTGTAATTTTTCTAAGTAAATAATTAATTATGCTTTTTTTATTACAACTTTTAAAAATATAAAAACTTGTATGTCTCCACCTTAACTTGGTCAAAACTTCATGAAATTCAATTTTTATTTTTTTAATCCTATAGTATGTGAAGTATAGAATGTGACACATGTTTTGATTAAAAAAATGTGATCTTATTTGAAAGCTATAGATATTTTTCAATCACCTATCAACTAGGACTTTCCTCATAATTCAAATAGAAAATGAATAATAATTACTTATCAAATTCAAATTAAGCATAATTTATATTGGTGGAAAGCTAAGAATCTCCTTTAAAAACCCTTTTCGTTTCATCAATTTTGGGTAAAAAAGTAGTCAGCCACATACCCATCATATTGCCACTTTTTGGCCCATCATGATCTTGCACATACCCATGTTAGTGCAAAAAATAAGAAAATGATGATGACAAGAGGATCCAACAAACTTTATGAGAGATGATGATGAGAAATGGATGATTTTAAAAGGTCCACTTACCTTATGTTTGATAACACGCATAAGCATGATGCATCAAGGTATAAAGAACTAGGATGGCGTTGCACTTAGTGTGATGGACTTTGACTCGACAAATAGATAGGAGTATTCTTGTTCACACTTGACATATGAAAGCCTTGCTAGGATGCACTTTAGAAGTTTCAAAAAATTGACAAAAACACAGAAAGGTATAACCTATCAATGCAATAGTCAACAAGCTGCCCAAAATACCCTTCATACATATCTAGCAAAGCAAGTATTCACTAAGTTATATTATAAGAACGTCCAACAAGCATAGCAAACAAAAGATAATGATCATTTCCCCATTCCTATCTCTCTAAATCCACTTTTTTGGACATCATCGAGAGGTGATTGGAATGAGTACAAAGAGATAAGTCAAAAGACAAAGATAAAGTAAACAAACAAGTTGATGTTCTTCAATACCACTAACCAAAAGGAAATGTGTTTTTAAGGATAAGAAGCAAAACTATTTCTAAAAGATAATGCCCATTGTAGGAGGGATACATCTTAGGACAAGATGTTATCAGATGATTGAAATGGGATTGATTGGATGATAGGCTATTGACACAAAGAGTTGACCAACTTGTTTACGTACTGACTTAAACCTAAGACTTGATGTTTTGAGATTTCACTTTTCACCTGCTAGACTTGTTTTTTATTGTTTCACCAAAGTTTGAGGATGACAATCATTTATTATGGGTGATGTTTATTGCAAATGAAAGCGAGATTAGATGGATGGATTTTTTTCAAATATTTGTATGTTTTTGATGTTTTTGAAATGTTTTGAGGTTGTTTTTGGTATTTTTTGAGATTTTTACAAATGTTTTGATTTTTGATTTTCAAATATTTTAGGATTTTCTAAGATTTTGACCAAGAGACTAACCTAAGAACCTATCTTGGGCGCCTTAGGGGCTAATCAATAGATTAGCCTTTCCTATGTTATACACACAGAGACTACAGAGCTCAACTAATGACTTGACTGATTTACAGATGAAGATATACATGATGAAATGTTAGTTTATTATGACAGACTCCTAAAGGACTGACCTAAGTGTCTCGGGGGATGATCAAAGATCAAATTTTTCTATGTTCAAGGCTCAGAGACCCATAGTTCGATACGACGACTTTTTTTTGGACATTTTTATTTTTTGACCTGTTTTTGGGATTTTGATATGTTTTGAATGTTTTTGGATTTTTATGGTTTTTCGATGTTTTTGGATTTTTTTATTTTAGGACTTCAAGAATATACACAAATCTGATCTGATGAGAACATGCCCCCAACACGATGTAATAGACTACTCTGATAAAGGTAGGAAAAAATGACCTTGGGGATGGGTCGAGTAGTACTAGGAGGGATCATGATATGAACACAAGATGAAACTATGATGTAGATACCAAATGGATGGGTGATGGATGGAGGTCTGAATGTGATGGATGATGGAAACATAATGGATGCATGATGTAGAACAATCCGTAAACACTGATACATTTTGACTCAAAATTCGACAAAAGTTCCTCAAAATTTGGACAAACTTTCGTCAGAATTATTTTGTCGATTTTCCAACGAAATTTGAAACATCAAAATTTTGAACCAGCTGACGATGCTGGGTCAAAATTTTGATGTTTCAAATTTCATCAAAAAATCGATGAAATAATTCCAACGAAAATTTGTCGAAATTCTGATGAACTTTTGTCAGATTTTGAGTCAAAATTTATCAGTGAAAGATCCTGGTGGATGGAAAGTTTTTATTTACGGAAGGTGCATGTTTGCTAGGTTTTCACCAACTTTCTTGTCCAAAGTGCCACAGAAGTGGTTTTCACAAAGGACAATTTTTTCTCTTTACTATTTTTTTTTTAATCATTTTTAATCATTTTTTGGATTTTTGGTTTTTTGATTTTTTTTCTTATGTCACGAAGACACTTGCTTTCCAGGTTTTCACGAAGGTAACCATTTTTTCAAGACTTTTTTTTTTTAGGTTCTATACCTTGAAAGATTAAGCATACAAAATTTTGAGATGAGAGTTGTTCATGTGCTCCTACAGTGGTTCCCCTTCAGGTGTTGATAACTAATATGCCCCGAACTTATAGCTTGTTGTGATAACAAATTGTCCTAAGCAATTGGGTTCAAATTTTCCTTTACTAATTGGATTTGGGACGTTCTTCTAATTTTCCTTTAGTACCAGTTCTCCAACTTGGAAATTCATGCTTCTGATTTTCTTGTTATAGCTCCTCTTGGGGTGATCCCACAATAATGGGTTATAGTTTTTGGCCAAACTTGACTTTAAAATAAGGATTTTTCACCAGAAATTCAGTTTCTTACACCAATAATAGCTAAACCATTAAGGTTTTGAAGATGAATCAAACTAGTTATTTGTTAGATATTTTGTGTAGATTCTAATTATATATATTTTTTTAAATTAAAAAATAAATTATGAATCATTTTATGTAATTTTTAATAGCTTATTTTTTCTACTAATCAGCATTTTAAAAAAGTGATGTTTACTTTGGCCCATGTAACTTTTTTTAAGATAGGATACAATTCTAATTTTTAAAATACAAATTTTCACACCAATATCTAGGGAATGGATATTTTTTCATAATTTTTTGTTACATATTTTTTTAATTAATTTTCTAAGTCAACGTAATTATAATTTGGATAGAGGTGTACTTCGACCCGCATAACTTTTTTTGTATTCATTTCAATTAACTTATTCTTTTTTTGTTGGAATAAGGACATCAATACCTAGTTGACATGTATTTTTTAGAAAAAAAAAATCTCTATTTTTCTATTTTTTCGTATGTGTGAAATAAAGAACTTGATGTTCAATGAAAATCCTACTTTCACAAGAAATAAAAAATAAATATAATAATCAAATTAAACATATTTAAAATTATACTTTTTGGGAAGCTTATAATAAGGGCTGCAAGCTTACAAAACATAAATTTTAATGAATTCATTTGATCACTCAAAAGGTAAATCAAAAGTGGTTTTTTATCAGCATTTTGATAGGTGTAGAGGAGACTCGATTATAGGTATGGTTTAAATCTAACAAGGTTCTATCCAAGGGGGTTTGATAGAAGGGGGTTTGATCAATCCCTCTTTAATTAAAATAATTTAAATGGAACCTTTAAAGTCATAAATCATTGTATTTTCTAAAAATATGTGATTTCAGGGAAAAATCAGGATGTCCCAAAAAGTGTAACCCATTATTCTGGTAGAACCCCTTGAGTATGTTCTGATAGACTTGCAAATGATTTAAAGCATCTATACACCGCTCATCTAGTAGCTCCAACTCATTCAGTCTTGATGCTCGATACTCTTCATCTGTGATGAGGTTTTCATGTGATATTCTTAGTGACGGGAGCTCAATCTCAATGGGGAGTATTGCTTCTGATTCATAGACCAGGGAGAACAGGGTGGCATCAGTGGGTGTGCAAATGATGGTTCGATAGGCCTAGAGGGTGGTATTGAGCTGTAGATGCTAGTGACAACTTGCATCATTGATTATTTTCTTGAGGATCTTTAAAATGGTTTTATTTGTGGCTTCTGCTTGGCCATTGCCTTGGGGATAGTATGGGGTGGAGAAGCGACGTTGGATTTTGATTTTTTTGCACAAGTCACAGACATCCTGATTCTTAAATGGTGTTCCATTATCTAAGATTATGGCTTGTGGGACACCATAGCAGAAAATGAGATAGTTCAGGATGAACTTTGATATCTACTTCCTAGTTATATATGTCACGGGTATGGCTTCCACCCACTTGGTAAAGTACTCAGTGGTGGTTATGATGAACTTGTGGACTTTAAATGAAGTGGGAGTGATTTTTCCAATGGGATTGAGTCCCCACTACAAAAAGGGCCATGGTGTGATGATGGGATGAAGTTCTTTAACTGGAGCATGGATGAGGTCCCCATGCTGCTGACATTGTAGGAACCTTTTGACATAGTCATGTGCTTCCCTTTCCATTATAGGCCAATAATACCCCATCCTCAACAATTTCTTGGCTAGGGTCATTCCACTCGAGTGTGAACCAGAAATGTCATTATGCACCTCAATTAAAGTGTCAATTTCTTCTCAGTGTGTAAACAACATAATAAGGTTCCTTCTATGCTCCTATGATACAGGGTATCTCCTAGGATGATGAATTGGGATGCCTTTTTGATAAAATTTTTTTTTAAGGTTGAAGGTAAGTCAATAGGTAGGACACCTATTCGTAGGTAGGTATAAATTTCATGGTACAAGGGATCACTGGGACCAATGATTTCACACAAAAATTTTGATTCTGGTACCTCAAATGTGGGCATGAGAAGCTACTCTACCAAGAATTTATATTTTGGGATATTGTGAGGGATGTCCAGTAGGGATCCAATCATTGCCATGGTGCCTATAGCTCTATTGTTGGCTCTAGGTATCTACTCAAATGTGCTCTAGATAAAGGATTCCTTGAGATTCTCCACCAGTTTCTTTTATGGAGTGATCGTATCATCCTTAGTTTGGTACTCACCATTCACTTAGTTTATTATTAGTTGGGAGTCTCAATATACTCTAAGGGCCACGATGTGCCACTGCACTGCTATTATGAGACCTATGGTTAAAGCCTTATATTCTACAATGTTGTTGGGGCAGAGGAACACCAATTTATAGGACCTTGGTATGCAGTCCCCTTGTGGGTTGATAAAGAAAAAACCAACTCCTGATCCATGTTGTGTGTATGACCCATCAAAGTAAATTTTCTAGTGGTCGGTTATGTTAAGATTGAAGATGGATTTGTATGGAAACTCTGAGATGATAGGATTCTCTAAATAGATTGGTGCTTCTA
Organism: Sequoia sempervirens; assembly: GCA_007258455.2. Lineage (NCBI taxonomy): Eukaryota > Viridiplantae > Streptophyta > Pinopsida > Cupressales > Cupressaceae > Sequoia > Sequoia sempervirens. Next base: position 125,154,462 of record VDFB02270651.1, on the reverse strand, counting down.
CAAGATGATATGCGATGACTTTGCCTTTAATTGCTTTCCATTCCATATATTCAATGTCATACTCTGATAGTATCATGACCCATTTGGCCATTCTTCAAGTCAGCATTTCTTTTGACAGTAAGTACTTGAGAGGTCAATTTTTGTGATGAGTTTTATTTTGTGTGCCAGCATGTAATGTCTAAATTTTTGTGAAGCAAACACTATTGGTAGACATGCTTTCTCAATGAATGAGTAATTTAACTCATTTCCAATCATTGTTCTGTTGATATAATAGATGGCCCTTTTTGTCCCATTTTCATCGTGTTGAGCTAGGAGAGCTCCAAGGGCTACTATTTTTGCTGACACATAGAGAATTAATGGCTTTCCTGGGATTGGTGGCATGAGGACTAGTGGTATAAGTAGATATTCTTTGATTTTATTGAAGGATTATTCACACTTGTTATCCCACTTGTACACTACTCCCTTGCGAAGTAGGTGAGAGTATGGATTATGCTTATCTGCAAGTTGTACTATGAACCTTCAGATGGACTGAATTCTACCTTGGAGACCTCTCAATTGTTTCAATGTTTTGGGTTCCTCCATCTCAAGGATTGATTTTACCTTAGCAGGGTCTACCTCAATACCTCTCATTGACACTATGTATCATAGCAACTTTCCTGATTGTACATCGAAGATGCACTTCTTTGGATTTAATTAGACCTTGTATTCCTCCAACCTACCGAAAATAGTACTCAAGGTTGCTATGTGGTCCTTCCTCTTTCTGGATTTGGCTAGTATTTCATCGACATAATCTTCAATAGTTTTATGGATCATGTCATGGAAGATTAACATCATGGATCTTTGGTATGTTGCTCCTACATTCTTCAAGCCGAATGACATCATATTCCAGTAGTAAGTTCCCCATGGACAAGTGAAGGTCGTTTTGTGTTGGTCTTCTTTAGCAATCATTATTTGGTTCTATCCTGAGAAACCAACCATCAGGGAGAGCGTTTTGTGTCCCGCTATCATGTCCACAATCATGTCAATGTTGGGCAATGAGAAATCATATTTTGGACATGCTTTGTTTAAGTCCCTAAAATTTGTGTATATTTTCATGCCCCCATCGGGTTTTGAAACAGAAACCAAATTTGACACCCATTTAGGGTAGTCAATTGTTCGAATGAATTTTGCATCCAATAGCTTCTTTAGTTCCATTTTTACTACCAGGGTGATCTAATGGTGCATTTTCCTGAGCTTTTGTCTAATGGGCTTTGCTTCAGAGTATACTACTAGGTGATGAACCATGATTTATGGATCAAGGCCAAGCACGTCTGTGTAGCTCCATGCAAATTTTACATGTATCTCTCTCAAGAAGGCTTCTAGGGGTTCTTTTTCTTCTGACAGTAATGAATCTGCATAGAATGTGATGTGTGGGGTATCCTCTATTCCTAGATTAACTGGATTGCATTTTTCTGCTAGGACCACTAATTTTCCTGATGAAGAGCCCTGAAAGGAAGATTGAATACCCCATCCTCAAGCACCTTAGAGAGGTTTTCACTATTGGATGTGTCCTTTCTTTTTTATTTTTTTGGGTTAGAGAGTGCCATAGTGTGGTTTTCACTTAAGGACCTAGAGATTATTCTTAGTTTTTTGCTTTTGCAACTAAGGGATTCAATCATTTCCCCATAGTATGCATGTGTATCTAGCTCAATGATGAATCCTCTTTTGTGATCCCCACACGAAATATTATGTCATAGTCCCATGAATTCTAAGAGTGCCTCATCATTTTTGAATGTGTCAAGAATTGGTGGTCCTCATTGGTCATAATCAATGAGTTGGGGGTAAACTAGGCAGATTTGATGATTTTGATGGTATGACTCAAAGGATAAGGTGCTAATAAAGAGAAGGGTGGTATACTTGAAGAGAATGGGTTGGTAGGTTATGGCATCCTCATCATCATTGCTATTATAGACATCAGTTATGTCAAAAGTGAAATTATCTATGACTCGACCTCTAGATACGAGTAAGCAAAGTTTGGCTATAGATTGTTGAGGAGGATTATTGACCTTTATAACTGGAGGACTTTGGCCACGTATGTTTATACTCAGAGGGGTACATCCAAGGCCAAGATTTCTAATTCGTGTCTCTAGAATGATAGGTATTATAATCCCATTGTCATTTTTCCCAAGTCTTTGGTTTCTATCATATCCTATTGCGAGCATCATTTGCAAACCTTTTCTTTTTTCATCCATTGGTAGATTGGTTGTTGGTCTATTATCTTGGTATAGGAGATGAGATGGGTCCTTCTCTATGACTTCTAAAGTTGGGATATTCTTTAGGGGATGTTTGAAATGTGGAGGCTTCATTTGATTGCTGACATCATCGTGATCTAGGTGATTGTGGTAACTCTCCTATCACAAAAGCCTTTTTGGGAGTCGTGTAGTTTCCACAACCATTATCTTGGATGATGAATTTGATATCATAGATGGTGGGAATGGCGAGAGTGCCTAGTGTCTCTATCATAGAAGTGGAAGTTAGAGTGGCTGGATCAATGGACAGTGTTGATGGGCCTTCATCATTTTTAGGTACTTGAGTTATTTTGAAGTATTTTTCCTCAAGGCTTTTGCAGTAGGAGAATGGTTCAGGATCTCCATGGATTGTGACCTCTTGTCCTTCATATGTGAATTTGACACATTGATGGAAGGTTGATGCTACTGCTTGTATTGCATGGATCCATGATCATCCTAGGAGAATGTTATAAGGAAAGTCAAGGTCCAGGACTTGACAAGTAGTTTCCATGATAGTTGGGCCCACTTGAATAGGGATTTGGATTGTAACTTGGGACACTCTTTCCTGATCATCATATGGTCTGATTGTAATACCTTTGCCTTTGTCGATGGAATCCTCTAAGATTTTTAGGTTCTTAATGAGCTTGAGGGAACAAATATTCAAGCCTACACCTCCATCCACCAAGACTCGCTTTACTTTATTTTTATGCACCAAGACCTCTAAATGGAGTGCACGGTTGTGAGATGGTTGAGCGGTAAAGTCTTGATCAAAGAATGTAAGGAGGTTTAGAGTGATGATGTTTCTAACCATAGCTTGGAATTGTTCCTCACCGAGATCTACAGGGATAGTGGATGAAGCCAATGCTTTCTCAAGGATTTTCTTATGGGTGGATGAGATTTTTAATAACTCCATGATGGAGATTTGTGTTGGGGTTCCTTTCAGATGATCAAGGACATTATAACCATTGGGAACATATCTGGGGTTGGGTGCGAGTGCTTTGTCTAGATGAGATGACCCTACGATGGTAACTTTTCCACCTCTTGTGGTGACTCCACAATCATCATGGGCTCCTTTGATGGTGATGGTAGTGCAGTAGTCACCCAGAGATGCGACGACATGGTCGTACACATGATTCACATTTTTTAAGGTGCCTTTTCCCTTATCAGTGTTATTGTTCCCCTTATTGTTATGGTTAGGCATCGGATTCGTGTATATTTTGAGGTTCTGGTTTCCTGTGGGTTGTTCCACATTTATGATTCTTTGATAAATGAGGTCTTGGACTATGTTCTTTAACCTCATGTAATTGTTAGTGACACACCCTTTAATTTTGTGGAAGTTGCAAAGCTAATTTTTTGTTGTACCAAGGAGGTTTAACATCTGGTTCTGAGTAGTTCTCATAGGTGGGAATCTTAATGAGGTTTTTCTTTTATTAGTTTCTTCATGATGAATTCGAGTGGTTCCCCAAGAGCGATGTACTTTTGCTTGATGGAATTATTGTTTTGCTGGGGCGGTCCCCTTTGATCGTTGACGTTATTGATCACTTGATTGTTTGGTTGTTGTGTTGTTGTGTTCGATTGATGGTTATTTTGATGATGGTTTTGGATTTTTTGTTGTGGTGCGGGTGTGTTTTTCCAAGGATCATTGATGAAAACTTTGGCATCAACGACACCAATGTTGGTAATATTTTTGTTTCTTGCCCATGTGCGAGGTTTGTCATTGTAATTGGTGAGTGGGAAATTGTTCTATTGTTCAGGATTTGAAGTTGATCCTCCAGGTTGTGTCATAAGGGCTCATTCGATGCTAAGCACCTTGAAAATCAACTGGTCATACGTGGTGATCCCTTGGAAATTGAGATGGAATGCCAAGAGGCCGTCAAGGTTGGATATGATAGTGCACACTTGTTGTTCCTCAAGCATGACCCATTTGCTCCTATTGGCCTTGGATCACTATCATTGTAGGAATGAAGCAAATGATTCATTCTTACCTTGTTTTAGAGCTGATAGTTCTTCAAGATTGACATCCATGGTGATATTGCATTCGTAGTTTTTGATGAATGCATCTATGATTTCTTGGAACGTTTTGATGCCTCTAGGTAGGCGAGAGAACCATTCCATGGCATGGCCAGCCAAACTCCTAGGAAATAGTTGCATCATAAAGGTATCGTCATACACAATTTCCATGCAATGAACCTGGAATTCCCTAATGTGATCTTCAAGGTTTCCCATCCCACTGTACTTATCAAATTTAGGGATCTCAAATCCCTTTGGGAATGGTTTCATTGCAAGGCTTTTGTCGAATAGATAAGGACACAAGTTGCTGGTTATTTTTGTGGTTCATCCTGATTGAAGGTCAACCACTTGTTGCGAGAGCAACCTAATTTGTGTTGTCACATCATTTTGCAGATCAGGGGGTGGGATGAAAAGTGTTTTGAGGTGGTTCATTTGTGGGTTGGATGGATGGATTGGTTGGTATGTTGATGGATGATGTTTGCATATTCTGTTGAGCCAAGTATGCTTGCAATTTCTACTATACCAACATCACTTGTTGTTGGTTATGTTGCAGCTATGCTATTAGTGCTTGTTGTTGAGCTTACTGTTGTGCTTGTTGTTGAGCTGTTAATTTGGTTTCTTCTTGCTATTCTTGATATTTCTTTAGCACTTGCTAATATTCTTGTTGTTGCACTGCATGTTGTTGTGCAAGATACTGTGCTTGTGCTTGTGCTTGTTGTGCTTGATATTGGGCTTTGGCTTGAGTGTGTTCTTGAGCTTGGGATTTCTTGAGCCTGAGCTTGAGCTTGTGCTTGTGCCTATGTATCTTGTGTAGCTTGATATTCTTGAGTGGCTTGTTTTTCTTGTTGCAATAAGGCTTGGGCTTGTGTAGCCTATTGTGCTTGTTATGTGACTTGGGCAGTTTGAGCAGCTTGTACCGCTTGAGCAACTTGCTGAGCAACTAGTTGTGTAGCTTGTTGAGGAGCTAATTGTGTGGTTTGTTTTTTCTATACTTGCAAGAATTCCTTTTGATAAGAAGCTTGTTGAGTAGCTTGCAATTCCATACTATATTGGCTTGATGTATTGGAGCTTGGTGGTGGTGGTGGTGGATTTGGAATGGTGCTTGTTGTGGTGATGAGAGGCACCATTGTGTTGATGATTGGGGTTTGATTGGTAGATGGTGTGATCAATGTGGTTGGTCCTTGAGAGACCATGTTTTGATATGTTAGGGGGGTGGTTGATGATGTGATGGTGGTGTTATGTGTTATCGAGGTGGTTTCCATCTATTGTTGTGATATATATAGCAAGGTGGAAGTATTTGGAATGATGCTCTAATTAATGCTTTGATGCAGAGCTATGAGGATTCACAACACATCTCACAAACTTCAATAATAATCCAAAACAATATTTATATGACACATGTTCTTATTCATTCTATATCACATTGAAAACATAGCCATGGCAGCCCATAATTTAATGTAATGAACAGTCATTAAGAACTTATAAAAAAAAAATAATGAAGCCAATCCCTCTGGTGAGATTGAATAAAAAATAGTGATACACTTCTCTTCCAATTTTTATAAGGATCCAACGGTTGAAATGAAAGTTATTGTATTTTTACCAAAACTGCAAACCCTAGGTAGGGTTCAGACCTGCCCTCACAAAAATATTCATAACTCATTCAATTCTTAATTAATTTTGATTAGAGTTGAAGAAAATGAAAGTATATTAACATGGAAACAAAATAAAATTGGTTTTAGATCCAAAATATAGACTTTAAATTCCGTACCATCACACTTCTTTAGACTGTAAATTCTGCACAATATTGTTAGAAAAGGCAGTCTCACCAAAATAATCATATCTTCCACAAAACTTGATAAAATTCAATGAGAAAAAAATAATTGGAAACTAGAAACAGAGATCTTTCCATCAATATATGATACTCTATAATTTGAATCCATAACAGGCCGTACAAAGCACAACTTCAATCTGGTAACAATGTAAAAATCAGGAAATGCACAAAATTTGAGGTTTCCATTTATCAAACTTCAAAAATGATGTCTCCAACCCCAAATTCGAGTTTTGGAGGGTTTATTTATACATTTTCAACCCAAACCAACTATTTGCAACCACCTTTTGATTAGTGTATTGACAAAACACCTTAATGACATTTCATCTACCTAGTTTTGCACTTTTGACAATTTTTACAATATATGAGAAATGAACAACATCCTATGACCTATAACACCACAAAGGTGGCCTCTTGGGCTTATTAAAATCTCAAAACATAAAAATGGAACAAATAACTCAATATGGATTCATGGAGGCATGTGATCAAATAGGTGCCCCTGCACCATGCTTGGTGGGTTGATCTGGTTTTGTTGATTACCATTTGGTAAAGGGGGAAGCCCTAAACCGAGAGGAGATGTGGATATTGATGGAAATGGAGAAAGTGGTGGAAATGTGAGGGGTGTAACCTCTTGAGGAAATGGTGTAGTGTCAAAAATGCCCCCTGGTCCAAACATGTCACTCTCTCCTTGCGAGGTTGTGGGGAGAGAGGTTTGGGGTGTTGTGTGGAATGATGATGATGATGGGTTGTTTGGATCATGAAAGCTGAGAGGGACATATGTATGTAATGGATTTTGGGGTATGATTTTTCCCAAGGTGGTGGTTGTGTCCAAATCCTAATTGTTTATGAGATGATGCATTTGCAGTGCATTGAGAAATCCACTTGCTTTGTTAACAATGGGTTGTGTTGGAGCAATGGATGATGTGATTTGTGGAATGTTTTGAGTGATGCTTTGAAATGAGGGGGTAGATGAAATGGGGATGGTAGATGAGATTGGAGGCATGACTCCAAAATATGGTTCCACAATAGTGCTCACATTAAAATTGAAGAGGAGTTTAGCCCCTTGCTTTGTTAATTCGAGCATGTATAGTGAGGGATTGATTCTCATCATGATGTTGATAATCTTATGATTCTCCATATTTTGAATTATTTTAGTGATTTGCTCATGTGACATTCCATAGGGATTATTGGTAAGATCCTCCACTTGGACACCTTCCTCTTGATGGTATTGCAAAAATGGAAGAAGCTTAATTGGGAGACTGCCAGACCCAATGGGATTCATTTCGGGAGTTGTTTGACTTTAAAAGTCACTTGAAGTAGATGTTTCTTTGTTTGCTTCCATGTTCCTCTTGTGTTGTGATCTAGTTTTCACCATAAAATAGGAATCAATCTTCAAGAATCTGGAAGGTGAATTCTCTAATTATTTGGATTGATCTAACTTTAGTTACAAAAGATAAAATTTAGGATGATTTAAGGATCAAAGGGTGATAATGATATGGATGTAAGATGGATGTTTGATGGATGATTGGAATTATTTGAGAAAATCTTGAAGGGTATGTTAAAATTTAGGACTTGATTTGGGATTGATTTTTTTTGGATTTGTATATTGGTGGACTCATAAACTCTAATAGGTTGGACATTTTCCTAGAGTTAAATCATTCACAAGATGCTAATTTTTCTAGGTGTGAGAAGAAGAATTCATCTAAAAACTCCTATCCAAACAAGATGATTTTGATAATGAAATCCTAAATCCCAAGATGTTGGATGTTATCAAGGGATGAATTTGTTCACAAGGTTTGATAATTTGATCAAATATGCAGAGAAGGATTCATCTACACACACTCAATCAGACAAGGTTATTTTGGATTGGTTTCAAATGATTTTCCCCAAGTTTAACATGAAGGTTTTTTCCAAGATTTTCGAAGAGTTGATGATGAGATGATTTTGGTTTTGATGTTCAAAGATGGATGAAGGTATGATTTTGATCCTAGGATGTACCTAAGACTACACTTGTTTACTAGACCTTGGTATTGAAGAACATATGATACTTCTAAAGACCTCTATAACTAAGAAGTGGTTCAAACTAAGCATACATTTTTGTATTATTCAAAGGAAATAGTCTATAGAACCTTGTATTTTTTTTCTTATTTTGATATGTTGCTTTTGATTGCAATTCCTAATGTATTTCTTGATGGCCTTTCGAGTGTGACTCCTCAATTTTGAACTTTGGCTCAAGGAATTTTGTTCTGGGATTTTGACTTTCTTGGAAATCATGAGGAATTAACACATGTGTGAGAACCAATTTTGTTATCTTTTCTTAGTGATTTTGTTTTACCACAAACACTTCTTTGATCAGATTTCCAAACTAGATGTCCAATGTCTCAATTGCTTTGAATCCCACAAAGTATGTTATGTGGAATTTGGATGAAGTCAAGGCAAGGGTTACCTATTGTTTAACTTTAGTAGGAAAATCGAGATGTAAATCCAAGTTTTTAGAAACCTCTAAGGATAAAATCCCAAGGGCAAGAAATAACTCATGAATTTGGTCAATTGTATTTGCCTCCTAAAGGGTTTGAAATTTTGATGATTATGTTAAATGTTTTCTTCCAAAATTTTTTGAACAAGAAAAGTGTTTTGTAACCAAGAACAAGGACAACCTTATGGATATGAAAGACTATACTTGTTGAGTCCCCACTTGGATAAGTCCAGTTACGCTTATCTTTACAGAATGGTTAGATGCTTGACCCCACTGGATCCCCTCCATGACACTCACTTATACGGGGAATCCAAGCATCAACACCCATGAAATTCCCATGGCATGCTTTCCATTTCTACTAAAGACCGTAAAAGTGTGGGGCGGCTTCAGAATGACCATTCTTGCACCAACAAATAGATAGAGATTTTGGCCTTTCTACAACAAGGGTTTTAATTCAAACTTTTTCATTCGTAGGATTTGACCCAACCTGGTGAGAGACCATTGCTTCCCTTCACATCTAAACCAACTACGTGATACAGGAGTTTATTCCAATAGCCACATTTATATCTTGGCTAGAAATAATCTTGGCTTTAGAGTGTTACTGGTTGAGTCATTCCCCTGGGTGAGTACTTTTTCCTCAAGGCAGACCCTCTAAGATTAAAAAAAATCAAGCAAACATATTCATAGTTTGATCAACCTTCATTTAGAAACAAATGGAGAACACATGCAATAGGTCTACTCACAATCACAATGTTTGTTGTTCAATTTTAGTTCCCAAAATGAAGTGTGGAGGTAATTACTTTATCCCAACCTAAGCCAGCCAAAAACACATGCAATAGGTCTACTCACACTCGCAAAGTTTGTTGTTCAATTTTGGTTCCCAAAATGAAGTGTGGAAGTAATTACTTTATCGCAACCTAAGACCACCAAAAATCCTTTTGATTCTCAAGATCGTCATGAGGTGCGAGAGAAGCACATACGTCTTTTTAATGGTGTTAGTTTGAGTAAGTAATCACAAAAAAAAGTAGAAAAAGTTCTTTTTAAGTCCACAAAGCAATGATTTTCCAAAATGAGATATGAAAGTTGTCTTGTTCAATTGTTAACCTCAAATGAAATCTAGTCAATTTTCCTAAAGTTCATTTTAACCATTTCCAACAAAAAATGAAAGCTTTGGTAATGTTCGTTTTAGAGCCAAAAAGGAAGTGAGTTAGTATAAAATAGAAAATTAAAGCATAGAATGGAAGCCTTAAGCATTTAAAAATGATTTGTTAACTTCAAGTTTCAATGCTCAATCTCTCTTTTTCTCCAAGATTCTTCAAAGATCACTTCTAGCAAGCTCCTTGTGCAAACAAAAATCCCTCCTCCTCGCTTTTCCTTTACACCTATTAAACAAAAAAAAAGGTAAATGATGTGAGGATTATAATCTTAATCAAATTCATTTTTAATCATTGATTTCAAACAATATAACAATAATAAATGAAAGATGAAGCATTTATGATATTTGGTCATATAGCAAAGATCCACACAATCCTCTTTGGCGATCCAATTTTAATGGAAGCAAGTAATGATTTTTCACATCTTATAGATAAATGCATAATAAAAGACCCTTTTGAATAGAATTTAAAAGAACACTTGTCTCAAAGCACTCTACCCAACATTTAATATCTGCAATTTTTCCCAGTGAGCAATAAGGAAAGCTCTAAATGCACGAATAATTACATATTAGATTTGATCTCTGATGGGATTCCTTTATCGTGTAACACTACATTTAAAGCTATGACTAGATCCAATGCTATGAAAACAACTAACCATCACATAATCAAATCCTATGACCCAAAAAAATCCAATATTTGATATAGAGAAAGATTGTTGCATATGGATATTTCTTACAATGCATACAAGGAGCTATAGGGGTCAACGCGAGTGTCGACAACTATGAATGTGCATATAACTAAAAAATAGAGTACACTAATCATTTAATGGATAAGAGCTATGATTTTGGAAACTTTCTATTGGTCGATAGATTTACTTAAAAGGCCTTTTATCCACGTGCAACTGCACAAAATGTTACTTCTATCAATCAACAACTTTTTGTCAGGATATTAACTGTGAGCCAGGGTATTGGTTAGACACAATGATTATCTAATGACTGAGAATCAACCTAATAGTGGTATCGACCTCTTCAAGTATGGCTATGCCCTACTTGAAAGACATGAACCAAGTCAGAATAATCTCATTTGATCAATATACCTATAAACAAAGAAACTTTAATGCATTTAGCAGGTGTAAAGCTGACTTCTACTATTATTTTCCAGTGAGTAATGATTTTAGGACCTGTACAATAGACTAAGGAATAATTTTTAGATCTATTGAAAAGGCGTGAGAGTTCTCAAGCACATGTGTATTAAATGACAACCAACGATGATCTCTAAAGACTTTCAGGCATATGCATTTGGCAGGCGAATAATTAAACCATAAATAAAATTTCAAGCTAATTCAGTTAGCAGGCATAAATCCAAGTTCCACAACCTTTGCATAGCATTCTCCCAGCATAAGCAATATACGCATGTGAGATAAATGAAAAATTATGATTGGAAAATGACATTTTTTCTTCCTCTTGAATGGTCAATAGGTAATGTTTGAATTTTTTGAATTGAGTGAATGATGTGTCCTTACTATGAAAGGAATACAGATAAGAAAATTCCTTTAGTGCACATAAATAACAATGGTAGCAATCGAATATACTTTGGTGATTTATAGATTTTGGTTGACTCACTGCCTAGCGAGGAACTTGATATTCAAAATGAAGGAAGAGATAATGAGTATGAAAAGTATATCTAGGTAACTAACAAGCAATAAATATAACTCATACTTTTATTTATTTAGTGCATTCTTTATTGATTTACTACTTTTGTGACTGGGTTATTGAATACCTTGATAAAAAAAAAAAAATGTAGCTACTAGTTAAGGCAGCAAAACAAAAACCATAAGCCAATACATTTAATTTGGGATGCCTAGCAAGCACGACATGAATTGAAAACAACAACACGTGTTCACAGAATGGCTAAAGCTAAGACTAAGCTAGATTAAGGAAGAATATTTTTTTCTACAAATGGTATTCTTGTTGAAGTTTGAAAGCATTCACTTTCACCATACACAGCAGTTTATTTTCTTCCTATGGGTGTGGGTTCGAATGGTTTAGAGGAGTTGACTATATTTAGGAGTCTTTGCACCAGTCCCTCCTAGATTCTCCTTTAACCTTGGAAAAGATAGTTATCGAGCCTACTACAATAGATACAACATTAGAGTGAAGGAAAGTAGCAACACATAATAGTGAATGAAGATTTATGCAGGCTGTGTGGAAGAGTGGCATCTTATCATTTCAATGTTGGATTATGCCAAAATGTTTAACAAGTACAACTCGAACAAAAGGATCCATTGTTAAGAGTAGACCTAATCCATTTTGAAATAAACAAGGAAACAATATTTATTTTCTCCTAAATTTGCAATAGGCCATAGATTGATATGGATAGTGGTCATTGTTAGAATCTAATGGAGACAGAGTCTGAGTGTTTTAGAATTTTATGAATAGGAAATTTGTAACCATTTGATTCCTCCAGATCACATACTTAGAAAAGTACAGTAAAAATCAAATAAACCAGTAATAATCCCTAAACCTTCTACATACAAAACACTCATATAACTGCACCATCCAACGAGGTTTCCAAGGAATTCAAGGGATATGCAGGCTTATGGAGGTCCTCCTTCTAGCGCCATTATGTGAGGAACCAACAAATCTGTACAAAGCTGAAACTCTATAACATGGGTTAGTTTATGCAAACTTGTTAAATGCTCCTATGAAATAATGCATAATGCCTCTCAAACAAGATAACAAAACAAAATAATTGGATGCATGAAAGAAACATAATGCACACCTATTCCATAGTGGATTGGTGTCACTTTGTTGTGAAAAGTGACCCTTTCCCAACTCTTGACAAGCGAATGATGAAGATGCTATAGAAAAAAATAGCTCTCAATGTGAAGAGAGTAACTTTGCATGAATTGTGGATGCTAAAATGAGGAATGAGACCTCCAATTTATAGAATCATAAAATGGAGAAATATGAAAAATGGGTGATTGTGGGACAAAGATTCAACCAATAGGAAGGAGCCACTTGATCAAATGTGAGTGGATGGAGGATGTGCAAGTTTTTGTCAATGTGTGAATAAATTACATTAGTTGGCCTTTTCAAATTTCAAATTTGGCTTGTTCGAGGGAGAAAAAGGGGCTTAATTTCCATGTGGCTTACATGTAAGAGGAGAATTAATGCTATGTTTGAAGGGACATGTCAACTTGATTTGAATTCAAACTTGAGGGAATATTTTCCAAAGATGCCTTGTTGAGGGAAAATGAGGATTTAATAAATTAACTAAAATCCTTTATTTGTGCAAGTGCGAAAATATAGAGAATGTGACATGCATTAGATTAGATTTAATCTTGATTTAGTTAATTTAAAATAGGATTAGGCGATTTGACTCATTTGACTTATAATTAAGGATTAAACTAAATCAAAAGGAGATGGAAGATGATTTTAGATATAATTAAATAGAGATTTGATTTATTTAATCAAAGAGGGTGATGTTAGGATCAAATTAAACAAATTTGATTTATTTAATTTAAATGGATGACTTTAGAGATTGAATTTAATGAACTTGATTTATTTGATGAATGGATGAATACGAATTAATTAATTGAAAGATGCTAATTTTGTATGTCTACACTGTTGGCCCAAAACATTAAAGATTATTAATGTGAATCAACCAAGGTCAGCCACAACTTAGTGAAGACCCAAATCAACATCTCCAACATGAAAAAAATTCAATTAATTTCACTTCATCCAAGAACAAGAAAAACATGAATACGCGAGAGAAAATTTCCAACCACGAGCACAACGATCAATGCAAATGTGTAACAAAGATAGAGCATGATCTAGAAACATCCAAAAACATCATGAATCACTATAGAAGTATTTACAACAACTGAACTAACTGAAATCACATCATCTTCAATCAGGAACACAAACTGAGGCAACAAAAAAATTGATAGAATATAAATCTTCATAACTTGATCAAATCTTCCTGCGGATCTCTGAAACTTGATGTGGATAAACTAGATATACTAAAAAAAAACCCTTTAGTCCACAACCTCTTATCATCAATGTAAAAAAATTACCAATATATTGAACTTCACTTCACCACTGACAACTTGCAAATCATTTATTACAATTTTATCAATATCCTTGACATATACAACTTCAAATGAATTAATGCTAATAGTGTTGACATCAATGAAAACCACATATTAGCAACACAACCACAATATCCAACAATCTCCTCCTTTGGAATTGATGGCAACACATGATGTGAAAAACACCATCAACACAACTAACTCTTGACACTTACTCCCCCTTAGATTCTGACTCATTTTCTCCTCAACTCTTCCACATGATCTTCTCCCCACAAGGCTCTTCTCCCCAGATAATTCACATTTTTTCACATGAATCTTCTCCCCCTTTGACATCAATGACAAAGATCTCTAAGCTCCACACAAACTTTGAACCACATATCTGAGCATATAAACATCTGACTACTCCCCCTGAGTAGCGGCCACCACAACATCAATCTGAAACAAGATATGGCAATGAAATGCATAGGCTGATGCAATGCAAGACATCCTTAGTTTTTATTAGGAGTGGTAATCACCCCTAACTTCCATCTGAAATACTCAAAAGTATCCTTCAACAATGGATTTGTATAGATGTCTATAATCTAATCCTTAGTAGGAACATACTCTAGTCTGACTTCCTTTTCACTCACCTTCTCCCACAAAAAGTGAAACTTAATAGATCTATGATTTGTCTTTGAATGCAACACCAGATTCTTAGAAACATTAATAACACTTGGATTATCACAAATTATAGCAATAGACTCATTATACACAACTTTGATATCTTTCAACATCTTTTTCATCTACAGGAATTGAGTACAATTGTTAGTAACAACAATGTATTCGACTTCTGCAGTAGATAAGGAAATGGAATTTTTCTTCTTACTTAACCATGAAATTAGCTTCTTACCCAACAAAAATTCTCTAGCACTAGTACTTTTTCTATCATTTACATCTCCTACCCAATCAGCATCAGTAAAGGAACTCAAAGTAAGATCATCATCTTTAGGATACCATAGGCCAAAGTCAACTATCCCCTCAAGTATCTAAAAAAATCTCTTCACAATAGTCACATGAGATTCCTTCAGGTCAACTTGAAATCTTGTAACAATGCATACAACATTCATGATATTAGGCCTAGTTTGAGTTAAATACAACAATCCACCAATCATTGATTTGTATCTAGTCTAATTTTCTTTAGGAGAATCATCAACTATTTTCAACTTGCATCCAACCACCATGGGTGTATCGATTGGATTTGAATCTTCCATACCAAACTTCTTCAACAATTTCTTCACATACTTGGACCGAGATATAAAAAACCCTTTGTCTAACTAAGTAATTTACAATCCCAAAAAGAATTTCATCTCACCAATCATTGAAATTTCATATTCACTCTTCATCTCCTTAGAAAGTGTCATGCACAAACCATCATCTCCTACAAAAATTATATCATCAACAAAGACTTAAAAAATCAAATATTTATCATCATTCTTGAAATACAGTTTACTGTCAGCAGTACCTTTGCTAAATCCAAGCTTCAACAAATACTTGTCCAATCTAGCATAATAGGATCTAGGGGCTTGCTTGAGTCCATACAATGCTTTCTTCAACTAACATACCATATCTCCCTTAACAGTCAATTGAAATTCATCAAGTTGTTCAACATACACTTCTTCAAATTTTCCATTAAAAAAAGCTTACTTGACATCCATTTGATAAACTTTGTAGTTCTTGTAAGAAACATAGGCAATAAATAATCTTATAGCTTCAATTCTAGCAACAAGTGAAAAAGTCTCTTCAAAATCAATTCCTTCCATTTGTGAATATCCTTTACATAACAGTTGTGCTTTGTTTCTAATCACTTCACCTTACTCATTCAATTTGTTTCTAAAAACCCATTCAGTTCCAATGACATTCTTATCCTTAGGTCTAGGAACAAGAATCCAAGTATCATTCTTTTCAATCTTTTTTAGTTCCACTTTCATTGCATCAACCCAATGCTCATCTCTACATGCTTCATTCACATTAGTAGGCTCAATCTTTGAAATCAAGCCATATTCTTCAAAAATATTTCTCATAGTCTAGAAAACTTTGTTCTTATCACCTATAATTTGATCTTCTGAATGATTCAATCTTACATACCTTAGAGTCTTCTTAGGTTGTTCTTCAACTTTAGGCTCTTGTGTTCTCTCTTCTACAACTTCACTAGTTCCTTCTTCCTCTTGTTTTTCCTGATTCACTAGAATGATTTTCACTTGATTTGTAGTCTAAAATTTCTTTCCCTTGTTTGTAGTGAAATTCTAATCATCAAAATCATATCCGCAAGTTCTGGATGGTCTACCTAAGTTTTCATCAACCTTGACATTTTCACTTTCAACTATTTTCTTCAATCTTTAATTGTAACACTATTAGGCCTTGCTATTGGTAGAATAACCTAAAAAGATACCTTCATCACTCCTAGCATCAAACTTTCCTATGTCTGCATCTCTCTTGATATAACATTTACTTCCAAATATCTTAAAATATTTAACAGTAGGCTTTTGACCAGTCAATAGCTCAAAAGGGGTCTTACCAATATCACCTTTGATTTGTACATGGTTGAGTGTATAAATAGTAGTACTCACAAATTCTTCTCCCTAGTAGATATGAGGGACATTTCCTTCCAACATCATAGTTCTAGAAGCATCTTCAATTGTTCTATTCCTCCTTTCCATAACTCTATTTTGTTGAGGGGTTTGCGGTGCAGATAATTGTCTCTTTATTCCATGCTCTTCATAGAAAGAATTAAATTCACTGAAAGCTAATTCACCACCTCTATCTAATCTCAAAAATTTAATCTTTAAACTTGTCTCTATCTCAACCATATCCTTAAAGATTTTGAACTTATCTAGTGCTTTAGATTTCTCCCTTAAGAAAGTAACCCACACCATTCTTGAATAATCATCAATGAATAACATGAGATACCTGTAACCTTGTAAACTTGTTACCTTAGAGGGACCACATAGATCAATATGCACAAATTCCAACAATTCATTCGAACAATGTTGTTTGCTTCAAAATGAAATTCTAGTTTGCTTTCCTAACTGGCCTTCCCTGCATATGGGATCAGTAGGTTTCACCAACTTAGGTAGATATATCACAGCCTTAGTAGAAATTATCTTGACAATATTATCAAAGTTAACATGACACAATCTCCTATTCCATAACCAACTTTCATCAACTTGAGCAATCAAACAACTTTTAATAGCAACACTAAAGTGAAAGATATTACCTTTTGTTTTTTTACTTGAAGCAATTACATTTTTGAAACTTAGTATTCTACACTTTCCATCCTTGAACTAAAGATTGTATCCCTTACCAACCATTTGAAAAACACTTAAAATATTATGCTTCAAGCCTTCCACGTACAAGACATCATCAGTATTATTCTTACCATCAAGAGAAATGCATCCCCTTCCATGGATCACACTAGTTGTATTATAACCAAATCTCACAACACCTCCATCATACTTTTCCAAGCTTACAAACATACTTTTATCTCCTATCGTATGAAGTGAACATCCACTGTCAATCACCCATTCATCATTTTATTCAACTTGAGTAGCTAGGGATTTCTCCACATTTGTACAACTAGTAAATTCGGTAGATACAATATTATTTTCCTTGATAACAATAAATACACATTCATCATCACTTCTATTTCCCCTATTATATTCATCATTTGTCACACCTTCATCAGCAACATAGTAACACTTATTTTGAATTCTAGGCTTGTTGTGTCTTGGTTTAGGAGCTCTTTCTAGACACCTTGATGCAAAATGACCTATCTTATTGCAAGAAAAACATTTAAGAGGTAATTTTCCTTCATACTTACCTTTTCATCTTAGTACTCTTTTGACAATAAGTGCTTCTAGCTCTTCCAGTTCTTTTTCTTCTTCTTCAATCTGTCTGATTTCATACTCATACTCAAATGTATTTCTAGATGAACTCTCACTTAGATCATATCTATGTCTATCTCTTTCAAAATTAGTAGCCTTAAATGCAGATTCAACCTTAGGAAGGGCATCACCAAATTCACTCAACTCAAAAGTAGTAAGTTTACCAACCAACATATCTCTAGTTACATTTGTTACATTTTGAAGCCCTTAAATA
This sequence comes from Sequoia sempervirens, assembly GCA_007258455.2. Taxonomy (NCBI): domain Eukaryota; kingdom Viridiplantae; phylum Streptophyta; class Pinopsida; order Cupressales; family Cupressaceae; genus Sequoia; species Sequoia sempervirens. The sequence goes on along the minus strand of VDFB02270651.1, from coordinate 125,136,500 downwards.
GCACTAGCTTTTACTTTGTAAGAATTAGGCAAGGATCTAAGCACTTTAAAAAAATATCCAATTCATCTATGTGTCCACCAACACATCTAATACCACACACAAGCTCATTCATTCTTTCCATAAAAATAGTAATTTTCTCATCATCACCCAGTCTGGACTTTTCATAATTTCCTTTCAAACTCTGCAACTTAGTAATCTTCATATTAGTATCACCTTCATACAAGGTTTCCAAATTTTTCTAGATCTCATAAGCAATCTTTAGATCCATAACATTTCTCATCTCAGATTCAGTCAAGGAACTCAAAATTTTTTCCTTAGCCCTAATATTATAGTTAGCATCTCTAATCTTAGTAGTAGTAGTAGGGCCATTTTAAAGAATAACATACTTATTACTTGTAATGCTCTAGTAGGGTTCACCAATGCATCTCAAATGACACTCCATTCAAGTCTTGCACAGAGAATAGTTTGTTCCATCAAATCTTAGGCTATCCTTCTTGTATGCCACCATCCTGGATCACCTCAAGCTATTAAAATTCTTCCAAGGAACCTGCTATGATACCAATTGTTGGCTATACAATGCAAATAACTGAGAGGGGGGGTGAATCAGTTGTCCCATAAATTTAAAACTTATTCAACTTTTAACTTTATTCTAAGATCTCATTATTAACTATGAAAGCATAAATCGCCAACACATTAAAAACACACGTAACACCAAGATTTTTTTATGTCAAAACCCTATTAGGGGAAAAAACAAGGTGGAGGTCAGTCCACAAGATTATAACCTATTAAAATTATAAGAAATGAAAATATGGGGAATGCATTTGCATTAATTTAGGCACACTTCCTAGAGCTCACTACTCAATTACAACAGGGCTAACCGCCTAAAGGAAGACACATTGTCTTACAGAAAGAATCAGATTACATGCGTAGGGATTTGAACTGATAGAATCACATCTACTAATCCCTGATCATAGTTCTGGTGAAGAGCATGAACACTTATTTACTCTTCTTCACTTTTCTTCACACTCTGCTCTACCTTTGAATGATTTAGATCAATATTCACATAAACACACACAAAAACACACATTGGCATCCACTTGCACACTTCAATTCGAATAAACAATTGCTCTTATATATCCACAATAAGAAATTTTACCCCTACATATCGGCCTCAACAAAATAATAAAATTGATATAAACTATCAGCCCAAAACATTAAAGTTTATTAATGAAAAATAACCAAGTTCAACCACAGTTTAGTGAAGACCCAAATCAACATCTCCAACATGAAAACACTTCAATTAATTTCACCTTGAAGATCTACATTACGCTACAAACACCATGTCATCCAAGAATATAAAAAACATGAATACAAAAGAGAAAATCGCCAACCATGAGAAAAACGATCAATGTAGACGTGCAAAAAAGATAGAGCATGATCTAGAAACATCCACAAACATCACAAATAACTAAAGAAGAATCTACAGCAATTAAACTAACTGAAATCACATCATCTTCAATTAGGAACACAAACTGAGGCAACAAAAAAATTGACAAAATATAAATCTTCATAACTTGATAAAATCTTCACGTAGATCTCTAAAACTTGATGTGCATAAACTAGATATACTCAGAAAAAAACCCTTTAGTCCACAACCTCTGATCATCAACATAAAAAACTTACCAGCATATTGAACTTCACTTCACCACTGACAACCTACAAATCATTTATTACAATTTTCACAATATCCTCGACATATAGAACTTCAAATGAATCAATGCTAATAGTTTTGACATCAATGAAAACCACATATCAGCAACACAACCACAATATCCAACACAAGTCATACATAATACTTCATATAATCGCTACCTATCATGAACTAAAGGAGTAGAGTGGAAATTACAAGTTGCCAAAAAAAGTTTACAGAAGCTTAAAGAGATCATCAATGAATGTGCTACCATTTTGGATGAAGCACTAAGCACCTTGGTAGCTCTTGGTCTACTTTAGAATGAATATGGAGTAAGGGATGATGTAGAAGCAAGAAGATTGTTATCTTATTTCAAGAAAATGGTCAAATAGGCTCTTGACTTATGCACTCCTAATGTTGAACACTTACAAAAACTAAGTGAATTACACCTGGTATCATCTTAGGAAATGAATCTTATCAAGGCTTGTGAGCAACACATAGAAACGGCTAAAGATATTCATTTGGAATGGAAGGTAAGGATGACAAATGTAACCATTCCCCAACATAAGGACCTAATGCATATCCTTAAGGCTTTCTAATCATGGTGAAAGAAACCTTTTGTGATCTAGGAAGTAGGAAATGAAGTGGTACCATCATCATGAAATGACTCCTCTTCATTTATTTTATGTGTCTTTTGTTCAATTGGCTATGGAAATGAAGAGGTGGGACTTATCCACCTATTTAAAATGTATCTATACTTATATGCTCTCTCTAGACATTTTTTCACAAGTTTTCTCAATACTATTACATAATGAAATTACTATTTTATTTGTGTGCAATCTGGTGGAGTTAATATGATTTCCTAAATATTTGTGTGTAAGAATATCTCATACATGTATTATCTTGGTATGAGAAATGTAGTTTTTATAATCCATTTCATTTCTCATATGGTATTGAGTAGATGTTTGGTTTCTGATAATTAATTAATCTTTGTGCTAACACTTCTTATTCACTGCATCATGCACCTAATATTTGAAATTTTTCTAATATTGGGTATACCTTTTCTACTTTCTGGTTAAAATCATACATAATGTTTTATTTTCCTTGTTCTTTCAATTCATTGAAAATCATGTGAGGGAGTTGTACCTCAGAAAAATTCATAGATAATTCATCTTGTTCAAAGATTAATATTTAGAGTTGTTGGGTTAAATTTTCTACACCTTATGAGCATTCAATTGTAGATTCTCAAGATTCCCAATCTGTTATCCAATAGATTTTTGGTGACTCCAGTAGGGAAATGGAACTATTAAGTTTTTTGTTGTCTTGTCTGGGCATATTTCACAAGTTAACTGATTAATCCTAGATTTCCATAAATTCACTAGAGGGGAGAGTAGGGGGGATTTTGATCCTATTTTTGAAACTTTGAAAAGAAATAATTCTCTTATATTATTCCCTCTAAGAAAAGGGTTAGAGTGAGGAGTAGACCTGCTTCACCTATTAGAACACTTGCTAATCATTATATTTCTCAAGCACTTGTTTTGCATGAGACTTTTTTACTAGTTGCAATCAATTTTCCTCTCAACATGGCTAATCCACATGTCCCTTAGGGCACTGCCATTGGTCCTTTGTAGCTAGGAAATAATTTTCATGACTTACCCAAAGGGTCCCATAAAAATATACCTAAATTCAAGGGGGATGGGAAAATTGCACTAGAAGAACACATTGATGCCTTTTTTGTTGCATGTTGCATTCTTGCAGTAAGATGTTGTCATTAGGTTGTTTGTGGAATCTTTAGCTGATGCAACAATGCAATGGTTTTATCAACTACCACATGGATGTATCACCAATTGGGCCACTATGCATAGCAATTTTGATGCCAGGTTCAAAAGTGTAGATGATGACTTAACATTGATAGCACAAGTTACTCACATGGAAAAGGAAGTGAATGAGCCCATGAGGGACTTTGTAGCCAAATTCAATAGAATAATAAATCAGATGTTAGTGGCTAAAATACCTTCTATAGAAACAAAAAAATGTTTCTTCATTTATGCACAAAACCCTAATATTGGTCTTCTCTTAAAGAGGCAACCATTGAATACTCTTGAAGCCACATAGGTAATGGTCATGGAATTGGAGGATGATTTTATTTCAGTTGGAAAATGGAAGAAATAAATGCATATGAGAAAGGCACTTCCTACTACTTATGATCCTATGATTCAGAGGCTGGCTAATGACACAATTTCTCTCAAAAGGTAGATGCCAAAGAGTAACCAACTTTATCAAGATATCCCGAGGAAGGCTAATTTTCAGCCAGGGAATAAAGTGATGTGCTTTCCCCCAACTCAATAGAGGTTGGTGATTGAAGCTCCTCCTCTAGATAACAAGAAGAACATGTGTGTCTTCCACCTCACAGCTAACCATGATGGTGTAGACTACCCTGAGATGAATAGGTTTATGTAGTTAACCACTACTAAAGAAGTCATAGAAGAGGTCATAGAGGAAGGCACATCATCTAATCAATATGGCAACTCTGTAAATGGATACTTAGAATACGAACCTGACAATGATAGAGGGGGAGACACATACATCACTTTGGATGATGCTACTTGTGCTGCTATCACTTGAAGCCAACAACATTCCAACCAAAAAGGTAGTCCTAATTCTTCTAAATTTTTACTTACAAAGGCTAGTACAATTTCAAAGGGTGAAAATGCTTCACCAAGTGTAGTTAATAGCTCCTCAAGAAATCCTATTGAATCATTCTACAAGGGTTAAACTGGGTCTTTCAATATCATAGAATTTTGAAAATCTACCAAAATTTTGGTGTCTCAAGTTGAATATATGAAAATGAATCCTAAAGAACTTGATAGGTTGATTGAATATGTTAGGCCAAGACATTTAGAATTGCATGGAGGCTTAGATGAAGCAATAGTCAATTCTCAAGACTCAGCTGCTAATGTTGTATCCTATAGTAAAGCATCCTCTTCATTAGTTTCTAATGTGAAACCATACCCATTTTACATTTCATTGTTCGTTAATGGATTTAGGGTTAATAATTACATCATCAACCCAGGTGCTTCTGATAATGTTATTCCTGCGCAAATCGCTAAGGCTTTGGGATTAGAGATGACCAAGACATTTGGAAAATGCCATTTGATGGATTCCAAGTAGGTTCTCTTTCTTGGGAAGATTAAATACACTCAAGTTGCACTTGCTACTTACCCAAACAACTGACTCAAGCTCAGCATATTGGTCACAAATATACCTGCCAGCTATGGTATGCTTCTGAGAAGAATTTATTGTAAATACTTGGGCAGAGAAATATAGTTGTATTGGTCATATGCCACTATACCTATCAGTAAAGAGAAGATGCATCTTGAACCTAAGTCAAAGGCCAAGATAATAGTACTCAAGTTTGAAGACCCAAAAGCACAAATATTGTATGAGGAGAATGAATTTGGGAACTATATGCTTTTCTCTAGAGAAGAAAATCAAAATGATGCATGTGCTTTGAATTCAAAATCTAAGCTCTGACAATGGAGTTTGATGTAAGTTCGTCTCATGTTGGTTCAATAGTGGGCATTGTTCTTATTTCCCCTTCTAGTGAGGAATTCCCTTTTTCATATAAGTTGGAGTTTGATAATACCAATAATATTGTTGAATATGAAGCCCTTTTGTTAGGTCTAGTTGAGGCAAAGGGTATGGGGATTAAGATACTTAAGGTATTGGGATATTGTGAGCTAATTGTTAAGCAAGTAAAATTCTTTCACTCTTAAGAATGAAAGGTTAAAACATTACCGAAACCAAGTCTAGGACACCATCAAGAGCTTTGATTCCTTCTCAATAGAAGGCATCCCTAGAGAATTTAGCGTGAAGGCTGATTCATTAGCAGTTTTTGCTTCTCTACTCCTCTCGCACCCAAAATTAAAAATAAAATCCTACAAGATTGAATCGATCTATCAACCTAGTATTCTTGATAATGTCAACCATTGGTAGGTCTTTCAAGATAGTGTAGCTGACCTCCAACATGAGGTTATTCAATTAAAAGGGGCTAAAATACCCAATTTTTGGGCCTTTTTAATTAAGTACAAGGAAGTCTTCACTTGGTGATATGATGATTTGAAGAATTTCATGAATGGAAAATTTCAGCACCACATACCACTAAAGGAAGGGAAAGCTGCTTTTAGGAAAAAATAGAGGAATTATAGGCCTATGGTAACTGATGCTATTTTTAAGGAGATTGACAAAATTCTAAAGGCATGGATTATAAATCCCATACATCATTCAACTTGGGTAGAAAATCTTGTGCTAGTGCATAAGAAAAATGGGGAGATTTGGATATGTGTTGATTTTAGAAATCTTAATCAGGCATCACTTATGGATAACTATCCTCTACCTAACATGGATCATATTTTACAAACTATTTTTTTCTTGGAGATGATGTTCGTGTTAGATGGATTTTTGGGTTACAATCAGATCAGTGTATCAAGATAGGACCAACACAAAATAACATTTACCATGCCTTGGGGAAATTTTTCCTATAATTGAATGGCATTTGGACTCATCAATGCAGGAGCTACATTCCAATGTGCTATGGACATATCTTTTGGTGACCTGTAGAATAAAATTATAGTTATATGTCTTGATTATTTTTTAGTATTCTCTAAGAAAAGAATGGATCACTTACAAGATTTGGAATGAGTCTTACAAAGGTACAAAGAACATGGTATCTCTCTCGACCCCAAAAAATCTATTTTTGCTAGCATCGAAGGTAAAATCTTAGGTCACATTGTGTCTAAAGAAGGCATCAAAATATATCCAAACTGGGTTAAGGCTATATTGTAGTTAAATCTCCCTTCAAGCTAGACTGGTGAAAAATATTTTTTTAGTAAAGTGAATTTCTTAAGAAAATTTGTCCAAATTTCTCTAAAATTACTAAACACATTGTGGATATGATGAAAGAAAAATGAGGTTTTAAAGGGAACGAAGCTAGGAAACAAGATTTTGAAAACAAAAAAGAAGCAATTGCTCGAGCTCCCTTTCTTGGTCGGTCTAGACTTCAGGAAGGATTTCATTATTTATTGTTACACTTTTGAACATACCACGTCTATTGTACTATTGCAAGAAAATGAAGATAATGTTCAAGAACCTATTTCCTTCATGAGAAATGCATTAAAGAAACATGAGCTTAATTACTCTCCCATCAAAAAACATGCATTTGTAGTGCTTGGAGTGGTTATGAATATCTATTTCTATATCTTGCATTCACACTCTGTGGTCTATGTGCCAGATCCTATCATTAGGAGCATATTAAACCAGCAAGACATTGATTACAATAGGAGATGTAGTTTGATAGAAAAGGTGCAGGAGTATGATATAGACTTAAAACCTACAAAGTTAATTAGAGGAAGGGGCCTTTGCAAGTTGATGATAGAGAACTTGAAGGAAGAAGAAGAAAGTGAAGATTTACAATTGGTTTTGACTGTTAGTTTATAAGATGAGTGGTTCTCTGATATTGCTTACTTCCTTTCTTATGGAAAATTTCCAAAGCACTTGTCAAGAAAGAAGGAAAGGAATATTAAGTTGAAGGTAGCTAGGTATGTTATCTGGAGTGACACCTTGTACAAGAGTGGCATAGATAAGACTATCTTGAAATGTGTTGATAAAGCTCAACAAGAATGCTTGCTTAATATATTTCACTATGAGGCATGCAGAGGTTAGTTCTCTTCCACCATGATGGCCTTCAAGATCATAAGGCATGGATACTACTAGCCTATCACTGGGTAGGTATGTGCAAGGAATGTAAGTGATTTGTTGGAAGGCCTCAACTAGCAACTTTACGACTCAAGGCTGTGGTTATTGATGGATCATTTTAGCAATGGGGTCTTGATTTTATTGGTCCAATTATACCATAGTCTAGTAGAGGTCATACTCATATTATCACAACTATTGATTACTTCACCAAATGGGTGGAAGCAATTCTAGTCAAGATAACTACTTCTAAAGTATTATGTGATTTTATCAAAGAAAACATTTTGGTCAGGTTTGGAGCTTCACATAAGCTAGTTATATATATTGCTACAAGTTTTTCATCCAGTGATTTTTCACTTTTCTGCTATGATTATGGAATCTCTATCTCCCATTTGGCTGACTATTACCCTCAAGGGAATAGTTAAGCAGATTCTATTAACAAAAAATTGTTAAATATTATCAAGAAGTTGGTTAGTGACAATTACGACTAGCACACAAAGTTGTATGAAGCTTGATGGGAAGACCAGATAACTCCAAAAGTGGCTATTGGCATTACCCCCTTTGAGTTGGTGTATGTAGTGGAAAGTGCACTTCCTCTTTCTTTAGAATTACTAGTTCGTAAATTGCAGATTGCTAAAGAGGATTTTGTACTTAACTAAAATACAAGAACATCAAGAAGAGATTGTAGATAAGATAACCATACACTAGGAAATGGTTAAGAAGATTTTCAATAGGAAGCCTAGACCAAGAAAGTTCATGATTGGAGACTCAGTTTTATTGTGGGATAAGTGTAGGGAAACTAAAGGTGCTCATAACTAGTTCGATTCAATTTGGATTGGCCCCTTCAAAATCATTTAGGAGTTTGGACCTAATACTTTCCAACTTGCATACACTGATGGAACTCCCTTTCCCATTCCTTATAATGGGAAAGATCTAAAGCTATATCAATTGTGATGGCTTTGCGACCTCTCTTTCTTTTGTACATCTTTAGCTTAGGGCTTTTGTTTTGGGTTTTAGTGTTATTTTGGTTTGTTTCCTTATTTTTGGAGAGTGTATTCTATTATGATTGACTATGTTGCCCAATTGATAAGACACCCACTTCCTCCCATTTGGTTTGGGTTCATTACTTCATCCTTATCAGTCTTTGTCCCCAGTTAGAGCCAATATTACTATTATTTCATCTCCCACCACACTGAGTCATTCCCTTACTTGAAAAAAGTTCATTTTAGCACGAGTGGTGTTTTATATCATGATTCGAACATGAGCGGTTTTTTCCTAAGTTCATCAAACATTCAAATTTACCACTCAGGCCCCTTTTATCTCCTTCCTATGTTCAAACTTGGGTGGTGTTTTGTATGTCTTGTCGAACCTTGTAGCTCATGTGATGATTACTAACTTGGGTGGTATTTCATTGGGACATTTGAACTTGGACACATATTTTTAGTGTTCTTCAAACCTCTTTTGTTACCACCCATAGATGGTTTTTTAAAAAAAATTGAAAGATGGTTATGTGGGGAATAGTGAAAGTGACAGCTACCATGTGTCATAATGCAAAAATAAGACATTAATGTCCATCTACTTCTATGTTTTTCTATGAATTTGAGTTTAATGAAATAAAAGGATGGGAGAACATTCTTATTGTGGAATTTTATGAGGATGAGCTCGAGGAGATGCATAGTTCAAATTTTAGGGTTCATCGTTAGATGCATTTTTAGTTTCCATTCATTGCAACCTATTTTCTGAATTATTTACTCTTGTACTGAAGAAAATATATATTGTAAAAAGCCATTGGTTCCCATGGAAATGGTTAAATATGCTGGCTATGAGTATGTGTCTGGGTTAACCTATGAAGGACATAAAATTGGAGATGCTCAGCTAGGGAACATTAATCTCAATGAAGTATAGAATAAATTTAATAAACCTAACCCTCCACCTATCATTGAGAGAGTAGTGGGTAGTAGTTTGGTTGAAGCTACCATATTTTTAATAGTTGTGCAAAGTCCCAAACTAGTGTTGGAATGTATTAGACACTATAATTTATATACACAGGAAATTAGAATAGAGGATAAGAGAATTGTTCTAAAAAATCCAAGTTCTACATTTGTGTCCTATTTGAGAACTCTAGAAAGGGATGGATACTCACTAATGGACATGACAAGCTCTCAGATTGAGTTCACTTCCAAGAAAGGGGTTTACAAAAATGTAATAGAAAAGAACTAGCTGGTGAAACCAAAGAAGGGCAAGTCTCAATTTTCCCTGCAACCTAAACATGAACCATTTTGTGGATTAGGTGGCTAATATTGTGGTGTTGCTGCACAGGGTTAGGAGAAATGAAAATGCTCATAGCTTCGCAGAATTAATGTATTTCTTCATCCAAATCATATTGAGCAGGAATAAATTCTTAGACTGACTATTAGTGACTGTTTGCATGAGTTAATATTGTTCTTCATCCTGAATAGATTATTCTTTATTTCATATTATTTCATATATTCCCTTGCTAGTACTCGACCCTAGCCTAGATTAAGATCGAGTGACTTGCCTCCAGAAAAAGTACCAATTTATGATTACTTTGAAAAACTCCAACTTCACAAAAGATTCTTGCATTTCAGAAGAATTATTGATACTTTTACCATGAGGATGGTCAGGGAATTGTAGGGGCATTTTGCAATGAGATTATCTCCAAAGGAAATGTAGTTTTTTGATTTTATGGAAGCCACTTTATTTAATTTTAGAGGTTTTCATACACAAGAGTAGGCATATATGTTGGTTTCCCTATTAAATTACCCAAGTATCCTGAGGAAAAATGGGTGATTATTTAGGTGATTAGGAAATTGGCTAATGTTAATAGACTATTTCAAGGTATAAAAATATTGACAGACAATTTTCCATTTGGTTTTGGTGCATATAGTTGCCAATCAATGTTTTATGCTTTGAATATTGGGAAAGAATTGTCCAAATATAACATGCCCTCATATGAGGAGTATGTTTCTTTTGATCTTAAAGATTATATTAAGAAAAATATGAAATTGGGCCCTACCTTCAATCACCAATCCAACCTTGAGGATTATTAAGCCAATTGATTCAATGAATATGAGGTAAAGAGAACAACCTGGATGAGATTAACAGTAGAAAAAATCATCATTTATGATTTGAAATGGGATTTGGAAGGCATTGTTGAAGATGGGTCTGACATGGTTGACCCAATATATATTGAATTAGTAGAGATCCAACCCATTCCTACCATGGATTGGAATTTTAAAGAAAAGGAAACCATTGAAGCCAGAGCTACTGATGTTCTGACCAGAACTAGAGAACTGGTGACAAAATAAAACTAAGCAATCTCACCCTTGTACTAGATCTAAATACTCACAACCTACTGAAGGTACCTCCCAAGCCTTTTCCAAAAGGAAATCAGTTGGTAATTCTCATTAATCCTTATCACCAAGTGCTCAAGGAGGTGGTGATGGAGACCCACAAGAAAACAATGTGTATTCACAAACCTGTGAGGATGAAATTTTCAAACTACCTATTATAGAGAAGGATAATGAAGAAGAGGAGAAAGAGGAAGGATTAGAAAACTTGAATGTTGATTCTGTTCCCTCTCAAGATGAATAACTTGTCATAGAGGTAAGCACCTATCAGGGGCTGTGAGCAACCACACCTACCAGAGATACTTCTCTAGTCACTTGTATGTTCTTTGAGTCCCCATATTTTGAGGAAAATGACCCCAACCTAGTTGGAAGATTCACTATCATGAAAAAGGAAATCTATATAGCCTAGCTTGCCCAAGTAAGACATGGTAGGTCAATTGTTATAGATGACTTCAACTCCTAAACCTAAGAAGTTAAAGACTATTGTTAGGATTATAGATGACACGAAATCAGGGACACTCCAATTTGAAATTGAACACCTTTCAGTGTAGAGAAATGTTTCTCAAGCAACAACAAGTGACTTTCAAGTTAATAGGGTCAACCTCGGTCCTCTCACTAGGGATGGGGATGTTCAAAAATTTTAAGTGTCAGTAGCCAGGACGGTTGAAAGATCAAAGAAGATATGGAAATAAAAGATGAATTGAATGCCCAGGTTTGGAGCTTGACCAATTGTCTAAATTCTATTTTTGAGGTCGTTTCATAGCCTATCTCCCAAGTAGATGGTTCTATTGAATCTCTTACTGTAGTTGGAAAAGAAGCCCTAACTAAAATTAAAAAAAATAAAAAATTTAAGCCTAGTTGTAGATGATTGGAATGAATCCCTCATCAAGAAGGGAAACCTTGGACCTAAATATTTTCAACACTTCCAAGAGGTGAGTGTTTTGAAAGCCACCTTAGGAGATGAAGCCATTTCTATTGAAAAAGAAGAGAAATTGTGTGTTGATTATCAAACTGAATTGAAGTTAGTGATGAGCTTGGCTATGGAAAGACTAGTTGCAGATCAAGTCATACCTAATGCTTTAGATACTGACTACCTATCATGGACTAAAATAGTAGAGTGGAAATTATAGGTTTCCAAACAAAGTTTATAGAAGCTTAATGACATCATTAGTGAATGTGTCGCCATTTCAGATGAAGCACTAAGCACCTTGGTAGCTCTTGGTCTACTTCAAGATGAAGATGAAATAAGGGATGATGTAGATGCTAGAAGCTTGGTATTTTATTTTGAGAAAATTGTCAAAGAGGCTCTTGACTTACTCACTCTTAATGCTAAAAACTTACCAAAACTAAGTGAATTATACTTGGTATCATCTCATGCAATAGATCTTATGAAGGCTTACGAGCAATGCATGGAAATGGCTAAAGATCTTCATTTGACATGGAAGGTAAGGATGAAAAATGTAACCTTTCCCCAACATATGGACTTGATGCATATCCTTAAGGTTTTCCAGGTGTGGTAGAAGAAACCTTTAGTGATCTAGGAATTAGGAAATGAAGCGACATCATCATAACGACATGACTCCTCTTTATTTATTTTATGTGTCTTTTGTATAATTGGCTATGGACATGAAGAGGTGCGACTTATCTACCTATTTAAAATTTATCTACCTTTATATGCTCTCTCTAGACAATTTTTTACAAGTTTTCTCAGTACTATTGAGGAATAAAATTACTATGTTTTCTATGTGCAATTTGGTGGAGTTAATCTGATTTCTTAAATATTTGTGTTTAGAAATATCTTATGCATGCCTTATCTTGGTATGGGAATTGCAATTCTTATAATTGATTTCATTTATCAAATGGTATTGAGTAGATTTTTTGTTTATGATGATTAATTAGTCTATGTGCTAATACTTCTTATTCACTTCATCATGCACCTGATATTTGAAGTTTTTTGATATTGGCTATACCTTTTCTTCTTTCTCGTTAAAAGCATACATGATGTTTTGTTTTCCTTGTTCTTTCAATTCATTTAAAATCATGTGAGGGAGCTATACCTCAAAAAAATTTAGAGAATATTCATCTTGTTCAAAGATTAATATTTAGAGCTATTGGGTTAAATTTTTTGCATCTTGTGAGAATTCAATTGTAGATTCACAAGGTGCCTAATATGTTATCCAATAGAAAAAAATAAGAAGGGTTCTTTCAATTCAACCCCCCTAACAACCAACTCAAAATATTAATAACAAAGTGGTTCCTATCAAAACTATCGTGCTCTTTAGTTATGGTGATCCAAAAAGACAATTCACTCCCTTACCCAATACCCTTCCTAACACAATGACCCAGCTACTAGAACAAGAAATTATTACCTTGTTCTCTATTAAAACACTTGGACCTAGTAATCGTTTACCCCCGAGCTTTAAACCCAATGCTTATTGCCACTATCGCTGACAAAATGGACATGACACAAAATAGTGCAAGCATCTTAAACACCTTGTGCAAGACCTCATTGATTCTAGTCATTTATCCTTTAGAGGTGTTAGCGACTAAGGAAATACCTCCGTAGCTCCTCTAAACCAAAACTTGCAAATTTTTGCCAATCCAATGCCCAAACACAATGTTTCATTTGTCAATGCTAGTGAAAGTACAAAGAATGATGTGATGAATGTTGTTACAGATAATAAAAACCTAATAGGGGTGATAGACATCATCCCTCGTAAGGGAAAACCTAAGAATCCTCTTGGAATTTCCTTCTCCTCTAAGGATATACTTAAACATTTACCCGATGATCCTCTATACATAGCTAACTAAATCTATGACAAGCCCACAAATTAGATATTCATAGATCTTGCCTATGGAGAGAATGTGATCACCGAGGAATTCTTACTTTTTCATGAACTCTATCAAGATGAATATGATAGAGTGAAAGCATGGATCAAGACACAATTTATTTGTGTGCCCTATGATAGGATCAATCACCCTACCATTACAAATAGGACCAAAAAAATTAGATGTCACATTCTCCATCATCCCGTAGTTGGAAAAATTTCATGTGAAGCAAGGCCACCCATGGCTTCACTCCATGAAAATTGTCCCTTTGGTTGTACATAAATTCTTTAAGTTTCCCTTTGACAATGAAATATTCATTGTCCACCATAGTGGCTTTAACCGCCTATCTTCCAAAGGAAACTTTTCCTTATATGCCTTTTGACCCAAGCCCATGGAATGTATCAAGCCAAGGGAGGACATCTTTTTCTTGTCCTACCAAAAGTTCAAGGAAAAGAAGATAGCAAAACTATCTCTTAGAAACATGTCCCTATCCACCTCCGAACCTCCCATCCTAGATGAAACCATGCTTCAACATAAACGAGAGCACAACAACCCAGACTGATCAATAACAAAAATTTCCCCTCCATCATCCAAAATACCAAGAGACAATGAAAGCAACCCCATCACACCTCCTAGAATAAAAAATGATTACAAATCCAAAGAGAAAGTGGATGAACAACCTTTAATGGTTCCATTTTTTCCTCCCCTTAGGGAAGAAAAGAAACCTATGTTTGATCAACCCACTCTTACACAAACCCAACTTGGAAAAAAAACCAAAAGAAACTAAGGTTCTAGAGAGTGTAGGCACAAACATTATGCCTTTTTTCACAAGTTACATGAAGAGTAAAGTAAAAAAAATAAAAATATAAACTTGATTGAAGCAATGCATGATGACCCTCCTCCCCAACCAAATAAAAACACCCAAATACAACAATCACAACAAGAGATGAACTCTTCGATGGAAATTATCATTCATCCTCCTATTATGATTAACTTGGATGATGATGAGGAAACAACTAAAATTGATGAAGAGGTTCATAATGAATTGAACACATTGTTTCCCTCTTCCATTAGATTAAATGAAAAATCTCCTATATAGAGTGATGAAACTAGTACTTCTCCTAGTTTGGAACTTTCCCTTGTCTCTTTGGCTAGTTTCCTATCCTTGACATATCATGAACATGATTGGGGGTGGATGACTTCCTTGATAGTTCACTCACATTTTCCTTACTAGCCTTTTGCATTTTCATTTTCTTTTTTTCTTTTTCTTTTGTCTGATTGCATGTGTGTAATGTGATCCCTTGTGATGTTTTGTTTAATGTTATCCCTCTTTGTGGCATTCCTCTATTTGTACCTTCATTATTCTCTATTTCATGCATAACTTTCTCAAATTTTTCTATCTTTTTCTTGTATTTTCCTTTTGGGGATGACACAAGACATCGAGACATTCATGTCTCCTTCATGTTGACCTAAAATATTTTTTTTTTCTTTGGCTTTTAATTTTATCTTTATCTTTTTCCTGTGTTTTCCCTTTGTGGATGATGAAAGGCATTGAGACATTCATGTTTCCTTCATGTTTACCCAAAAGGATTTCCTTTCCTTTTCCTTTTCATTTTATCTTTACCTTTTTCTTGTGTTTTCCTTTCAAGGATGACACAAGACATTGAGACATTCATGTCTCCTTCATGTTGAGCTATTTTTTTTTCTTTTTCCTTTTATTTTTTATTTATCTTGTGTTTTCCTTTTGTGGATGATGCAAGGTGCCAAGGCACCCTATGTATCTTCCATGTTGACCCAAAAGGTTATTCTTTTTTGTCACTCTCTTTGTATCATTCTTCCAGTTCTATGTGTATTTGGGGGATGATGGCAGTTCCACACTCTCTCTCAAATCATTGTAACAAAGAACATACTGACCCCAAATCCATATATCCCTTATGTGTTTGGTGTTTTCATTTTAGGGGCAACCCCTCTCCTTTTTTTCTCTCACATGATGCAACTTTACTTGGAAACATATGGCTTGGCATAGGGCTTTCCAAGTTGGCCCTCATGTCTTCTTTCTTGTTTGCATTTTTAATTTTCTACTTTAAATTAATTTCTCACAACAGTGTGTTTGAAAATTCCTTTAAAGTAGGGGAATACATTGGCATTATTCTTATTCTTTTTCATTTTTCTTGTTTTGGGTTCTTAGTGAACCTTCTTACTTCATACGATGCCTTTTGTTGCTTTGTGGATGACATTGGGTGTGATGTCCTTCATGAGCATGATCTATCATAACATATTACATTCCTCTTAGTGGCCTGATGCAACACACTGCATTCTCTAAGTTGTGAATCTTCTATTCTTTGATCGGTCCTCTCTTGGAGACATTAGGCATAATGTTCCCTAAGTTATATACCTTGCATTAATTAATCAAGACTCCTTTGAACATCCTTTGTATGTTGCACTTTACATTTGTTATATGGACACCTTGCATAACACAATTTGCATGCTTGTGGAGCCGTCACATCTATTCATGAGCTCCACACATACAAAGTTTTACTTGTCTTGTGAAGCTCGAAAGACCATTTTCCTCTTTGTGTGGCACCTTATTGAAGTTATCAGTAGGTATAACTTTGGTATGGTTGAGCGGGAAGCCCATTCTGAGGGATGAATTTACCCATAGCCACCTACATGTGTGTGATTGCATACCATCCATGAGTGTATGTTTCTCACCCTTTAAGGAATTCTCACCAAGTGCACAACCAAAAGTTTCATTGCCTCAAAGTGAGTGTGTGCTTTTTTAGACAAACAACAATGATCTAATCCACATCGTGATGGAAAAATGGTCAAAGCTTGGTCCAATCCTTGTTCTTTCTTTTCTTTCTTTATATTTTTTTTTCTCTTTCATCTTTGTTCATGTATGCGTGGCCTTATTGCTTCCCTTTACATCATTTTCACATGTGTTCCTTTGTGCTTATGTTTGGTTTTCCATGGGATCTTGATCCTAGGGGCTTGATCACCCTTTTGATTGTTTTTGTTTCATCTTTCTAGCATTGGTTCATTGTGTAGTGTAGAAAAATGTATGTTTGGACATTTTCATGCTCATTTGGGTCTTTCTTATGGATTTTGACCTAGTTGTTCCTTGATTTAATGTTGTAATGTGGTCAACACATTCACATTAGGTCTTGGACCCTTGTGAGTCAATACAAGCATTATGATTCATTGTAGAAGTGTTGTAAAGAGTTGTAAAGTGTTATAAGAACTATAATTCACTTAAATGACCTCTTTTTATCACATACCAAGCCTTATTTCAAGGTTTTTTAACAAAATTTCACACTTTTCTAGGCTTGTCATAAATAATTTAACCCTTTCTTATGCTTAATTGGACCCTTTATACACTTATAGGACTTACTTAAATGTGTTTTTGAGAATAATCCCATTAAACATCATTTAATACACATTAATTCTTGATACTCACTTAAAATTCCTAAGTGGGACCAAGTCGCCACTAGGGGTGAATTAATCCCACTTAGCTCAAAACTCAAAATTATTTCAAAATTTTGGCAGGATATTATTTTGTAAGCCTTGAGTTTGACCTATGATGTGGTATTTTGAGGAAATTTTGTATAATCATGTATAATGTATAAATATAGGGTTTTTCCTCTCATTTCATCCTCAATTTTCCTAATCATTCATACAATTATCAAGCATTCACTTTAGCATTCTAGGCATTTTCAAGCATACATTCATTGGTGCTTCTACTTGCATATTTTCAGATTTCTACTTCAAGGGTTTGGTGAGTTGTAGCATTGCATGTTTTTCATTCATCATTTTTTTTTCATTTCATTTCATTTTCAAGGGTTTAATTAACAAACCGAGGTTTGACCAAGGCAAACCCCTATTCACTAACCCTTAACACTATTTCCCCTCTCTACATGTGTTTTGCAGGTCTTGTGTGTAGATTTTTCAAAGAGAAAGGTGTAAATTTTTTTCAACAATTTTTCAAAGTCATTCAAAGTGGTCAAATCCCTAAAAGAAGCTTTCAGAACACCTACAACTCAGATTCTATAGTATCAGATCTAGAAACCTATCAGGAACTAAAGTGTAGATCGAGAGTTGCAGATTGCACCATTGAATCTCTCAAAATATAGAAGTGAAATAAGTCACCATAAATAGTGTATTAGTCCCACTACCAGGATTGAGAAGTAGTTTCTATAGTTTTGAATACCCTTTTTTCTAAAACCTATTTTGGTAGAATTTCCTTGTAACAAGACTAAGTCGACTAGCTTGACATAAGCGTCCCAAAGGGATTCAACAGTGAATTATATAGGATTATAGAGCTCCTCTCCATCACTTTCTAGTTTCCAGGTGCACCTCTTTAGTCTCATTAATTTTTGTTAAAGCTTATTTGCATTTTTAGTTCATTTGCATATCACAGTGTGTTCTCAAACAAAGTGTATTTTCTTAGTTTTACATTAGTTTTTAATTAATTTTATCAGTTCATTTTATCTAGGGCATTCCTCTTAGAAAAATTTAAATCATATTTGCATTGGAATCTCAAGGACATATTATCGAGTGAGCCATTAAGGTTTTTGGGATTTCTTTCTCCTTTTACGTGCAAAACCCTAGAAGTGTAAGAGAGTCCCCCTATCCTAACAATACTTGGTTCACATTGGAACCCCTCTTGGTGCATGATTGTCTAATTTAGTGTGAGTTTGAAGTAGGTTCATCCTCTCATCAAAGTGGGGGATAAATGTAGTGTTGAAAAAAGGGTCCTTTGACATTTTTCATACTTGTTTGAGTCCTTATCAATTTTTGCTTAATTTTGCCTTGATTTACTGTTGTAATATGGATAAAAAAATTCACATTAGTCCTTGGGCCCTTGTTAACTAGAAGTATTCAAGTGGTACCTGAAGTTTTTTAAAGTATTGCAACACACTTTCACACTTTTCTAGGTTCTTGTTAATAAAATAACCTCTTTTCATGATTTAACAAGCCTTTTTTCAAAGTGTTGTATTTTTTTGTAACACACTTTCACAATTTTCTAGGTTTTTCATTAATAATTGGGATTTCTTATGCTTTAATTGGCCCCATTTTGTGTTCGCAAGCCTTAATTATGTGCATTTTGGAGAATAATCTAAACAAACATCATTAAAAATATCAAAATCCTAAAACCCACCTTAAATGCCTAAGGTGGGACTCATTTGCCATTTTGGACGAAGGAGTCCCCTTTAACTCAAATTTCAAATTTAATTCAAAATTTTGGAAAGTTTTTATTCTCCAAGATCTAAGGTCGGCTTGTGAAGTAATTTTGGGAATTATTACAGAATTGAGTATAAATACAAGCTTCTTTCTCTCATTTTCATCCCAAGCATTCAAGTATTTATACCGAGTAAATTTTACAAGTTTTCATGCATATAGTTCACATGAGAATTTGAGCATTCATAAAAGAATTCAAGGAATTCCTAGAGTAGGTTATCAATCATTCAAGAGCTCCTTCAAGTGTCTTCCATCATGTTAAATACTTCTTGCATGATGTTGTTTTAGAGCTAACAATTGTGGTGTAGGATTTGTAAGCATTGCATTCAAGATCCATCAACATGAAGCTAGAGTTCAAGTATACACCCATTGGAGCCATTATCTACATGCTTGAAACACCTTATTTCTAGGGTTTGGTGAGTTCCAACATTATTATTTTTTCATTCATAATTCTCCATTCTCTTTCATTTCATTTCTAGGGTTTAATTACCAACAAGAGGTTTGACCAAGGAAAACCCCTATTCACTAAACCCCACAACTTTTTTCCCTCTTCTTGTGTGTGATTTGTAGGGATAGGTTAAAAATTTACCAAGAAGTTAAGATTATAAAATTGATCAAAGAAAGTAAAATATTTCAAAGTCCTAAGAGAAGATTGGAGAAGATCTACAGGCTGAATTTTGCAGTTTTGGACCTGAAAACCTGTCGAGAAGAACATAATAGACTAAGGGATATAGTTTCTTGTTTTGAATTTCTATAAATCCAAAAGTGGACTTATTTTCCACTATTGGAGAATGAGTCCCACTACCCAAGCTCAAACAATAATTTCATAGATCTGAGTACCCATTTGTCTAAAATCTATTCCTGCACATTTTCTAGAAAACTGGACTAACTCGCCCAACTTGGTGTATGAGTCCCAGTTGGCATCAATAGTGGTTTTTTTAGGATTCTAGAGCTCCATCCTACCTTCCTCATCTTCCTATGTGCACATCTCTAATTTCACAATTTTCTATTTTATTTTACTTGCATTGTTAGGTCATTTAGTATTAGTTTGCATATCACACTGTGTTTTCAAACATCTTGCATTTTCTAAGTGTACAATTGGTGGTGAACCCTAATTTGTTGTTATCCTTTCCCTATAACTCTCCCTTCATCATATTTCAATCTCCTTTGCATTAAAATATCAAAAGTCTTTTCTTGAGTAAATAAGTGTTGTTTTGTCGCTCTCCATTTAGGTCCAAAACCCTAGAAGTGGAAGAGAGCAAAAAATAATTTTATCCAAGTGAATAAAAAATTCAATATCATTCCCATGGACATGATGGTATTAGAAAAATTAATTTCTATTAGATTACACAGGATAGGGCTCTCTGAGAGGTCGAGGATCCTCCAATGCTATAACATAATCATTTAATAGTTTTTGTAAAATAGAAGAATAATATTTAATTAATTTAGTGAAATGTGTATTGTACTTGAGGCCTCTATCATTATATGCAGCGACTACATTCGTAACATATTTTTCTATTCCTAAAATTGATACTATAGATCTTCCTTTGTGATAGGATGATGAGGAAGATCCCCCGAACTGAACAATTGTATGTCGATACTCCCACAATGCCATTCACAGATGTGTGAAAGAAGGATAATTCATTAAGGAAAAAATTTCCTATCAAGATTGTTGTAGGTTGCATATGAACACCTTCTACACATCTAATTCGGGTAGTGGGTAAGATATTTGTGAAAAGAGTGCTTGGTATTGAGTGTTGAAATCGATAATATTCTTATGCTTTCCATACATACATGGGACAAGACCCAAGAAGGTCATATTCAAAATGATGTTAGCTTAGAACTATTGGAGAAATTGATTAATAATCTATCTAATGAGAATATATAGAGTTGGAAGGAAAAGAACAATACCATTCTAGTGTTGTGTCTTTCAGATATCAAGGAACTAATTTACCCATCAGAGCATCATGGTGAAAGAAGTTTGTACACATCGTGTTGAAAGTTGACACATATGTTTGGGGGTCTCCTTTACCACCGTACTTCTAGAATTAAGGAATTTCAATCCCTTGAGGGAAGGGAGTGTTCAAAATTGTTACCAGCAAAGGACTATGTTGAAAGAAATGTTGAAAGATAGGTTGGGTAGAGTATTAGGTTAGGCTCACTAGCTAGTTCTACATTTGACCTATATTTTGCAATAGGGCATTCAAAATAGGGTCAGATGAAGACATAAGACTAGTAGATCCACCACCACATCCACCACCAAGACCATTTCCAGAGCCACCACTAGGGCCACCATCGCGACGGCCACCAGAGCCACCGTCGTGACCACCATTGGAGCCACTACCATGACCACCAGACATACTAGAACCACCAACCTCCATTTTGTTGTAAATCCCACTAGGAAGGACATAGCCACCCTTAGGAGGAAGAATATTGAATCCAAGGGATACTCTACTCACTTTTTCAGTAGGAGGCGGATCAAGAATGGAGATATTGATGGAAGGGCCCATTTCAGCTAAGAATACTAATGTCATAGGCATCAAAATACCAATTTTTATTTCATAAGTTTTGAGCACATGACCTGGGGTAATATTTGACCTAGGGTTGTAGAAAGGGATGTATTATTCCATTAAATTAGTAAGGTCTCAAAGAAACTCTATGCTTGTCTAATCATTTTCTAGCATGTATTTGATCTCATTAACAACCCTAATGGGCCTAGCCATGCTTTTCTCTCTCCCTAAGTGATTTATAGGATCCAATAGCCTCTTATATAGAGACAAGAGGTTCTCTATAGGAATAGGGATGACCTTCACTCTCATCTAGAGGAGGAGCTAAAGGAAAGACAAAAGGAGTAGGTGCTTGATTTGTTTCATTGAAGAAACTCATCTCTACCGCCAATATCATCTCCTAGGAGGCAAGAGCCGAAGTGACCCTCAAAAATTCCATCTTTAAGTTTCTTTTTCACACACTCAGGACTAACAATGTATCTAAAATTCATAGACTGAGTTGTGAATCTCATCAAGCATCACAACACACAAGTCCCTAGCCTACGTAGACATGAGATAAAGAACCTCAACACAAAGAAATAGATATTACAAGTTTCATATCAGGTTCACAAAAATGTAAAGGAGGGGGACCGACTGCTCAACACCCCAAGTCATGGGAGGGTCTAAGACAATTAGCTGCCTTGATCTACCTTGTGAAAATGATTTTCTAAGATAATTTTGATGTTTCAAAAGGGGTGAATAGGAAGGAAAACTGATTTTTCACTATCCTTTTATCAATCTGTGAGTTCAAAAAACTAAGTGAGAAAATTCCTAATCTTGGACTATAAAGTAGGTATCTCTATACCAAAGGACTCTAGCATAGAATACATACAGTAGCATAGTGCGCTACCATCTTCACCAAGTGTTGGAATTTGTATAGATAGAGGGTATAAGATACAGTAAAAGCTTAACAAGGAATTCACTAACTACCTAATAAGTATAGAATGTGGTGAAAAAAAAACATAAAGCAACTAAACTATTAAAATGAGAAGAAGAATAGGTTAACTTAAGATATATAATTTTACAAGAGAAAAGGTGGAAAAAATAAAACTTATGGTTGGTCAATCTTCTCACAAGCTCTACACATACACTGTACCTAGACAGAACAAAATGGGGAAAAATATTGGGGCTATTTCAGGGCTTGCTATAGTCAAACCCCTGTTTGAATTGTCCCAACTCCATGGACAACAAAAATAGCCACAATGGATAAAATATGATAAAGAAAGTATTGAAATCAAGTACTACCAAGAAATGCTAACAATAATGTTCTATGAAAATAAAATAACGATGATAAATAAAATGGATATTACCTCCCCAACAATATTCCATCAAGCACATGAAGGGATATGTGAGCTCTCAAGCTCGTGACTACTACCAATGTCACAACAACAAGAGGAGAAATACCAACAAAGTGTCAACTTGGAGCTTCAATAATGGAGAAAGTGTTGTGAACTGCTCAAGAAGTATGTAGAAACATGATGTGAGATTGAAGAAGCATAATTGAATGGAGAAGATAGTATTTTTAGGATGAATAGAAGCCCAAAGGAGCCATTAAAAGTTGGTAAAGGGAGCAATGGTGTTACACTTCATAGCCAATGGAGAAGTGTATTTCCTTTGTAGATTCTACAAGGGGGGATCTTTTCAAGATGGCTACGCACCACTCAAACATCTACGTTCTATGCTAGCATCCCGAATAAAAATTCTCCAACTAACACTACAAACAACCACCAAGTAGGTGGAAAGCAGATGGATGAGGTGGAATAGCATCTTTGGGTCTAGTTTTTCTAAGGTAAGGAGTTTAAATGGGTAATTTTCAAGGGGTAAAAATTCACTCCATTACAATATATATGTGTGTGTGTGTGTTATTCAAATTACTTAATCTCCAAGCAAAAAATATTATAAATAGAAGCTCTATTTTTAAAGCCACCCTTTATAATGTAGTTAATATTCCATTGAAAGAATAAGACACCACTAATAAATAAAATATATTCAAATATGTTAATGAAAAATAAAATATGGTAAATAATTTTTAATATGTATCTAGAATTATTATTATTTTCTTCATACTCAATGGGAATTATTTTCAATCTTTAAATACCTACTTAAGAAATAATGAAGAAAAATTCATAAAAGAGTGACCTAATAAAGCTTCAAATATTATATATACGATCAAGACAAAAATCAATATAAAAATGGACGCATGTGTAAATTTACAAATAAGAGAGACAATGAGAAGAATTTATATTGTCAAATCTTGATGGCATTCACTCCCTTGCAGAAACCCTAAAAACCATCTAATTAGAGTTAACAAGTGGAGAGGGGAGGTTATGTTGTAAAAAGCTGACACAACCTTTGTAGAGGTAAAAAAACTTGTTGCAAGTTGAATCTTTGTGTAAGGGGACACAAAAATTCTACAAGGTTCAAACACTATGTTGCAAGAAATAAACCTAAGTTGTAGGTAACACTCTATTGCTATAGGCACATAAATGATGTTGCGGATGTCTAGTCAGAAGCTATAGGAACAAAAAATGTATATACTATAGGTTCTTGACCACATAATACCCAAATCATAAAACACTTCAATATTCACATAGAAAATAACCCTTTTAGAGCAACAAATTCATCGCAAATTACCATTCACAATAATACAACAAATAAAAGAACAAATAAACAAATAAAAAGGAAAATTTAATTTTATTTAACTCAAAAAATGCAATCATTTACAATCATTTATAGGTGATGAAACAAATCATAGATCCCTCTACTTTCCTCTTTCCTCCTCTTGGATTTCTAAATGCACCTTTATTCTTATATGTCTTTTTTTCCCTATTTTATGGCTATTTCTTATGTTATTCCTTTTACATCCTCTTTATTCTTCTCTTCTCTTTGATCTCTTATCTTATATTATTTTTCTTACTTTGACTTCAAAAATACCAAAATCTAGAAACTTCTTCCCAAAATATTACTTAAAATTTGGTGCAACATATAGTAATTCGTCATTTATACCCAAATACATGGGCATGTGCAAGATCATGATGGGCCAAAAAGTGGTGATATGATGGGTATGTGTAGGGTATGTGGCTGACGAATTTTTTTTTACCCAAAATTGATGAAATGAAAAGGGTTTTTAAAGGAGATTCTCAGCTTTGCACCAATATAAATTATGCTTTACTTTGCATTTAATAAATTATTATTATTCATTTTCTATTTGAATTACAACAAAAGCCCTAATTGATAGGAAGATTGAAAAACATGTATAGCTTTCAAACGTTATCACATTTTTTGAATTCAAAACATGTGTCACATTCTATGCTTCACATACTATAGGATTAAAAAAAAAAAATTCATGAAGTTTTGACCAAGTTAAGGTGGCCAGACATACAAGTTTTATATTTTTTAAAAGTTGTAATAAAAAAATCATAATTAATTATTTACTTAGACAAAAATTACAAAAAATATACATCACATCCAAGCATGAGTCATCTACTTATATATAAAACCTTATAAAAAAATATCATCATTTTATTGTGGTTAGGGTGGTAAGACAGACACCTACTTCTTATTTTTTCCCTAAAATTTAAGTACTTATTCTTACATATTTTTCAAATAATATAGATAACTTATTCAATTTTTTACGTCAAGTTTCCTAACTCTTATTTTTTTGAATTTTTTGCCACTTAAGGGACTATTTTTTCCATGATGATCCTACACATACCCACCTATATTTTGAATTCAAAGTACCACTCAAACCTCTTCCTCTCAATCTTTTCATGTTGATATTCGTAAATGAGCAAGAAGATAGGTATTTGCTACACCAAAAGATAAAATAAATTAAAATTCAAACTACAATAAACACGTATGGTGGTGGCCAAAAGAAAAATTAAATATACAAAAAGGGCTCAAATATGATTCCCCTAAATCAAATCTCTATATTTTAGCAAAATAAATTAATATTTTAATTGATAAGATATATACCAAAAAAGGTCCCCTTAACTTGGCCATGATTTAATGCTATAATATGTCTAACATATCCACATTAGGTCTTGGGCCCTTGTGAACTAAATTAGCATATTGGTGCCTTGTTTGAAGTGTTATAAAGTGTTGAAACACACTTTCACACTTTTCTAGGTTTCTCATTAATAATTGGGATTTCTTTTGCTTTAATTGGCCCTATTTTATGTCCATAAGCCTCATTTAATGCATCTTTGCAAGGTTAATCCTAACACAAATCAATACCCAATCATAATTCAAGTGTTTTTAGGTTGTATGGCTCAAATTTAGTGATTTGGGACTCATTTTCCACCTTGAACAAATGAGTCCCACCTATATTTTTAGGTCTCAAACCTAGTTTCACACCTTTCTAAGTATCTTTAAAAATGGTCCCAAAAATTAGGCCTGGTGGGACTCATTCACCACCTTGGGTGAATGAGTTTCGTGTGGCCAAAAATTAATATTAATTTAATTTTTTGGTAGGATTTTATCCTCCTATATTTGATGTTGTCTTGTAGTGTTCTAATTTCAAGAATTATTGCATAATTGGGTATAATTACAAGGTTATTTCTCTCAGTTTAACCCCAAGCATTCAAGTATTCATCCTTATAGAAAATTTGAATTCACAATTGTTTACAGGAGCATTCAGGAACATTCAAGGGTAGATTATCAAGCATTTTAGAGCATTATTCAAGCATAAAGAATCATGTCAAATATTTCCTGGATCATGTTTTCTTTGGAGCTAACAATTGTGATGTAAGGTTTTATGATTCAAGAAAGAATTTCATTCAAGATCTATCACCTTCAAGGAAGAAGCAAGATATACATCCATTTTCCATCTCACACATGTTCGTAACATATTATTGATAGGGGTTGGTGAGTTCCAACATCATATTTTGTTCATTCATTATTCTCTAATACTATTTCATTTTATTTCAAGGTTTGATTACCAAAATGGGGCTTGACCAAGGAAAACCCCTGTCCACTAACCCAAAAAAAATAAAAATTCCTTTGTGAGAAATTTGTAGGTCTATGATGTAGATTTATTAAGGGGCAATATTGGAGAAAATTTCTCAACTCATTCAAAGTTGTCAAAGTTGTCATCAAGCCTTGAAGAACATTGGAGAACACTTACAGGTTGAAAATGAGGGTTTCAGATCCAAAAATCAATTAGAAGGATAGAGCAAACAAAGAAGAGCAAGATTAGACTTTGAAGCTTCAAAAACCCTAACTAGACTGATTCACCACTTCTGGTGAATGAGTCCTAGTTTTAGTCAAAATTCAATTTTTTGCAGATTCAAATACCCATTTGAAAAATTCCTATTCCAACATAGAAACCTAGATTTTGGACTAATTCACCCAACTTGATTAATGAGTCCCACTTAGCATTAAATTCATATTTTCTAGTGTTTCAAAGCTCCACCCAACCATCTCCAGATTTCCAAGTGCACACATTCTTTTTTGTAGTTTTTTTTCTTGTTTCATTTACATTTATAGGTAATTTTGTAGGTCATTGCATTGAATTGGGTTTTAGTGTTGAATCTTTCATTTGATTAGTCTTTCCAAGTTCTTACTTGGTGGTGAACCCCTCATTAGTTTTCATTCAAACCCTAGGACAACCCTCTAGCAAGATATCTTTCTCCTTTGCATTGAGATCTCTAGGGTTATCCTTCAATGAAATGGGAGAAGTGGGTGCACTCTATATCCTAAAGCCATATGATAGCACCATACCACATTTTCAACATTTCATATATATATATATATATATATATAAAATTCTTAATATCTATTTGTAGTTGGTATTGTGTTTCTAAATGTGTTAGCTAACAATTTTTAAATATTTAAAGATAAAAATAACAGAAATTTATATTTAAAATAAATTTATGGAGAATTAGTTTCATAAAGATTCAAAAATAATAAATCTCACAAAACTAAGTCAATTAGTATATATATATATATATATATATATATATATATATTAAGGAGAGGACCGAATCCCATACATTAAAAAGAGTCCATCCAATAAAAAAATATAGAAAAATGAAATAACATAAAAATATTCCACTAGCTAGCCACTAGCCCAAACCAACCACCATAAATAATACTAAAAGAGAATAGTAACAAGACAAAACTAAAAATCCTAAAAAAAACAAACTCAAGAGCTTGAGTAAGGAATCTCATTCCTTACTCATAGTAATGATGGTTCCATCCCATTTTAAAACTCCAATGAATAGTTGTTCATTATACATTTTCTCCATATTCTAGGAGACTTGCACATCCTCAACCTTTTCCTGTTGATTCTTATGCTTGTTAAGCTCATATTGAATTGTAAGGAATCAATTGCATGCCTTTTCATAATACCCTCAATAATTTTTACCAACTCATTCATAGCCTTCTCCATTTTGATAATCTTGCAGTGATATAATATTATAGTCTCATACATGTTTTTTTCTAGTTATCTTTCCAAATTTCAAATTGCATAAATATATTATATAGATCATCTAGCTTGTTGTCTCTAATATGTAGATATGCAATCTCTACATAATATATATCTAATGGGTCCCCTTTGTTATCCTCTTAGTTTCCTCAATATTGATATCCATCTCCTTTCCACTATTGTTCATCTCCTCATAATTATTATTCATCTTATTATTAGCATTCAAAGTATCCACTTTTTTAGATGAATGAGATATACAATATTCAATTGCATGAGGTGGATACTCAATTCAAACATTCTTAGTATGCATCTATTCCTCATATTTAGACAATGAATGAAAATCATGCTCATCCCCTTTATCAACTAAATAAATTTCCTGCTTATTAGAAGTTAGATTTCCAACAAAATATTTTTCCAACCTAGTAGAATTTTCACTAGAGTGAATAGACTTCTCCTCCCTAGCATTCTCATCATCAAATATATCAAATTTTGAATCAATGATAAGATTGGTTTCAATGTTGAATTTATTTTATCCTTGTTAAATTTGGTCTTGCAAGGGGATTTCATGTCATTATCCTTAAAAGATATAAGGATATCCTCAAGGGGTACTTCTTATACCTTCTTCCCTTCCCTTCCTTTAATAATTGAGTCTAAGAGAGTATCATCATAGATAGGAGTGGGATTACTATTCTTCCTCTTAGAATTAGGGATTTAAGGAGAAGGACCAAGACTCATGTTCCTTGTCACCTTTGAAGAGGTAAGATTTTAAATTCCCCTTGTAGTGTAGAAAATTGTATGGTCTTCTTAGAGATGGTACGATTTCACACTTAATTTGGACCTATTTTAGTGCCCCTTCATTCATGACCCTTAATCTATATCCTGAGGCTTATTTTAGTTGAAATCTCAACAAAATCAACAAAGGGATTCAATTTTCTAACAACTAGATATTTACTCACCATGTAAAGCTAGGGTGGGGCTCATACGCCACCTTCGGTGTATGATTCCCCCTAGTTGTGACCCATACACCATAGCTGGCATATGAGTCTCGTGTGGCCCCTTTTTGGGGTTTGAGCAAGAAATTAATGTTTTTAATTCATTTTTTTAGTTAATGTCAATATTTGGGATCTAATAAATGGAAAATTAGATGAAGTGCCTATATGGAAAAAGGTTTCAAATCATTATTTCACCTAGAAAGATTGATTCAAGATCTAAGAATTAACAAGTACTCAAGCATACTATCACAATAGCATTCAAGAACAAAGAGGAAGAAAAGTTGAGGTCTTGGAGCAGGATTATATGTTTTTGTAGGTCTTCAAGATCATCTTCATTCAAGATCTAATATTGTCAAGGATTGATGATGGTTTCCTATGGTGAATCATAATGGATTGTAGATTGGGGAGATGCAACTAGCCATCAATCCAAGCCTAATGACTTATTTCCTAAGTGATTTTGTCCTCCATTATCACTCTAATTTCTGCCTAAAGGAAGGTAAATGCATTATTATGGCTTATTAGGGTGATTAGAGATCTCCCAAAGTGATTCATCATCTATATATTTCATTCATGCATATTATTTTTTTTCATTTTAGATCCTCTAATCTTAGATGCACTTAAGATTAGGGCTTGCACTCATATTTAATTTCAATATTTATCATTTCTATCAACGTTTAATTACCAAACTAGGGGTTTGACCAAGGAAAACCCCCATAAGAAAATCAATAGAATATTCTATTTTATAGGATTTGTAACAAGTTGAGATCCAAAAGTATAGTTGGGAAGGAAGATAAGAGATAGGAGAACATATTCATATCTTAATTTTTTTTAAAGTAGAATGGGAATGATATGCCACTTGTGGCATAGGAGTCCAAGTATAGCACTTTTTTTTGGATTTCATAGGATTCAGACTTGTCACTATGAAATTCTAGTTTCTACCCAAAAAACCTAAACTAGGTCTAAATTAGTGATAGTAAATTTCCACGATCCATGTAGAATATTGCTAAAATTTCTGGATTAGATTGTGTCTAAAGTTTTTGCATCAATGTTTCAAATCACACTTCATGATTCATCATCAAGATAAGAGAGCACAACCATAAAATGATGCAAAATATTTAGACACAATCTAATCCAAAAAATTTAAGCAATTGTGGACAATGGAAATGGAGTGCACAACTTCCTTTATTCACACTAAAGAGGGGAATGAAGGAAGATGTATCCGATTTCACAATGTTAACACTCAAGAACAAACCCTTGAGATTCCAATGCAAAGGAGATTGAAATATGTCAAAGGGGAATGTCCTTAAGGTTGGAAATTGATAAAAGAGATTGACTATTAATGCAAAACTAAGAAAATGCAAAGTGTTTGAAAACATATTGTGATATGCAAAATGACCAAGAAATGCAAACAAATTGTAACATAAAATTATGAAATTAAATGTGTGAACCTAGAGATTGGAAAGGGATGAAATGGATCTTTGGAATCCTAAAGAATTCACTATTGAAGCCTACTGGGACTCATAAGCCAATCTTGGTGACTTAGTCTAGTTTTGGGAAGATTCTGCAAGAACAGGTTTCAGACAACTAGGTACTTAGAACTGCAAAATATCTATTTTGGACCTAAAAATGGGACTCATACACCATTGATGGCATATTAGTCCACTTCCAGATTTTGGGAAATTCAAAAGTGGAATTTGTAGCCCCTGGTCTGCACTTTTGCTCCTGATAGGTTTTCGGATCTAAAACTACAAAATTTAGCATATAGGTGTTCTCCAAGGTTCTTTTAAGTTTTTAAAAACTTTGAATGACTTTAAAAATTTGTTGACAACTTTTCCAACCT
Organism: Sequoia sempervirens; assembly: GCA_007258455.2. NCBI lineage: Eukaryota > Viridiplantae > Streptophyta > Pinopsida > Cupressales > Cupressaceae > Sequoia > Sequoia sempervirens. Next base: position 125,105,816 of record VDFB02270651.1, on the reverse strand, counting down.
TGATCTTTGAAAAATATACAAACAAGACTTGTAAAACACATGCAAAGATAGGGAAAAATTGTTGAGGGTTAGTGAATAAGGGTTTTCCTTGGTCAAACCCTCGTTTGGTAATTAAACCCTTGAAAATGAAATGAAATGAAATATGGAAAGAGAATGATGAATGAACACCATGTAATGCTACAACTCACCAAACCCTTCAAGTAGAAATCTAAAGACATGCAAATAATAGCTCTAAAGTGCTTGAATGCTTTTGTATACAAAATGCTTGAATGCTAAATCACTTGATTACTTGATTAGAAAATTAGAAGGGGTGAAATGAGTTGAAAAACCTTATATTTACTTGATTATGCAATATTTCCCAAAAATAACACATCAGAGGTTGACCTTAGGTCTTATAAAATAATAAACCGCCTAAAATTTTGAAATTATTTTGATTTTTGTGCTAAAGCGGACTCATTCGTCCCTAGTGGTGAATGGGTCTCACTTAGAAATTTTATGTGTGTCAAAAATTAAGTATTTTAAATGAGATTTGTCAGGATTATTTTCAAAAATACACTTAAGGCCTGTAACTATTAAATTGAGCCAATTAAAGCATATGAAAGGTCCAATTACTGATCACAAGCCTAGAAAAGGATGAAATGTTTTTACAACACTTTACAACACTTTGAAATAAGGCTTGGTAAATGATAAAAAGAAATTGTTTATGTGAAAATATATTAATAAGACCCTAGAAAAGAGTGAAAGTGTGTTACAACACTTCACAACACTTAAGTAAGGTACCAATTGAATTCTTTTAGTTCACAAGGGCCCTAGACCTAATGTGAATGTGTTATCCACATTACAACATTAAATAAAGGCACAATTAAGCCAAAGTTACAAGGAGGACCTAAACGAGAGAGAAAAGTAGAAGGCTTACTTTTTCGATGTCCACAACAATATAGGACTAAATTTCCCAACCTAGAATATGAGTCCCAATATGCATTAAATGTTAGTATTGTTTGGATATCAGACCCTCATTCAAGCCTCTTTAGTTTCTAGGTGCACCTCTGTACTTTCTAAATTTACTGTAATGATTTGAATTCATTTTTAGGTTATTTACTTAAGTCTTGCATATCATTTACATTTCCCATCTTTCCAATCCCTAACTTGGTGATGAACCCCCTTTTAGTCCTCAATCACACCCTAGGACACCTTATTGCAGATCTTTTTCCCTCATTCCATCCGTAGATTGAGATTTCCAAGGTTTTCTTATGTGAAGCTTGAAGGAAATCAGTTGTTGTATCTCCTAAAACATAAAGCGCAAATTTTCAAGGTTTCATTTTGGTGAAATTTACCTTTAGAATACCTTCTCTTTTGATTTGGAGTGCATCATAGTCCTAGATTTAGCTTGTGTTAAATTTTCATTAGGTATTGCATTAGTTAATTTGCACATAGGGTTTTAAAATCTTCCATTAGTGAAAGTGTATATAGGTTGCATTTTTGCATCTTGCATCATTGAATTTCACTTGAAAAGTGTAATTCCATTTAGTCCCTAGAAATCATTCAAACTAGAAAACTTAAAATTCAGTCAAAATTTACTGGAGTTTGTGTAAAACCCTAATTTGGGACTCATACACCCCTATGGGCGATTTAGTCCCAATACAGGTGGTTTTTCCTAATTTTTGGGTATTTTGTGTGGACTATTTTGAAACATTTTAATCCTTAGAAAACCTTGATTGGGAATCATATGCCCCTTTTGGTGATTTATTCATGTTTCAGATCTTAAACTACATTCTTCAATGTTGAAAACTTGGTTTCTATGTTTCCTTTGTTTGTCATTAGATTTTTGTTTCAATTTACTGAGTTTTTGTTTCATGCATTTCATTACATCTACCTTAATTTAGATTCATTTCAATTGTGGATAAAATTACATTATTTTACTTTTCATTTTTAGTATTAGTTCATAGTGTTAAATTACATTTGGCATTCATTTGAAAGAAAAACCAAAAATACCTATAAATCGATGAACCACTTGGAGAAAGCATAGTTATTTGAGTATGCCAATTTTCTTTTTCTAAGTTAACCTAACCCTTAAGCCTTTTAGTAGTGATGACTTTTACATTTTAGATGAATCCCTTCAAGAATTCATCTCATAAGGGTCATTCACAAACACTTGCTATAACAAACCAAAACAAAGATAAGTTAATGTGATTCAACCTCAACTTATCCTTTACCCACCTTGAACCAAACCTAAAACCCAAAACACACTTTTTTTCACCCTTGAACCACCTAAGAATAATGTTTCTAAGAGATCAAGTTATAATACCATTTCTCATACATATAACACTAGAAACAATCCACAACCAAGAAAAATAATTTCAACATATTTAACTTTTCCTCAACCTATCTTGCCTAGTGCTCCCCATTTTCCTTCACATAGTGTGAAGGAGTATGATCTTTTTGAACAACTTAAGAATAATCCGTGAAAGATATCCCTATAGGAAGTAATTCAAAATTCACCTAACTATCACACAATGATTCAAATAGCCTTGCAATAAATTATGGTTCCCTCTAATACAATTGCAAGTGAAGTAGCAACTCTAGTTCAAGGAATGAATACAGTTAACATAGACATTATCTTTCATCAACTTGAGCTATATCCCTAGGAGATGAGAAAGAAAAATGATTCTTTCATGATAATAGCTAGATTCAATAGGATAGGAATAAAAATAACCCTTGTTGATAATGTCTCTACTCTTAATGTGTGTAATGTGAACCTTTTAGATAGACTTAGCATGGATAAATCAAGAATTGAGCCTAATTGCTTATCGATTTGAGGATTTGAAAATGTAGGAAAATAACCACTTGGCATGTAATTAGGGTATGTGCAAGATCATCATGGAAAAAACAGGCCCTTAAGTGGCAAAAAATTCAGAAAAATCAGAGTTACGCAACTTGACGTAAAAATTTGAATAAGTTATCTATATTATTTCAAAAATATGTAAGAAGAGAATATGTAGTAAATTGAATTTAGTTTCTAAACTACTAGGTTTTTTTAAAAAAAAAATCTATTTGGTGAAAATTTGAAATTTTAATGCAGTGGTACTTCAATTCTAGGGAAAAAATAAGAAGTAGGTGTCTGTATGACCACCCTAACCACAATAAAATGATAATATTTTGTTTATAAGATTTTAGATATAAGTAGAGGACTCATGCCCCAATGTGATGCATATTTTTTTAAATTTTTTTCCAAGTAAATAATTAATTATGAATTTTTTATTACAACTTTTTAAAAAATATGAAAACTTGTATGTCTGACCACCTTAACTTGGTCAAAAGTTCATGAAATTACTTTTTTCTTTTTTTAATCCTATAGTAATTTGAATATAAAATGAATAATAAGTACTTATTAAATTCAAAGTAAAGCCTAAGTTATATCGGTGGAAAGTTGGGAATCTCTTTTAAAAACCCTTTTCATTTCATCAATTTTGGGTAAAAAAAATAGATGTCAGCCACATACCCATCAAATTGCCACTTTTTGGCCCATCATGATCCTGCACATACCCATTAGTTTTCCTATTACAGTTGGAAAGGATAACTTACAAAATCCTATTCATGTTATGCCTCATGATATTTCATACAATCTCCTTTTAGGAAGACCTTGAATCCATGAGATGCATGTGGTGCATTCAACTCTTCATCGTATCATGAAGTATGTCTATAAGAATAAAGTGTACCAATTTGAAATAGACCCTGAGCTTGAAAGTTGCTTATAAGTTGGAAAAGGAATACCAAATCCTCTAAACACATTAATTCCAACTTCAAACATAGAATCAGAAAGAAAAGAAACATGAGATAGAAAAAGTGATGAAGTTATTGGAAGATGATTGGGGTTCTTTAGACTTCACACCAAAATTTATGGGAGAATACAAAATTAGAAGAAAAGAAATTGAAAAACAAAAGCAACCAATGGTAATTTCAATGCAAAACTTAGAAGAAAACTCACAAGCATCTACCTCATCTACTCTAGAAGAAGACACAAGCTATACAACAAAATTTGATGAGAAAGAGTATCAAAAACCACCAAACCCAAAATAAATGGAGAAAATTTATGGAAAAGGTTATGAGGTTATGAAACAACTTGGATATAATGGAAAATGATGTGGAAGGAAAGAGAAAGGCATATGTGTTCCTATAGATCCTAACACACAAGAAGAAAAAAGTGGTTTCAAATATTTCCCTTCTAAGATAACACAAGCAGCTAAAAGAGCCTCCTTAAACATCAACACCATCATGTGTAACCCTAAAAAAACTCTCACCTTGAAGCATCCTGAATTGATTGATACAACTTTTGAAGAATTGTTGGAATACTTTGAAGATGATGAATCCTTGAAAGAAAGGATTTTATGACAAGCCATTTACTCCTAAAAATAAATGGGATACATTTGATGATGTTAGTGCTAAGAAAGAAGACAGAGAAAAGGAAAGTAATGAGATTGATAAGGACAACGAAGAATACAACCATGAATTTATGAAACAAAGTGCACTTACTTTCAGGGATAGAATTGGCATACAAATGGATATTAACAATGAGGAGAAAGTTATTAAGATAGGAAAGTGGCTCGATGAAGATGAACAAGAATACTATGCAACTTTACTTCTTGACTTTACTAAACTTTTTTCTTGGACTTATTCAGATATGCCAAAAATTGATGCTAAGATCTAGTGACACACAACATAGTCCTTGTTAAAAATGCTAAAAAAGTTAGAAAAAAGACATAAAAGATGAATCCTAAGAGAGCCTTATTGGTTAAGGCTGAGATTGAGAAACTTCTCAAAGCTAGTTTTATATGCCCTATAGATTATTCTCCTTGGATCTTGAGCATTGTTGTAGTCACAAAACAAGATAATCATATTAGGACATGTACAAAATTTCATGATTTAAATAAAGCATCTTTAAAAGATGACTTTCCCCTTCCTAATATTGACATGGTAGTGGAATTAAAAATGGGACATGCTTTATTATCATTTGTGGATGGATTATCTAGATATAATTAAATCTTCATCAACCCTCAAGATCAATACAAAACAACATTTACTACAGCTTGAGGAACATTTTGTTGGGTATTCATTCCTTTTGGATTGAAGAATACGAGCACAACATATCAATGAGCTATGACATTGATATTCCATGATTTCATACATACGATTTTGGAATATTATGTTGATGATATTCTAGCTAAATATTTAACTTAACAAGACAATGTGACTATTCTTCAAAAAATATTTGAGTGAATGTGAAAATATACCAAGAGATTGAATCCCAAAAAGTGTGTCTTTGGTGTAGATAGTGGAAAAAATTTAAGTTTTATTTTATCTCATAGAGGCATTGAGGTGGACACAAAGAAAATTGATGCTATAGTTAACATGACACCTCCTAAAAATATTTCTCAATTCTGCACTTTACAATGAATAATTCAAGCTATTTGTCATTCTGTAGCATCCCTAGTAGACCAAACATTACCCTTTACACATATTCTAAAGAAAGAAGTTCAGTTTAATTGGAATGAGTATTGTAAACAATATTTTGAGATTTTGAAAGATAATCTTGCTACTCCACCTATTTTACAACCTACTATGCAAGATAAACCATTCATCCTATATACAATAGCATCATCGGACATGCTCTTACAACTTTGTTTGCTCAACAAGATGAAAATGGTAAAGAACATCCTATTTACTACATCAGTCAAACTCTAATTGATTATGAAACACAATACACATGATAGAAAAATAATTTTTCACTCTTGTATTCACTACTAGTAAATTGATATATTACTTATTGAATGTTGAAATACATGTGATGACGAAATTTCATCATTTAAAACATAATTTCGCTAAAATAGATTTATCATGACATTCAGCTAAGCGGATTATGTTTTTTTTTGTTTAAAAAGGGGTAAAATCTTTATTGAAACCAAGAAATTAAGAGTACATGAGAATCAAGGAACCCCAGGCTCCCACAAAGGAAAACCTAAGAACATCTAGCAAAAACAAGACCACCATCCAAAGAACCACTAGTAGCTCATCCCTCCATATCATCAGCAATGACCTTCTCTAGTTCCAGAACATACTCGGGGGATAACTGGTTCCACCCCTCAGTCCTCCAATCATCCTCATGCTCTAAAGCCCACTTAGCCAAATAGTCAGCCACCCTATTCCATTCTCTCAGAATGTGGACAAAAGACACCATTTGCAAAGTAGCACATCTCTGCAAGATCTATTGAACCACCAACATAATTTTCTAATTCACCTTAGCGACCCTTTGCTCGAGCAACATATTAATAATAATCTGTGAGTCAGATTCATAGATAATCTTATGCCAACCCAAGGTACAAGCACGCTCAATAGCCCAGAGAATTGTTAGTCCTTCCATAAGGTTGTTGGAATACTACCCCTTATGAATGGAGAATAGGAAAATGACTGAGCCTTAACAATCTCTTCCAACTCCACCAATCCTAGCAGGTCTAGGGTTACCTCTAGAGGAACCGTCAGTATTAATCGTCAATAAATCTATCGGAGGAGACACCCATTGACCAACCACCTCCACCCCCCAAACTTATGAGAGAAAAACTCCTAATAACCACTAGCCACAGTGAAATCATCCTTAGGATTCGGGCTCCAAGCCAGAATATCTTTATCCCTAAGGGAATTACATTGTCTACCAGCCAAAATATTATGCAGCACAACATAATCCTCATCCAACCCGTGAATAGGCCAATCACTTGGGTCCTTCCACCTGGCCACCTCCACCTGTCCACATGGATAAAAAATCTTAAAATCACTCACCCTTGATCAACCAATCTCCAAGAAATGATGAGACAAAGCCACTAGATTAGGGTATTGATGTAGAATGGGGGAGAAACCATCCCAAGAATTAGACCAAAAGAGATCCTCATCCCCCTATTATAAATCTAGATTAGGTCGTCCTTGATCAGTGAAGCCCCTTTCTTAAGCATTCCCCAAATAACAGAACCTTTCCCCACCAAAGGAAACCTTGGAAGCTCCTCCTTCTGAACCCCCGAGATATACTTGTGAGATAAGATCCTAGCCCATAGATAATCCTACTCCATACACCACCTCCAATAAAGCTTTGTAGCCAATGCCAACCCTACCAAGTCACCTGCTGCAATCCAAGACCCCCAAACTGCCTTGGGATACACACAACCTCGCATTTAACTAGGCTCCACTTGGATGAGGATAAGCTACCCGGCCATAGGAATTTCCTAGCCAAAGAGTCCAATTCCTTCACAAAACCAATAGGCGCCACCTGTAACATGCATCTATAAATAGGAAGAGCCTAGACCACAGACTTTAACAGCTTAACCCGACCAGCAAAAGATAACCATCAATGAGTCTAATAATTAACCTTCACATGAAACTTATCCAGAATAATGTGCCATGAATTCTTGGGAAGTCTACTAGTAGAGATATGAATACCAAGATAAGTGAAAGGGAGAGATCCAATTTGGAACCTCAAAATATGAGCAATCCTTTGTTGAATAGTCTTCAGAGTATTAAAGAAGAAGATGGAGGATTTGTCTTCATTAATCCTTTGACCAGAAGCGGCAAGGTAGATATCCAAAACCCTGTGCAAATTTGAAGCTTCTTTGATCTTGGCCAGACCCATTAAGGTTGTATCATCAATAAATTGTAGGTGCGACTAAGGAGGAAAACCATTTCCCCACCTCCATCCCTCAATATAACCAAAATCCACATGACATTTCACTAGTCTACCTAGGCCTTCCGCAAGAAGAATAAATAAATACAGAGAAAGGGGATCCCCTTGACGAAGACCCCTAGAAGCACTAAAAAGAGAGGAAGACTCCCCATTAATCAAAACCGAGAATGAAGTGGAGGTAACACAACACATAACCCATTGGATCCATTCCTCAGCAAAACCAAAATCACTAAGAATTTTTTGCAGAAAGGACCACCTTACCCTATCATAAGCCTTCACCATATCGAGCTTGATGAACATAGCCTTTTCTTTCGAGGATGCCATAGAGTGAATGGTCTCTGAAGCAATGACCACCCTATCCAGGATTTGATGATCCTCCACGAAACCACTTTGTTCTTTAGATATAAGCCCTCAAAGCCATCACTTCAGCATCTCAACAATTAGCTTGGAGATGATTTTATATACCACATTACATACAGAAATGGGTTGAAATTGGTTCAGACAATCTACCCCCTCACATTTGGGAATGAGAGCAAGAAATGTAGAGTTTAATGCTCGCAACGTCTACTTGTTTCTCATAGACTCGTGAATGACCTCCAATAGGTCCAACTTGATGATATCCCAAAAATCTTGATAAAATTCAACCAAAAAACCATCAGGACCCGGGGCTTTCCCTTTCTTCATCTGAAAAACAATAGCCTCTAATTCCTCCAATGAGATAATACTTAAAAGATGCTCATTCATTTCTCTAGAGACCAAAGAAGGAATACAAGAGAGAACTTGGATCTCCTCTGTCGAGCTCTCCTGAGAGTCCTCATGAAATAAAGAAGCAAAGAATTCTGAAGCTTCTCTAGACATATCCTGCAAAGAAGATAAATGCTAACCCCTATCATTCACCATAATAGGCATAGAATTCCCATGTCTCCTAGCTTTCACTGAATTAAAGAAGAAAGTAATGTTTCTATCACCCTCCTATAACCACTCAACATGAGCCTTCTGTTTCCAAAAAAATTCCTAACACAGTTCACATTCTTCCAAAGCTTTCTGGGCCTGGGCCTCCTCCCTTAGTAAATCCTTAGAAAGAGCAGACTCCCTTATCTCTTGAGTGATATTATCCAAATCAGCTTGAGCATCACCCTTAGCATGAAAAATATTTCCAAAGCTCTTCCTATTCCACCTTTTATGTTGATATTCTACATATTGTAGGAGTTTAGAAAAAAAATACATAGTAGTGCCAAAAGTAGGTCTTCCCCTTCTCCACCATTTAGCTATGTGCACCTGCAAAGAAGAGTCTCTTAACCACATCAGCTGGAACTTGAAAGATGGGGACCAAGTCACCTATGTTGAAGTAGCATAAAACTTAATAGGCTAGTGGTTAGAACCCCTCCAATCCAGAATATTAGAACTAGCAGACATCACTCCACCAACCCAAAAGTAGGACACCAAGAAACGGTCAAGTCTCTCAGCAATACAACTCTCCCCCAATTTCCTATTGTTCCAAGTAAACTGCCCATTCCAAGGCTTAATGTCTATCAGATTCAAAGCAAATATGCTATCACGAAAGAGGAAAGAAGATGGTTCCAATCTCACATTACCACCCTTCTCATCCAAATCAATAATAGCATTGAAATCACCCACAATAATCCAAGGGAACAAAGGAGTCAGGATCCGAACAAAACTAATATGAGACCACAATAATTGCTTACCACGAAAATCAATAGGCGCATAGATTTTTGAGAGAAGAATAGTTTCCCCCAACACCAAACTTGAGATAACCACAGAGATGGAAGACTTGGAGGACACCCACCAAAGAGGACAAATCTTCATAGGATTCCATAGGAAAGCCACTCCACCTACATTACCTTGAGCCCCAATGCACTAACAACTTCCCTTCACCCACAACTTAGGAAACAACCCAATCATACCTTCAATAGTTAGCTTAGTCTCCTGTAAAAAAAGAACATCAAGAGAATGATTTCTTAGCAATTCGCGAACAACTTTTTGTCGAGGGCCACAATTCAAGCCCCTTACATTCCAAGAAAGAAAAATAATTTTGGAGGGTTAGAAAAATGGGAATCTAGGGTCTTTACAGACCTAGAATCCACCAAAGACTCCCCCATCAACTTTATTTTCTCCAAATCCTTCTTTCTCCCAACTTTGGAGGACTTCAAAAGCACCTTTCTTTAGGTCCTTCTGAAGAATTCCCAGCGAAGGAGAAGCCTTATTGCCTTTTAATGAGCCTGCCCCCATTTTCTCCAATGGAGTGGAAATCTCCCCCTCCCCCATCTTTGTATCCACAATAGGCTCAGACCCTTCATGAACCACCAAACTCATATCTGACTCTAATTGCATAGCCCCAGTCTCCTGAGAAGATTGGTTGTACTATGGAGTAATTCCTTCTTGAACCCTCTCTGAACCACCTTGATCCAAAAACACGATTCCTAGATTCACGTCCTATTGACCAAGATCATCTAGCACCTCAAACCTATTAAAATAATCTCCTACCTATTTCTTCTTAAATGTCCTCTTTTGACCTTGATTCCTATTACAAACCTTAGCAGAAATAAATCCTCCACACCCATAGACTCACCAGGGATGGGATCCTTGCCCTTGTCAACCTTAGGATGATTGCGTGGAGGCTGAGCCGCTTGAGTCCCAAAAGGTTTAGAATTTGGGCATCTTGTCTGTAAATGGCCATATTCATGACACAGACGATAGCAGAAGGGCAACATTTCATAGTCAAGTTGTTGCACCCAAGACCATGAGCCCGCACAAATTTACAAAGAATCTGGAAGAGTGTTATTTAAATCCATTTCAACACAAATATGGGAAAAATTAATAACCTTCCTATCTTGGGTTTGCTGAGAAGGACCCACTAGTTTTCCTAGTACCGAAGCAACTCTATGCAAAATGTCATTGCACCAAAATTCCATTGGAAATTTGGGGAGATGAACCCACACTGGCACTTGATTCGGAAGCTCCTCTGAAGGATGAAAACCAACATGCTAGGGTTTGATTAATAGACCAACCTGGTTTTGAAAATAATGCCCCCCTTCAAACACTCTCTTGCCATCTTCCATGCAATTAAATGTCACCATGAAATAACTATTTTCTAACAACATTATTTGCATTTCTCCCTCCAGATTCCAAGTACAATGAGCCCACAATTCTAGAAATTGGAGCGAGACCCTCATTCCCAAAAATTTGTAGAGCATAGCATGTTTTGAAAAATACAGCTCAATATCCTCTACAATTGATTTAGGTTGAATAACCAGCACTAGCCTATCTTTGGAGCATTCCAGACATCCATTTATCTTCGGTATACGAGAACCACCAGCCAAAATGAATCCATCGTTACTTGGATTGTTTGAAAACAAGCTATTATTAAAAACCCTCGGAGACCGAGTTGGAGAAGAAGCTCCACATGCAACTCTAAAATCCAGAGGGGATTTGACCCTCGATGACTCCCCTAGATCCATGCAAAAGAAAAAATCCCAATCCTTACCAGGAAGAACAAAACCACACACCCTCACCACTTAGCCAACCAAGGCCAAAACCAAACAATTTGATCAACAACCCAGCTAAATCGGTACAAAAAATGACTATTAGCAGCAACATAGAGAAAAGAGAGCAAACAAAAAGGTTTCACCACGCCAGCACACCCCGCACACTAGTCCAAAGAAGCCCACAAGAAAAAAATGACCCCCAAAGCAAACAAAAATCCCACCCCACAACAAATCGAGAGCATATAAAGCAATAGAAGAAGGAAGAGGCAACATTCACAGAGGAGAAGACCCTCATCCAAGCTGCGCAACATCCCACATGCCCGACAGCTCCCTTCGTAGCAGCATCCGCTAAGCGAATTATGTTGTTAACTAAATTTTGCCTTAATTTTTTCTAACATAAGGAAATTAAAGGACAAGCCTTGACAAACCAATTAGTTGATGCTCATTCTCCTATAACGTTACCTAATAATGATTCATTCCCTAAGGATAATGTGTTGACAATTGAAAATAGTATGTGGGAGTTATAATTTGATGGCTCTAAGTGTAGAATAGGCTCTGGTGCAGGGATTATAATAGTCCTACTAGTAGGAAATCCTATTCCTTTGTCCCATCTCTTAAAATTCCTATGCATAAGAAACACAACAAAGTATGAAGCATTAATTGTTGGATTATGCATCGCTTTAACTATGGGAGCCTGACACATTAAGATATTTGGCAATTTGCAATTAGTCATTAAGAAATAAATAGAAGGTATCCAGCAAATCATGAAAAACTATCAACTTATAAGGATCTCACAATGAATCTGTTAGAATGATTTGATTCATATTCCATTGATAACATCAGATGAAAATATAATCAACATGTGGATGTAATGGTAAGTTTGGCTTCCCTTATATCTGCACAAGATCCTTCAAAATATTTCACATTCATCATCCATACAATTATGAAACCAACAATAGAATCTAAAGTTGAAGAAGTGTTATCAAACACCCTAGAAAGCTATAGTGAATGGTATACACCGATATTTAATTATTTAAAAGAAGGTACCTTTCTTTAGCCGACAACTAAGAATACTTAAGGCTGCCTTTGAAAACTCACATCTAGATATATAATCCTTGCTAATGTGTTATATCAAAGGTCCTTTGATGGCATTTTACTTAGATGCCTTAAACAATCCAAAATCCCCATAATAGTTGAGGAAGGTCATGTAGGTGCTTGTGGAGGCTATTTTGGAGGAAGATCATTAGTTCAAAATCTAATCCACATAGGGTACTATTAGAGACATATTAAACAAGATTTCTTTGAATATGTTAAGAAATTTCTCAAGTGTCAAGAACATAAAAATTTTGATTTACGCTCCCACTTTTGAGCTTTGTTCCCAACCTCCTATCTGGCCATTCTTAGTGTGGAGTTTGAATCTTATTGGAAAAAATTCACCTCCTTCTTCAATTGGACATACATTTATAGTTACTGCAATAGATTATTTCATGAAATGGGTAGAAACTATTCCCCTTCATTCAACAATTGTTGATGTAATATGTCATTTTATATTGGAACATAGTATTGCTCACTTTGGACTTCCTTCTACATTAATTTTAGACAATGGGGCACCACTTAAGAATAATGACATGAAGTTCTTAAAAATGTTTAACATCTAACATCATTTCTCAATGCCCTACTAACTACAATCTAATGGTCAAGTTGAATCAACTAATAAGACTCTTGAACAAATCTTATACAAAATAGTAAGCAAGAATAATAATTATTGGCACACATAGTTAACATATGCATTATGGGATTATCATACTAGTATTAGAATATCAGCTAGAAATACTCCTTATAAACATTTTTATGGTACCAAGGTGATAATTCCCTTGGAGATAAATATTCCTTCATTAAGAATAGATCTTCAAGGACTTATCGATGACAATACTTATAAAGAACAACGATTGCATCAACTTGAAATTCTCGATGAATGACACATTAACACTCTTGAGCATCTCCAATCTTATTCCATAAAATTACAACATAGTTACAATCATCATGTCATCCCTCATGCATTTACTAATGGTGTTTTCATGTTATTTGAGAATCAATGTAATGTCAATGTCGCCACGACTCAAAAAGGAAAGTTAAACCCTAATTTCTTAGGACCTTACATAATTAATGAAATTTATGGGTTTTGAGCATACACATTAATAGAAATGAATGGTACACCTCTTAAAGATCCTACTAATGTTGCAATCTTGCACCGGTACTATATCTAATCTTCTTGAATAGTGTGAGTGATAAACAATGGTGTTAGAGTTAGTAGATGATGCTCTATGTTCTCATGCATTGCTTCATTCTTGAAAAATAATCATTTGGGTGTCTTGAATACTAAATTAATTATTTAAATGAACTTTAGGTTTCATACTATTCAAGTTAATCTTGCATGTTCCATTATAGTATATCCTTATATGCATTTAATGTTCTTTAAGTAAATCTAAGCTCCATTTAATTTAGTATAACATAATTAATAATAATTTTCTATCTAAAAAAAACTAGGATAGTTTTAATTAGATCACATAAAACATGTTAGATCATAGAGACATTTATTAAATAGTCTTACTTGAAGATTATTTGATAAATCGCATTGCCATCTAACTTAAACACATAAGCATAAACAATCAAAAATAATTACCATATAATTATATATATCACAAATTTTTAAGTACATATCATCAAATATTCAATGCTAGTGTGCCTTGTGGCTACTAGATCCCTCAAGACTTGGTGATTGAATCTTCCGAGAGACATTCCTTTGAGAGATGGTAGTATTCGATTATGAACTAATAAGAGATTCCAGTGCATACTATAGGCCCCCTACTCATCCAAAAGTTGTAGCCTCCCATCCAGTGGCCTCTACGCGCTCTCGCTCTATGCAGTCTCTATTTACCTACATCCTGGAAACCTGTACACAAAGTTTCTAGACCTCTACTAGATCTTGTGATGATTGAAGGTCTTAATATGCAACCTATAGTGTCGATACAGCACCCTCAACTTGATCAACATTCCTAGTAGAGCCCTTGTATGCTCCTCTCAACCTCATGAAAGGCTTGAACAATTCTAGATGTTACTCCATGATAGGTGGGGGCATGTAGTCTATGTTGATAGTCTCTTCTCTAAGTGGAGGAGGTACTATCCTTGCAGCCGCATGTTGGTAGAGATCCTATAGATCTCTCATGGACCCTACAAGATCGAAATAGTAAAGCTAATCAGTACACATCATGATATATATATATATATATATATATATATATATATATATATATGTAAGTATGTATGTATGTATGTATGTATGTATGTATATATGTATTTATATATGTAAATAAAAAACATAATCATAACCATAAATAATATGCCATCAACTAGATCTCCAACATGACTATGTAACATCAATCTCATCTTGTGTAGTAGGAATCAAAGATGTGCTAGCCCCTCCATGCTCATAAGTGTTGGTGAGTGTTGTAGTTGCTGACTATGATCTAGTAACATGGGTGGGAGTTGAATCTCTCCACTCGTGGGTGATTGGACCCTCATCTACTATGGCATTACCCTCACTCATCATCTAGCCCTCTTCCTCCTCCTCATGCTCATCCTTGTCCTTATCCTAATCCTCCTCATAGTTTGATTATGCATCCTTATCATAGTCCTCCTCTACCTAATCTACAGATATATCAACAACCCTAAACCCTATCTCCTCACCTTTCTCCTCTTCCTCATCCCTCTGATTATGAAGAGGCCCCACAAATCCTATATGTTGATCTATAATCCTAAATACCAGAGCTAGTCGTGTTGTGGAACACCACGCCTCATATGCACCTATAGAATTAATGTCATCAGTGTCAGAGACTAGGGGCATGTTGAGATCTAATTTATTTGAGTCACTGGAGATGGCATCATCGATTGTGAGTCACCTTATATCTCCTGGCCTCCAAGCGCTTCACACTAATCGCCTATAAAATGCCCATGCTACTAGTGGCACCTATACCTACCTAGACTGTCTCATGACATGATCATAGTGCAATGGTCTTACTATGTGATTGTGCCTCCCTAATTAAAACCTATCCCTCTGCATTCTCCTCAACTTTCAGGTCTCATTTGGCCATTATAGTATTAGCTACTAAGGTCTCCATAAGATCTCCTCTTAATCTAGTCAGCCAAATATGACTCCCTAGAATAATGGATCTCCATACTACCACACTCATCTCAGTGCATAACTAAAGGAGCATGAGTATCCCAAAATGCATATAGATGGAAATTTGGTCGGCTTGGTGCATGTGATATTCTCTAGGCACCAAACTTGTATTAGTGTACAATGCACCATGATCTCAACCTCATGGTAATAAAATCATCCCATATCATAGAAAAGATGTGCAAGAATGCTACAAAACAATCCATAAATGGTTCTGTGATGATCCATCTCCATTATCATGTGAATTAGGCCTACATGGAGGACTAGTACTAGTGCTATGGTGAAAATTATAATCTATCTCACAAGTAGCAATCTTGCATAGAGCAACCACTATCACTCGATATGTGGCCCTATGATCTCATCTTGACCTAGTCCTCCAAAGAAATATTGTACATAGCTTGCTTCTACCTATATGTACAATCTTCTATGAAATGGATAGTCTCATCTTAGATTAGAACTCAAAGGATGTAATGTACATCCTGTAGAGTGATCTTCATCTTTCTAGTGGTTAACCGAGAGGTGAAGGTATCTACGTCCCATGTCTTTGCAAATTCCACTAGCATGGAATCATTTTATCTCATAGGAGGAATGAGATACACCCAACATATCCTAGTTTCCTATAAAATCTATGTATCCTCCTTTGATAGTGTTGCGACTAAATCTCATAATCAACATAATAGTCTGTCACTAAGATGCTATTGTGACCATTGAGGAATCTAAAAAAAAACTAAAAATATCACCTATAAGCATCCTAAAATCTAAAATATATAAATCAACATTCAAAAAGTGTGCTAAAATATATCTAGGATACTTTTCTAAGGGTCCTAAACACTTTATTCCCTTTTTGGGACACTTTGTAAAGAAACATGACACTTTTTGAAAAGGTGGGATAGTTCGCAAAAAAGTGTGACAATTTGCAAACAAAGAGATGATTTGAAAATTTTTCTTCTAATGTCCTAAATGTACCTAAAAATGTGTAAAAAATTAAGTACATGGAATGAAAGAAAAGATAGAGAAGAATCCACTCACTGGTTGCTATAGATCATCTCATGCTACCTCCTCACATAGGTTGTTAAGTCTCGAGGGCGCATATGGTCGTAAGCTCAACATTCTCACATACTCACCACCAAAATCAAATTAGAAGAAGGTAAAAGAAAAAATGATTACAACTAACTTCACTTTTTACTCTTATATATGTTTAAATTAGGTCATTTGTATTTAGGGTTAAAAGTTCTTTATCATTCAAACTAGTATATAGGGGGAAGGAGAACTCCATTTTTTATGTCATTTGTCACGTTGGATTTTTTATTGCACTCTTGTTCTCACCAAATGTATATCATTATGTGGTATAGTACTTGGAAATACCCTATGATACTTGTAGACACCTAAAAATGACCTAGGCCTGCAAGCTTCATTTTTACCACTTTCGTCCTAGCATAATTGTGACATTTAATTATGTCCTTGGTCCACATTCGACTATTAATTAAATAATTTATAATTGTTTAATTAATTCATGTCTTTGTATTCTTCATGATTATTAAATAAATAAATTTTATTTATTTATTAAATATGTCATTAATTGTCTAAGTCTTTAATTAATTAAATTTCTTAATTTATTTAATATATTTCTTCCACGATTATTAAATAAATAAATT
This sequence comes from Sequoia sempervirens, assembly GCA_007258455.2. Classification (NCBI taxonomy): domain Eukaryota; kingdom Viridiplantae; phylum Streptophyta; class Pinopsida; order Cupressales; family Cupressaceae; genus Sequoia; species Sequoia sempervirens. The sequence goes on along the minus strand of VDFB02270651.1, from coordinate 125,088,698 downwards.
TTATTTATTTATTTAATATGTCACTAATTGTCTTAATTAAATAAATTGATTAATTTATTTAATTAATTAATCTTATCTGCTAAATTAAATAATTATCTTTAATTATTTAATTGTCAAAAATAACATTTCTCTCATTTTAAATAAATTAAATTATTTAAAATGTCTAATCTTAATTTGTTAGTTGAATTTTGGTAAATAATCTGAAAAAGATTATTTATTATCTCATAAAATCCATAATTTGAATTAACTCAATTCAAAATGGTAACTAATCTTCCAAAAATCAAGTAATCGGGTAGATTCTTGATTTTCCAAATCTAATCTTCAGTCCAACTCTTATCTTCTTGATTTTTCGAATCTCACAAATTAGGCAGTCTTTATCTTCTTGATTTTTGAAAATCCTTATTTTCTAATTAATTTATCTCATTTATTCTCCACCGTCAATCTGATTATCTGAGATATTATTGTGACCGTTCGATTAAGGAATTTGCCCTAACCCTGATTAGGGATTCTCAGACTTAATCTAGACCTCTCATTCTAGGTCTTTCTTAGAATTCAATCTCATCCGTCCTCTCAAAATTGTGTTTTCTATAAAAGAAAATTTTGCTCATAATTTCGGGATCTGACAACTTCATTTTTAATTTAATAGTCATTATAGTCATTTGGCATTAGTAGTCATTATTTTCATAGACATTGTCATATTCATAGGCATTTAGACATTGCATAAATCCTTCAAAGCTTGTTGTAGGTCTTAGACATTTGCAGATTGCTCGCACAATGAATCTAAGGGCAACATCATCCAGCAAGTAAGAAGGTGCTATGGAGGTAATCATGGAAAATGTGATTTACAGGTATAACCATTTTATTGCTTAATTTCCTTTGTACTCAATAGATCTTTGGGTTTATTGTCATTTATGATTTACATTCATTTGATTGATTAATCTAATCCTTAAAATAAATCCTCAGTTACAATACCACTTATGCAATTTGATGCAATTAGACTACTACCTTGATTCCACCTCCATAAAGCAAGCAAAATCAAGGGGGGCCATACATCTACCCTCAAATTTGATTCCATAAAGAAGTTAGATAAAATGATCTTTTGAGTAACTAACAAATTGGGTTTGCAGGATGCAGATCCTAACATTGTGGTTTTGTAGATAACTATAATGGGGTATTCATTCTCCCATGTTCGTGAATGAAACCATATGATTTTCCTTTTATGAAATGAAGTTTATTATTCGAATTCCTTTAGCTTGCATATGCACATAGAGTCATATGGACGCTAAATTAGGGGCTAAATGTAGTTTAGAAAATTATACGCTCTTCTTAGAGATGGTAGAATTTCTCACTTAATTTGGACCTATTTTAGTACCCTTGTATTCATGACCCTTAAATTCATCATTAATAGGCCCCTAAGACCCTTTATTTTGAATCCCAAGGCTTATTGTAGTTGAAATCCTGATAAAATTAATAAAGGCATTCAATTTTCTAACAACTAGACAATTACTCACCCCAAAAAGATAGGGTGGGACTCAAATGCCACCTTAGGTGTATGAGTCATGTGTAGCCCCTTTTTAGGGTTTGAGTGAGACATTAATATTTTTAATTAATTTTGTTGGTAAATATCAAAATTTGGGATCTAATAAATGGTAGATTAGATGAATTTCCTATATACACAATGTTTCAAATCATTATTTCACCTAGAGAGATTGATTCAAGATCCAAGCATTCACAAGCACTCGAGCATAATTTCATAAGAGAATTCAAGAAAAGGAGCAAGCAAAGTTAAAGTCTTGGAGAAAAATTGTAGTGTTTTTGTAGGTCTTAAAGCTCACTTTCATTTAAGATATATCATTGTTAAGGATTGATGATGGTTGCCTATGGTGAATCATGATGTATTCTAGGTTGGGGAGATGCAACTAGCTATCAAGCCAAGCCTAATAACTTGTTTCCTAAGTGATTCCATCCTCAATTATCACTCTAATTTCTGCCTAAAGGAAGTTACATGCATTATTATGGATTATTAGGATGATTAGAGATCTCCTAAAGTGAGTATTCATCTCTATGTTGCATTCATGCATCTTATTCTAACACATTAAAATAGGGTTCTATTGCATTTTAGATCATCAATCTTAGATGCACTTAATATTAGGTTTTTCATGCATATTTACTTTGAAGATCTATCATTTTTGTGAAAGTTTAATTACCAAACTAGGGGTTTTTTTGAGGAAAACCTTCCATAAGAAAATCAATACAATATTTTATTTTGTAGGCTTTGTAACATGTTCATATTCAGAAGTACATTTGGGAAGGAAGAGAAGAGATAAGAAAATATATTCATATCTTAATTTTTTGAAAAAAGAAGAATGAGACTAATATGCCACTTGTGGTATATGAGTCCTGGTATATAACTTTTTTTATATTTCAAAGGATTCAAACTTGTCACTATGAAATTCTAGTTTCTACCCAAAAAACCTAAACATGACTAAATCACTCAACTTGGAAAACGAGTCACTGTCTGCATTAAAGTCAGCATTTTTAGGATATTAGACCCTCATTCAAGCCTCTCTAGTTTCCATGTGCACCTATGTATTTTCTCAATTTACTATTTTGATTTGAGTTTATTTCTAGGTCATTTACTTAAGTCTTGCATATCATTTACATTTATTGTCTTTCCAAGCCCTAGGTTGGTGGTGAACCCCTTTTAGTCTTTAATCACACCCTAGGGCACCTTATTGCAGATCTCTTTCACTCATTCCATCCTTAGATTTAGATCTCTAAGGTTTCCTTGATTGAAACTTGAATGAAATTGGTTGTTCTATCTCCTAAAACATAGAGTGACAATTTTTGAGGTTTCACCCCTAAGAAAGGAAATTCTCTTTTTTCATTTATCAACAACAATGGATTGATTTTTATTTTTCTTATTAGGATTTTCAAATAGGATAGGTTGAGATATTTTAACAAATGGACTAGGGATATTAACACCAATAATAGGGATTAATTGGGAGTCATAAAAATACTAAAAATATAAATATCCAAGATTAATCCTTGATGCAAGGGTGTGTAAGCCCCTTCTTTTATAAATTAATATAAGGACAATAATAAAAAGAAGTGAAACTAATCATATCACCATTTCTTCAAAGGTCAAGCAATATAAGAAATGGTAACCATGCATATTAGTAAACCTTCCATCAATGGAAAAGTATTTAATCATGTGATAACTTACAAGATACCATGGGGTTGGAAAAGCATCCCTATTGTATCCATTTTGATGTTTGATGAGAAATTCCACTTTTTCTTATATTACTAATTATTTAAAAATATTCTACTTGTATGAGTTTCAATGTTGGAGCTATACAAACTATTGTGAGCACAACAATGAAACCAATATTAGCTCATTTCAAACAACCACACTAGAAACCTCCTAAGGAAAAATAAGAGTCACAACTTAGAATTCCATCTTAGATATCCCTTTGGGATATGAACTTCAATAGGGACACTAAGAACTCAAATTTTTTAACCAAATACTTAGAAGTATAATATTATGTTTGGGTGTGTTTTCAACTACCAATATTTCTAATACCTACAACCCTCATGAGATCACCTACATATATACCATAGAATATGATAGAACATTGGCTCACCAAGGTTAATCAATCTAATGGGTATGGAGAGACAAGATGAAGTTTTGACACTTATAAGGAGGAATATAATTGTAGTATATTGTGTGAAAGAGGAAATCATTCCAAAAATATTAATATTGATGTTCCACTATGAGGACATGGCTTACTTTCATGGGGGATAAAATGATGAACTCTAATGATACAATTTTATTACTTGATAAGCATGGTTTAGGGCTTTGATAACATAAAAAATCATGAAAAAATCCTCATAGCTAGTAGATCACCCCCCAACAAAATAGCTAAGAAAAAATAGGCCTCCCAACCAACAAAACAAACAAAGACTAGGCCTAAAGGCCACCCACAAAGCTATAAATAGGAAAATAAACCCAACAACAATAGTAGCTACAAAAGGGACCCAAGACATTTAAAAGTAGGTTTTAAAGGCACCTGAAACCAAAAACATGAAACCGGCCTTGCGACCAGTAGATCAAACCCAAACTAAACAATAAAGATAAAATAGGCTTCCCATCCAGCAAAAAAAACCAAGATCAGGCCTACAAGCCACCCACAAAGATGTAAACATAAACAATATCCCTTCAACAATAGTGACCCCAATGTTGGTCAAGACTACATGTATTTAAAAGGGACCTAAAAAATTACAAGAATGTTTTGATTGGACCAGAAACCCACTCAATAGGATCGAAAGAAGGGACAACCACATCCAAAATCTATATACATTCAACGACACCTAAGACAACCAACCCTCAACACACAAGCTACTCATAAAACCAATTTCGAAGCCATATAAAGTAATAGTCTTACTGAAGTAGATCAGCTCCATCACCTCTTTTAACCCTGAACCTCTATAGGAGAAGAAAAGAGAAGATTAGTTTAATGGAAACATAAGTCCCATTCATATGAGCTACATATCACCAATGGACTTGAGCTCTAACTAAATAGAATCTTCCAAAGATGAAGGTAGTAAGATGACAAAAATTCTTCCACCACACCCATAGAAAAAAACTTCAATTGAATAGGAGAACCAAACTGTGAGAAATTCAAGAGAGAAAAAAACCCAACTAAAGGGATAAAATCATCTCCCTTAAGTACCACAAGAATTTGGGTTTTCTAGAAAGGCATTGAGAACAACTGAGCCATCAAAAGAAAATTAGTATCAAGAGCAGCCTCGACTCCTTTGTTCATCTTCAACTACAACCAAGAATCCTTCCAAAGCCAATCCCAAAGCCAAGCCCAAATGCAAAAACCCATTTTTAGAAGCCAAATATCTTGAGATCTTAGAAAACGAGAGACATTGCATTCCACATTTGGTTCAAGTTGGTTCCCTTCAAGGCCAAGCCAACAGAAACCAACCCCAACACCTTAGAAGCTCCTAGCACCATTCCAAGGAGCCTCCAAACCTGGATGAACAAAAAAATTGAAACAAGGGGAGAGACCGCACCCTTGAACACCATCAACAAGGAGGCAAAGAAATTGACCTCCATAAACCACCTCCAATGGAAGAAAGCTACCGACACCAAACTGAAATCCAAAAATAATAAAAAAGGAATCACAACCCCCAAAGGGTTCAATAAAGCTCCCTTTAATTATGTTACCAACTAGGCTCTAGAATAGCTATTGAGAGCATCACAACTAGCATGATAGATAATAAGCTCTCCATCACTTGGACTAGCACCCCCTCCACCTCAATAGGAAGGGTTTCCACCTAAAAACAGAAAGAAAAACATTAAATAAGGAAGATAGAAAGCATCCCATAAACCAAAGTTGAATGAGAACTAAAGAGCATAGATAACCTCTTGAACAAGAGGAGAAAGCTCACACAAAGCCTAGATGATAACAAAAGAGCATGAAAATGGAAAAGGATAGATGCATCTACCAAAACCTCATGATAGCAGAGAAAGTTACAAGGAAAAGTAGGGGATAAGAGGTCCTGAATAGACCAGTTGACCAAAAGGGTTGTAGATAGCAATCCAAAAAACACCAAATCTAAGCATAATAACAAAAACCTAGGTAGGCCAAAGCACCACTAGACCACTCAAAAGCACTAATGCAAACACGAAAGGTTGGATAGCAATCAAGTGCCACATTTGACCCAACCTTCACACAACCAATAGAACTCATAGATAGATGTTGGCAATCACAATGATCCCTTGAAAGGAAAGAGGAAATAATGTGACTACAACATGCACAAATACCACATCAACAATCTAGAAAAAGTAAGGGAAAAGATGAAAAACCTTCACACTAGCTCCCAACATGAAAGAACTAAGGCATAGATCCATAGTAGATAATAAAACCACATCATCCCCATCCAAATCGACATCACCATCACCATTTTATTTAGATGATTTCAAAACACTAGTGTCACTTCATTTCCTTCCCAACATCTTGATCTAATGATACTATTTTAATCTCATATAATGCTACATTTATGATTTATTAAAAAGGAATTTGTATATTTAAATGTCTTGTTAAAATTTTTAACTGATGAAAAGATAAGTAGATTATGTATTTTTAAGTTCTTATTCTAGTGTGCATAAATTTGTCAAAATGTTTGAATGTTTCCTCATTTCTTTGCAAAAATTTATATATTTTATGACTAATTAACTACAAGATCCAAGAATTAATCCTCCAAACCCCTCCAAAGTAGAATGGTGACAACTAACTCTAGAGTAGATTGGGATCTCTAGAATTGTGTAGTGTAGCAAAATGCATACCCTTCCATTTTAACACTTGTTAGGGATCTCCTTTCTTTATTCATGCTTCTTTATGGCTTAATTGGCCCTATTTTACATCCACAAGCCTAATAAAATATATATTTCTATGGAAAATTCTGACAAACCTCAAAGGATAAATGATCATTTAATGTTTCTCTTTAAGTGTCCCTGATTTGTGGAGTGAGACTAAAATTCCACCTAGGGCATCTTTGTCGTCTATGGATCTTGGGACCCTAATTTTGAATATACTTGAAAAGGTCCCTTTTTGGAGTCTGTGCCCCGAGAATTGAGCCTTGGGACTAAGATGGCACCTAGGGTGACTTAGTCCTCCTTGGCATATCTTTGGGATTTAATTTAAAATCTTGGTGGGATTTAGCCTCCTTTATTTAAATAATTCATATGTTGGCTTGTGTGATGTAATTTCAGGATATTAAACATGAATACATATAAGTACATGGTTCCCCCTCTCATTTTCTCATAACAAGATAACAAGAATTCAAGTATTCATTCCTAGGGAAAGTTTATGCATTCAAGATCATTCCATCAAGCATTCAAAGCCATCATCAAGATTCAAGCATCATGTCAAGGGTTTAGTGCATCCATTCATGTTGTTGAGCCGAGATTGTGGATGTAGCATTGTAGATCTATTTGCAGTTTCATCGTTCACATCACATCCAAGGATCCAAGATCTACATTATTCATGGCCACTACATGGTAGATTGCAGATTTGATTCACAAGGAATAATGCAAGATGATATCATTTATATATTTCATCTTTCATGCTTCATTTCTTGCATATCATTTGGTTTAATTACCTACAAGGGGTTTGATCAAGGAAAAACCCCATTCACTAACAATGAACAAGTTTTTCCCTCTTGCATGTTTGTGTTTGTAGGTTTAGATTGAAGACTCATAGATCATTTGAAGTGAAAAGTTGCAAAGTTGCATTGCAAAGTTGTCATCTTCACGAAAACTCACCTACAAACCAAATCCAAAAGTTTCAGAACCTGAGATCAAAGAATAAGCAAGTGAAGAAATCAGCCCTCATGACCACATTCAGATACTTCAAAAATTCAAAATGGGACTAATACGCCACCTAGGGCATCTTAGTCTTCCACAAGATTTTTTTCAGAGATTCTTCGAGATTTTGTTCTGACATCCAAAGACTTCGTATTTGCCCTGAAAAACAATAGCGAGACTAATACACCACTCTGGGTGTCTTAGTCTTCCATATCACTTTTTGTCAGCTTATTTACATCTTTGAAATCCTTACAACTTTAGACTTCCCAGGTACATATACCCTAACTTGGTATAGCTTAATTTCATCATTTGTACTCATTATTTGACTTGTATTACTAGGTTTTTGTGAGTTGAATGTTAAAGTGTCTTTTGCAAGAATTTTCTTGGTGGTGAACCACTAAAAGATGAAAGAACCCCCTCTTAGGTCCTCCTCATTGAGAATTGACTCACCTTGTGAGGTTGCTAGTCAATCCAATTAGGACTCCTAGCTCATTAGTGAATGATTGAGTGGAAAAAGTGTGATATCTCTAAAAGGTATCCATTTTTCCATGCATCAAATTGGTTACACAATTACATGATGAATTGTTAAAATTTATTATAGTGTATAAATTGATGGCTCTCCATGATTGATATGATCAATGTAGTCTCCATTAGCTAACTTCATGATTGTCATTCAAGACAAGGACTTCTAAATAGTTCAAGATCAACATTCTAGTTATACCTCATGTGTCTCTTAATAATATATTTCATTTTTTGGTGTATGAATGTATAGTTTAAATCCCTTGACAAGATATCCCTTAGTTAGGGTGATGACAGTCCCTAGCATGAGTGTCTAGGTCAAAGTACTGAAAAGGGTGTTGATTAGCTAGTCTCTCACTAGTTCGATCTACAATTTAGTTCGTAGATTTTAGCTTAAAAAGTAAGTCTCAAATATCAAAGGGGTCATTTCCTTGAATAAATTTTTTAGTTCTTATTAATTAGATCAAGATAAAAGCTATATTCCTTTGTAAGATTTGCATTGCATACAGCCCATTTGAATGCCAATAAGAATAAAGTTCACTTAACTATGTAGTAGCTCCAAATCCCTTCATAAGAAGAGTTAGACCCACCTATCTAGATGAATGTGATGCATAATTATTTTCTCATTACTTGTATTTTCATTTGTTAGTTTATTTTAGATGTTATTGCAATACATTGTGCCCTATTTCATCTATTAGCATGTAGATGCTTCCATAAATCTTAAAATTTAAAAATCTAAATGAGATTCATATGGTCATTTTCTTCAATTTGTGATTTTTGTATTTAAATTCTTCTCTATGTGTGTTTCATTTCATTTCAATACTTATTTTTGCAAATGTATAGTAGAATATATGTTTGTTTTCAATGATATTTTAACTTCTACAATTGTGTGGTAGCACAAATGTATGTTTCAATTTAGTAATGAGATTTCTTTAAGTGTATGGTAAATTAGGCAATTATAATTTAATATTTGTTTTTGTAAATGTATGTAGAAGATGATATAAGAGAAAATAATAGGGATTGATCCCTTTGTCATTGCCATCACTCAAGGTCCAATCCATTATCTTTAACCTCCCCAAATAACCTTTTCACATGTAGCTCTAGCTAGAGCTTAGATTTATATATTAATTGATAGGGTATTCACAACTACATCAAACCCATAACATAGGTGGACTTTGGAATGTTGGTCCACTTATCCTACAACAGATTGCATGGTTAAAGAAACAACAATGACATTTTAACATCGGCGGTAATTTGTATATTTGACTTAATTTCCAAAGATTTCAGGATGGCAACTCTCTTTCAGAGAATACGAGAGTTGGAGTCTTGTACGACTCTGCAAGGTATAATTGAATGGATGATCCGTGCTGAAAGAGGTCGACAACAACGCTGACTGTATTTGAACGGGCTGCTGCGAAAGAAAAGACCAAGTCCGTTACTATGACTTGGGAGCTTCAACGATGGATATTGCTCAGGTAGCATTAGAATATAATTCGAAAACCCTGCTGCTTATTTTTTATCGTGATAATAATGCAACCCTATTATTAAAATTCATGGTAATAAACACGACGTTTCGTTTTCGACTCTACACTTGTCCCTATCTATCGACATGTCTTTGTAAAATCACATATAGTGAACTAAACACGACGTTTATTTTTTGCCCTCTCAAATTGTTTGCACAAATCATATTTGATACTATTTGAAGAGTGGAGAGTATAAATGTTCAGAATATTGTAATGTGTTTTTGTTAGTTATGAAAAGGATTAAGCATCATGCTTGAAGAATGGAGAGTGTAAATTGTCCAAAATACTGTAATGTGTTTCTTCAGTTATGAAAAAAGATTAAACATCAAAGTATATGGGAAAATGCGTGATAAAAATATTTTTTCTAAAATTTATCTTTCATGATGAGGACAAGTCTTGTACAAAAGATAGGTCATGTAAGTGCAATAATGTGTTTGAGTACATAAATTGTGTATTCAAAAAGGTATAGAATAAAGCAAAAAAGAATAATGCAAAAAGAAAGTTTATATTCTATACCAAGCTACATGTCACATTGAGAAAACTAATGAAAACACATGGTAAAAGTAGGAGAAGATTCTCACACAAAGAAACATTGGTGACCATGCGATGTGCTCAAAATGGTTGATTGTTGTTTGGAATTGATGTAATTGTTCATTCCCATAGCATGACCTTACTTTCCATCCAAGTCCAATTCTTAGAAATAGTTTGAGGAATGATTAATTTATGTATTTGATATGAGAATGATCGATGGATATGATTTGATCTTCTCCAATAGAGGGAGGGGGTTGATCTCTTTCCAAGAGAGCATGCGAAGCATACATGTAGCATCTTATGATTGGTGCATATGATTAGGACAAAGATTGGAAAGAGATAGAGAGAGCATATTTTGTCATTTTTAATGGAGAACGAGGATTGGAAAGGGGTCTATATGGAGCCTTGTGAATTTTAAACTTTATGTATGAATGAATTTATTTATTATAGATAATGTGGTGAAGGAATGTGAAAATGAGCACTACATTGGTTAAACTTCACTTGTTTTTCCAACTAATGATGAGGAAGATTTTGGATAAACTAAATAAACATTATGTTAGAATTGTGAATAAACACAAGTGTAGGATCAAACAATGAACAAAACCACCTTCCACACAAGAGAACTACAAAACAAATATTTCGAATTCCTCAACTAGAAAAACTTATATAATGAACCTCAAGAGTCATTGGAGCTCATATCCTAGATCCTCAATCCAATAATACTCTATCTCCTATGCTTTACCAAATCAATCCTTTATCCTCTCATACTATAGGATCAAACAATGAACAAAACCACCTTCCACACAAGAGAACTACAAAACAAATATTTCCAATTCCTCAACTAGAAAAACTTATATAGTGAACCTCAAGAGTCGTTGGAGCTCATATCCTAGATCCTCAATCCAATAATACTCTATCTCCTATGCTTTACCAAATCAATCCTTTATCCTCTCATACCTATCATAAGACTTGGTTTTCCCTTTTCAATTGTTCAAGGATTCTATTAGATGCACAAGACGACTAAGAGGGGGTTGGGTGAATGAGTTGTACATTTAAAACATTCAATCCTTCATTAAATTTCAAACCCTCGTCAAACTTTAAACCCTCATTAAGCATTAGCAAAATGTAAACATGTGAAATAACAATGCAAACAAAACCACACACAAGAAAGCACCAGATTTACATGGAAAACCCTAAATAGGGAAAAGTCATGGTAAATATTAGCTCACATATATATGAATAGCAACACCAAATACAATTAGGCTCACTACCCAGAAAAGAAGAAAGGCTCACAGTTGGATGGTTCGCTACCCAAAAGAAAGAAAAATAGAAGAAACTACTATAGAGAGATTCACTATCTTAGATCAATAGGAGAAATCCACCATTGTAACTTTGCACCATCCACAACCTTTGCCTCACGGCCTTCAACAAATTCAAACACACCTAAAAAGTAGACACCTTTTGCTCACTACATCTTGAGTCATAGGCATTTAAGCTCACACTCAGATCACCACACTTGATTACATTTGCATGATTACATATGCCATTCACTCTACTCAAAATCCATATCACTTTTTTACCATCTGCAACCTCAAACAACTCTTTAAGTTCAGCCTCAACGAAATGTATGCACCTCAAACACGTATTCACTAAGTAGGTTGGCACCTAACACCTCTATGGTGGAAAGAAGTTAAGGCATACCATGCCATGGGTTAAGTAGGGTCTAAATCTATATCAACATGCTACTCCTCACATCCAAAAATAACAAATAACCTCTATAATTATCATTAGCATGCCATATCAGCCAAACCTACACTAACACTAACAAGTGACCACATACACACTTCTCCAAGTTTGAAAACAACATGGGGACCATAAATAAAAACTTCACATCATCCCAAATATTCCACATCATCATAATATCCCACACAACTGCCACAACCACCTGCAATTGAAGAACACATTAATTATGTGCAGCCAAACATGTCATCACTAAACTTCAACACATGAACCAAGCTTGTGTAGAAACTCAGTACTCAACACTCCTAGGGAAATTAGATACAAAAATTATAAGAGTTTTTTAAAATCTACTAGACAGGAAACAACATGGAGAAATTTGGAGCAATCTCATTTATCTTCAAACAAACTTATTCATAGGAAAACATTCTATCAAACACAACTTCCACTATCACATGATCTAGAACCTAAAAATTTGGATATAACACCTCTGAACACCTTTGATAATCACATTGAAACTGCACAAGCATATGTTCAATCATAAAGAAATGTGGAGTACAAAAATGAACACACCTCTACCACAATGCACACTCTTTTATTTAATTTTTCTCATAAGAACTTGGAAATTCAGTGAACCAACTGCATCAAAACCATGAACACAACATATCTACAACATTTGCAACACTGAAAATCTCCCCATATACAATACCACCAATCTCCAACAATCTCCATATTCTTGACATCAATGACCAATTGTTAACATTAATGACAAAGCTTGCAACATACTTGCAACAATCTCCCCCTTTGTCGTTGATAGCAACACCAGCTCTAGAAACCATCAACAAAAAAAACAACTCTTCATTAAGACACACTCCATCTTACTAGGATACACTTCACTCTCTCCCTTTACCTCTATTCTTTAGACACTATTCTCTCTAGCTTTCTACTATTTCCCCCTTTCTTGAGGATTTCTTCAAATATTACTCTCCCCCTGTGTTTTCTAGATCATACTCTCCCCCTTTGAAATCAATGGAAAAGGGAAACATATTTCCCTTTGAAAACACTTGCACACTTCTCTTTAGGAAACACCAACAGACAAATTCTCTCTCTCTCTCTCTCTCTCTCTCTCTCTCTCTACTACTCTTCTCCTTATAATTCTCACTACTGCACCAACCAAAAACACACCACTACATGTTCCCCCTGAGAGGTAGCATTCATTAATTTGGGACAAAACATGTATCTTGAAATGATTTATAGGAAAAATTGAACACTTATCCATCTATTTGAAAGGATGGGAAATAACCCCTAACTTCTACCAGAGATACTCAAAATGTATCTCTAGGAAGAGCCTTTGTAAAAATATTTGCAACTTGATCCTTTGTAGGAACATACTCCAACTTTAACTCATTTTCTGCAAGTTTTTCTCTTAGAAAGTGATACCAGATAGAGATACATTTTGTTCTTAAATGTATTAATAGGTCCTTTGGAATATTTAGAGGACTTTAATTATCATACAAGATAGAAATGGCTTCATCATATGATACTCTGATATACTTCAATGTATTTTTCATCCATAACACTTGTGTACAACATGATGTTGTTGCAATATATTCTATACCTCTAAACTAGATAATGATAGTGAATCCTACATCATACTCAACCAAGAAACCAACCTACTTTCAAGAAAGAAGGAACCACCACTTGTAATTATTCTATGGGTGATCCCGTAATAGTGCTTTACAATTTTTGGCCAAACTGGACACTGAAATTATTATTTTTAACTAAATCTTCACATTCAGGCACCTATAGCGGCTAAACTATCAGGAATTTGAAGATGGTGCAAACTAGAATCTCATCAAATTTTGTCTGTAGATTCTAATTTTTTTTTTTTTTTAAATTTTGGAATCAAATTTCACTTCTTTTTCCATCTCCCAGAAAAATTGATTTTTTTCAGAAAACAACATTTTTAAAAAGTGGCCAACGTATAATGCATAAATTTTTCCATGAAGGATAAAATTCTAATTCTTTCAAATTTAGATTTGTAACTCTGATATCTAGTGCTTCCACTTGGTTAGATGTTTTTTATTTTTTTTCCTTAATAAAGTTTCAAAGTCAAAGCAATTACAATTCAGACATGTGACCATATAACACGTAACTTTTTTTGTATATGTCAAAATTTAATTTAATTTTTTTTGTTGGATCAAGGACTTCAATATCTGGTGCACTCATATTTTTCATTTTTTTTTTTGATAATCTTCTATTTTTCCACATGTGAAGAACAAAGAAATTTATTTTTGATTGAAAACCTATGTTTAATAAAACTTAATAAACAAATACATAACAAAACCAAAACATATTAAAATTATATTCATTGGATAGCTTTTTCTGAGGAATACCATAATCATTTGAAATAAATTTTAAATGAATTCATTTGATCCCTCAAAAGTTAAATCAAAAGTGATTTTTTATCAGCATTTTGATAGGTGTAAAGGAGATGCATTTATAGGTATGGTTTAAAACTAGCGAGGTTCTATCCAAGGGGGTTTGATCTAGGGTGATTTGATCAAACCCTCTTTAATTGGAATCCTTAAAATGGAACTTTTTAAGGCTTAAATCATTATATTTTCTAAAAATATGTGATTTCAGCTAAAATTCATTCCTCTCAGGAATTTTAAACCACTATTATGACAACACCCCTATCATATGTACAACCTTCCCAATCTGCATCTATATATGAACTCAAAGAGAAATTAGTATCCCTAGATACCATAAACCAAAGGCCATAGTTCCCTTCAAGTATGTAAATATCATTTTAATTACTGCAACATGTGACTCTTTGGGATCCTCTAAAAATATTGCCACAATACATACTACATGCATAATATTTGGTCTAGTAGCAATTATGTATAATAGTCGACCAATCATTGATCTATACTTGCTCTAATCAACCTTAGGAGATTCCTCATTTTTTCTCAACTTATAACCAATAACCATAGGATTACACACTAGTTTATAATTCCCCATTCCAAACTTATTCAATATTTCCTTGGCATACTTTGGTTGTGAAATGAAAATTCCTTGTTTTGATAGATTGATTTGTAATCTAGAAGGAAGAAATTCATCTCCCCACATATTGACATCTCAAACTCTTTTTGCCTCTCATGTGAAAAAATATTGCACATGCCTTTATTTCCTCCAAAAATTATGCCATCACCATACACTAGCATAATCACGATTTTTTCTACCTCAACTTTGAAGTAAAGGTTGCTATTTGTAGTACATCTTCTAAATCCTTTCTGCAACAAGTACTTATCCAATCTTCCATACCAAGCTCTAGGAGCCTGTTTGTGTCCATATAATTCCTTCTTCAACATCATCTGATAATTGAAAAACTTTTTGTTGTTCAATGTACACCTCCTTTTCTAACTCACCATTCAAGAATGTAGATTTGAATTCCATCAGATATACCTTGAAGTCTTCATGTTTTGAAAAAGCCAAAAACATTCTAATGGATTATATCCTTGCCACTAGAGAAAAAGTCTATTCAACATCTATTATTTCCACTTGTGAGTAGCCTTTACACACAAGTCTAGCCTTATTTCTGAAAAAATTTCAGTCCTCATTCAACTTGTTCTTGAAAACCCACTTATTTCCTATCGAATTTGTGTTTGCTAGTCGTGGGACCAATTCTAGAGTCTAATTCTTTTCAATCTACTCCAACTCTTCTTTCATAGTTTTGATCCAATTGTAAGGAAAGGTAAGGTGTGGAAACAACTCTCCTAACATGAAAACCTTAGGGAAGAATGTAGAGATACTTTTAAATTTTACAATTACAATCCAATTAAGATGCACTTGAAATAGATAACAAAAATAGAGGATTAAACATACACATATGAACACCAGATTTACATGGGAAAACCCTTACGAGAGAAAAACCCACCACACCAAGAGAAGTCACTTTGTATTATAGTAATAAAGATTACATACATAGATCAGACTTATCTTTTTGATGTCAGTTTACAACAGCATTCACAATGATCCACCTTGCTACAACACACTTAAGTTACAATACACTCAGAATTCAATTCACTCTAATTATTCATCAAACTATACATCCAACTATTCATACAACCATCGAACTGACCACAATTTGCAATTCCTGAGTATATCCATGATGCCCATGGTCTATCGATCTTCCTCTTAGTAACGGCCACAATAGTCCAATTGCTAGGGTTCCCATTCAGCTTCTCTAATTGGTCGAATACAAGCCACGTAGGATAGTATTTACTTGGTCAAAGGCATTCACCCTGTGTTGGCATGTCAGTGAGATGCTAATCGTATCTCCCCGATGCCACGAAGTCAGCATTCAATATTGCCAACAGTCCATACTATCGACAAGATGTTACACTGAGTCCAGAGAGCCATCACTAAAAATTTTGCATGTCGCCAAGACCTCATACCGATAATCATCACTTGTATCACTATCACCAAGACTTATTTCTTTCACTGAGACATCATACCAAGCCTTTATGTTATACCAAAATGTTCAACAGTTGGCAAGAATTATCTCTTTCACTAGGAGATCATACTAAGGTTCACAAGTTATCCCGAAGTATTCATCTATCACCAAGACTTATCACTATCATTGAGACATTACTCGAAAGTATTAAGCCATATCGAGCACCAAAGAATAGTCGACAAGACTTCTCTCGAATGCTAAGAGTTCTTAGTGAACCATTAGTGTTATCCCGATGCCTCTGCTTTTTGCCAAGAGTCTCCCCAATATCTGATAAGAGTGGCCTGTCGGCTAGAGATATTCATATCGGTAAGACTTCATATCGAGCCACCATATGTTACTCCAAGTGTGTATTATCGGTGAGACTTTCCTTCATCACTAAGAGTTCATAGTGAAGCCTTCGTGTTACCCTGAAGACTCCAATTGCCATGAGTCTCCCCGACCACCACTTGATACTGACCCATCGATAAGAGATCAACTCGAGCGAAGTGAGATATAAATTGTCATAGTGTTCATAATGTCATAGTGATAGATACATTCAGCATGACTGAAGCAAGGTCACAGCGACCAGAACTGTTCACCAAGGTTTCAACTACTAGTCAACCAGACACAAAGCATGCCACGCTGACTTGTCTCTCTTAGAGGTTTCAGCCTATGGGATTGAGGCACATATTTCCAAGAATTTCCCACTTGACGAAGGTCACACAGGAACCTCCAGAGCACAACAAAACTATCAAAATTCATGGGCACTCAAGCCCATCAAATTGGCACACCACCTAAACTTGTCTATGCTCACTGGCTTTGTCAATGTATCTGCAACATTCTCCAAAGTATCCACTTTTTCCAAACTAACCTTTCCATCCTCCACCATATCTCATACAAAGTGGTACTGTACATCTATCTATTTTTTCCTGGCATGGAAAGTAGGATTCTTTGCCAGAAAAATGGCACTTTGACTATCACAAAAAATAGTTAATTTCCCTACATCAAAACCAATGTTAGAACACAAAATTTTTAACCAAACTGCTTCTTTACAAGCATGTGTAGCTGCCATGTATTCAACCTGCATAGTGGAAAAAGTGACCACAGCCTACCACTTACTCATCCAACTCACTGCACCACCATTCATCATGAAAATGTATCCACTGGTGGACCTCCTGCTGTCAATGTCCCCTGCCCAATCAGAATCTACATAACCTCAAATGTTGAGAGTCCTCTGTGATTCAACCAAGTTCCCATGGTAACAAAAATCATATTCTGAAGTCCCCTTCAAATATCTAAACACTCTCTTCACAGCATCCCAATGTGTTCTTCTAGGATTAGCCATAAATCGACTAAGAACTCTGACTGCTTGAGCAATGTCTGGCCTTGTATAGACCATTTCATACATAAGACTGCCAACCACACTGGCATAGGGTACGCTGGGCATGTCCTCCATCTCAGTAGGATATTTTGGATAGTCTTCAACAAATAGATTCATTCCCTGCAAGACTGGGACAACTAGTTGCTTGCAATCATTCATGCAAAATCTCTCTAGAACATTTATAATATACTTACTTTGACTGAGCCAAAGTTTTCTACTATTCCTATCCCTAGTTATTTCCATCCCCAAAATATACCTAGCTGCATCAAGATCTTTCATTTTGAAATTAGCAGACAACTAAGACTTAAGATCAGAAATCATCAACTTACTATTGCCTATGAACAACATATCATCAACATTGAGAGTAATAATAAGAACTTAATCACTTTTAGCTTTATAATACACATAATGATCAAATTTTGATCTTACAAATCCCAAAGACAATACAAAAGTATCAAACTTCTGGTACCACATCCTAGGAGACTACTTTAACCCATACAAAGACTTTTTCAACTTGCAAACCATTTTTTCTTTACCTTTTTCAACAAAGTGCTCAGGCTATAGATTTCTTCTTCAAGATCACCATGAAGAAATGTTGTCTTCACATCCATCTATTCGACCTCTAAGTCATATGCTACTGCAAGTGACAAAAGAAATCTGATAGATGTCATCTTAGCTACAGGAGAAAAGATTCCCCCATAATCAATTCCCTCTACATAGGAATAACCCTTCACAACCAACCTCGCCATGTACTTTTCCACACTGCCATCTAGACCAATCTTATTTTTAAATACCCATTTGCATCCCACAGCTTTTCTGCCTTTAGGTAATGGCACCAAACTCCAGGTATCATTCTTTTCCAGTGATGCCATTTCTTCATTCATGGCTTCCAACCAAGAGTTTGAATCAGACATTCTAAATGCCTCTTTTACAGTCCTAGGCTCATCAGTGCTAGAAATTAAAGCATAGGCACAAGTAGAATCTATCAAAGAGAACCCATACCTATCAGGTTGATTTCTTTCACGAGTTGACCTCCTCACTTGTTGAGGCTGAGATTCTTCTTCTTCTTCAGAACTGCTTGATCTCTCCTTAGTTTTAGGTACATTTTGAATTTTGAATTCCTCTTTATTTGGTGTCAGAGGAATTTCAACTACATCCTTATTATTTTCTAACTTTGTCTCTAACTGCAAATCCAAGGTAGAAGGCTTTAGCTCATGAAAGATTACACTTCTGCTATATAGAACCTTCTCTGTATCAGGATTCCAAAGCTTGTATCTTTTTATGCCAGCACTATTGCCAATAAAAATACATTTGATAGCCTTGTTCTCCAATTTAGATCTTTTCTCATATGACACATGTGCATATGCCTCACAGCCAAAAACATGAATGTGTCTCAGAGAGGGCTTCTTACCAGACCATGCTTCTAAAGGCGTTTTCTCAACATCTTGAGCAGAGTTTGGAGAATGATTTATCAAGTAACAAGTAGTAGCAATAGCCGCAGCCCAGAACTTCTCCTCCAAGCCAACTCTACTCAACATACTTTGTGCTCTCTCCATAACTATCCTATTGAACCTTTCTACAACTCCATTTTGCTGTAGAGTATAAGGTGTAGTCTTGTGTCTTTTAATCCCATGTTCTTTGTAGTACCTCTTGAATTAATCAGAACAAAATTCACCACCATTATTCATCCTTAAACATTTTATTTTTCTTCTAGTATGATTTTCTACAAGGTTCTTAAATTCCTTAAACTAATTGAACACTTCTGATTTACTTTTCAAAAAATAGACAAATGCTCTTCTTGAATAATCATCAATAAATGATACATAGTACCTTGAATTAGACAAAGAAGGAACATTCACTGGACCAAATACATCAGAATGAATATAATCTAGCAAACTAGAAGATTTATGAGGACTGAAATAAAAAGCAACACAGTGCTGCTTTCCATATATACAATGTTCACAAAATTAAAATTCAAGGTTACAATCTTCAAGCACTTCAACCAGGTTTTTATTCTTCAAGGTTTTTAAACCTTTCTCACCAATGTGGCCTAGATTATGATTCCAGAGCATAGTCTTTTCTGCTAGAAGTTTAACTTCCATAGAGTTTACACAATTAGGAACATTTCCCTCTTTTCCTCCATGAGTAGCTTTCTATGACTTTATAGAGACACTGTTGCATTGAACAACATGTGCATCCAACTTGTACAAGGTACCAATACAAGCACCCCTTGCTAGCACCATTGAGCCTCTAGCCATCTTCCAGCCATTTGGAGAGAATGTGACTTGCACTCCAATATCATTTAGCTTACTAACCAAAAGTAAGTTTCGAGCTAGACTTGGTATATGCATTACATCATTAATTCCCTTCACACTTCCATTAGGGAATTGGATTCTAACTCTTCCATGACCAACAATCTCCAAAGTTGAATCACTTTCCAAGTACACCTTTCCACCATCGTATTCTTCATAGTTCGTAAACTAGTCTCTATGAGATGTCATGTGGAAAGATGCTCTAGAATCAATCAGCCAGACATCATCTGATGCCTGCATAGCCAAGGCTACAATGAAGGTGTCTACATCACTCTAAGAAGAATCATTTTCAGAAGAATACTTCTTCTTCTTCTTCTCCTCTTTACAATCCTTTTAGACATGACCAGGTTGCCCACAGTTCCAACACTTCACCTTGGACTTCTTGCTAGGAGACTTTGATCTCCAATTTGATGTCGATTTGGACTTCTTGTCCTTATTCTTGCCTTTCTCTTTCGACCTTCCTCTAATAGCAAGGGCCTCCTTTTCCATCTCAGAATATTTCCTTCTTATCTCTTCTGATAACAAAGAAGCAACAGCATCTTCCATCTTGAAATTGGATGTTGTACTCCCAATAGCCATCACCAGATGATCCCAAGAGTCTGGCAAAGAAGACAATGAAAGCATACAACGATCCTCTTCATCAATTTTAACACCAACAGATTATAACTGTGCAATCAACATGTTGAATGTGTTCAAATGATCAGCTACAGACCCTCCTTCCTAGATTCTCAAAGTGTACAACTTCTTCCTCAGGAACAATTTATTCACCAAGGATTTCCCCTGATAAATAGATGTCAATCTCTTCCACAAGGAAGATGTAGTCTTCTCTTCATGCACATTGAGAAGAATGGAGTATGCCAAACAGAGCCTTATCATCCCCTTAGACTTTCTATCTGCAAGGTCCCAATCTTCTTGCTTCATTCCTGTAGGCTTCGTTCTAGTCACAACAATCCAAAGATCACGATCCACTAACAGATCTTCCATTTTAAGTTTCCACAACTCAAAATTCCTGCCATTGAATTTCTCAATTTCAATCTTTCCTTACATGCTTTCCATCTCAATCTATAATTCGAATTTGGAAAAATTCTACAAGACTCCCACTGAATAGAATTGACTCAAAAAACCCAACATACCCACAAGGATAACACAACTGGCCAGGCTCTGATACCACTTGTAAGGAAAGCTAAGGTGTGGAAACAACTTTCCTAATGTCAAAACCTCAGGGAAGAATGGAGAGATACTTTTAAATTTTACAATTATAGTCCAATTAAGATGCACTTGAAAGAGATAACAAAAATAGAGGATTAAACATACACATACGAACACCAGATTTACATGGGAAAACCCTTATGGGAGAAAAACCCACCACACCAAGAGAAGTCACTTTGTATTACAGTAATAAAGATTACATAAAAAGATCAGACTTATCTTTCTGATGTCAGTTTATAGTAGCATTCACAATGATCAACCTTGCTATAGCACACTCAAGTTACAATACACTCAAAATTCAATTCACTCTAATCATTCATCAAACTACACATCCAACTGTTGATGCAACCATCAAATTGACCACAATCTACAATTCCTAAGTATATCCATGACGCCCATGGTTTGTCGATCTTCCTCTCAGTAACGGCCGCAACAATCCAACTGCTAGTGGTTCCCATTCAGCTTCTCTGATTGGTCGAATACAAGCCACGTAGGATAGTTTTTACTTGGTCAAAGGTGTTGATCCTATGTTGGCATGTCAGTGAGACACTAACCGTGTCTCCCTGATGCCATGAAGTCAACATTCAATATCACCGAGTGTCCATACTATTAGAAAGATGTTACACCAAGTCCAAAGAGCTATCGCTAAGACTTTCCCATGTCTCCAAGACCTCATACCGATGATCATCACTTGTATCACTATCGCCAAGACTTATCACTTTCACTGAGAGATCATACCCAGCCTTTATGTTATACCAAAACATTCAATGGTCGCCAAGACTTATCGCTTTCGTCTGGAGATCATACCAAGGTTCACAAGTTATCTTGAAGTATTCATCTATCGCCAAGACTTATAGCTATCGCTAAGACATTACTCCAAAGTCTTAATTCATACTGAGCACCAAACAACAGTCAACAAGACTTCTCTCCAATGCTAAGAGTTCTTAGCGAACCCTTAGTGTTATCCTGATGCCTCCGCTTGTCACCCAGAGTCTCCTCGATATCTGATAAGAGTGGCCTTTTGGCTAGAGGTATTCATATTGGTAAGACTTCATATCGAGCCACCATATGTTACTTTGAGTGTATACTATTGGCGAGACTTTCCTTCATCGCTGAGAGTTCATAGCGGAGCCTCTGTGTTACCCCGAAGACTCCAATATCCATGAATCTCCCTGACCACCACTTGACACTGACCCATCAACAAAAGATCAACTTGGGTGGAGTGACATATAAATTGTCACATCATAATGTCACAACAATGGATACAGTCAGCATGAATGAAGCAAGGTCAGAGTGACCAAAACTGTTCACCAAGGTTTCAACTACTAGTCTGCCAGACACAAAGAATGTCACAATGACTTGGCTCTCTTAGAGATTTCAGCCTATGGGATTGAGGCACATATTTCCAACACCAGTTTGCATCTTTGCATGCCTTAGTTACAATTTTAGGTTCTACTTTTGAAAGTAAATTAAATTTTACTTGTTCCTCTATCATGGTAACTCCTCATCTTGTCAACGTACCATTTTTCTTATCACCAATAATTTTATCTTTAGAATGATTATTTTGCACATACTTAGGAGTCTTAGGGATCCTTTCTGGAGCTTCTTCCTCTTCAAATGTCATCTCCTTTTCATTCTCTTTATGTTTTTCTTCTTCACTACAAGGGGATTCATCAAATTCATATCCTTCTATCCATACATAACTATGATGTGGTTATTCATCCACTTTGACACTTGTAGTTTAACACATATTCTTCAACATTTTATTATAGAATCAATATTTTTTTATTCTTGGAGAGTATCCAATGAAAATTCCTTCATTAGATCTTGCATCAAAATTTCCTAAGTTTTCTTCATCTCTTTTGATATAGCATTTACTTCCAAACACTCTAAAATATTTTACTGTAGAGGGTTTACCATACTGTAGCTCATAGGGAATCTTTGAATTGCTCACTCTTGCTTGACCTCTATTAAGTATGTGTACTACAATATGGATAACTTATCTGTAATAGAAATCCATTAGATTTTCTTCTTTCATCATAGTCCTTGTTGCTTGTTGAATTGTTCTATTTTTCCTCTCCACAATTCCATTTTGTTAAGGAGTTCTACGAAGTGACAAATGTCTCCTTATTCCATTATCTTCACAAAAACTAATAAAATAAGAGGTGAATTCACCACCTCTGACAGACCTTAAGCACATGATTTTCAAGTCCATTTAATTCTCAACCATAGATTTAAATGTTTTAAACTTATCTAGAGCTTTTGATTTTTCTTTGAGAAATGTTACTCATGTCATTCTCGAATAATCATCAATCAACAACATAAAATATATGTCACTTTGAGATATTTTTATTCTGTTAGGTCCACATAGGTATTTATGCACTATCTCCAAAGGACCTATAGTAGAATATTCCTTAGTCTTGATCTTCCTCTTTTTTTCTTTCCAAACTTACATTTCTTACAAATTGCATTGATAGGCTTTGTAATTCTTGGTAGATCTCTCACAACATCAATAAAATTGATCTTTGTATGTTTTCCACAATTTATGTGACCCACTATTCTATGTCATAGCTAAATTTTATTAATTTGAGACATAAAGCACTTAGCACCACTACCTTTGAGCTGATAAACATTATGTATTTTCCTTGTCCTTGCAACGACCAATGTTCTAGACCAAGTCCTTTTTTTATTTCACAACCATAATATTGAAACACAAAATTGTATCCTCTACTACACATCTATCTTACATTGAGAAGATTATGTCAAAGACCCTAGACATAAAGAACTCCATTTGTCTTATGCTTTGTATCAAAGATAATTGAACCTTTTCCATAGATATTAGTAGATGTATCATCACCAAAGTTAACAAGACCACCATGATCACACTTTTGAAGTTTAACAAACTTACTCTTATCACCTGTCATATGAATTGAGCATTCACTATCAATTACCTAGTAATTTTTTTCCTCTCTTGCATGAAAAGAAAACACCATAGTTCCTTCAATGTTATGACCTATTTTTGGAGCACTTTTATTCATAAATATTTCAGAATTGGTATAACTAGTTCCAACATTTAGATCCATGAACAAGCATTCATCACTATCTTCATCAAGATAGTCTAACTCCTCATCATCAGATACACCACTGTCATTTTTAACATAATAACTCTTCCTAACAAATTTACCTTTATGATCCTTATTTTTTTCATTTGTAATTGATTGTACATTTTGAAGCATAATGACCTATATTTCCATAATTGAAACATTTAAAGGGTAAGAAAAATTAGAACCATAATGACCTAGTCTCCTTCCAAAATTTGCTTCCACCTCATCAAGATCATCCAAATTTGATTCATCAACCTTCTCTACCTTGTTGAATGTAAATTTTTTTTCTTTATTTATAGCATCTTGACCAAACTCTCTTAATTCATAAGAAATTAAAGCACCAAACATCTAATCTCTAGATTATTTATCTAAATTATAAGATTCCTCAATAGCAAAAAATTTAGAACTATAATTTTTAGGAAGAGTTTTTAGTACCTTTTTTACAACTTCACTTTCTTCTAGCTTACAACCAAGACCATTCATGGCATTGACCACTTCATCCACTCTAAGCATATAAATTGTAATATCTTCATCCTCAAACATCCTCCATGTTTTAAATTTAGATTTGTAATTCTACATCTTTTCTTGCTTGACCTTGTCATCTTCTTCATAAATACTCTCCAAATTTGTCCAGATCTCTTTCGTTGTTTTGAGGCTTATCACTTTTCCAAGTTCTGAATCAAAAAGACCACTTAGGATAGCATTCCTTTCTTTTCCATTTTTATCATATTCCTTGATCTTATCATCACTTTTCAAACCACCAGTAGGCATAGTATATCATTTTCCAAATGAATTTCTAAACACCAAACCAAAGAGAAACTAGCGAGGATTCCATCCTCACTTTCTAATAAGAATATTTTACACTATCAAACATAGGAGATTTGAAACCCTTCCTATACACCATCAAGATCTACCTCGAGTGATTAAGTTTCTCCAAGGAACCACAACTTTGATACCAATTCTTAGATGTGTAATATGACAACTAAGAGGGGTTGAATTAGTTGTACATTAAAATATTTAATCCCTCATTAACTTTCAAGCCCATATCAAAATTTAAACCCTCATTAAGTATTAGTAGAATGTAAACATGTGAAACAACAATGAAAACACAACCACAAATAGGAGAACAAAATATTTACATGAAAAACCCTATAAAAGGAAAAAAATATGATGAGGATTATCTCACATATATATGAATAGAAACACTGAATATAGTTAGGCTCACTGCCAAGGGCTCACTACCCAAAAAAGAAGAAAGAATCACTATCTAGTGGCTCACTACCAATGGCTCACTTCCCAAAAGAAATAAAAATAGAAAAAAATGTTACATATATATTCACTATCTCAAAGCCATAGGAGAAATACACCACTAAAACTTTGCACCATCTACAACCTTTGGATCACTTCCTTCAACAAATTCAGGAACACCTAAAAAGTAGACACCTTCTGCTCACTACATTTAGAGTCATAAGCATTTAATATTGCACTTATACCACCACACTTTATTAAATTCACATTATTACATATGACATTCACTTTAAAAAAACTCCATCTTGCATTTTTACCATCCACGACCTCAAACAACTCTTTAAGATCAGGCTCAACAAAACGTATGCACGTCAATTGTGCATACACTATGTAGGTTCTCACCAAACACCTCCGCTATGAAAATAAGTGATGGTAGACCATTCCATAGGTTAACTATGACCTAAATCTATATCAACACGCTACTCATCACATCCAAAAAAAATAAGAAACCTCCACAATTAGTGATAGCACACCAGGTCGACCAAACCTGCACTAACGCTAACAAGTGACCACATACACATTCTCCAATTCTAAAAACATGTGAACCAAAATTTAAAAATTTCATAGTATCCCATAGTATTCTACATCATGATAATATCCAACATCATTGTCACAACCACCTAAAATTGTAGAACATGTTATTTTTGTGCAGCTAGATGCAGTGTCACTAAAATTGAACAAATGAACCAAGCTTGCAAAGCAACTTAGTACTCAAAACTCCAAGGGAAATCAGATACAAACATTATAAGAACATTCTTAAATTTGCAATAAGGAAACAACAGCACACATAAATGTGGAGCAATCTATTTTCTCCCAAATAACCTACTTCATAGGAAAACATTCTGTCAAACACAACTTCCACTGTCGCATGATTGAGAACCCAAAACTTTGGATATAACACATCTAAAAACCTTTGATCATCATATTCAAACCACACAATAATATCTTCAATCATAAAGAAATGTAGAGCACAACATTGAACATACCTCTATCACACTACACAACTTTTTATTCAAATGTTTGCAAAAGAACTTGGATACTAAGTGAACCAAATACATCAGAACAACCAACATAACATATCTACAAAATTTGCAATACCAACAATATCCCCATCCAAAATACTAGAAATATCCAACAATCTCCATACCATTGACATCAAAGATAGTTCACCTACAACATACTTGCAAAAGATTCTAATTGACATATCTAACATACCTCGATAATCCTATCTATTCCCAAGATTATTCCATCCAACTGCAAGAATCCCAGTCCATATAGTTTGGCTATTCAATCTAGTGCATCATCAATTACATGCCTTGGATTTTTTGACAATCTTGTTGCAAAACTTGATCCTTTAGTCACACTATCATCATCGGGATATGTATTTCTCTATTTTCATATTGCTTTTGGGATGTTTCCTTCCCATATCAACAATTTCATTAGTCAATCAACCAAAAATAAATAAATTAGTTTATAAATCAATGGGTTGTTAGCTTTTCTAGGGGTAAGATCATGTTTTTTTGTGTATCCTTGTGCATGCATACTTGCTTGCATGCGTGTATCTTTTACATGCATTTTCATTAATCCTTACAATATACCTTCCATAATAAGAAATCTACCTTCCATAATAAACATTTCATATCAATCCATAATAATATTTATCACCCATGACTATTCACCCTCTATAATGAATTTACCTTGCTAAAACTGACACATCAATCAAATAGAAATAAAACATATTACAAACATCGAGCTTAACAAATCATGTAATAACAAAAAAACTATCAAACTATCCTTCAAGTATAACTAATCAATTTCCCATCTTCATCATCCATCTTTGTCTATTGTCTTTTTTCTAATACAGGTAGTTGCATTCCTTGAACCAAACAAAGTGTCTTATACAAGGTGTCTCATTCCTGAAACTAGAAACTCTTTCTATAATTCTTTGTCTTTGGCAAGAAGATCTAAATGGTTGTTGAATCATTGGTGATAGTGAGTCTTATATTTTATTTTATTTATTTGTTAAATCATGTTCCTAAGATACTCGAGGATATCCACAATTGATTAGAGGAGCAAGGATGGATCATGATGTCATTTTTCTTTTGATTTCTATTTGTGGGTTGTCATGACACTATGACTGGGGAAACTACATTCCTATTCGAGGTCATGACACTCCTTGTATATAATGTGTTTGTCTATGCAAATGGATAAGAATTATCACCTTGGTATTCTCATACCTTGGTGTATGTCATCCCTTTGCAAAATTAAAATGCTCTATGATGATATATGTGCAATTATCAAGGCTCAATATGACTTACTAATCAATTCATTTCTCAATCTATTCATCTTACTAACTATTCCTCCTTTCTCACTAACCATTCTTCACTTCTTACTAACCTTTTCTTCTAGCTAATATTTCTTCTATCAAAACACATTAATCCATCTTATCAGTAAATTTACCTCAATTTTTTAGATTTTTTGCCAAATTTCTCGAGGGGGCATCATATCATCCCATTTCATGTTGGGATAGGACTTGATTAAATTTTTTCTTAATTTTTTTTTGAGAAAATGCTAAAATCACATTGTCTTAAAGAGGGGAAAAATGTAGAAAGGTAAAATTTTCTCTAGTCTATGAGAGTATTTTCTGACTAATTTTTCCATCTAACCCTAATTCTATCTTAAAGCTAATCTCCATCTTCTTTTTCAAAATATCACAATTTAATAATTTTCATTATTTAATTTAACTAATTCCTTTTATTTTATCATTCATCCAATTAAATAATTATTATTTAATTATATAATCCCTAACTAACATTGTCTTTGATTAAATGAATATTTTTAATTTATTTCATCCCAATAACCTAATGAATGTCTATAATTAATTTTCAAAATTTAACTCTTCCAAACTTGCATTAATTCCAAAATCCAACTCTTCATCATCATAATTCTTAAAATCTGATCTCTTATGCCTCCCACTAATTTTGAAATCTTCTTCTACCCATCAAGTTTTCTTCCATTTGCACTAATTTATCAAATAAATTTCACATAATTTTGAATTCAAAACTGAGAAACTTTCTCATTGAAGTTGTCTCATTCAATCTCAACCATTGATTCTATTTTTGATCTTGTTCATCCATCTCGCCATCTCTTTGTCTATAAATTTGATCTTCAAGCTCTCTTTTTCTCTAACCACTATCTTCAAATCTTTATTGTTATTATCATCTTGAGCCATTCAATTGTGCACTCCAAAATTTGAGAGAAACACTTCAAATCTTTCAAATCAAGGAAGAGAAAGGAAAAGAAGATCAACCAATTATGGAATAAAGGTATACTTTACTTTGTTTGTTTGCATTCAATTTCTATTATGCTAATTTGTACTTCATTATTTTGGATTTGATTTTATAGCTTAATTCTAATGGTTAGGTGGTTGTTGTTAAGGATTTAAGCTTACAAATAAATTTTTTAGATCCTTATATTAGGAACCAATTAAAAAAATTTAGAAGGTTGTAGTTTGTAGGTTCTTCCTTCCTAGACCTAGCTTCAAAAATTTTCCTATTGATGATAAATTCCACTTATCCTAATTCATTGAAGCATAAGGCTTAAATTCTGGTTGAAAATAGGTCTTCCATATTCTTCTAAATCCATTTTAGATCTTCCATCTACACAAAATAAGGGATAAAGGGTTGAATTGTATAGGTGATTGCCTAAGTCAAACCCCATTTTGGTGTTTCAACCTCCATAACAACTATGATGATGCAAACCGTTCTTACCCTTGATTGAGTAGAGAAAAAATGGATAAAACAAGTGATAATGGCAATTGCTACAACGTACCACTCAAATATAACTTCCTTGATGGATTGAAGTCATTGTACTCATCTCATCCAATGAGAATTATTTTCTTGATTTATAGTCCTATAAGTGCTAGTATGAGCATAAAAAAGTGAACATAACACTTGGACAAGCTCACATATAAACTTGATGCATTGAAAACATGAATCTTGAATGATAATAAGTATTGTAAATTATTCTTATTCAACTCTTGACTTCTTTGTAAGATGCTCAATTTCTCTATAGATGTTTAAGGACTTCAAATAGTGAAAAATGTTTTTATTTATATAAATTTATTCATTTCCTACAAAACTAATTATCAACAACTAACAAAGGAAATCAAAATTGTAATTTTTTATATTTTAAATTGGGACAAAATATGCTAGAAAAGGCTAGTACCACATTATTCAAGACCTATTTTTTTCCTTTTACTATTGTTAAATGAATATTAAATATTATTTCCCAATTTTATTCTAATTTTTCAAAACCTCCCACAAAATGAGAAATTTAAGAGCATAATTAAGTCCAAGCCCATAGGAGGGTCCTAAACCTAGTATGAAATTGTAAGGGGTGATAATTTATGAATCTAAATTTAGCCCCCACTTTAATTAGAGAATTAAATTACTTGCATGCTCACACTAAAGTAAGGGTAAGCCAAGAAAGGTTATTTTTTCAAAAATTGGATAGGAAGGATCAAATCTAGGGGATAAACTAGCCCTTGGGCTCAAGATCCTATAAGAACAAAAATGTAAAAGACAAAGGAACACACACATAACCTACAATGTAGCATGAAAAAATGAAGCAAACATTATGAAGAAATGAAGTAAACATAATGAAGAAACAAAAAAATATATGACAATACTCGAGGAAAGAATGCAAAGAACACAAATAATACATATAAAAAACACAATAAAAATAAGACATAAACACAATGTTAGTACACTAGAAAGGACCAAATTCAATAAGGTAAAGAGACCAAAGCTTTAAAATTTGTCTCCAATAGAAAATGTCATCCATAAAATATAATATTATACATGACGGTGCTCTCATAAGGATCAACAAGATGGGTTATGTTACATAATTTATAAGCTACGTAGATCCACTAACTAGAAAATTATTGTATGTTAGGTGTCCATGTAATATGATGGGTTTTATAAGGCTATAAAGTTTTGTTACAATAGTTTACTCATGAAACACATGGCTCCACTAGCAAGAAAGTAACATTATTGTAGGTGGCCACATAAAAATTTCTTGAGCTTATAGACCAACAAGCTTTCTTATACTAAATCTATGGACTATTTCACAGATAAAGCCTCATGGAGTGCATAAAATTTTTTCTCATGTGATGAATCACCTCAGGGGGTGTATAAGATTTCAACATCATTAGGGATAATTTAATTTCTTAACATCATAAGGAACAACTTGATAACTACACCTCAACCTAGGGCATTATAAACAACACTGCTACCATGAATATGAGAAAACAACATGTAGATCAAATTGAACAGGAATTTAATTCATTTCATGGAATTAAATCAATGTACAAAATGGAGAACAAAATGTGGTTTTTGTTATTTTGGATAGAATGATAAAGATAAAATTGTTACCTTGGGTAGGGATAATGTATTTGTTGATTTGAGAGATGTTAGAGCAAAGCACCCAGGAGCATCTACAAACCAATAGAAACCTTCGCGAATGAGAGAAGTACCACACGAGATGCTATTTCACTAGGAGTGAAAATTAATGCATTGAGATAGGAAATAATGTATAAACATAGATATTAATAGTCTAGGTGTGATGAGGTATAGGAACAACCAAGCCAAACTACATCAATGGTAAAAAAATAAAATGCACCTAATAACTATCTAATACTGTTAGAAGTCCTAAGTAAACTTAAGACTACTCTAATAAGAGACCATTACTAGTATACATTTTAAGACTCATTTGATTACTTTCTTAGGATACAAATATAAATTATGGATGCCTATAATGTTAGAAGGAAAAATATAGTGATTGGTAGAGTGGGTAGAGGGGGTAGAGGTCACATTGA
Organism: Sequoia sempervirens; assembly: GCA_007258455.2. Taxonomy (NCBI): domain Eukaryota; kingdom Viridiplantae; phylum Streptophyta; class Pinopsida; order Cupressales; family Cupressaceae; genus Sequoia; species Sequoia sempervirens. Next base: position 125,057,320 of record VDFB02270651.1, on the reverse strand, counting down.
AAATGTAAAAGAACATATGGTATGCATGATCAAGTTGTTGAAGCACATCAAATAGACTAGCAATAAATATCACCTATAGGTTCATATAGGTATCAGCATGATCAAATATTCCATGATGTGGATCAAAAAATATAAAATGATGTTGATGAAAGGGAAATTTTAAATGAAGAGTTGGAATTGATTGATAAAGTTAGAAGAAGAAAATAACTTCTTACTAGAATTTATAATGTAAATTAGGTAAATCAAGCCCATTCTCATGTTCTACTACACCAAAATGTGAATTATATATAAAATATACCTATGGTTCAAAAGAATATTATTAAAAAATAGCAAAGGAGAAATGTGAAAAATAATTCCCATTAATTTAGGAGACAAGATCAAAGAATTTCACCATTTAGGTATACTATATGGGATAAATGGTGTAAGTAATTATACTTCTTTTGAATATGGAATTACCTCAATCCAATCCCAAATGAAATTGAAGGAAAAATTACAAGATTCCATGTAAATGATGTGATGATAGAAGAATAACATTTAATTTTTTTTATTAATATCATTTATGAATATTGGATAGAGGATTAGGATATTATGATGAATTTGTTTGTGCATTTTCTTGAAGAGAGTACAAAGCTAGTGATATAGGAATCTCCTAGATAAAAATGTAACTTCTTGGGAGAAATTAATGAGTGTATTTAGAATGTAATATGGGGATATGATAGACCCAAAAAATTCATAAATGAGATGGTAGAAGGCTTCAATATATGGTTCATCCTCATCATGAGAAGGGTACCTCGCCACCTTAAACCAAATGAATTAATGTGTAGATTATTTTATCTTAGTTATTTGATTCAAAAATTAGGTATTGTTTGAGATACAAAAACCCCAAAACACATAGATAGGATAAGGCAAAAAGCACTAACATTGAAAGTATAGCAACTTCAAATGGTGCCATTATGTAAACCTCATAAAAGGTCTAAAATTCTTGTCGAGTTCCTCGCCGCCATTGTCAAGGACTAAAACGTAATAGAAATTTTTTAGAGACCTAGTAAAAGAATAAGTTTTTGTGTATTCATTTTGTTTGGGAATGTTTTGGATATTTTAAACTAATGCCAACAAATTGGTGCCATTTCTAGGGAGATATTTTGAGGACCTTCATAGCTGGAGGAAGAGTTTTTTTAGCATATTTGAAAATTTCAAAAAATTTCTTTGTTGAAGGAGTGAACCTAGAAATAAAATTTATCTTTGAAGAAGCTTTTAGCTACTTAAAGATCTTATGATCTAATGAGAGGTGGTGACTCCATGAATTAACTTGATGAATGTCAAGAAGAAAAGCATAGCCTTGTTAATCTTCCAATCAGAGAGAAAAGAGTTGTAACAACTACAATACATCTCTAGGTATTTTATGTTTTTATTTATATAGGAAGAAAAGGTGTGTAGGAATGTCTTAGATGAAAAATGGTATTCCATTATTTAGTGGTTTCTAGCACTAAGAGAAATGGAATTGAAAAAGTCTAATATTCTATCAAAATAAATAAATTTTATATAATTGGAATAAATGTGCATACCCTAAGGATACTTCATCAAATGCCACATATAATTCAAATCCTAGGGAGTATGGGAGGAATCATGTACATAAATATTATAAGGATGAATCACCTAGCTACTCATACAACTCAAGACAAGAAATATAATCACTTTTGATACAAACATCCATAATTAAAGACCACATAAAGTTATAAGAGCTTAAAAAGATAAAGAGGAAATGTATGCTTTGATTAAAAGCTCTATTATCACAAAGACCCTCTATTGTGATAGAGAAATAGGTTTCTTCATCTCTTGTTGTCTAGCTTGATCACATTTATAGGAATCTTAACTTTTCTTGGGTCAATTATGAAAAATAAATGATGAAAGGTTCAATATATAGATTGATTCCTAGGTTCAATGTTTATAATAACTTGGATGGGTATGCACATGTTGAGAAAATTTTTAGAATTCATTGAGTATTAATTTGAGGATAAAGACACATGGATGATATTTTTTGTTAGGTCATTGGGAGGAAATGCATGGAATTTGTACCCAAGATTTTCCAAGAACTTCTTTTCTTTTTGGAATAAACTTGTGACTCCATTTGAAGAGGAATTTCCTACTAATTATATTGTGCCACTCTTGTTGAGGAATTATAAATTATTAGATGAAAATAAGGAGAAACTAGAAATAACTTTAGTTATTGGTTTGGTGTTTCCCTGTTTCAAGTCCTAAATGATTGAAGACCTAACACACTTGCATGTATTGAATTGTTTCTTGGAGCCTATGATGTTTCAAGCTAGGAGAAGGTTTAATAATAGAATATTTTCATTTGGAAAACATGTTGCTAGCATATAGATTCCGTAATATCATTGATGAACTCAGAAGGGATGTGGCTACAAAATTATTGTCCTCAAGAATAGAGGAATTATTGATAGTGAAATTACTACTGAAGCCATCAGTTATTTGGAGATGGCCTCAAGTAGAAGCACAGTATCAAGTGATGATTGTGTTAAAAAGAAATTAGATGAAGTTTTTATTGCACTACATGACAAAAATAAAAATGAGGATGATTGTGTGTGCATTAACTTTGAATTGGCACAATCATCCATGGGTAGTTGTAATGAAGTAATTTATGATAATTTCCATTTTGTGAATACTGAGTATGACCCTATTCTTTTTTGTAGTAGTGTGGGAAAAGAAGAGGATGTGCATGAAAGAGATTCATCAAATGAATCAGCTCAAGCAACTGATTTTGTAGAGCATGCATATGCTGGTGAAGGTGGTGAACAAGAAATTTCTTTCTTGTTTGATCTCTTACCTACCTTTGTCCCTTTTACCAAGTTTGAAGTTGCTACTGATTGTTTCATAAGGGTAGGATTGATGTAGTTACACCCAAAATTAAACATGTATAGATAAATTTTGGTACAACTAATGGTAATCATGTGAGGAGTTTTCACTTCAATAATGTAATTGTGGTGATTATATGGACACATATGTGATCATTTTTATTTGGTTTGTCAGCTCATAGTATTCCTCATGCATAGTGTACTTCAAGAGGGTCATGTGAAAGTGATACTATTGAGATAAGCATGGAAGAAGTGTGTTATAGGTCTAATTTTTGAAACATATTTATCACAATAAATTACTAAGATATTCAAATAGATAGATAATCTAAAGAGTGTAGCTCCTCAGATAAAGTGTTTCATGATATGGATGGATGTGTTGATGAGGTTTGTATTATCATAGGTGAACCCAAGTTATGTTGGTTGTATCTTGTCCTTGAAGTAAGTGAATTTGAGTATGATGAATTCCATTATGATGAAGATATAACTTCTCATGGTGTTAATGGAAATTTCCCTAAATTTGAGCACTTCACTTGGACCCAACATGCATCTTGCAATGGTGTTGAGAAAAAAAATTCTCAAAGTTGGTGAGTTTTTAGTTTCTCATTTTTCTTAAATTCTTGAGCTTTAAAGTTTTTAGTTTGATCTGTTAGAGGATGTTTTTCCCTCAGCAAGTCAATATGATGAAATGGTATATTTTTCTTTACAATATTAGTTGTAGGCATTCTCTTTTTTCCTCGATTTATCTAAGGTGTTCAATGTGTATAAAGGTACCATGGTCTCATGTGGTGTTGACTTGAGTTTTGAATTTCTATCACCATCTCCTATAAAAATGGAGGATATATAGTGCATGGTTTTGTGGTGGCTTATGTTGTGTATTTTTCATACAATAGAAAGATCAACCATGGAGAAAGTCTTCACTTGTTTACTGGTAATCCCATATTTTTTCTTGCAAGAAAAAGGATATGCTTGGTGCAATGGTGTGATAGAAATAATTGTGGGTTGAGGGAGATCAATTCCTTCAATAGGTTGGTTTTTGATAAAGGAAAGAATTGGTTCTTATTTTTTGGGTTCTAAGGCCACCAAGTGAATTTTGAAAGTATGGGTTTCAATGTTGAATAAATAAGAAATCATGGAGAACCCATTGGATGAAGCACTTGGTGTAGTTTCTAGAGATTTGGATTCTTGTTGTGCCTACAAGAGACACACATCCCCAACTAGAGCCATTGTTAAAACTCAAAAACTGCAATGGGCTTGAAATGCTTTATTGTGGACACTGAAAAGTAAACCTTCTACTTTTTTTGTCTCATTTGAGTCCTTCTAATTTTGGATTAACGCTACTTTGATTTGGTGTTGTAATGTCAATAACATATTTGAATTAGGTCTTGGTCCCTTGTGAAGTAAAAGGATTCAAGTGTTACCTTACCCTATGGTTGTGACACACTTTCACACTTTCTAAGGTATTGTTAATGTATTTCACCTAAATAACCTCTTTTCATCATTTACCAAGCCTTATTTTGAAGTATTCTAAAGTGTTGTCACACACTTTCACACTTTTCTAGATTTGTCTTTAATAATTGGGATTTCTTATGCATATTAGTACAAGCTTATTTCTCTCATTTTCATACGTAGCATTCAAGTATTCATGTATATAGTTTACAAGAGAAATTAAGAATTCATAAGAGAATTCAAGACATTTCAAAAGAAAATTATTAAGCATTCAAGAGCTCCTTCAAGTGTCATTCATCGTGTCAAAGATTTTTTGCATCATCTTCTTTTAGAGATAACAATTGTGGTGTAGGATTTGTAAGCCTTGCATTCAAGACCAATCAACATTAAGCTAGAGTTAAATTCCACATCCATTGGAGTCAATACTTACATGTTTTCAACACCTTATTGCTAGGGTTTGGCGAGTTGCAACATCTTCATTTTTCCATTCATCATTCTCCATTCTATTTTATTTCATTTCAAGGGTTTAATTACCAACAAGGGGTTTGACAAAGGAAAACCGTATTCACTAGCCCCACAACATTTTTCCCTCTTCTTGTGTGTGATTTGTAGGGATAGGCTATAGATTTACCAAGAAGTTAAGATTTGAAAAGTGGTCAAAACATGTCAAAATTTTCAAAGTCCTAAGAGAAGCTTGGAGAAGATCTACAGGTTGAATTCTATTGTTTCAAACCTGAATCTATATCAGGAGGAGAAGAGTAGACTGAGGGTTACAATTTCCTATTTTGAATTTCCAAAAGTCTAGAGGTGGACTGATTCATCACTATTGGCGAATGAGTCCCATGCCCAAGCCCAAACATGAATTTTGCAGATCTAAGTGCCCATTTGTCTGAAACTTGTTCTAATACATTTTCCAAAAAACTTGACTTAGTCACCCAACTTGGTGTATGAGTCCCAGTTGGCATAAGCATTAGAATTTTCATGATTCTAGAGCTCCATTCTATCTCCAACAAGTTTCCATGTGCACATTTCAAATTTCATAAGCTTTTGTTACATTTTACTTGCATTTTTAGCTCATTTAGTATTAGTTTGCATATCACACTATGTTTTCAAACATTTTACTTTTTCCAAGTTTACACTTGGTGGTGAACCCATTTCTTATCTCCACTCATCTCCACGGATATCTTATAGTCATATTTCTCATATCCTTCATTGGGTTGAGATCTCCAAGGTATTCTTGAATGTGAGCATTGTGAAATCGGATCCCTCTCCTCCTTATTCCATTTTTTGGACAAGGAAGTTAAGCATCCATTTCTAGTGTCCATATTTTAGTGAACCTGACTTTTAAACATCATATTTCTATTTTGGGGTGCATTTACATCCTAGATTCATCTTGCATTAACATTGAATTGCATTTTGCATTAGTGAAAAGTTCATTTAGCTTGCATTATTTCACTTAATTTCATTAAAAAATCAGTAAAATTCTACATTTTCATCTCATAGTTTCATAAGAAAACATAAAAAGGATAAAATTCATGTCAAAAAATATTTGAAAAATTCAAAAAAATCAATACCATGACTCATTCATCAGCTTGGACGAATCAGTCCCTCTATACATTTTGCATAGCATTTTATGGAATTTAATCTTCATTTTCTGAGTTATTATTATTTGTTGTTATCTCTTTATTTTTGTGTGCATATTTTCTATTTTTATTTAATTCATTGCATCTAATTTAATTCTATCCATCTTGTGGATTACTTAAAATAAAAATTGCATTTACAATATTAATGCATAGTTTAGAATATTAAATTGCATCATGGATGTGTTTTAACAAGATTTGGATGTCATTAAAATCGTTGGTAGATATGTCAAGTTGTGCCTTTGGAAATGACCCCAATGAAATTAAACTCACTCATGCTCCTTCAGCTCCTAATGCATGTCCTCCTCGCGATGTTGACATCATTGGAGAAGATGATGACAACATGAATAAGTTCCTAAATGATTGCCTCGAAAACCTTGAAGCTAATTCATCCTTTTATCCATCCATGAACCAACCAAATCCTCCTACAATACCACCTCTTGAGATGTTTGGTTACTTACATCCTAAAACAAAAGTTGAACCTAAATTCCCTAAAATAGGTGAACCTAGCTCCTCTATACAAGAAAGCACTCAACCATTCTATGATAACAAAGTAACAAACACTCCAATCAACCTTGAAGAATCATATGGAAAATGCTTCACAATCTTGCGAAAACAAGGATGTGACACAACAAGTGAACATAAAATTCATCAACTCTTAGAGTAAAAACCAGTAGATGGAAACAAAAAAGGGTTAGGATATCAAGATCCCTCTCATAACAACAAGCCTCCTAGAGAATATCTAAGGCTTCATGATGATGTTACAGTGATATTTCATTCACCTCCCAATCTGAATTTCATCCTTCCTAGGGAGCAACCCCTTATTAATAACAATGACAAGGATGAGAGGATAACTTTGGGTCATCCTCCTTCAATTAGAGAGAAGGTTGAATCTAGCAAACACAAGAGACCTTACAAGTTAGAACAAATGAAGATTCCTCACCCACCACCTGAAAGTGAACAAAAATTACAAATTCTTCTCAACCAAGGATTAATAATATTACCACCTATGAACCAACTTGTGTTATCCTAAAGATGCAAAAGTTCCACATTGTGCATATCATCGAGTCCTTGGACATAGTAGTGATGAGTTTTGTGCATTGAAATAAATATTAAGCAAGTATCACTTCGATGGAAATAATTGTTATCTAGTCATCGCATAACACACTCTCCTACTCCTTGTCATGCAATAGTTGTAGAAAATTCTCTTCTCACTATTACATGACCTTTCCCATCACCTATCTTGGCTCATTCTTGTCTCACACTAAGTGTTGGAAAGCAATTTTTAGTCTTGTCCTAGTAATGCATTTGTCATTGTCCCTTCAGTTCATCATCTACCTTTTGCTTATACAAAATGAGATTGGGAGGTGGATGACTTGCTCAATGGTTGAATCACATTTTCCTTACTAGTCATTTGAATTTTCTTTTTCTCCTCCCTTTTTCTTTTTTTTGATTGCATGTGTGTAATGTGATCCCCCGTGATGTTTTGTTTGATGTTCTCTCTTTGTGACATTCCTCTATATGTACCTTCATTCTTATCTATGTCATACAACACTTTCACTTATTTTCCTTTTCCTTTTCTTGTGTTTTCCTTTTGGGGATGAGGCAAGGCATCGAAACATTCATGTCTCCTTCATGTTGACCCAAAAGTCTTTCTTTCTCTTTTCCTTTTCATTTCATTTTTATCTTTTTCTTGTGTTTTCCTTTTGGCGATGACGCAAGGCATTGAGACATCCATGTCTCCTTCATGTTGACCCAAAATGCTTTCTTTTTCTTTTCCTTTTCATTTTATCTTTATCATTTTCTTGTGTTTTCCTTTTGTGGATGACACAAGGCATCAAAACATTCATGTCTCCTTCATGTTGACCCAAAAGGATTTTATTTTCTTTGCCTTTTCATAATTTTATTTTTTTATCTTTTTCTTGTGTTTTCCTTTTGGGGATGATGCAAGGCATCGATACATTCATGTCTCCTTCATGTTGACCAAAAATATTTTCCTTTTCTTTCCCCTTTTCTTTTTCATTTTTCTTCTTTTTTTCCTGTTGGGATTGACGCAAGGTGTTGAGACACCCTATGTCTCTTCCATGTTGACCAAAAAGGTTTTTCCTTTGCTTTCACTCTCTTTGTGTCATTCTTCTAGTTCTGTGTATTTGGGGGATGATGATAGTTCTGATCTCTCTAGAAACATTGTAGCAAAGAACATACTAACCCCAAATCCATAGATCCCTTATGTGTTTGGTTTTTTCATTTTGGGGGAAACCTCTCCCTTTACTTTTTTTTTTCATGATGCAGCTTTACTCAGAAAGATATGGTTTGGCATAGGGCTTTCCGAGTTGGCTCTTATGTCTTCCCTTTTGTTAGAATTTTTCATTTGATACTTTAATGTATTTTCTCACAACATGGTGTTTAGAAATTCCTTTAAAGTGGGGGCATACATTGGCATTATTCTTTTGCATTTTTCCTTTTCTTGGTTCTTAATGCACCCTTCTTACTTCATACAATGCATTTTTTCACTTTGTGGATGACATTAGGTGTTATTTCCTTCATGAGCATGATCTATCTTAGCATCTTACATTCATCTTAGTGGCCTGATGTGACATATTGCATCCCCTAAGTTGTGAATCTTCTATTCTTTGATTGGTCCTCTCTTGGAGACATTAAGCACAATGTTCCCTAAGTTAAAGACCTCACATGTACTAAGAAAGACTCATTTGAACATCCTTTTCATGGGGTAAACCCACAAAAGTGGTTTACAATTCAAATGAGGAAGGGAAACTTGTAAAAATTGACCCCATGCCAAAAAATTTCATTTTGGGGGGTTCAAACGAACCAAAAGAGGGTTCACTTGAACTAGGGTTCAAGTAAACCCATTTAATGCATGTACATACCAATTGGCCAAAAAAAATGGAAATCCCTGTACGAAAGGGGGTTCACTCAAACCCCCCCTTTCCTTGATTTTTGACCTTGTTCACAAAAAAAACAAAATTTTTGCACTTTGAAGCTCGGTTTGAAGATGAAAATGGTGGAGACTTCATAGACCCAATAGGAATCAGGTAGTCCTTAGAACAAGCTATCCAATGAATATAGTTTTAATATATTTTGGTTTTATTATGTATTTTTGTTTTTAGTTTTATTAAACACTAGGTTTTTCATCCAAAATCGAGCTCTCTATTATGCACATGTGGAAAAATAGAAGATTATCAAAATTAACTTTTGAAAAATATGAGTGCACCAGATATTTAAGTCCTTGATCCAACAAAAGAAAAAATGAATTTTGATACATACAAAAAATGTTACGCATTATATGGTCGCGCTATGTCTGGATTGTAATTAGTTTGGCTTAGAAACTTGATTAAAGAAAAAATATTCAATAAAAAACTATCTAACCAAGTGGAAGCACTAGATAATAGAGTTACAAATCTAAATACAAAAGAATTATAATGTTATCCTTCATGGAAAAAAAATTATGTGTTATACGGTGAGAGTCACTTTTTTAAAATGTTGTTTTCTAAAAAAACCCAATTTTCAAGGGAGATGGAAAAAGAAGTGCAATCAGATTTCAAAAATTTTGAAAAAAATATAATTAGAATCTACAGACAAAATTTCATGAAACTATAGTTTGTATCATCTTCAAATTCCTCATAGTTTAGCTGCTATAGGTGCTCGAAAGTGAAGATTTAGTTAAAAACAATTAAATTTCAATATCTAGTTTGGCCAAAACTTGTAAACCACTATTGTGGGATCACCACATGTTTCATTTTTTTATATTTCCACCTTTCATAACAAATCTTTCATGACTATGAAGCCATCATGTTTTTTCATAAGTTTCAGGCATACAAAATTTTGCTTGCCTAATGAAGCTCAAAAGACAACCATGAATTCCTTCACCTCAAAGTGAGTATGCATTTCTTGGACAAACAACCTAGATCTTGTTGAAAGGCACAAGGAAAATAACAGTGGGGATGAATCAGTTGTCACCAAAAACAAACTCAAGTCTCAAACACTTATCAACTTCATAATCAATTTATTTCGTTGTTAAGTATGAACATGAAATGCAAATAATAGAAAGCAATATCAACACAAGAAACACCAAATTTACGTGGAAAACCCAAAAAGGGAAAAAACACAATGAGCATTAGCTCACAATATAAAGTAGTTCCAAAATATAATACAAAGAGGCTCAATGCCAAATGGATCACTACCCAAGAAGGACTCATTGTCCGGATACAAAGCTCACTGCCTATAGATAGGACTCACTGTCCAACAAGGAGGCTCACTTCCTATAGATAGAAAATATAACAAAAGAATCCACCACAACAAGTTACATGCATCTGCAGCCTTGATCAGAATATTGCAGCCACCGTCAACTCACTGCTTTTAGGAATCTAACAAATTGAAGTACTACTGCCTTAATTCACTTTCACACACTTTTGCTTCTCACACTTGTGGCTCATCTGATACATCAATTTTGTAGCATCTTCACTTGTATTTATACCTTCAACCTTAGAAACTTTCTCCAAGTTCAGCTATGCATACTTCAATTTACAAATTAAAATTAGGTTAGCAACTCAACATTCCCGTAGTGGAAGAGAATGCGAGCAGACCAAACCAATACTTAACCAAGACCCAAAACAACATCTCAGATCAAACAAATGCTTCCTCAATTGATAATTATCCTTTGAATGAAGAACTTGTAGACACCAGGTTGGCCAAACCTAATGAAAACATAAGTGAAATTTGAAGTACACACTTCCTCAATAAGAAGATAACATGTGAACCACATAACATGCTACACCATACATAAGAACACATATCAGATACCTGCAAATTCATCTGTAACAAGTGCAACAACCTTCATGCATAAAAGAGCTTCCATTAGTCCATCTTGATTGCATAGACACATAGTAATACTAAAACTCGTCTTCCAAAGCACCAAACCACAAACACCTTTTCTAGAACATAGATAACATCATTACAATACATCTTCTAGATCTGTAAGACCTAAAATAAACCAACAGAGGATTGTGGAAGAGAAAAATTTCTCCCAATCCACAGAAAAACAACTCTACCAAACTAGTTCACACACTAGTGAACACACCTTTCACACTTCATCAAACTAGAAGCTCTAATCTAGGATATATCACCCAATAATTTCCATGAACAACACTTTATATCTACACAAGCATAGGATCAACACAAAACAAAATTTTGAGCACATACCGGAGCACATTTTGAGCATATACTCAACTCTATCTTCACTATTTCTCAAGAGCACTTGGAAACTCATCATGTCAGCTCACCTTCAACACCATAAAATATAGCTCCATGTACTCGCAAGATATCAATAACATCTCAACTATACATGCAAAATGTACAACATCCTGTACTGTGTTGACATCAATGAAAACACCACCAAAATTAGTCATACATGCAACAATATCCCCATTTTTCATTTATGGCAGCACATTATGTGAAAACCATCAAAGACAACATCCATTCCATTCTTGCACTCTCCTTTATTTTTAGATTAGACAACCTACACAACATTCCTGCACTCTTAATACTCGCTCCCATTTTCTTTCACTATTTTCCACATGACTTTCTCTCCCTCTTTGACATCAATCACAAAGACCAAAAATTTGATCACTCCACCTTAGCAGTGCACTCATTTCATACTACAACAATACTTTCTTCTCCCCCTGTGGAGTAGACCCAATCATCATTCCAAACAAATGAAGAATTTTTAGATCCACTAGACTGATGCACCTCCATGTCCACCTAGTTCAAAGAAGGAGGGTCAATGATCCACCAACTTCTCCTCAAGTTACTCAAAAGTATCCTTAGAAAGAGCCTTTGTAAATATATCTACAATTTGATCCTTTGTAGACACATACTACAACCTAACTTCATTCTTCAATACCTTCTCTCTTAAGAAATGATATATGATAGATATATGCTTTGTCCTTGAATGCATTACTAGATTCTTTGAAATGTTTATTGCACTTGTGCTATCACAAATTATAGGGATAGGCTTATCACATATCACTCCTATATCCTTCAATGTTTTCTTCATCCATAAAACTTGTGTGCAACGAGATGTTGTAGTAATGTACTCAGCTTCTGCAGTGGATAAAGAAATTGAATCCTTTTTCTTTCTTAGCCATGAAATCAATATTCCTCCAAGAAAGAAAGCACCACCACTTTTACTCTTCCAATCATCCACACAACCAACCCTATCTGCATTAGTGAAAGCACTCAAAGTGAAACAAATATCCTTAAGAAACCACAAGCCATAATCTAGAGTTCCTCATAGATATATGAATATCCTCTTCACAGTTGTAACATGTGCTTCTTTAGGTTTTGCTTGAAATATAGCAACCAAACATATTGCATGAATGATATCCGGTCTAGTAGCAATAAGATACAATAGTCCAACAATCATAGATTTGTACATGCTCTGATCAAGTTTAGGTGATTTTTCATCTTTACTCAGTTTGCATCCAGTGACCATAGGAGTACAAACCATTTTGGAGTCATCCATTCCAAACTTCTTCAACATCTCTTTGACATACTGTGATTGTGAAATGAATATCCCCTTATCATTTTGATTTACTTGAAGTCCAAGGGAGAAATTCAACTCACCAGTCATAGACATTTCAAACTCTTTTTGCATCTGCTCTGTAGACCTCTTGCACATACCTTCATTTCCTTCAAAAATGATATCATCAACATACACAACTATTATCAAAAAACAAATTCCTTCAACTTTGAAATAGAGAATATTATCTATGGAGCCTTTCCTAAATCTTTGTTTTGTCAAATATCTGTCCAATATTGCATACCATGCTCTAGGAGCCTATTTAAGTCCATACAATTCCTTTTTCAGCTTATAAACCATGTTTGGTTTATTTGATAACTGAAACCCCTCTGGTTGTTTCATCTACACCTCTTCTTCCAATTTTTCTTTCAAGAATGTAGATTTAACATCCATCTGATATACCTTGAAGTCTTTGCCTACAAAGAATGCCAAAGACATCCTAATGGCCTTCATTCTTTCCACCAAGGAAAATTTCTCCTCAAATTCAATTCCTTCAACCTATGAATAACCTTTGCATACAATTATTTCTTTATTCCTTGTACAAATTCACCATTCTCATTCAACTTATTCTTGAAAACCCACTTTTAACCAATTACATTCTTATTTATAGGTCTAGGAACCAATTCCCATGTTTGATTCTTCTCTATTTGCTGCAATTCCTCTTTCATTTCTCTAACCCAACTCTCATCTTTGCATGCTTCAAACACAAACTTAGGTTCTATCTTTGAAAGTAAACAAATATTTACCTCAATTACTACCACTTTGTTTCTTCTCTTTACACCTTCACTCTTGTCTCCAAATATCTGTTCTATAGGTTGATTCTTCTATACATACTTTGGGGTTTTAGGAGCAAGTTCTAAAGTTTCCTCTTCTTCAGGGTATGTGCAAGATCATTATGGAAAAAGCAGGCCCTTAAGTGGCCAAAAATTCAGAAAAATCAGAGTTAGGCAACTTGACATAAAAATTTGAATAAGTTATCTCTATTATTTCAAAAATATGTAAGAATAGAATCTATAGCAAATTGATTTTAGTTTTTAAACTACTAGGTTTGTTTTAAAAAAAAAACTATTTGGTGAAAATTTGAAATTTCAATGCAATGGTACTTAAATTTCAGGGAAAAAATAAGAAGTAGGTGTCTGTCTGACCACCCTAACCACAATAAAATGATAATATTTTTTTATAAGAATATAGATACAAGTAGATGACTCATGCCCCGATGTGATGCATATTTTTTTGTAACTTTTTTCCAAGTAAATAATTAATTATGAATTTTTTATTACAATTTTTTTAAAAATATAAAAAATCGTATGTCTGACCACCTTAACTTGGTCAAAAATTCATGAAATTCAATTTTTATTTTTCTAATCCTATAGTATGCAAAGCATAGAATGTGATGCATGATTTGTATTTAAAAAATATGATACCATTTGAAAGATATAGATGTTTTTCAATCAGCTTATCAATCAGGACTTTAGTCGTAATTTGAATAGAAAATGAATAATAATTACTTATTAAATTCAAAGTAAAGCATAATTTATATTGGTGGAAAGCTAAGAATCTCCTTTAAAAACCCTTTTCATTTCATTAATTTTGGGTAGAAAAATAGTCATCAACCACATACCCATCATATTGCCACTTTTTGGCCCATCATGATCCTGCACATACCCTTCAATCTATTCTTCTTCTTCTTCCTTATTTTCTTTTGGTAATTGTCTGCAAATAGAATCATCTAGTTCAACTTCACTTATTTCAACTCGTCTATGCATATCTTCATCAACCTTCACATTTGCACTCTTAACAATCTTCCTCAATCTTTTATTGAAGCATCTATAAGCATTGCTACTAGTTGAATATCCAAGGAACATCCCTTCATCACATCTAGCATCAAGATTTCCAAGATTCTCATCATCTCTTTTAATGTAACATTTGCTTCCAAACACCTTAAAGAACTTCACAATAGGAATCTTGCCATTCCACAGCTCATAAGGAGTCTTTGTGTTGTTACCTCTGATCTGTACTCTATTAAGAATATAAAAAATAGTATGTATTTCTTCTCTCTAGTATACATCAGGTACATTTTCCTCTTTCATTGTAGTTCTTGCAGCCTCTTGCATAGTTTGGTTCTTTTTCTCAACAACTCCATTCTACTCAGGAGTTCTAGGAGCAAAAAAATGTCTCTTTTATGCCATGCTCTCCACAAAATTTATTAAACTCACTAGAAGTGAATTCTCCACCTCTATCAAACCTTAAACATTTGATTCCTAGGTTCACTTCATTCTCTACCCTTTCCTTGAACACTTTGAAGCTATCAAGAGCTTGAGCTTTCTCCCTAAGAAATGTAACCCATGTCATTCTAGAATAATCATCAATAAGGAGCATGAAATACCTATCACCATTAAGATTTTATATTCTTGTGGGACCACAAAGGTTTGTTTGAACCAAATCAAACATTTTGGCAGTTGATTGCTCTTTTTCTTTGAAATTGCATATTGTTTTCCTTCCCAATTGACAACTCCTGCAAATGGTATTGGTAGGCTTCGTGATTTTAGCTAGATCTCATAAAACCTTTCTTGAACTAATCTTCATCAGATTATCAAAGTTTACATGTCCCATCCTCCGATTCCATAGCCAACTTTCATTAACTTGAGATAGAAGGCACTGACCATCAACACCCTTAAGCTGATAAATGTTTCCATATGTTCTCCTTCCTATAGCGACCATAGTTTTGAACCCCTTTCTAATCTCAAATATGTTATCCTGAAACACAAGCTTGAATCCCTTGCTACACATTTTTCCAACACTCAAAATATTATGCCTTATGCCCTTAACATAATAGACATCATCAGTATTGTATTTTCCATCAAAACTAATTGTTCCTTTTCCAACAATCTTTGCTCTAGAATCATCTCCAAACATGACTAATCCACCATCTTGCTTTTCAAGTTTAGTAAACTTACTTTTGTCTCTGGTCATGTGATTTGAACAACCATTGTCTATCACCCAATATTCTTCATCATGTCTAGCATGAAAGGAAGTAACCAGAGTACCTTCCATCTCTTTCTTCTTATTCTCTAGACCACTTTCCCTTACACATGTTTTAGAGTTAGCAGACATAGATTTATTCTCTAAGGCTAGAAACAAGCATTCATCATCGTCTCCCTGAAAATTAGATTCATAATCATAAATCCTAGCATCTTCTCTAACATAATACAACTTATTGAACTTCTTATCCCTTTTATCTTTATTATATATGTTCTTCTTGTGTACAACTCTATTTTAACATCTTGAAACATAGTCACCAATATTTCCACAACTGAAACATTTAAAAGGTAACATACCTTTGTACTTACTGGTACCTTTCTTCAAGTTCCTTGTAAAATTTTCTTCCAACTCATCTGAACTATCAGCATCTATATCATCTTCTTTCTTTGTTGCTTTAAAGGTTGATTTTGTCATCTATTTTTTTTTCCAAACTTTCTCATCTCAAATTCCTGTCAAGGTGCCAAATAGTTGTTCTCTAGTAAACTTCTTAGGATCATACACTTCCTCAATCACTGAGACTTTATCATTGTAACTCTCTAGTAGAGTCATCAAAATATTCTCCATCACATCATCACCAGTCAGAGTACCACCTTGATTCTTAACTTCATTCACTACAATATCAACCCTCTAAAAATAGCTTGCAATATCTTCACCTTCTTCCATTTTCAAGTTCTCATTTCTGCGCTTAGCTATTAGCTTCTTTGACAATTTCACTCTATCATTTCCTTCATAGATATCTTCCAAATTTTTCCAAACTTCATAAGGAGTTCCCAAAGAAATAAATTGTGTTCGCTCAGTCTTAGATAAAGAACTATTTATTGCAAACCTTTCTTTTTAATTCTCATCATAGGAAGAAATCTCATCCACAAAAGAAGGACCACTTACCAGTGCAACATACTTTGTCTCAATGGCTTTCCAAGTCTTGTAACCAAGAGAGATTATGTAACCTCTCATCTGCACTTTCTAGTCACTATAGTCAGATCCATTAAAGATAGGGATTTCCAATTTGTGCACCATCGTATCTACCTTGAGTGGTTAAGATCTTCTCCAAGGAACCAAACCTTTGATACCAATTGTTGAAAGGTGCAAGAAAACTTAGAGGGGGGGTGAATCAGTTGTCACAAAACACAAACAAAAGTCTCAAACACTTATCAACTTCACAATCACTTTATTCTGTTGTTAAGTATGAACATGATATGCCAATAAAAAAATTCAATATCAACACAAGAAACACTAGATTTACATGGAAAACCCAATAATAGAAAAACCATGGTGAGGATTAGCTCACAATATAAAGTAATTCCAAAAATTAATAAAGAGAGGCTCACTGCCAAAGGAATCACTGCCTGAGAAGGACTCACTGTCTGGATACAAGGCTCACTACCTACAAATATGACTCACTATCCAATAAGAAGGAAACTACCTAAGGATACCATAGATAACAGAAAAATACACCACAACAAGATACACACATCTACAGCCTTGATCAGAAGATTGTAGACACTATCAGCTCATTGCTTTCAGGAATCTAACACATTGAAGTACTATTTCCTTAATTCACTTTCACACACTTTCTCTTCTCAAACTTGTGGCTCATCTGATACATCAATTTTTAACATCTCAACTTGTATTTATACCATCTTCAACCTTAGATAATTTCTCCAAGGTCGGCTACAAACACTTCAATTTACAAATTTAAATTAGGTTAGCAACTCAACATTCCCATGGTGGAAGATAATGAGAGCAGACCAAACCAACACTTAACCAAGACTCAAAGCAATGTCTCAGATCAAACACATGCTTCCTCAATTGGTACTTATCCTTCATATGAAGTGTACACACCAGGTCGACCAAACCTAATGAAAAGACATCTTCCAAATCTACAAGACCTAAAACAAATCGGTGGAGGAATGAGGAGCAAAAAAAATTATCCCAGTCCATAGACAAACAACTCTACCAAACCAGTTCACACACCGGTGAACACACCTTTCATGCTCCATCAAACTAGAAGCTCTAATCCATGTGATATCACCCAATAATGTCCATGAACAACACTTCAGATCTGTACATGCATAGGATCAACACAGAAGAAATACAAAGCACATACCAGAGCACATTCTAAATACATACTCAACTCTATCTTCACTATTTCTCAAAAGCACTTTGTAACTCATCATGTCAGCTCACCTACAACACCATAAAGATAGCTCCATGTACTCACCACATCTCAACTATACATGCACAAACTGCAACATCCTATAGTGTGTTGACGTCAATGACAACATCAAATACAACACCACCAAACTCACTCATCCTTGCAATAGATATGATCCACATCATTTTGAACAAACAATCGAAGCTTGATCCGATTATTTCTTTCTTTTCCTTTTTCTCTCTTTCATTTTTGGAATTGTATGCATGTGCCTTGTTGTTCTTGATATCATTTTCATGTGTTTTTCCTTGTCCTTATGTTGGTTTGTCATGAAATCCTAATCCTGGGGGCTTGTTCACCCCTCTTTATCATTGTTGTTTCATTTTGCTATCATTGATTCACTGGAATCCCTCTTGATGTGCGTTGGTCTACTTTAGTGTGAGTTTGAAGCAAGTTCATCCTCTCACTAAAGTTGGCCTTAAATGTGGAAACAAAAAAAGTAACCCTTCTATTTTTTATGTCTCATTTGGGTCCTCCTTGTGATTTTGGCTTAATGTTGCCTTGATTTAGTGATGTAATGTGGGTAACATATTCACATTAGGTCTTGGGCCCTTATGAACTAAAAGGATTCAAGTGGTACCTTACCTAAGTGTTGTAAAGTGTTGTGACACACTTTCACACTTTTATAAGGTCTTATTAATGTATTTAACCTAAATAACCTATTTTCATCATTTACCAAGCCTTATTTTGAAGTATTGTAAAGTGTTGTGATAGACTTTCACACTTTTCTAGGTTTGTCTTTAATAATTGGGCTTTATTATGCTTTAATTGGCCCTATTTTGCATCTACAGGCTGACCTTATGAATATTTTTGAGAATAATCCTGATAAATAACATTTAAAATAATAAAATCTTGAAACCCACCTTAAATTCCTAAGGTGGGACTCATTCACAATTCTGGGAAAATGAGTCCCCTTACGTGGGATCCATTCACCCAAAGTGGTGAATGAGTCCCCATTAGCTCAAAATTCAAATTTAATTCAAAATTTTGGTGGCTCCAAGATGAAAGGTTGACTTGTGATGTTGTAATTTTTGGAATTATTTCATAATTGAGTACAAATAGAAGCTTATTTCTCTCATTTTCATAACTAGCATTCAAGTATTCATGCATATAGTTTACAAGATCATTTAGGCATTCATAAGAGTATTCAAGGAATTTCAAGAGTAGATTATCAAGCATTCAAGAGCCCCTTCAAGTGTCATTCCTCATCTCAAAGATTGTTTGCATCATGTTGTCTTAGAGCTAACAATTTTGGTGTAGGATTTGTAAGCATTGCATTCAAGATTCGCCAACATCAAGCTAGAGTTCAAGTCCACATCCATTATACCCAATACTTACATGTTTGCAACACCTTATTTCTAGGGTTTTGTGAGTTGCAACACCATTATTTTTTCATTCATCATTCTCCATTCTATTTCATTTCATAAATCAAGGGTTTAATTACCAACAAGGGGTTTCACCAAGGGAAAACCCTATTCACTAACCCCACAACATTTTTCTCTCTTCTTGTGTGTGATATGTAGGGCTAGGTTGCAAATTTACCAAGAAGTTAAGATTGGAAAAGTGGTCAAAACATTTAAAAGTTTTCGAAGTCCTAAGAGAAGCTTTAAGGAGATCTATAGGTTGAAATCTACAGTTTCAGACCTAGATCTGTATCAGGAGCAGAAGAGTAGATTGAGGGCTATAGTTTCCAATTTTTATTTTTTGGAAATATAGAGGTGAAATTATTTGTCACTATTGGAAAATGAGTTCCACTAACCAAACCTAAACATGAATTTTGCATATCTGAGTACCCATTTGTCTAAAACCTGTTTTGGTACATTTTCCAGAAAACTGGACTAAGTCACCCTGCTTGGAGTATGAGTCTCAATTGGCATAAACATTAGAATTTTTCAGATTCTAGAGCTCTATTTTATCTCTAAATTTTTTCCAAGTGCACATTTCCAGTTTCATAACCTTCTATTACATTTTACTTACATTTTTAGGTCATTTAGTATTAGTTTTCATATCACACCGTGTTTTCAAACATTTTATATTTTCCAAGTTTACACTTGGTGGTGAAACCATTTCTTGTTTCCACTCATCTCCAAGGATATCTTGCAGTCATATCTCTCATAGCCTTTATTGGGTTGAGATCTCGAAGGTATTCTTGAATGTGAGCATTGTGAAATCAGACCCTCTCCTTGTTATTCCATTTTATGGACAAGGAAGTTGAGCATCCATTTCCAGTGTCCACATTTATATTATCCCTTTATGCTCTCCTTCAATTTTGTTAGTTTGAGAATTTAATTTTAGCATCATGCTTTCTTGTTCCTTTGATGATTTATTTCCCATTTTCCAATTTGCAATCATAAGAACCCTTTTCCAAGATCTAAAATATGGCTAAGTAAATTCTTTGTGGGATATTTACAATGTTTCAAAAACCTTGTCAGGATCTGACATGGTTTTGAGAACCATGTTGTACCTCGACATGATTATTGAAATGTTGTTGAGCCCCAATAATGGTTTCATAGCTTCTTACCTTGCTATCATTTCTATATTTTTTTCAAATTTTTGGCTGGTTTTGAAAACCTTGTCAGGCCTCAACATGGGTGTTGAAACCACATCGAGCTTTGACGAAGGTTTTGAAACTTGCTTTACCAACTGATTCTTCAATTTTTTAACTTTGAAGAGTTGATGCAAAATGTTTTTATCAAATCTTTGAAAGGTTTTGATAACCTTTTCAAGGTTTGATGTAGTTTTGAAAAACTTGTTGGGCTCGGAGGAAGGTTTTGAAATCAAATTTATTAATCCTTCATTTATCTTATTTTACTTCTCTTGTGTTCATCTTACCTTTTCAGACTCCAATACAGCTATAAAAACCTTGTGGGACCCTGAAAGAGGTTTTGAAACCACCTTTAGACTTCAACAAAGTCCCCATATCCCCTTCTTTTTTTTCCTTCTCCCATTTTTATTTTCTCTTTCATATCCTTTTAGGGATTCAGGTCTCGAATGGACAATTAGACATGAATTTCCAAGTCCTCTCAAAACTCTCGATCCCACAATTTACTTCTCCTTCTTTTATCTGGTTGAGACTTTGTGTCTCAATAGGATTTTCAATTCTATGTTCCTCAAGTCAAAGACCAATTTGGATTCTTGACCTTGATCGATTTTCCTCTTCCTCTTTCTTCTATCTAGTCAAGACTTTGTGTCCTGACTAGACTTTGGACAATGGTTTGAAAGAGTCCTTATGCAATTGGGATTCTTGATCTCGATCGTCTATTCTTTATCTTCTCTTCAAGACTTTAGGTCTTGACCACATTTTTGGAGCAAGTAAAAAAACTCCAAGTCCGATCGAGATTCTCAATCTTGATTAGCTTTTTTCTATTTTACTATCAAGACTTCAAGTCCTGACCAGAATTTTTGACCTAGGGTCTCAATGGTATAAATTTGTTCAAGACTTCCACTCCAAAATTCCTTCCTCTCCTTGCTAGATTCCTATTGAGGTTTTCAAACCCAATTAGAATTTCCAAAAGTTTGGATCATGTTTTTTTGTTTCCTAAACATGATTCTCTTCCTTGTTAGAATGTTGGACCTTTTTCAAACTTTTGGACTTTGGCTTGATAGTCTGAACCTATTTTTTTTCCATTCCCACCGTCCAATTCTTTCCTCCTTAGGTTATTTTAAGGATTTTTCAACCCAAAAGGACATTCAAATCTTTTGTGAGGTTTTCACGTTTTTTCCTTTAATGCTACAATAACTTTTTGAACTTCCATATTTGATTCTTAAGGCTATAGAGATGATCTTAAATTCATTTCTCAATAAATTTTGCTAAGAAAAAAGGGATCCCATGCTTCTTTATGATTTGTGGGAATCATTTTTATCGAAGGTCCAATCCTAGCCATCTTCTGTTACACATTTTATTGAGATTTTATTATTGATTTGTGTGCTCATTAATGTGGAGACATGGCATAGGTGTTGGGACTTGTGTGACATGTTTTATTCACATATTTGGATGTCCACATATGTATATATGATTTTCTAGGGTTTTAGGCCCTCTGCTTGGCCCTTCCTCCTTCACACCTTACCAAGGTATAAATTGCACTTTTGTGCTCCTAAATGTTACAATTTTTTGTTCAAACATTCTTCCATAAATAATAAGTTTCAAAGCCAAAAAAAAAAATAGATATTCACAAGAAGCCCTATGTTTCAATATTTAGTTCTAGGTATAGGTAGTTTTTGTATTGTAATAATTTGTGTTTGATCCAAACCTTGTAATAAAATTTATTAAAAACATGAAGAGTGAATCATTAAAGGCATAAAAAACCTTAACAAAGTATCTCCTCGTTAGGATATGGTGTTGCACACCATTGCATAAAACATTATATAATGTTGTAATTAAATAATTATTTAGTTGTAAGGCACCTAGATGGTATGGTTAATCACAGTAGGTGATTATTTGGGGACCACTTTACATTGTATTGTAACATTGTATTGTTATTTAATGTGTGAGATGCATGAGAAAATAATTTAATATTGGGGAAATATATAATAAAGTGAAAAATTAGAGCCCAATATTAAATAAGGGGTTAGTGGTTTTGTATTCACGTGGTTTTGTGGTACATGGTTTTATCTTACCACATGGTTGTATTTGTGTGATCTTGTATCTATAAAAATAGATACATGTTGGTTGGGTGAGTCAGCTCTCATTATTGAGTCTTTTTGAGGACTACATATGTGAAGCATGGTATGGGATGTGTGGATTCATGCTCGGACATATTAGGATGCATTGGAGAGGCTTTAAGTTTTAGAGGTATTCATTGTAACTTGTGTATTTATTTATTTCTAAATAATAGATGGAGTATGGATGCTTTGAGAAGGTGGGTTTTTTCCTCTTGAAGGTTTTCCTAGTATATATCTTGTGTTATATTATGGCTTGTCTATTTGATCTATCCATTATGGTTATTTATATGATTTTTTATCTCTCATGCAGATATGTAGGAATTTTTTTAAGAATGTGGGTTGAATGCATTATTTTCTAACAAGTGATATCAAAGCTATAATGGTTTATGGGAGTTGTGAGCTTCCATGTTTTTGGTTATAACCCTTGTTTGAGTAGATTTGTGCAAAGTTGAATCCATAGACATGGATATTAGATCTTAGGCATTACAAGGTATGAAATACATGTCGTAGGTGTTATTATGTAGATTTGGGATTTTGGGTTGTCAAGATTTGTTAGGTTTATTATAGTTCTAAAGCATGCAAAATATGGGTCAAAATGATTTTCTTAAATTGAGTTTTCATATGAGGGTTATGTAGGGGATATTTCATGGATAACATCTTGAGACAAAAATGACCTCACCAATCAATCCAAGATGGCCAGAAAATGAAAAATCACATCAAATTTTCCTTATTTTTACCAAGTTGAAAACAAATACGTTTTTTTCTATTTCCTCGAGTTGTCCAATTGTACGACCATCTGGTTTGCAAGAGGGTTGCATAAAAATAAAAAAATAAAAAATAATATTCACCCCTTTGAAATTAAAAATACTACGAAATAAAAAAAATTAAAGAAAAAAAAAATTGGGCATGTGGAGGTGAGGTCAATAGACCCCCTAGAGCTAATAGCAATCTACGCTTATAGTGTTACACTATGGTACTTTCTATTAGCAGTACCATCCATAGCAACCACTACTAATTGTTGGCTCAGTGACCCCTTAGGCCCCTAGTCCTAGTGATGATTAGGAAGGGTCCAACCCATAAGGGTATAAATCAAATTAAATCACCATTGTTTTTAAATAAAAAAAACATAATCCATAATTTGTAAAATCCATCAGTGCTTAGAAATTTAAAACATTAAACTAGATTTTAAATGATTTTTTAATCCACTGCCCACCCTCCACCAGCGCATTGCCCAAGAAACCACCATCACTGGTGGGTTGCTTAAGGGCCACTAGCCAACCACCAACTTGAGTTTCCTATATAACCAAATTGGAAGCTTTTTAGACTAGCATAATTCTTTCTCAAGGAGTCAGATTTTTAACTTCTTATACTCATTGGAAAGGTGGTTCTAATAACTATGCATTCATGTAGGTTTGGTTGCTTGATTTTTTTTTTCATCAATTTTTGGGTCTCTAAAGTCAAATTTCCTCTTGTACACAATTTTGGTCATAATGTTTGCATATGGAGTCAGTTTTTAATTTGCAATAGGTGTTGGAGACCCAGGATAGTGTAATGTATAGTGGATCATTCATATTTTTAGTTTAAGGTGTAGGGAGTGCATTGTACTTGTTTGATCACTTGTTAGAGCTTGAGATTAGAGTTGTGATTGCATGAGAATCTAGCCAAGTCAAGAGGTGAAACCTTGAGGGGATACATTTTTTTATATGATATTTATGATGATACAACTTATTATTAATTTGATGGTTAATTGTATAAGTTTACAAGTGTTTTTCAGAGTTGGAATTTGATGGTGATAGGTACACACATTTTCTTTAGTTTCGAGGAAATGGTTTGATACAAGTGGAGGCTTAGAGTTTTTTATGGTTGATATTTGAGTGTAGGCATAATGTTGGCTATGATTATGGTTTCTTGGATATGCATGCAAATTTGAGCATTAGCATCATATGATAATGTATGTGGTTGTCTAGTGGTGATTTGGTTTGGTGTTAGGAGCTTGTTCTTATCTCCTAGATACTTGATTAGTTCCTTGACTATAATTACTCATTTGTGGAAATATTTGGAAAATTAGATCTATGGTTAATTTGGTGTTGTAGTCTTGATGTCTACAAGATTATCTTCTTTGATATCTTCGTTTGCAGTTTACTAACGTGATGAGAGTTTGTGTGCTTCATTGTTTTGATCATGAATTATGTAGCTATTTGGGTTGGCCACCTATTCATTTTCAGTACTATGAATTGGATGTGGATTATCTATATCCATAAGATTGGTTTAGTGTTGATGTATATTTTGTTAGTTGTCCTTGTCTATGGTCATTTGTGCATTGGTATGTTGCTTTGGGATCAGAGGATGGATTATTAGAGTACCTAAATATCTGGTTGATGGGACTTTTAGCATGTGGTTTTATCATGATTTCATGATAGCTTATTGCATTCATTGGTTATAAAATTTTAGTGGGAACTTTTGATAGTGATGACTTGGAAGTGTAGGATTTGTTCTTGATGGTTTGATGGTAGTTGTATATTCTTGGTTTCACTTGTTCTCTAGAGTTTTTGGGATTTTAGTTCAGTGTGTGCAAACCTAGATGATTTTAATGGAGGATATGGTTGTCACGATGCCATATGTAGCTCAATATCACAATTCAGTGGGAGTTGCTGGAAGTGAAATGGATTCATCATTGGTGATGGTTATCTTCATGTGATTGGAGATGGTTGATTCTTGGTTTAGAGTTTTTTGGTATTATTTCATGATGTACACTTCATTCTAGATTAGAGTTTGGAATGCTACATGTTCTCTTGAGACTAGTACTTTTATGAATTGTTGCATTTTTTCTCCTAGCAGGAGATGGTTAGATCATGATTTCATGATAGGTTCCTGATTCTACAGTTGGAGATTTTACAATGATCTTGGTGGTTCTCTTGGTATTTAGTACATGTTGCAAGTATGAAGATGTTTCCATTGATGTCAATAGGAATTCTACTAATTGTTTTTTTCATTGATGTCAATGATGGGATGAAGATGTTGAGGATATTGAGAAACAATTTTATGCATGTGTAGTTGAGATCTTGATGAAGTGTTGTGAGTACATGGAGCTATATTTTTTTTGCAGTGTCTTAAGATGATTTTGTGAGATCAAATGAGCTAAGCTGTTGTCTCTAGTACTTGGTTTCCAAGTGCTTTTTTAGGAAATTTGATAAACAGAGTAAACTATGTTGTGCAAGTGTTCATAGTGTGCCTCAGTATTGTGCTCTATGTTTCTTCTCTATTGATGCTATGCATGTGTAGATATTATAGGTTATTAAAGGTTTTTTAGAGATTTCTATATTTAGAATTTGGGTTTCTTGATTGTTGTACAATGCAAGATATTTTCACCAGTGTGTGAACCAATTGTTCAATGATATTATTCTATGGCTTGAGAGAAATGCATTTTCTTTGTATTTCTCTATTTCTTGGCTTTAGGTTATGTGGACTTGGAAATTTTCTTAATATAATGGTTGTATATTTCTATATTCAAGGTTTTACATAATTTGATGTAGTACAGAGTGAGTTTCATTTATCAGTATGCAAGTAAGGGTTACTTGTTGTTTTGAGTTGAATTATTTGAATGATGTGAGGCTGATGAAGTTTTTTATAAATATCAAGTATAGTTTATGAATTATTCTAGATCATGTTCAAATTATATATGTTGATTGGAACTTTTGGATTGATTTGAGGAAGCTTGTACTTAATGTTAATGATGTTATGCATGGGTATTGGTTGAACTTGTGTTTAACACTACATGTGAGCTTATGAAAGAGTATTAAGGAGTGTTTGGATCTATTTGAGTCCTAATTAAGGATTTTTGTAGGTTTACATAATTATTATCCACCACATGAATCTTTAGGTGCCAACTTACTTTTAATTTGTATTTATAACAGCTAGTTATTGACCTTCTCCATTGGTTTTCAAGGTTTCTAAGGTTGAGGTTGATATAAATAAGTGTGGTGTTGTTGTAAGTTAAGAGAATAATTAAATGTGAAGAAATATAGATGTAATATCAATGTGAGTGAAGTTTTTGATACGAATTTGAGTAGAGTACTGAAAATTTCAATGTTAGGGTTCCTAAAGGTAGTGAGCTAAAGGCATCTCAAATCATTCAATGACAGCTGCAAATATTTTTGGAGCATTATGGTGGATTTCCTTATTATACTCAGAAGTGTTCTTTGTGTAACATTCTTCTTCCATCTTGTATTTTTTTCTATGGAAGTGAGCCTCGACTGTCAACCCTTTTGGATAGTGTGTCATATTCTGGCAATGAGACCTTGTATCAAATTTTAAATTACTTATATTGTGAACTATTCCTCACCATGGTTTTTCCCTCTTTGGTTTTTTCAATAAATTTGGTGTTCTCTTGTGTATGGTGTTGTGATTTCAATTTCTATTATCTACATTTCATGTTTAATCATAATAACAATATAAGGTTTAATAATTTTTTTGTGGATTTGATTATTGTCGAGGGTTTTGAAGGTTTAATTTTCTACAACTAATTCACCCCCCTCTTAGTTGTCTTGTTCATTTCAACAATTGGTATTAGAGAAAGGTTTCGTGGAGAAGAGCTAAACTGCTTAAGGTAGATGCAAGATGACAAACATTATTGCTTTGGAATATCCTAGATTTGATGGCTCAAACTATGCATTTTAGAAGGAAAAGATGGAAGGATATTTTTCTACTCAGGGATATGAGATTGAGAAGGTGTATTGGTGTAGGGGTCCATTGAAATTTTTTTGTCAATCAAGGATGATAATGAGTAGGCTCTAGCTATGGAGTCATTTTATCTTTAACTAAGGTCATCAAGACCATTTTATCTTGTTTTGAGTCATGTTTGAGTTCATTAGGTGTTTAGAGGGACTAAATTGTAGAATGTTGCAAAATTTGAAAATGTTGTCATTTCAAAAATTGTAAAAGTGGAAAAATGCATAATGGAGGGCATACAAATGGTCGTGTCATTTCAAAAGGTAGTTTAAACTATTGTAGGAGTTAGTTTTTGAGGAATAAATTTGTGAAATAGATTGAATACTTTCTATAGGGGTTGGATGTGAAGTTTTTGAAATATTTGAATCAATAAAATCACTTATTTCCCTTTAAATTATGTAGTTTCTTCCTATACAGTGAACTTGCAAAGATTTGTATCACCCGTACTAGCCCTATTTTGCTATGGTTTCATTTGTAACTTGTAAAGGGTTGAATCTACATTTAATTCCTTCAATTTTGGAGAAATTTCATTGAATTTTTTGTAAGTTAGGAAAATCTTACTAATTTTGCCAGTGAATACCCTATTTGTAGGGTTTTATTGAGTTCAATATAAAATTTACCCCATTCCACCTTTTGTGAATACTATATCTTTGGGGAATGGGTAAAATAAAATATGTATAGGTATTTGGAAGGTTATGTTTTGTAGGGGAGGTCGAATATAATATTGGGAATGATGCCCTAACAGTGGAAAATTGTGTTTTCCTTATGAATTTGAGTGGTTTTGGTATGGTAAAGTATGAAATAGTTTGGGTTTGTGTTATTTCTTGATTGGATAAGTATTTGTAGACATATTTGAAACTTCTTAAGGTGTTGGAAAGGTTGTGTGAATGTTGGTAGTGTGTTTTCAATAAACCCCTATGTTTATTGTTAAAAAAAAGAGTTTCTAGTTTAGCCCCCTTGGTGGAAGAGTCTCTATAAAAAAATGGTGAAATATTTGGTTTGGTAGTCTATGGTTTGATTCCCAAGATGTTTCATATATTGGTGATAAGTTTGGTGACATGTTTCGTTGTAAAACAAACCTAATTTGACGCTTAGGTTTGTGTAGTTGGCCTGATTTTGTGAAATTGTTGAAAAGAAACCTATAGAGAGTTTATGGTATTTTATTGTACACCTTAATGGATCCTTGAACATTTTTTGGTCATGAATTGAAAGGACCTCACCAAGAAGTAACACCTCATTTAGTCAAGTGGTTGTACTATAAGGAATTGTGAAAGTTGGTTGTGTTATGGAAAAGTTGAAGTTTTGAGACTTTAAAGTTGTTGATTTTGGTTGAGATTGAGTTATGTGGTGTTGTAGATCTCCCCTAATTGGCATCAAGTGGTATCAGAGAAAAGGTAATAGACATTTGTGGAAGAAGATTGTAGTTTGTGAAAGAAATATTGGAAGGTGAAGAGGAAAAATTGAGAAGATGCCTCATAAAGGAAAGAATTTGGAAAAGGAGATGAGTGACTTAAAGGGTTAGTATATTAGAGAGATCATATAATTGAATGAGATATTTTCCTTTGAAGAAAAGCAAGAGAAGAGAAGAAGTTGAAAGTAGTGATTCAGATGATCTGGATGAAGAAGAGTATGAAGATGGTGAGGAAGAAATTGATCCAGAAGATCAGAGAATGGCCAAATTGTTGAAGGCAGATAAAGGTGACAAACAAAAAGTGAAGATTGATGTTCAAAATTTTGGTGGAAACATGAATGAAGAAGAGTTACTAGATTGGATAGTATCTTTGTCCACAGCTACTTTGAGTGTGAAGGCATTCGAGAAGAACAAAGAGTCAAAGATTGCAAAGAAAAATATTAATGGTCATGCACTTTTGTGGTGGGATTATCTACAGTCAAAAAGAAGGAAGCAAGGAAAATCCAATATTGTATCATGGGACAAGATGGTAGCCAAGATGAAAGGTAAATTTCTACCTTCTGATTATTCTATTCAGATGTTTAAGAGGTTACAAAGTTTAAAGGAAAAGGAAATGGATGTAAAATAATACACTAAAAAGTTTTACAAATTAAGTATGAGATCTAACTATAATGAGAATGAGGATGATAAAATTGCTAGGTACTTGGGTGATTTGAGATTGAATATACATGATGAATTGGCTTTAAAAAATCTTAGGAGTGTAGAAGAATGTTATCAAATGACATTGAAGGAAGAAGAAAAAGTAAAAATAAGACAAGAGAAAAAAATTAAAGGAAGAGGCAACACTACAAGAGGAAAAGGATCTTTCTCTACTCCAAGACAAACAAGTGAGAACCAAGAAGATGCACACAAAAACAAAGAGCAAGTTGTAGATTTCAGAGGTGGTTATAAAGGCACAAGGGGTAGATTTGGTGGTGGAAGAAATTAAAATGTCTTTGCTAGTAGGTGCTACAATTTTAATGAGTTTGGTCATCCTTCTTAAAAATTCCCTAAGAAATTTGGTTCAACATCAAGTGGTGGAGAAAGGAAAACTGAAAGAAGAGCACAAATTGTTCAAGAAGATGAAGTAGAGAGTTTAAACTCTAATAGTATTCATGATGCTCCTGAAGCAAGTGAAAGTTTGATGATGAAGAGACAACTCTTGAAGACATCCAAGGAGAAGGAGTTGATTCAAAGGAGAGCACTGTTTAGGACATCTTGCAAATGCAAAAACAAGGTATGTAAGGTGATTGTAGATTCAAGATGCACTGATAATATGGTATCTAGTGAAATGGTAGACAAATTGAAATTGGAAAGAGTACCTAGGGAAAATCCTTACAAAGTGTCTTAGATAAGTGATAACCAATCCATTGTGGTGAGTGAACAAGCTTCAGTTGAGTTTCAAATTGGTAGATACAAGGATAAGGTTGTTTGTGATATTTTTCCAATGATTTGTTGCCATGTGTTGCTTGGAAGGCCCTGATAGTTTGATAGGTCTGAAATTTATAATGGGAGACAAAACACTTATACAATTGCAAAATATGGGAAAGCATTCACATTGACTCCATTGATTGATGAAGAAAAAGAACAAGGTGAGATTATAATGATTGGAAGGAAAGAGTTTGTGACTATTGAGGAAAGTAAGAGTATAGGGTTAGCAACCAATTCAAGGCATGAGAATTTGGGAAAATAGAGAGAATAAGTGAAGATAATAGGTAGTCAGTTGTGAAGAAGAATACTTGCATGTTGAAGAGAAATGAGGGAATTGTGTCTTGGTATGATAAAGTGCAGTGTAAGAATGAGATGCTTGAGGAAAGGAAAGAAAACAATGAAGGTGTATCATATAAAAAAGGAAACTTGCTTGATTTGAAGAAGAATTAATGATAACTTGAGCTTGATAAGACCTTGATTTGGTGTTGCGAGGTGTTTTTCACATCCACACTAGGTCTTGGACCCTTATAAAATGCATTTATTGATATCTTGTGAGGGTGTTGTGAAGTGTTGTAACACATTTCCACACATTTCTAGACTCTTCTCATTATAATTCATCTAAAAATCACCTTTTTATTCCTTATCAAGTCCTATTTTAAAGTGTTGTAAAGTCTTGTAACAAGATTTCACATTGCTTTTCTAGGCTCGTTATCACTATTTACACCTTTCTTATGCTTTATTTAGTCCCTTTATGAACTCATAAGTCGTTATTAAGTATATTTTTGAATGTAAAATCGACAAGCAACATTAAATACAACTTAATTCCTAACACCCACTTACAAGCCTAGAGTGGGACCCATTCGCCATGGGTGGCGAATGAGTCCCTCTTGGCTCTAAATTCAAAATAATTCAAGATTCCTTTCTAGTTTTTATTCAAAAAAGACCTTATGTCAGACTATTATGAGGTATTATTGGATAATTAGGGCATAAGAGTGTATAAATAATTTTTTTCCCATCCATTTCAACCCCGATTCATCTCTTAACTCATTTACACATCTCCTATCATTCATTAATCATCTATCTTCTCTTTCATGTCAAGAAAGTTAGGGTTCTTACATTCTAAGTCATCAAGAAGACCTTTGAGGACATTCAAGGGTGGATTATTCATGTTTTTCCATAGAACTTCAAGATCAATCTTCATGGAAAGGTAATCACTCCATTCTTGCATTCTTCATTGCATTCTTTTCTCATTTTGTTTTAATTACCTACAAAGGGGTTTGACCTAGGCAAATCCCCATGCCCTAACAATCAATATTTTATCCTTATATTCTTGTGTCTATGTAGATTTACGCATCTTGGAGGTTTACAAATCATTGAAGATTGCATTAAAAAAAAATTCAAGTCATCTCTTCATTAGACAACTCAAAATACCCAAAAAAATCCACTTTCAAGCCTGAATCCGACAGTTTCATAACTGGACACCTAGAGAAGTAGAAAGTGTAGATCAAAGGATCCTATTTCCACCTTTAAATATTTATAAATTTAAAATTGGAATCATTCTCCATGGGTGGTGATGAGTCCCACTTCTAGGCCTGTTTTTAGTTTTCTACATTTTTATATACCCATTTGTCTACAATGGGTTCTAGAATAGTTTCATAGATCTGGGCCTAATTTTCCCCGAATGGAGAATGAATCCAACCAAGACTAAAAATTAGAATTATTAGCAAGCCATTTCTAGTATCCATTTAGACCTCAGGGGCACACTTTCAGTTTCATGCATTTTTGTTTCAATTTACATTCATTCTTAGGTGTTTTTGCATTACACAATGTGTTCTCTTACAAGTTAAATTCTTTAGTTTCCATTCAATAATCAATAGATTTCATTAGTTTCCTACATTTCAATCATTGGATTTATACATAATTCAATCATACATTCCTTAGTTTGAGTGAACCACCTAGATTTTGGGTGTGGGATCTATCTCTTTCCATTAGGTGAAAGACCCTAATTGAGAAAAAAAAGAGACAACATTCCACACTTCTCAAAATCTATGGTTCATTTTGGTGAACCCAATTTTTGAACACTTCTCTTTTCTAATTTGGATTCCATCATCATAGATCTAGCCTTGCATTGATCTTGCATTAGGGTTTTCATGGATTCATTTGCATGCTAGGTTTCAAATTTTTCTTTCAAAGAAAGTGCATTTTGGTTGCATTTTTGGCATCTAAATTCATGTATTTTTTTTGAAATTATGTATTTTAACTTAGGTCTGCAGCATAGAACTCATAAAACATAAAAAGCACTCAAAATTTTCTAAAAATTCTGCAAAAATTCCATATTGGGATTTGTTTGCCACCTTGGGTGAATTAGTCCCTTTTCACCCCTAAATCTGCACTTTACAGAACTGAAAACTCTAGTTTTAAGCTTTTGTTTGGCACCATTACCTACCTTTATCAGTTAGCTGAGTTTTTGTAACATGCATTTCACTAGATCTAACTTAAAATAGCTCATTTCATGCATTTCTCCATTTCACGTTTGTATTTCCCACATTTCATTTTCTAGGTTGTTACATAATGAATCAGAAAATTACCTTATTTCAAATCTGAAAATTTTCTTTTAAACTTTAAGACATTGCATTGCACTTTATTTACTTTCTCATGTTAGTATGTGTTCTCTTTAATCATTCCATGTTTCTAGAATATCAAGTGGCTTGTATGATTCTATTTTTCATGGACATAATCTAGGACAACAAAATAAAACATTTGATACACATATTGCATACCCTCCTAATAGCTATCGGATTTGCAAGAATATCATAACACTCATACTTGTTCTTCTCCCAATACCTCTCCTATTAGTGAAAAAGGTATTTTGGTGAAAGGAGCTACAAGCATTGAGGGTCTTAATTGTCACTCTCCTCTTCAGCCTTTGTAAGACATTAAAAAAAAAAGGGATGAAATCATATAAACATTCTTGAATATCACCTTACCTAATCTCCATAATCATGCCAATCAACATTGTTCTTCTCCTAACATCCCTCCTCAATTCCATTAGGATAAGTTGGTGTTAGAAGATATACTTATTAAGAGTCATGATAGTCTTGACCCTCCATTCCCAAATGCTCCAACCATTTGGGACAATCTATTTGACAACCATAGTGGTCCTTCTCTTGATGCCTCCCCCACTTGTGATGTAGCTACTTCACAAACCTCAAACTTGGATGAACATATTACAAGCTCTCCTAGTTAGGTAGATAATATGGTACAAGAGAATGAGACCTTAAAAACAACCAAAAATCAAATAGAGTATTCTTCTAATCTCCCCACTATCAATCATCAAGCACATTCAACCATTAATAACTCCCTTAGTTGTGATGAACTTAGTTTGGATGAACGAAGGCTTAATTTTCAATAACATGATGTTTTTCTTCCTAAGAACTCTCCTTCTAGGGAGGATATTATGATCCAAGACAAAGAAAAAATTGACAATAATGATATTATTCCCTTCAAAAATAATGTAGAATCTCATTCTCTAAGGGATATTAATATTATTCAACCT
Organism: Sequoia sempervirens; assembly: GCA_007258455.2. NCBI lineage: Eukaryota > Viridiplantae > Streptophyta > Pinopsida > Cupressales > Cupressaceae > Sequoia > Sequoia sempervirens. The sequence goes on along the minus strand of VDFB02270651.1, from coordinate 125,023,682 downwards.
CATCTCATCCTTTATCCCCCTTTAGACAAACACACTCAACACAAACCTGAATTCACCCTCTACCCACCTCAAACTAATGTGTTGCAGCAACTGAGTCATAATACCATTGCTCATACATATAAAACTAGAAATAATCTGCAACCACAATAACCCACACCAATACCCTTACCTTTTCCAAATCCCATTTTTCATTGAGATCATTGATTAAATTCACACATTTAGGAGTACAATCTTGTTGAATAACTAAAGCATACTCCTACTAAGATATCCTTATGGGATCTTATTCCAACATCCCCTCACTATCAAAACATGGTCCAAGGAGCCTTGCAACAAGTTCAGATCCCTTCTAATGTGCAACCAACTGACATAGCAGCCATGATCAAGGAATAAATGCTAACATTGCTTTCCACCAAAGTGAACTCCCCCTTTGGAAGTGCAAAAAAAATAATGAAGCTTTCATTATCATTGCTCGATACAATTAGATAGGGATAAAGTGAACCCTTATTGACAATGGCTCAACCCTTAATGTGTGTAGCGTAAACCTTTTGGATAGGATTCATGTGCATAAGTTAAAAATTCAACCTAAATCTTTATCTATTAAAGGATTTGAAAATGTTGAAAAGACGCTGCTTGGTGTGATCACTCTACCTATTATAGTTGTAGAATTCACACTAAACATAACAATCTAGGTCATGCCTCATGATCTTTCATATAACCTTCTTCTAGGCAAGTTGTAGATTCATGCAATGAATGGTGTGCCTTCCACTCTTCATCAAAAAATGAAATACATCTACAACAAAAAAGTGTGCATACTTGATGTTGATCATGAGCCTTATAGTTTCCTGCAACTTGATAAAACCAAAGAGAACCCCTTGAGCACATTAACACCAACTACACAAGTGGAACTTGTTCAACAAAAATACAAACAACAACATACTGAACAAGTCACAGTGCTATCAGAAGATGATTGGGGTTCCTTGGATTTCAAACATGACTTCATGGGTGAGTACAAAATCATCCAAAAGGATTCAAATAAGGCTGAAGAAACACCAATAATGTCCACACAAAATTCAAACATCCTTTCGAAAGTATCCGCCTCAACCATTTTATCCAACGAAGTAACTTACACAACAACCTTTGATGAACATAATCATGAACAACCAACGACTTCAAAAGCAATGAAGAAGCTTTATGGATGCAGTTATGAACTAATGAAACAACTTGTATATAGTGTAAAATGATGTGGTGCTCATGAACAAGGTATCTACAATCCTATAGACCCTATCACACAACAAACCATTCATGGTCTTGGTTATTGTCCTTTAATAGAGATCGCCAAGCCTTCACTCAACATCAAAAATATCACACAACATACTCCTAAATCATCCTTAACAATCACCCATCCTAGATTCCTCGACACTAGTGGTCTTGAACATCATCCTTTACATAAAATGACAAACAAATACACCTTCGCTTAATGTCAATGTCATCTCACAAGACACCAATGATTGAAATTCGATAGATTTTCTCTCCTCATGTAAGAGAGAAAAAAATCTCGCAATCTAGAGAAAATTGTGTAAGTATGACATCTAATACTAAGCAAGATGTATCTTTTATGCAAGCCACAAGACCACCTCCTACCATTGATCAAGAGGGTATCTTTTCAAGACTCCTCCAAGATAACTTAAACACCCTCCCTCCTAGAACTCGAAAGAAATTCTCTTAGAAGACTTCATTCTATGCCTATCATAGAGTTCATGGTCATTCCACTAATGAATGTAAGGCTTTAAGTTATAAAATCCAACATTATTAGGATTTTGGTATGATTCCCTCTGTGGGGACACCTAATTCCTCTAATTGATCTTGATTTTCACTCTCACCTACATTTCATCAATCATTTTAGCTCACCTTTGTTGTACACTCAATGGGGGCAATGGGTTTAGTAACCTTGTCCTCATATGTCACTTGTCATTGAATCTTTTGGGCTAGTTGTTAAATTTCTTGAGTTCATATAAGAGCAAGCTTGGGATGTGGATGAAATTCCTTAAGTTGGCTCACATGTGACATACTACCCTTTTCATGACATAATTTATCAACAACATATGATTTGGCATAGGGATTTCCGAGTAAGCTCTCATGTCCTCTTCTTCTCCTTTAAAGCAATTTCTCATAGTACTAGTGTTCACAACTACTTTAAAGTGAGGGCATACATCACCACTCACATTTCATTTTGTGATTTATTTTTTCTTGTGATGTTCCCTTCTCTTGGTAGAGTCATTGGGCTTGATTCCCTCCAACAGCATGATATTTCTTTTGACACATCCTCTTTTGGATACATTAAGCACAATGTCCCCTAAGAGGAGACCTTCCATGAATTAAGAAAAATCCCTTTGAACAACCCTTGCACTATTTTGCATTAATAATGTATATGAGTGTCAAGCATACAAATTTTTGCTTACTTCATAGAGCTCGAAAATCATTTTCCTTTGTGGCACCTTATTAAAGTTATCAAGAGGTATAACTTTGGTATGGTTGAGCAGGAAAGCCCATTTTGATGCATGAGTTTTCCCCATAGCCACCTGTGTGTTTGTGAGCACATATCGGCTGTATGTGTCTCACCTTTTGGACTTTCTCACCTTTCAGAAAACAAAATTTTTGTGGCCCCAGAGTGAGTATACATGGGCCTTCTCACTTGATAGACACCCATGAGTTCCATCACCCCAAAGTGAGTACACTTTTCTTTTTTTGAACAAATAGCTTAGATCTAATCCACAACATGTTGGGAAAATGGTCGAAGCTTGATCCATCCCATTTTCACTCCTTCTAGTTCTTTCCATTGCATAATCATGTATCTTGTTTCACTAAAAATAATTCACCTTGTGTATGTCCTTTTGCACTTATGTTGGTTTTACTTAGGATCTTAGATCTTGGGGGCTTGCGCAACCTCCTTTGATCTTTGTTATCCTTTGTCATCTGCATTGGTATGATTGGACATCTCTTGAATGTCTACTTTAGTGTGATTTTGAAGAAAGTTCATCCTCTCACTAAAGTAGGGGTTAAATGTACCATAGAAAAAAACTTTCCTGATTTGAGGAAAAATTGATGATAAATTGAATTTAATAAGACCTTGATTTGGTGTTGTGAGGTGTTTTTCATATCAACACTAGGTCTTGGACCCTTATAAAATGCATTTATTGATGTATTATGAAGGTGTTGTGAAGTGTTGTAACATATTTCTACAATTTTTTACTCTTCTCATTATAATTCATCTAAAAATCACCTTTTTATTCCTTATCAAGTCATATTTTAAGTTTTTCTAAAGTCTTGTAACAATATTTCATGCTTTTCTAGGCTTGTTATCACTATTTACACCTTTATTGTGCTTTATTTGGCCCCTTTGTGCACTCATAAGTCATAATTAAGTGTATTTTTGAATGTAAACCCGACAAACAACATTAAATACAACTTGATTCCCAACACACATTTACAAGCCTAGAGTGGGACCCATTCGTCATGGGTGATGAATGAGTCCCTCTCGGCTCTATATTAAAAATAATTCAAAATTCCTTTTAGATTTTTATTCAAAAAGACCTTATGTCGGCCTGTGATAAGGTATTATTGGGTAATTAGGGCATAAGAGTGTATAAATAAGTGTTATTCCATCCATTTCAACCCCCATTAATCTATTAACTCATTTACACATCTCCTATCATTCATTCATCATCTATCTTCTCTTTCAAGTCTAGCAAGTTAGCGTTTCAAGTCAAGCAAGTTAAGGTTTTTACATTTTAAGTCATCAAGAAGGTGTCCAAGGAAATTCAAGGGCATATTCTTCATATTTTGCTACAGAACTTCAAGATCAATAGTCATGGCAAGGTAATGACTCCATTACTACATTCTTCATTACATTCTTTTGTCATTTTGGTGTAATTACCTACAAAGGGGTTTGACCTAGCCAAACCCCCATGCCATCACAATCAATATTTTCTCCTTCTCCTCTTGTGTTTCCACAGATTTAAGAATCTTGGAGGCTTAGAAATCATTGAATATTGTATTGCAAAGTTTTCAAGTCATCTCTTCGTTGGACAACTCAATATACCCACAAAAATCCACTTTCGGGCTTGAATCTGATAGTTTCAGAACCAAACACCTGGAGAAGCAGAAAGTGTAGATCAAAGGCTTCTGTTCCCACCTTTAAATATTCAAAAATTCAAAAGTGGACTCATTCACTATGGGTGGAGAGTGAGTCCCACTTCTAGACCTATTTTTAGTTTTATGTATTTTTATATACCCATTTGTCTGAAACAAGTTCCAAAACATTTTCATAGATCTGGGACTAATTCACCTAGAATGGTAAATGAGTCCCGCCAGCCCTAAAAATTAGCATCAATAGCATTCTAGAAGCCGTTTCTAGTCTCCATATAGATTTCAGGTGCCCACTTTTAGTTTCATGCATTTTTGTTGCAATTTGCATTAATTCTTAGGTGTTTTTGCATTACACAATGTGTTTTCAAACAGGTTGCATTCTATAGTTTTCATTCAATTATGCATAGATTTCATTAGTTTCCTACATTTCAATCATTTCATTTAGACATAATTCAGTCATACATTCCTTAGTTTGAGTGAACCACCTAGATTTTGGGTGTGGGATCTATCTCTTTCCATTAGGTGAAAGACCTTAATTGAGCAAAAAAGGAGACATAACATTCCACACCTCTTAAAATATTTCGTTCAGAAGGAATAATAGTTGGGACAATTATGTGACCTATGACAATGAAGACAGTGAAGAGGAAGATGAATGGTGATAATATAGAGGTTTGTGAGGTTGATGGGACAATAGAAAGGATGGTTCCAGGTCTGCCAAAGGTACTTAAGAGTTATCGTACAAAAAATTGCAATTTTGATACGAAAAGAATGAAGTGAAGAAGAGAACTGGACAAGGGTCTAAGCATGAAATCAAGATGGAAGTGATGACACCTGATTAGAGTTTGTGTATAGATGTAAAGAAGAATGTGACATGAGTGTTTGGTGATGTAAAAGATGAAGAACACCAAACATAGCAGTGTGTACCGTTAGAGCATGATTTAGGTGAAGATAAGGAAAAGTATGTCAAGTGTAGTGAAAAAAAAATTCAAGATGAACCTAATAGAGGAATTCAAGAAGATCAGAGGAATGAAGAGAATAGAGGAGGACAAGTTACAACAATCTTTCCAAGAGACTTGGAAAAATTCAAAGTTGGGGTGTATGGTGCAGGGGCACCGTTGAAAAAAAATTGTCAATCAAGGATGATCTAATAAGTAGGTTCTAGGTGTGGAATAATTTTTTCTTTAAATAAGGTCATCAAGACTATTTTATCTTGTTTTGAGTCATGTTTGACTTAATTAGGTGTTTAGAGGGACTAATTTACAAAATGTTGCAAAATTTGAAAATATTGTCATTTCAAAAATTGTAAAAGTTTAAAAATGCACAATGGGGGGAATACAAATGGTCATGTCATTTAAAAAGGAAGTTTAAGCCATTTTAGGAGTTATTTTTGGAGGAAAATTTGTATTAAAGAGTTTGATGACTCATTGTAGGGGTTGGATGTGAAGTTTCTGAAAGATTTGAATCAATATAAACACTGATTTCCCTTTAAATTTTGTAGTTTCTTCCTACATATTGAACTTGCAGAGAATTATATGGCCCATGCAAGCCCTATTTTTCTATGGTTTGATCTAGAACTTGTAAAGGGGTGAATCTACATTTAATTCCTTCAATTTTGGAGAAATTTCATTGATTTTTTTGTAAGTTAGGAAAGTTTTACTAATTATGCCTATGAATACCCTGTTTGTAGGGTTTTGTTGAGTTCAATATGAAATTTAACCCATTCCACCTTTTATGAATACTATATCTTAGCAGAATGGGTAGAATACAATAGGTATAGGTTTGTGGAAGGTTCTTTTGTGCAGGGGAGGTCGAATATAGTGTTGGGCATGATGCCCTAGGAGTGGAAAAATGAGTTTTCCTTATGAATTTGAGTCATTTTGATATGGTAAAGTATGAAATACATTGAGTTAACATTATTTCTTTATTGGATAAGTATGTGTAGAGATATTTGAAACTATTTAAGTTGTTGGAAAGGTTATGTGAAGGCCGATAGTGATTTTTTCAATAAACTCCTATGTTTATTGTTAAAAAAGAAGGTTTATGGTTTAGGCCCCTTGGAGGAAGAGTCTCTATAAAAAATTGTGAAATATTAGGTTTGGTAGTCTTTGGTTTGTTACCCAAGAGGTTTCAAAGGTTGGTGATAAGTTTAGTGACATGTTCCTTTGTAAAACAGACCTAACTTGAGGCCTAGGTCTATGTAGTTGCCCTGATTCTGTGAAATTGTTCAAAAAAAACCTATGGAGAGTTTATGGTATGTTATTGTACACCTTAAGGATTCCTTGAAAATTTTCTGGTCCTAAATTAAAATGACCTCACCTAGAAGTCACACTTGATTTAGTCAAGTGGTTGTACTACAAGGAATTGAGAAAGTTGGTTGTGTTCTAGTGAAGTTGAAGTTTTGAGACTTTGAAGTTGTTGATTTTGGTTAAGATTGAGTTGTGTGGTGTTGTAGACCTCCCTTGATTGGCATCACTTATCAGACTACATGAAATCCACCTCTGAATAGTACAAGTACAAATGCAGAAATCAAGGCACATGAGATCAATTCTAAGGCAAGATTCATTATTATGAATAGTCTTTCATATACCGAATTAGGTAAATTTATGAGCTCAAAGACTACTAAAGAAGTTTCAGATAAGATAGAAATAATTTATGAAGGAGTTCCAAATTTAAAACAACCAAAGTTGCAAAACAAAAGTCACAATTTGAAATAATGCAGATTTCTGAAGAAAAAACAATTAAAGGCTACATACAAAGAGTTGATGAGTTGGTAAGTGCTATGAGAGGCCTTGGTGCAATAGTTAAAGAATCTAAATTTGTGAAGAAAGCTATTAGATCACTTCTAGATTGCTATAGTGAAAATATATCTGGGTATGTGCAGGATCATCATGGAAAAAATAGGCCCTTAAGTGGCAAAAAATTTAGAAAAATCAGAGTTAGGAAACTTGACGTAAAAATTTGAATAACTTATCTATATTATTTCAAAAATATGCAAGAATAAAATTTGTAGAAAATTGAATGTAGTTTCTAAACTACTAGGCTTGTTTAAAAGAATAAAAATATATTGGGTGAAAATTTTGAATTTCAATGCAGTAGTAATTAAATTTTAGGGAAAACATAAGAAGTAGGTGTTTGTCTGACCACCCTAACCACAATAAAATGATAATATTTTTTTATAAGATTTTAGATATAAGTAGAGGACTCATGTCCCAATGTGATGCATATTTTTTGTAAATTTTTTCCAAGTAAATAATTAATTATTAATTTTTTATTACAAATTTAAAAAAATATAAAAACTCCTATGTCTCACCACTTTAACTTGGTCAAAAAGTCATGAAATTCATTTTTTATTTTTTTAATCCTATAGTATGCAAAGCATAGAATGTGATACAGTTTGAAAGCTATAGATGTTTTTCAATCAACCTATCAATGAGGACTTTAGTCGTAATTCAATTAGAAAATGAATAATAATTACTTATTAAATTAAAAGTAAAGCATAATTTATATTGGTGGAAAGCTGGGAATCTCCTTTAAAAACCCTTTTCGTTTCATCAATTTTGGGTAAAAAAAAAATTCGTCAGCCACAAACCCATTATATTGCCACTTTTTGGCCCCTCGTGCTCCTACACATACCCATCTGCTATTGAGGAAACTATTAATTTTGACAATTATTCTAGAGATCAATTGATTGGTCCTTTAACTTCATTTGAAATGAGAAAACCAAAGAAAGGAACAAAAGCTAAGACTGCTTTCAAGGCTGGTAAATATGAGAAGGTTGAAGATTTATCTAAAGAATATCTTGATGATTTGGAAGCTAACTTTGTGAGGAAGATCAAAAAGGGCACGAGGAAGTATGAAGGTAAAGTACCTTTCAAATTTTTTAGTTTTGGTGATGTAGGTCATTATGCTTCAAGATGTCCAAAAAGAGCTCCAAACAATATGAACAAGGAAAATAAAGGAAAAATGATTAACATAGCTTACTATGTAAGAGAAGATGTTGGTATTTCTGATGATGAATTCCTATTTTTTGTTATAAAAGAAGAATTTGGTTTTGCTAACCTTGAAATTTGTGTGAAGGAAAGAATTCCAGAGATAAAGGATAAGTTTAAGGTACTTTGGTATCTATTTTTCATGTGAAAGAGGATAAGAATTATAGGGTTGTTGATAGTGGATGCTCTAATCATATGACTGAAGACAAAATTAATTTTGTTAAACTTGAAAAATATGATGGATGATTAGTTAAATTTGTAGATGATTCACGAGCTAAGATTTTTGGAATAGGCTCAAATATTTTTGATGGAAAGCATAACACTGAAAAATGTTTATTATGTTAAGGGTTTAAGACAACCTTTAAATTGTTCAAAAAATGTGTATCAAAGGATACAGTCTTGTGTTTAAAGATGAAATATGTGAGATCAAGAAAGGGCCCAGAACTATGATTGTTGCTGGTAAGAGAACATATGGAAACATCTATTAGCTTAAGGGTTATGATGGTCATTGCTTTATGAATTAGATTAATGATAGTTGGTTATGGAAATAGAGGATGAGTCACATGAATTTTGATAATTTGGAAAGAATTAGTTAAGTCCATCTAGTAAGAGATCTACCAAGAATCACAAAGCCTATCAATGCTCTTTGTGAAAGTTGTCAAATTGGAAAAAAAACTACTAGTTTCAAGTGTAAGGAACAATCTACCATCGTACTACTGGAATTAGTACATATAGATATTTTTGGTCCTACAAGGGTGAGAAGTCTACAAGGTGACATGCACTTTATCCTTTTAATTGATGATTATTCTAGAATTACATGGGTTACTTTTCTTAAAGAAAAATCTGGTGCATTAGACAAATTCAAGGTATTTAAATCTATAGATGAGAATGAAATGGATTTAAAAATAAAATGTCTGAGGTCTAACCTATGTGGTGAATTCACCTCCAATGAGTTTAACATGTTTTGTGAAGTTCATAGAATAAAGAGCCATTTGTTTTCCCCTAGAACTCCTCAACAAAATGAAGTTGTTGAAAGGAAAAACAAGATTGTCCAAGAAGCCACAAGGACTATGATGAAAGAGGAGAATCTACCAGAAGTTTACTAGAGAGAAGTTATTCATATTGCTTTTTAAATACTTAATAGATTTCAAGCTAAAACTAACAACACAAAGACTCCCTATGAATTATGGTATGGAATGATTCCTACTATGAAGTACTTTAGAGTGTTTGGAAGCAAATGTTATATCAAAAGAGAAGAATAAATATTAGGAAAGTTTGATGCAAGGTCTGATGAAGGTATCTTGCTTGGATATTCTACTAGAATCAAAGCTTAAAAATGCTACAATAAAATCCTAAGAAAGATAGTTGAAAGTGCAAATGTTAAAGTTGATGAGAACTTGCATAATTCAATTATTGTAGATGGATATGTGTCAGATGAACTTGATTGTAGAGAAGTTGAGGAAGAAAATGTTGATGGAAAAGAAGTACAAAATGAAGAGAAAGAGGCTTCAGAGAAGACCCCTAAAACCTTTAAGTATGTGCAAAATAATCACTCTAAAGATCAAATCATTGGAGATACGAGGAAAGGTGTACTGACAAGAAGTAAAGCTGCTAAAGGTGAGGTAAATATGTGTCTACTTTCTAAATCTGAAGCTAAAATAGTAAGTGAAGTATGCAAGGATGAACATTGGATGAAGGAAATGGAAGAAGAACTTATGCAAATAGAAAATAATTAGACTTGGGAATTGGTTACTAGACTGGAAAACAAGGACATAATTACAAATAAGTGGGTATTCACAAATAAGTTGGATGAGAATGGAGAAGTAGTAAGAAATAAGGAAAGACTTGTGTGTAGGGGTTACTCACAAGTGGAAGGTATTGAATTTGAGGATAATTTTGCTCCTATGGCTAAGATGGAAGCTATCAAAATGTTTTTTGCATTTACAACACATAAAGACTTTAAAGATTATCAAATGGATGTGAAGTCTACATTTTTGAATGATGAATTAGAAGAAGTTTACATGGAACAACCAAATATGGTATGTAAATTGAAGTCGGAACTATATAGATTGAAGCAAGCTCCTAGATATTGGTATGCAAGATTGGACAAGTACTTGATACGACAAGGATTCAGTAAGGGCGCCACAAATAGTATCTTTACATTAAAATTGAGGAACAAAAAATATTGATAGTAGTAGTATATGTGGATGATATTATTTTTAGTGGAATTGAAGCTAAGTGTAAGAAGTTTGTAGAGGAAATGTAGAAATAATTTGATATGTCAATGTTTTGGGAGATGAATTTCTTTCCTTGGTTACGAATCAATAAAATAGATAAAGGGATTTATATTTCATAGTCTAAATATGTCAAAGAGATGTTGAAGAAGTTTGGAATGGATGAATCCAAACTAGTATGTACTCCTACAGTGACTAGTTGTCATTGAGAAAGAATGATGAATCACATAAGGCTAATCAGAGCAAGTATAGATCTATGGTTGATGCTATTATATCTAGCTACTACTAGACTAGATATCATGCATGCATTTTTCCTTTTGGATAGATTTCAAGAAGATCCTAGAAAAACACATGTTTTCGTAGTAAAGAGGATATTCAGATACTTAAGAGGAGCTCAAAATTATGGCTTGTGGTATCCTAAGGATACTAATTTCTTAGTAAGTGCTTATACAGATGAAAATTGTGTTGGTTGTGTTGATGATAGGAAAGCACAATTGGTGGTGTATTCTTTATTGGATGCAGATTGGTGTCATGTTTGAGCAAGAAGTAGGATTCAAATTCTTTATTTACTACAAAGGTTGAGTACATTGCAGCAACATCATGTTGTACAAAGGTATTATTTATGAGACAAAAATTGAAGGATATCATATTTATATATGATGAGCCTATTTCTATCTTCTATGATAACATAGGTGCAATGAATATTTCAAAGAATCCAATGATACATTCAAGGACATAGAATATATCTATTAGGTATCACTTTTTGAGAAAAAAGGTTATGGAGAATGAAGTAAATCTTTAGTATATTCCTACAAAGGATCAGATTATTGATATATTTACGAAGGCTCTTCCTAAGGATAATTTTGAGTATCTTTGGGAGAATTTGGTGGTTATAAACCTTCCTTGTTTGAACTAGATGAATATCGAGATGTATTAGTCCAATGGATCTATGGATATATCTCTTGTTTGGACTGATGGTGTTGGCTACCTCTCAATGGGAGTACGTAGTGTTATATGTTGTCAATGAGTTTGTGATTTGTTTGGGTGTTCTTCTAATGGGGAGTGTTCAGTGTCAAAGGGGGAGAATATTGCAAACCTTTTTTTCCTTTACCATTCTTGTCAAAGGGGAGGAGAGAGATCAAGTGAAAAAACTTATCTACTCAGGGAGAGAGAGAGAATCATGTATGGTATTAGTGGAGAATTTTTTGTATGTTTTCTATCACTCTTAAAGGGAGAGAGACTCATGTAAGGGGGAGATAGCTCAAGAATGTTGTGTAGGCTATATAATATGAAAAAAAGAGGAGAGTGTGTATGTTGTCTTATCTTTGATGGTTTTTTCCCCTTTTCACATCTTGTGTTTCCATAAATGACAAAGTGGGAGATTGTTCAAATATGAAGGTGTTTCCATTGATGTCAACAAGAATTCTACTTACTAGTGTTGTCATTGATGTCAACTATGGGATGAAGATGTTGAGGATATTAAGAAAATTGTTTGTTCATGTGTAGTTGAGATCTTGAAGAAGTGTTGTGAGTACATGGAGCTATCTTTTTTTTTCAGTATCTAAAGATGAGTTTTGATGATGAAATGAGCTAAGATGTTGTCTCTAGTACTTAGTTTCCAAGTTCTTTTGAGGAAATTTGATAAACAGAGTAAATTGTGTTGTAAAGTTTTCACAATATGCCACAATATTGTGCTCCATGTTTCTTCAGTATTGATGCTATGTATGTGTGGATCTTACAAGTTATTCAAGGTTGTCATAGGTTTCCTATATTCAGAAATTTTGGTTTTTGGATTGTTGTATAGTGTGAGATGTTTCCACCAGTGTGTGAACCAATTGTTTAGTGATATTTTTCTATGGCCAGGGAGAAGTGTATTTTCTCTATTTTTATTTGTTTTTTGGCTCCATTTTGTGTAGCCTTGCAAAGTTTCTTATAATTCTTGTATCTTTTTGTATTCAAGGTTTTACTTGATTTGATGCGATATAGAGTGGGTTTCATTTATTAGTATGCATGTAAGGGTTAACAGTTGTTTTGAGTTGAAGTATTTGAATGGTACAAGGTTGATGAAGTGTTTGATGAATCTCAAGTATTTCATGAATTATTCTACATCATGTTGAATTGAATTATGTTTACCCAAACTTTCAGATTGATTTGAGGAAGTGTGTAATTAATGTTTATGGTATTTTCCATGGGTATTGGCCAACCTTGTGTTAAACACTACATGTGAGCTTATGAAGGCATGTTGAGGTGTGTTTGGATATATTTGGGTCCTAATTAAGGAGTTTGGTAAGTTTCCTTCATTCCTATCCACTGTGGGAATGTTTAGGTGCTAACCTATTTTAAATTTGTATGTATAATGGCTACTTGTCGACCTTCTCTTATGGTTTTCAAGGTTTTTGAGGTTGAGGTTGATATAAATAAGAGTGGTGTTGTTGTAAGTTAAGAGAGGGATGAAATATGAACCAAGATAGATTTAAGATCAATGTGATTCAAGTGTGTGATGCGAATTTGAGTAAAGCAGTGTGAATTTCAGTGTTAGGTTTCCTGAAGGTAGTGAGCTGAAGGCATCTGAAATCATTCAAGAAAAGTTGCTAAGATTGATGTATAATTATGGTGGATTTCCTTATTGAATTGAGAATGTAGCATTCCTTTTATATCTTCTTGTATTTCTTTTTGTGGCTGTGAGCCCTTTTGGACAGTGTGTCCTATTATGGCAGTGAGCCCTTGTACCAGTTTTGAAATTACTTATAGTGTGACCTAATCCTCACCATGGTTTTTCTCTCATTTTGTTTTCCACGTAAATCTAGTGTTCTCTTGTGTATGGTTTTGTGATTTCATTTTTTGTTATCTACATTTCATCTTTAATCATACTAACATAATAAGGGTTAATGAATGCTTGTGGATTTGATTATTGTTGAGGGTTTTGAAGGTTTAATTTTCAACAAATGATTCACCTACTTGATGAATGGGGAAATGGATACCTTTTTGGGATATCACACTTTTCTCATTCAACCATTCACTAATGACCTAAGATTCTTAATTGGATTGACTAACAACCTCTCAACATGAGAAAATTCTTAATTAGGAGGGTCCTAGGAAGGGTTTCTTAAGTTCTAAAGGGTTCACCAACAAGAAAATGCTTGGGAAACAAAATATTTGAAAACACATTGGGATATGCAAAATGACCTAAAACTAACAAAGCAAGCTAAATGAAAGATGCAAATGTTGAAATTTTGCAATAGGGAGATGGTATGTGTGCACCTAGGAAATTTGGAGATGTCATGAGGAATCTAGTAATGCAAATAGACTGCCAAAATATGTTGTGGAGGACTAAGATGCCCAAGATGGTGTATTAGTCCCGCTACTACTTTTCAGGGAAAATGCAGAGTCTTTAGATCTCAGAATCAAATCTTTGAAAATACCTAAAAATGGAGACTTGGAGGACTAAGATGCCCAAGATGGCTTATTAGTCCTTTTTTGAATTTCTACAAACTTTGAATAGGATCCTAAGCTCCTAGGTCTACACAAGCTTCCCTTCCAGTCTTGGGTTTTGAGCCTTCTCAATGAGGCCTGTAAGTGATTTTCCATGAAGATGACAACTTTGTAATGAAACTTTGGAACTTTTGTAACTTTTCACTCAAGTGATCCTCAAGTTCACAACCTAGATCTGCAATCACAAATGGGCAAGATGGGGAATTTTTTGTTTGTTTGTTAGTGAATAGGGGTTTTCCTTGGTCAAACACCTTGTTGGTAATTAAACCTTGAAATGAAATGGAGGAATGATGAATGAACAACATGCAATGTTACAACTCACCAAACCCTTTTGTGAAGTTGACAAACTTGTGTATAATGGTTGCAATGGATATAGATCTTGAATGATTGAAATATTGGACTTGAATTGCTTGCTTGAATCAAAACCCTACATCACAAATGTTAGCACAACAACACACATTATGCAAAAAGCACCTTGATATGATGCTTGAATGTGAAAATGGCTTCAAATGCTTGATGAATCTACTCTTGAATGCTCTTGTGAACTCAATTATGTTATTATAAAAAATATCACAAAATACTTTGTGTTGAAATGAATCAAGGAACCTTGTATTTATACTTATCTATGCTTAATATCTTGAAATTATATCACACTAAGCTAACATATGAATTGATTGAATAAAGGAGGCTAAATCCTACCAGAATTTGAAATTAAACCTCAAAAATGAGTCAAGGAGGACTAAGACGCTCTAGGTGGTGTCTTAGTCCCAAGTCCTAAAAACATGGGGCACAGAAACCAAAAAGGGGCCCATTCTAGGGGTGCAAAAATAAAGGTCCTAAAAGCATTGGAGGAGTATGAAGCCCTAGTTGGCATTTTAGTCCTGACCCAAAAATTAGGGACATACTGATGGATTCATTAAATTATTATTTATACATTGGAAAATGTCAAGATTAACTAGAAAAATATGTCATTCATAGGGATTTTGGACATAAAATAGGATCAATTAAGTCATAAATAAGAATAAATAAAGTAAGGTAGGCCAAAACAAGTGTGAAAATGTAAGTGTATGCATTTTACTACACTGCATTTAGCCCCTACTTTAGTGAGAGGATGAAATTGCTTCAAACTCACACTAAAGTAGCCAACAACGCAATCAAGAGGGGTTCAAATGTTCAAATATTAGAAAGATAGGATGACAATAATCAAGAATGTGGCCAAGACCCCAGGATCAAGATCCTATGGAAAAACCAACATAAGCACAAAGGAACATGCTTTTGGATGATATATGAAGCCATAACTAAATGAAAAACATACACCATCAAGGGCAAGAAAAAGTAAAATGAAAATGAAAAAAGGAAAAGCTATAGAGGATTAAATTTTGATTGGTCATCCACCATGGTGGACCATTTCTAGGTTGTTTTTCCAAAAGAGTTTTACAAGTGGAACACATTTTCCACTATGAAAACAAAACACATGCTCATAAGGGCTAGTGAAGCTAGGTGTCCACTAGGTGAGCCCCAAGGGACCATATAAAATCCATACCTCCATGACTTTAATAAGGCACAAAAATGCATGCTTACGTAGGATAGTGAAGCTAGGTGTTCACTATGTGAGCCCTAAGGGACCTTATCAAATACATACCTCCATGATTTTAATAAGGCACAAAAATGCATGCTCACACATGCTAGTGAAGCTAGGTGTTCACTAGGAGAGCCCCAAGGGACCATATAAAATTCATACCTTCACAAATTTAATAAGGCACAAAAACACATGCTCACATGGGCTAGTGAAGGTAGGTGTTCACTAGGTGAGCCCCAAGGTGGTCCGTATCAAATCCATACCTCCATGACTTTAATAAGGAAAAAAGGTAAAGAAAATGCAAGAAGAAAGAGGGATGTTCAAAGGGATTTTTCTTAGTTCATGCAAGGTTTTACTCTTAGGGGACATTGTGCTTAACATCTCCAAGAGAGGATAAATACAAGGTCCTATCCTCAGGAACATCATACCCAATGCTTCCAAGAGAGCACAAGCGCAAAAGGGTCCCATCCTGGGGAAAATTGTATCTAATGTTTCCAAGAGAGGACAAGGAAATGTAACACTCTCAAAGGAAGTCAAAATCAAAGACACTACCAAGAGGAAAAACACATCATATAAAGAAATAAAATCACATCAAGGAACATGAGAAGGAAAAAAAATGCAAATTAAATCATGCCAAAATAATGCCAATGTATTCCACCACTTTAAAGGAATTGCTAACACCATGCTATGAGAAAATACTTTAAAGTAGCAAAAATGAAAATTCAATCAAGAAAGAAGACATGAGATCCAACTTGGAAAGCCCTATGCCAAGTCATATGTATCCAAGTAGAGTTGCATCATGCAAGAGAAAAGGAAAAGAAAGGGGTTTCCCCAAAAATTAAAACACCAAACACATAAGGCATCATGGATTTGGGTTCAATATGTTCTTTGTGACAATGATATTATAGAGCTCGGAACTATCATAATTCCCCAAATACACAAAACTAGATGAATGACACAAAGAGAGAAAAAAAAAAAAAACAGAAAGAGCCTTTTGGGTCAACATGGAAGAGACATAGGGTTTCTCGATGCCTTGTGTCATCTCCATTTAGAAAGCACAATAAAAATGAAAAGGAAAATGAAAGGAAAAGAAAATATAATGAAAAATATTTTGGGTCAACATGAAGGAGACATGAATATCTCAATTCCTAGCATCATCCCCAAAAGGATAATACAAGAAATGAAAAAATGACGGGAAATGATAAAAGATTAATCAAAAGGAAAAAGTGTATGACATATAGAAGAATGAAGGTACAAATAGAGGAATGCACAGAGAGAGAGAAACATCAAACAAAACATCATAGGGGATCATGTTATGCACATGCAAGAAAAATAAATAAAAATGAAAAGGACTAGTAAGGCATAGGTGATTCAACCTAAAGTAATTCATCCACCTCCCCAATCTCAGTCAGTATAAGTGAAAAGTAGATAAAGAACCAAAGGGACAACAACAAATGCCTTACTAGGACAAGCCCAACAACTTTGGGTCCTCACTGATTGCAAGACAAGAATGGGCCAAGGTAGGTGATGAGTAGGGTCATGTAATAGTGAGAGTACAATATTCTACAACCATTACATGAAAAAAGAGGTCCCAATTTAAGGGATTATTTCTATAATTCCAAGCCTTTTAAATTATTGCTTTAAGGTGCGACATGCATCTGTACTATGACCAAAACTTCTAGGATATTTGTAATAAGATGCGTTTTTGTTCTTAGGATTTGGAAATTAGTTTTTAGGAATGGGAGGTAATGTAATAAGTCCTTGACTTAAAATGATATCTAAAGTTCTCTCGGTTGAAGATGGTGGACAAGGGTATTGAGGTTTCTTTGCTTTATGAGATGTTCTACTCTGGCTAGATTCTCCAACTTCTATAATTGAATAAGGAGGAGGAGGAGCTAAGATGATCCTATCATCCTTGTTATTATTATGATATATTGAATTTTCTTTACCGAGAGGGATATTCAAGTTAGGGGGATAATCCAAGATCACTGTACCATCACTTCGGAGCCTTAAATATTCTCTAGGAGGCTCTTCATTATAAGAGGGATCTTTGTATCCTAATCCTTTTGTGTTTTCATTAGTTGGTTTTTGCTTGAAGAGTTGATGAATTTCATGTTCAGTTCTTGTGTCACATCCTTTTTTTCTCAATATGGTGAAGCCTTTGGCATATGTTTCTTCTAGGTTTATTGTAGTGTTTGTTACTTTTTCCTCATAAAAGGGTTGAGTGTTTTCTTGTTTAGAGGAACTAGATTCAACCGTTGTAGGGAACATAGGTTCAACTTTTGCTTTAGTTTAAATATGTAAGTAACCAAACATCTCAAGGGGTGGTATTGTGGGAGGATTTGGTTGCTACATGGAAGGATAAAAGGATGCATTAGCTTCAAGGTTATCAAGACAATCATCTATGAACTGATTCATGTTGCCATCATCTTCTCCAATGATGTCAACATCATGAGGAGGATATGCATTACAAGTTGAGTGATCGTGAGTGAGTTCAATTTCATTAGGGTGATTACCAAAGGCACAATTTGACACATTTACCAAAGATTTCAAGGACATCCACAATTTTCCAAAGCACATATCCATAATGCAATATTGAACAAATGAAGTTGAAATAGAAGAAAATGGAATAACAACAAATCTGGAAACTGAAATAGAAAACAAAAAGCATCCCACAAAAGCACAAAAAAGCAATTGCAGATCTTGAAAACTTGAGAATCAAATTCAATAACCAGTAAGACACCAAGAAAGGCATCTTGGTCCTCCTAATGAGATTCTAAATTTCCAAAGGCTGGAACAGATAACAAACATATAGATATTTCTGAAGCAAAAATCCTGAGAGGGACTAATATGTTAGGAAGGGTGTTTTAGTCCTAGCAAAAGTTTTCTATATAAAAAAGGGAATTATGGAATGTCAACTGTGTTTATAGATTGCCTATGTAGTATGTTGATGCTCAGAAATAGAAAAATATGCAAATAAGTGCAAGAAAATGTAGTTAGAAACAAGCAATTGAATGCAATGAAAATGATGAGCAATGGACTTTTCACTTTTTCAATGAATTGATGCAATAAATTGAATATGCAACCTATATGCACTTTTAACTAATGCAAATATAGGAAACCCTAAACACAATTTCACTAATGCAAGATGCAAGATGCAATGCAAGAATGAATGCTATCTAGATCTAAGGACTTAATAGACTCCAAATCAGAAAGACTAAGCATCGGGTTCACCAAAATGATGGATGGGAAAATGGATACCTGTTTGGGATATCACTCTTTTCTCAGTCAACAATTCACCAATGTCCTAAGAGTCCTAGTTGGATTAGCTAACAACCTCTCAAGGTGATCCAATTCTCAATTAGGAGGGTCCTAGAAAGGGTTTCTTTAGTTCTAGTGGGTTCAACACCAAGGAAATGCTTGGAAAAGAAAATGTTTGAAAACACGTTGTGATATTCAAAATGACCAAAAAACTAACAATGCAAGCTAAACGAAAGATGCAAATGATGAAATTATGAAATAGGGAGATGTTATGTGTGCACCTGGGAAATTTGGAGATGTCGTGAGGATTTTGGAAATGCAAAAAGGCTGCCAAAATATGTTGTGGAGGACTAAGATGCCTAAGATGGCATATTAGTCCCACTACTATTTTTTAGGGAAAATGCAGTCTTTGGATCTCAGAACTGAATCTCTAAAAATCTCTAAACATTGAGCCATGGAGGGCTAAGATGCAAAATATGGTGTATTAGTCCCATTTTGAATTTTTACAAACTCTGAATAGGATCTTGAGCTCCTAGGTCTACACAAGCTTCCCTTCTGGTCTCAGGTTCTAAATCTTCCAAATGAGTCTTGTAAGTGAGTGTCTGTACTCCAACTTTGCAACTTTTGACACTTTGTACTCCAAGTGATCTTCAAGTTCACATCCTAGATTTGCAATCACAAATGGGAAAGATTGGGAAAAACTTATTGTTTGTTAGTGAATGGGGGTTTTACTTGGTCAAACCCCTTGTTGGTAATTGAACCTTGATGAAAAGCATAAATCTGGAAATGGAAATGTGTGTGTGCCCTAATCTTAAGTGTGTCTAAGATTATGCAAGCTAGAACATGGAGAAACCCTATTCAAATGTGCTAGAATAAGATTCCTAGAATGAAAATGTAAATGACCTACAAAGGAGATCTCTAATCACCTTAACAAGTCACCACTATGAAATGTACCTTCCTTAGGTAGAAAATGACAACTTTGTAATGGAGCTTTGCAACTTGGAAAACTTTTCACTTTAAAGGATATTCAAGTCTTCAACCTAGATATGCAAATACAAACACATAAGATGGGAAAAACTTGTTCATTTTTAGTGAATGAGGGTTTGACTTGGTCAAACCCTTTGTAGGTAATTAAACCAAATGATGAAATGAAGCATGAAGCATGAAATATATAAATAATATCACCTTGTATAATGTCTTGTGAAGAAAATCTGCAATATTCCACGTACTATCCATGAAGAATGTAGATCGTGGATCCTTGGATATGATGTGAACAATGGTCGCAAATAGATCAAGTCAATGCTACATCCACAATATTTTCTCAACAATATGAATGGATGCACTAAACCCATGACATGATTCTTGAATCTTGATGATGGCTCCAAATGCTTGATGAATTTCTCTTGAATGCTCTTGTGGACTCCAATTTTCAATTAGGAGTGTTGTCATAAAAGTGTTGATTTGAAATGAGTGAAGGAACTTTGTATTTATATCTATTCATGCTTAATATCTTGAAATTACACCACAACAAGCTGACATGTGAAGTCATTAATTAAAGGAGGCTAAATCCTATCAACATTTGAAATCAGGTCTCGAAAATAAGCCAAGAAGGAAAAAAATTCTCTAAGTGGCATCTTGGTCCCAAGGCTCAAATCTCAGGGCATAGACTCCAAAAAGGGACCTATTTTGGTGGTTACAAAATCAGGGTGCCAAGACCCATGAAGGAAAAAGATGCCCTTGGTGGTATTTTAGTCCCAATATAGAAATCAGGGACACAAACATAAACATTAAATGATCCTTTATCTCTTCAAGAGGTTTGTTAGGATTATCCATAAAAATATATGGTTTATAGGGCTTGTGGATGTAAAATAGGACCAATTAAGCCATAGATAAGCATAAATAAAGTAAGGTGGGCCCAAACAAGTGTGAAAATGTAAGGGTATGCATTTTAGTACACTACATTTAGCCCCAAATTTAGTGATAGGATGAACTTGCTTCAAACTCACACTAAAGTAGCCAACCACACAATCAAGAGGGGTTCGAATGTACCAGCATTAGTAAGATAGGATGAAAATGATCGAGAGGGATGATCAAGCCCCCAAGGTCGAGATCCTATCACAAACCAACAAAGGCACAAAGGAACACACATGTGTATGATATATGAAGCCATAACTAGATCACCAACACATACCATCAAGGATAGAAAAAGGAAAAATAAAGGAAAAATAAAAATGCCACAGATCAAGCTTCGACTAGCCATCCAATGCAGTGGACCAGGTCTAGGGTTTTTTTCCAAAAATAGGTTTAGAGGTGGAACGTGTTGTCCACTATGCAAACAAAACACATGCTCACAAGGGATAGTGGGAGCTAGGTGTCCACTAGGTGAGCCCCAGGAAATCCATATCAAAGTCATACCCCCATGACTATGATAAGGACAAAAAGAAAATGCACGCTCACAAGGGATATTGAAGTTATTTGTTCACTAGGTGATCCCCAGGGGATCATATCAAAGCTATACCTCCATGAGTTTAATAAGCACAAAAAAGAAAAATTGAATAAGAAAGAGGGATGTTCGAAGGGATTTTTCTTAGTTCGTGCAAGGTCTCTTCTTAGGGAACATTGTGCTTAATGTTTCCAAGAGAGGAAAATTCAAAGAAATATCATGCTCTTTAGGCCCAATGATACCACCCAGAAAGAAAGACATCAGAGGAAGAAAGAAAATCACACAAGGAACATGAAAAAAAATGTGACTAAAATCATGCCAAAAATAATGCCAATGTATTGCCCCACTTTAAATAAATTTCTAACACCATGTTGTGAGCAGTTACTTTAAAGTAGCCAAAAGATGGTAACAGTAAAGAGGAAATGAGAGCTTACTCAGAAATCCCTATGCCAAGTCATATGTTTCCAATAAGCTACATCATGAAAAAGGTAGCATGTCACATGCAAACCAACTTAAGGCATGCCTTCCACATCCCAAGCTTCCTCTTTACATATACATGAAAGGTGATCAACTAGCCAAAAGAGGCAATGATAGGTGACATATGAGGACAAGGCTACCTAACCCCTTTCCCCCACTTAGTGTGGGAGAAGGATGAGCCAAATAGGATGAAATTAAGTATCAGTTAAAGGAATTAGGTGCTTCAACACAAGGAAGAGCACCACACTCCTTAAGAAGTTGAATTTTATTTTTTAAAGCCTTACATGCATTAGTAGAATGACCATGAACTCTATGATATGCACAAAATCAATTCTTATAGTAAAATTTCTTTTATGTTCTTGGAGGGAGAGATATTAGATGATCCTAGAGGAGTCTTGGCAAGATATTATGTTGATAAATAGTAGAAGGAGTTCCTTTATTTGGACATGATGTCATGCACACAATAAATGAAAGGGCTTTAGATGAAAGTGGAGATAAAGGTGGTAAACCTAGATCTTTCTTGAAAGAGTATGGTATGTAAGTTTGCTTCATATGTTCACTGTTTCCATGTGTAAGAAGGAGGTTGTATTCAATATTAACATAACAATCTTCCAAGTCAGATGAAGGGGGTTTATGCTTCTAAGAAGGATTGGTTTCTTCACGAGAAAAAAAATTCATTTTTAAAGTTATGTGTCATTTCTTCACAAGGGATGAGTGTTAGATCGCCCCCATCACCACCATACGACAATGTTGTAGAATTAGGTTGAGTGAATGAAACAAAAAGTTATTTTGGTTTAGATTGTGAGATTTTGCACTGTCCTATAAAGGGAGGTGTAAGACCCCAATCATCATTAGAACTCATATCTAAAAAGGAATCATTTTTATATGAATCTTTGGATTTTGAGGGTGAGATTTTGGATTCTCTATTGAAAGGAGGCATAAAATCTAATGACCCCCAATTATCACTAAAGAGGTTTGTTGGAGGTGAAGGATTAGCATCAAATTGTATAGGTTCAACTTTTGATTTTGGAATGAAAGTATTACGAGAGTTGGAAGTGTTGTGATCATGTGATTCATATCTTCGTTCATTTTCTTCAACCATTTAATCTTGTTGTTGTATTCAAATTTCATTATACGATGGAGAGTAGGGACTCCTTTTATAGCATGAATCCATGGTCTACCTAGGAGAATATATTATGAAAGGGGGCTTTGCATGATATGGATAGGGGTAGGCAACACGTCAGGTCTGACCTCAATATGTAATGTGATCATTACTAGTGGTTTCCTATTAACATTGTCTAATCCATGAATATGAACATCAATAAGTTGAATAAGTCTCTTGTCCATGCCAATTTGTCTAGGGGGTCCATGCTACAAACATTAATTTATGCTCCTTTGTCTATGATAGTGCACCTAACTACAGTTTCATTAATGATCACCTTTATCATCAAGGCTTCATTCTTTTTTGAGTCTCAAGTGAGGGGAATTCATGTTTAGGGAATGCAGTTTATGATTGTGTGACTTGTGTGGGATGAAAGGAGTATTTTACATTATTCAATTTCATAGAAGCTTGGATCTCCTTCGACTTTATTTGTAACATTTTGTGAAATAGGCACTTGTATGTAGGTGATAGTTGAATAAGCTGCCATATAGATATATTAGAAAGGGTCTTCTCAAGATCTTCAACTATATTATGAAAAGGTGAATGAAGAGCACTAGGACAAATATGTTGAGATGATGGTGATGTTGCGGGAGTGATTTTTGGTCTCGTACTTGTTTTAGAAACTATGTTATCTCTTGGTTGTTGCAAAACATTGTTAGATTGCATCGTAGATTTAAAGAAATATCTTACTTTCTTATGTGATTCACTATTGGGAGGTGACTTAGAAAGCTCACTAGTTAAAAGAGATCCAACTTGTTTCATTAGAACCTCAACAATGTTGTCTTTATTTGCAAGATCTCCTAGTGAAGAGGAGTTTAATGTCACTTCACCTAAGGAAGCCTCATTACATGTGTCAATGTTAAGATTTTCTTGCACCATGATATCCCCCCTAGGAGGAGACTGTTTAGGAGAACCACAAAACTAAATTTTCATGACACTCAAAGGTCTAGGTTCTTCTAAAATGACTTCATCGCAATTAGGAGAATGATCAATGGTTGAATTGCCTTTCTCAATAAGGGTTTCCCTAGGTGAATAGGCATAACTAAGATTTTCATGAGTCTCATTGATCAAAGTATCTTCTTCATAGCTAGGAGAGATCCTAGGAGAAGAACAAGTGATATTGTCATCATTACCTATGGTTGTTTCTTCATTATCATGAATGTCTTGTTCACTAAGAGAGGTAAGAGGAGAGAAACAACTAGGACTCTCAAAACTCATTGATTAATTCTTCTAACATCAAAATATCTTCTTCACCAATAGGAGAGATATTAGGAGAAGAATGAATATGATCACTAAGATTGTCCAAGGTTGTGTTCTCTTTCACTAAAACACTCTCATAGGGAAGGGATATAAACGTTTTCTTAGCATTCCTAGAAAGGTAAGGTACTAAAATTGTTTGACAAAAAATAAAAATCACTTTTAACCATCTCATGCAATGATTTAATAATGTAAACAATCTATATCCAAAGATGCAAAACACTTTTATCCAATGAATGCAAAATTTTAATACAAACAATGTGTTTCCAAAAATGAAAATTACTTTTATCATACTTATGCAAATTTGTATGAATGAAAACATTGCATATGCAAAAGTGAAAAGTACTTTTATTCATATTATGCAAAGTTTCAAAAATGTGAGCATTTTCAGATTGAATGATGCTTGTAATTGAAATGATTTCAAAAATGAGTGCCATAAATTTTTTTTTTTTACCTAGATGCATAAAATAGATGTTCCTGAAACTTTCTAGACTTATAGTATATGTTACTAGGAGGCTTAGGAAGCACATAAAAGTAATTTTAAACCCTGAAAAATTGCACTTCGAAGCCCAATAGGGACTAAGACACTAGTAAGGGAATTTTAGTCCTACTGAAGTGTAAAGTACTTACATCAGGTTCACCAAAATGATGAATGGGAAAATAGATACCTTTTAGGGATATCACACTTTTCTCATTCAACCATTCACTAATGTCCTAAGAGTCCTAATTGGATTGACTAACAACCTCACAAGATGAGCCAATTCTCAATTAGGAGGGTTGTAGGAAGGGTTTCTTAAGTTCTAGGGGGTTCACCACCAAGCAAATGCTTGGAAAAAAAAATGTTTGAAAACACGCTATGATATACAAAATGACCTAAAACTAAAAATGCAAGCTAAATGAAACATGAAAATGAAGAAATTATGCAACAAGGAGATGGTATGTATACACCTAGGAAATATGGAGATGTGAGGATTCTACAAATGCAAATAGGCTACCAAAATACATTGTGGAGGACTAAGACACCCAATATGGCGTATTAGTCTTGCTGCTATTTTTTGGGGAAAATGCAAAGTCTTTAGATCTTAGAACAAGATCTATGAAAAAATATCTAAAAATTGAGCCTTGGAAGACTAAAACGCTCAAGATGGCGTATTAGTCACATTCTGAATTTTTGCAAACTTTGAATAGGATCCTGAGCTCCTTGGTCTGCACAAAACTTCCCTTTTGGTCTTAGGTTCTGAAATCTTCTGAATGAGCCCTACATGTGAGTTTCCATGAAGATGACAACTTTTTAATGTAACTTTGCAACTTTTGCAACTTTGCACTCCAAGTGATCTTCAAGTTCACAACCTAGATCAAAAATCACAAATGGGCAAGATGGAGAAAAACTTGTTAGTCAATGGAGGTTTGTCTTGGTCAAATCCTTGTTGGTAATTAAACCTTGAAATGAAATGGAGGAATGATGAATTAACAACATGCAATGCTACAACTTACCAAACCCTTTTGTGAAGTCTGCAAACTTGTGTGTAATGGTTGCAATGGATATGGATCTTGAATGCTTGAAAGATTGGACTTGAATTTCTCACTTGAATCAAAACACTACAACACAAATGTTAGCACAAAAACACACATTATGTAAGAAAACACCTTGATGTGATGCTTGAATCTAAAAATGGCTTCAAATGCTTGATGAATCCTCTCTTGAATGCTTTTGTGAACTCAATTATGTTATGATAAAATATCTCACAAAATAATTTGTGTTGAAATGAATCAAGGAACCTTGTATTTATACTTATCTATGCTTAATATCCCAAAATTAGATAACACGAAGCTAACATATGAATTAATTGAATAAAGGAGGCTAAATCCTACCATAATTTGAAATTAAACCTTGAAAATGACTCAAGGAGGACTAAGATTCATAAGGTGGCATCTTAGTCCCAAGTCCTAAAAGCTTGGGGTACATACACAAAACAAGGGCCCAATCCAAGGGTGCCAAAATTAGGGTCCCAAACGCCTAGGGGGAATAAGACGCCCTAGGTGTAATTTTAGTTCCCAACCAAAAAATTAGGTACACACTGATGTAGTCATTAAATTATCATTTATGCATTGGAGAATGTCAGGATGAACTAGAAAATTATGTCATTCATAGGGCTTGTGGACATAAAATAGGACCAATTAAGCCATAAAGAAGCATAAATAAAGCAAGGCGGGACCAAACAAGTGTGAAAATGCAAGGGTATGCATTTTACTACACTACACCACCCTCTCATTTTTCCTATTCATTTCAAGAGTACACTAGTCATTTTGTTGGGAGATTCATGAGGATGTTGTGTTACATTTGGAGCTTAGTATGGATTGATCAGTTGGAGGTTCTCATAGATACTTGGAGATGAGGGTGAGGATGGATTTCTCTTGTGATTAGAGACATTTTCTTCAGATGTTTACTCTTTGAAGGTTTCAATAGGTAGACCAAGGAGATTTCACCTAGATATGGATGTGATTTTATGATGGACCTATAGAGGATAATGTTCTTGGAGTGAGTCACGATGACTTGGTTATTGTTGAAGAGCATTCTTATTCCCCACTCTTGGTCTTCTTAGTGGTTTATCATATAATAGATATTGCCCATCCTATTTTTGATGTGTTATATTTAGTGCTTTATTTTCTTATGCGAATGAGTTTACTAATGGTGATTGATTTTGGAGACTGATTTGAGGATTATTTATAATGATTTTATATTGATTTATCTTTCATGGATATGGATCTTGAGCTATGGATAGTCAGTTCAAGAGGATTCATTTTGAGGGATGTTTAGCATGGTTATCTCCTTTTTCATTTTATTTTATGTTATCAATCATGATGAGGATTTTAGGAGATGGTTAATGGGCTAATTTCCTATTTAAGTAATTGATATTTTATGTTTGATCTTCTTGGTTAGAGAGGATTACATCCATGTTTGTATTGTTAAATGATTTATATGTTGTACTTGATCTATGACATTGACTGGTTGGGAGTTGTTGGGGCTTCTCATTTTGGGTTGTGAGGGGATCATACTTGACACAACATTGCACTTTTGAGGTGTTGGTAGAAGGAAATTTTATGGTTTATAGTTTTTCTCTCTTCATTCATTGGTTTCTTCCTAGATTTTCATGTTCATATGATTTGGGAGGATGGTGGTGACATGTTGTGAGAGATTATGCAATTTTTGGTGTTGCATGTGTAGATGATTATTATTGTTCTCGGTACTTTGTGTTTTGATCATTCATAACTCCTTGATATAGTGTTAATGAGTAGACTTAATATGTTATGACATTACCCATGATGTGGGAGTTCTTGGATATGTATGTTCTTCATTGATAGGTTTGATACAGGGATTTTATGATTGCATTTTATGGGTTGCATATATTGTTTGCATGAGTTTATTAATTCTATCAATACCTAGGAGGTATGGCTAGTTCGATGTATCAACATGTGTTTTGGATGCTATTTCTGATCAGGTGTGTTTTTTAATTGACAACTTCTTGTTTGGATCCTTTGTTATCACTTGGATTTGATGCTTGTGTTCTTGGATTTGTGCATCTTCACCTTTTCATGTTCCTTTCTTCCATAGGTGGCACATTGGAGGATGAGAGGAGTTCTTTCTTAGGATGGTGGTCACTTTTTTCTTATTGCAAGTATCTTGATGGAGCACAAGAATGTGCTAGAGATTCATTTGGTTTCATGTATGGATATGATGATGTATTTCATTGCTTGATCCCTTACGCAATGTATAAAACAAGTGGGATAATGTTGGGATATGGTTTTGTACACCATTGCATAAAATTTTATATTATAATGTTGTAATTAAATAATTATTTAGTTGTGATTCACCTAGGTGTTATGGTTAATCAAACTAGGTCATTATTTGGGGACCACTTTATGTTGTATTGTAACATTGTATTGCTATTCAATGTGTGAGAGGCATGATAGAATACTTTAATATTGGGGAAATATGTAATAAAGTGAAAAATTAGTACCTTATATTTAATAAGTGGTTAGTGATTTTTTATTCACATGGTTTTATGGTATATGGTTTTATATTACCACTTGGTTGTATTTCTGTGAGCTTGTATATAAAAGCTAGCACATATTTAGTGGCGAAGGTTGGTTTGATTAGTTGGCTATCATTATTGAGTCATTATGAGGTGTGCAAGGCATGGGATGTGTGGATTTATGCTTGGACACATGAGGATGAATTGGAGAGGCTTGATGCATTAGAGGTATTAATTGTAACTCTTTCATTTCTTTATTTATGAATAATAGATGTAGTAGGAATGCTTTTTGAGGCTAGGTTTTTCCCTTTTGAGGGTTTTCCCAAGGTATATATTATATTAAAAATTGTGGCTTTTCTATTTGATTGATGCATTATGGTTACTTGTATGCATGTTTATCTCTCATGGGTTTATGTAGAAAATCTATTAAGAATGTGGGTTGAATACATTATTTCCTAACACTCCTCATGTATGGTGTGTATTTTTTGATGTACCATTGATTAGTTTTTCAGTTAGAAATTTATAAAATCTATGCAAATATTTTTCATAGTATCTTTTTGTAGTGTAGAAAAATGCATCCCTTTACATTTTCACACTTATTTGGGTCCTCCTAATTAAATTGGACTTAATAATTCCTTAATTTAGTGTTGAAAAAATTATCCTATTACATTTTCACACTTGTTTGGGCCCTCTTAATTGAATTGGACATAATTAGGAATTAATAATCCCTATTATTCATTTACAAGCCTAATAAATTGCATTTTTTGAAGGCGAAACCTGGCAAAAATTAATTCCAACACATAACACTTTACCTTGGGCAGTGTGTTTTCCAAGAATAGGAACCTAGAACCCATTCGACCATGGGTAAATGGGTCCTCCCAAGGCCTTTGAACCTAAATTTAAAATAATTTTTTGGCAATATTTTAAGGTCCCCAAGTCTATATTTCAATGCCAACATGTGATATTTGAATTTTGATATAAGGATACATACAGGGTTATTTTCTAAGTTTTACCTAACATTTTTCATAAGAAATCTAGATATTTCAAGAGCAAAGTTGATGATCACGAGCATTGAAGACCATATATATTAGAGATTTATTGCAGCATTCAAGATCCAATCATCATGTAAAAGTATGTTTGCATCATGCATGTTTTTGGAGCTAACATTGTGATGTAGGTTTCAAGATCAAGTTCAAGCATTCAAAGCATTATTCGAGCATGAAGATCCACATCCATTGAAGCTATTTAATGTAAGTTTCAAACCTTCCAATATCTCCATTACCAAGGTACATCTAATGGTTTTTTGAGTGGTAACATATCATTATTCATTCTTCATTCCATCTTTCATGTTTTATTTCAATTTAAGTTTTGATTACCAAAATTTGGTTTGGCATAGGAAAACCCCCATTTATTGAAAATAAATAGTTTTTCTCTCTTCTGTATGTATTGCAAATTTAGGTTGAAGAAGTATTGAAGACCTCTTGATGTGCAAGATTGGGAAAGTTGTCAAAGTTGTAAAAGTTGTTGTCTAATCACATAATCTAACCTATAGATCCAATTTCTGACTTTCTCTCACTAAAACCTAAACAAATTAGAAGCTACATATCAACAAAAGATGCTCCCAAAAGATTTCCAAAAACCCTAAAAAATGACCAATTCACCCATGGGTGAATGAGTCCTTGGTAGCCTTCGGAAAGTGACTTCTAGTGAATGGAAAACACCTTTCTACCCTTCCTAGATCTGCAATCAGCTTTCTAGTTTTCTAATATTGAGTTTAATATTGTTTTTTCATGTTTGAATTGGCATAATTTGGTTTATTTTCTATTTTTAGTTTTTCTACCAAATGTGTTGTTTGAACCCAACCCCTGTCCTCAAAACATAAGGAAATATAAATGTTCTCACATTGAGTTGCTAAGGGTTGTTAGTCAATTTTTTGTAGGGATATCATTTCCTAATGAATTAGTGAAGAATAGGTCCATCATACCCCCTTATAATCATTCCAATTTGGGTGAACCTATTTTCCACCTATTCACTTTTCAATATAATAAAAGAAATGTGTGGGTATGGTTGAGGATTACTAAGTAGAATCTCTTAATAATTTGTAACTATATGTTGTCTTTCTAAGTGCTTGTGTAGAGTTGAGATTTCTTGTGTGTTTTAAAATATAGTCTTTTGTGGTGACTTGATTAAATCATCACCTTGTTTCAATTATGCATATGTGGATAAACCAAGAGACCACATATCCCAATGGATAAAGGCACCGCTCTATAATTGATCTTCTCTCCTATGATCTTGAACACACTCAAACACATCAAATTAAAAAACCTTTACTGTTAAATTACTTTATATGTATTTTACTACCATGTTTTAATGAATTAAAATATAGGGGTGTATCATAAAATTATTCCCAAACACTGATATGGTAGGTTATCTATTAGGAAGGTACTCAACCTTACATTTCCAAACTAATGGCTCACATAGGTATATTGTGCCACTAGTTTTAGGATACACTGTGTAGTGGGTATAGTTTAATGTAAACTATTGTGTAGTGTTTCAAATAATCAATTTGGCATCTTAGGGAATACCCCTTTTCCTTGCAGAGCCAGACGTTAAGGAGATTTTATCGACCTCAACCATTGTACTTAGCTACACAACTTGAATATAGGTTTGTTGTAATTTTCCAAGTTTGAAATCGCTAGAACTTGGAAGGTTATTAGAACTTAAGGATTTGGGACTAACAATTTTGATCATCAATGGGCTAGCTACCTTGAAAAATATGTTTTCATGTATATTATAATTATCGATTTCCAATATAAATGGGGTATTTTATTTTCAGGAAAGTGGGTAGTATCTATTTGTGTGGGCATACAAATAAATTTTCTTATGTCATTCTTCTTTTACACATTCAAAAAGTGAAGTTGCATAGAGAGGAAATAATACTTGATAATATTGAAGAACATTACAAATCCTCTAAGGAGGTGAATTTATTTGATGTAATTATTGAGCATCTAATAAGATATTGAGAAGAAATAAATATTAAACATGGAATCCTCTTATTTTGTCCCATTATATTAAAAACATAGTGAGGATATTTAGACTATGTTTTTTTTATGGATCTTTCTCATAAAAAGGTGTTATCGAAAGTATTTTCATAATGTGTATCAATGAGGGAAGATTCAATTTCTCATTTCTAATAGCTTTCTAATGCACAAAAAATAGAGTGGAGTATGTTTCCTTTATTTTAGGGTTAAAAATTTCTCACAATAATGAAATAAAATGGTTAAGAATATGTGGGGATTAATAACTAATAGTGCAATTAGTAGAAATAATATATGAAATCAAAGAGAAGAAACTAATATCATACAAGAATATTGTCAGGGATAGTAGGGAACTATTTGATGCTATTGCAGTTGAATGGGTAGATAGAAGTGAAAATGATAGAGTAGATGCTTTTATAGTTCTAGCATTAAAATATGACCTATATTTTGAAATTCTAGTAATACCTACTATACCAAAAAATATACATAACTAGCAAGTGTTTGAGGATAAATAAAAATATATAAATTCATGACTGGTTTGGATGAATAATTTGAAAATATATTGTTTGATTGGAAACCAATGATAGAAAAAAAGGATGATTTAAGAGATAACTTACTTGGGAATGAAGTGGTACAACTTTAAAAAAATCCTAAAGGGTTAGTTTATTTCAAGAAGATGTTTAATATTTGGAATCACTACAAGAAAAGAAAAAAAAACAAATCATGAAGATGATATTGAACATGTGAACCTAAGAATACAAAATTATCCAAAGATGGTTTACAATGGTGAAATTCTTAAAGAAAATAAGTAAATGATATAAATTTATTAATAAATTTGAAGTAGTCCTTTTCCTAGTCATATAGGGAGCTTCAAATTTACTAGGAAGATTTGTTTCCACACTTTATCCTCTTCAAATAGATGTAATCCTACTAGATAGAAACATAGACCTATCAACCCTATCATAGCTACAAACAAAAAATTAGCTAATGATTTTGAAAGAGGAAACTATTATCAAGTCTATTAGGAACTTAGAGTGGGTGTCCAATCTCATCCCAATGATGAAGAGGAATGGAGAGATAAGGTTGTATGTGGACATTAGGAACTTGAACCTCAAGTATTCAAAGGAAAAATACCCTCTCCCAAGCATGAATCATCTATTAAAAGAGGTAATTAAATGAAAAAATAATTTCCATGATGGATGACTTATTTGATTATAATAAAGTGGTTGACAATAAATCAACGAAATATAATATGTTCTTCACTACATCATGGGGTACTTATATTTATGTTAGGATGTTGCTTAGTTTAAAAAATAAAGGTTATTCTTTCAAAGAGAAATGGATGTGGTATTTTCAAGTCTCATTTGTGTGATTATGGTTGCATATTAGGATGATTTGATGAAATTATCAAAAGAAATAGATAAAAATTGTAAACATTTAGATTTAATTTTTGTGAGGTGTTTGGAGTTTAGAATTTCCTTAAATCCCAAGAAGTCTATATTATTTATTGAGGAAGGAAATTTTTTAGGGAATATTGTGTCAAAGGATGGGCTAAGAATAGATATAAAATGGGTCAAGGATATTTATCTCTTCCCTCAACTCAAATTAGTAAAATGAATACACTATTTATTTAGCAAAATAAAATTTGTTAGGAGGTTTGTTCCTAACTTCAAAGAAATAAATAATTCATTTTCAAAGATGCTCAAGAAGGGGTAGTCATTTTTTTATAATATTAAGATAGCTCAAGTATTCAAGGATATCAATAAGGCTATCAACAAAGGGTATGTGCAAGATCATCATGGAAAAAATAGGCCCTTAAGTGGGTAAAAATTCAAAAAAATTAGTTAGGCAACTTCACGTAAAAAATTTAATAAGTTAAATCTATTTTATTTCAAAATATGTAAGAATAGAATCTGTAGAAAATTGAATGTAGTTTCTAAACTACTAGGTTTGTTTAAAAAAAATAGAAATCTATTTGGTAAAAAATTGAAATTTCAATGCAGTAGTACTTAAATTTTAGGAAAAAATAAGAAGTAGGTGTTTTTTACCACCCTAACCACAATAAAATAATAATATTCTTTTATAAGATTTTATATATAAATAAAGGACTCATGACTGATGTGGTGCATATTTTTTAAATTTTTTTTCCTAGTAAATAATTAATTAATTTTTTATTACAACTTTTAAAAAATATTAAAACTTCATATGTTTGATGTAACTTGGTCAAAACTTCATGAAATTCAATTTTTATTTTTAATCCTATATTATGCAAAGCATAGAGATGTGACACATGTTTTGGATTCAAAAAATGTGATCTTTTTTGAAAGTTATAGATGTTTTTCAATCAATCTATCAATGGGAATAGAAAATGAATAATAATTACTTATTAAATTCAAAGTAAAGCATAATTTATATTGGTGGAAATCTGAGAATCTCTTTTAAAACCCTTTTCATTTCATCAATTTTGGGTAAAAAAGTCATTATCCACAATACCCATCATATTGCCACTTTTTGGCCCATCATGATCTGCACATACCCAAAACCTATTATATTAAGTCCCAATTACTCTAAGCCTCTCTAACTATTCTCTTTTGCTAATATTTTACTTTTAAAGAATGAATAAGAGTATGAAGAACTAGTATCATTCTTTACAAAATAATTACGAGCTACTAAATTGAAATATTCTATAGTGGAAGAACATGCATATGCTCTAATTAAAGTTGTAATTAAATTTATATCATATCTTGTGGGTAGTAAAACAATATCATATATCCCACACAATAGTAGAGGATATATTCATGCAACATGAATCTTTAGGTAAGAGGTATAAGTGGATAAATAAGATTTAGGAGTATGGAACAAATGTACCAGTTACAAAGCTTGTTAAATGTTAGGTCTTTACTAACTTTATGGATAATTCCAAATAAGTATAATAAATAAAATAAATGTGGATAATTATTTTATTCCTTGCTAGTTGAATGATAACACATGGCATAAGGGTGTGACTTTTTATCTTGAGAACATTGAAATCAATACTTTGAATCTAAGATCTCAAAGTCATTTGTGATCTAGAATGAGATGATATGGAGAAATCATAGGGGGGTACTACTTAAGTACATAGATCATGAAAATATAATATGGATATGAATGAGTGCCACCATGGTTTTTATCAAGAAAATTTCAAGGATAAATAACTGTTCATAGGATCCTCAAAGATGGGTATTAATTGTTAGTGTAATTAGTGTCTTTATCTACCTAGTTAGCTAATCACCTATCTAGGTTTGACCTATTCACACCTAGATTAAGTTTACTTATGATTCTTTTTCTTTTTGTCTCACTTCATCGCATTGAGACATGTTTCCTCATGACTTGAGACACCTATTGATACTTCCTCACCAAATTGTCAAGTGAGCTCACAAGTGTCCCACCTATATATGGGTAGTCAATAGTTGATTCCTACCTTCTCATCCTTGCCTATACATGAAAGTCTTGATAATTGTATCACATACTCTTAATTTATATTGATAGACATACTATTCTGCATATTTTATTCACTTGTGGATTTTTTTTTATGTTCTCGTATCTTGGCATTCTCCAACATTAATGGCCTATGTTTTTCAATGATGTGACTCAGATGATAAGAAGATATGATAATTTTCAAATTTTTTTTTTTAAGTTAATGTTCTTTGGTGCACCTCCATATTTTCCTCTCATAGTCAATGCACAATTTTTATTATGGAGAATTAATTTAATTGGAGATTAATAGAAAAATTCTAGTAATGAATACAAGTGGATCCTCATGGCTATCAATTAATTCACCAAGTGGGTTGAACCAATTTTGACCCATAATGTAACTTATAAGGTGGTATAAAGTTCTTGATTGACAATATAATAACCAAATATATTCTAGCCACAAAGATTTTAGCTAAAAATATAATGCTTTAGATCTCAAGACATACTAAATATATGTATTCTAAATTTGGTATAACTTGGTGCAATCATCCCCATATCACCTCAAAGAAATAAATAGGTTGAATCAAGTAAAAAAAGCCTAATTAAAATCATATGAAAAACATTAGATTAGAATTAAAAAATGGGATGATAAGTTAAAATATGCTCTTTGGTTTGATAGGGTAATCTTCAAGAAATCCATAAGAAGGAGCCCTTGCAATTTTGTGTAGTGAGTGGAGGCTAGAATGTCAATTAGTATAGAGTTTCATGTATACTAGTTGCTACATCATATAGAAGTTGATTAGTATGATGCAATATATCAAAGGTTCATGAAATTTATTGAGTTAGATGAGCAATGCAGAGTTGTACATGATAGAAATTCATATCATAAACAAACAATTAAGTGTTTTTTGATAATAAGACACTACCATGGAACTTAGATTTGTCATATGGTTCTTCTATGGAATTTTATCTTTGAAGACAAGGGAAAGCATGGAAAATTTGACATGTTGATTTGGCCTTAAGAAGTGACATAAATATATGATCTTTATGTTGATATATCTTGTAAATTTGGATGGAGAAGTCATAGAGCTATCCATGCATGTTTAGGATCTAAAACATTATTTATCATAAATAATGAAGCTCCTTAGTTTTGACTAGTGAATTAAATTTATATATTTCATATTTTGACTATTTGTTTCTCAAGTAGTCTTGACCTATATTGGTCATGATGGTGTGCTAATGTTTTAATGAACAATACTTTATGTGTCAAGATTTTTGGTCTATCACCAAAGTTTCTTACATCCTTTTAGTGCATACATAAGGAACTCATCCCCAACTACAACCACTATTTGGTATTTGGGTAAATTTGAAATATTATTTTATTATTAGGCTTGTGGCTATGTGTGCACATATATTCACCTCCTTGATGATTTCAAAGTCTCGATAACTTAAAATTATGAGTACCTAAATTATCATGCCCATGTGTTAGTATGATGGTCTTTTATTGGTGCATTATATTCATCAACATGGTCTTCTTCCTCCTTGGGCCTCTGTGTTTCCTTGGTTACTTAACATGAATCTTTGAAGGTATGAAATAGTTGTGAGCTTCCTGTTGGACAAGTGTTTGACTATTGTCATCTCTAACAAGTCAAAACTTATAGAGATGGCCCAACATAATAATTTCCATGGTTATGTTCAAAGTTTTAGGATATTGTATAATACTATGCAATGTACTATATTAGGGGATATCTAATATACTTTTGTTTTGCTTATGTATTTTAGAGTATTAGGATATTCTATATTCCCATCTCAGCTATAACACGTAAATTAGATTTTACATGAATGAGAGGCCAACAAATAAATAAGGAGGAACTAATGTTAGTCAATACCCTATTAAATGAGGTACCTATTCTCATCAGGTCTCAATGAAGAGTCTTGCACATGTCTACCAACCAAACAAATGGGTAAAACTAGAAAGTTTTGGAGATTTACAAAATTACATACAACCCTCTAAAAGCTCCAAAATTGTTAAGATCCGAAAATGCTATCAGAGGAAAGCCATAGTACCTATCAAGTGTGAGATTATTAATGCATGACTCATCCTAAGGATTGATAACAATTGAATAAGCTTGGAGAAGATACAATGTCAAAACCATTTGAATTATTGGAGACTTAACAATAGTAATGCACTCTCCTAGTAGAGTTTCATTTCCAAGAGGATATTATGGATTTGGCATGTGTTTTCTTGAAGAAAGGAGATCAATGGATATTTAGAACCTAGTAAGGCTCTATGAGAATGTTGTTTCAAATGTCTTCATCTTTGATATAAACTAAATGACCAAAGGATTTTTTCAATATGTTTTCATGATATATCTATTTCCAAGTAGGATGATAATGCGAAATAGAAACATACATATTTGATAAAGGTTGTAGGTTATGTATAATGGAAGCTTGATAATGTAAGGGAGAAAGACTAAAAGTATTTGTAGTGCCCATTTTATTACTCAATGGATGCATATAGCATGAGTAATTCACATTTGATAAATTATAATGTGTGATAAACATATAGTAAAGGGCATGTTAAATGTCATTGAGGTACAAATGAAATGGAGTTGTATTTACTTGCTTCCCTAATCGCATTGAGTGTAGCTCCTTAGGCTCACTCAACATTTGGGGCTTCAATTTCAATAGGAGTGTATCTAAACTATGCATTTTTTGTTTATATAGGGACATTTCTTAGGGAAAGATTCCCAATTAGGTTAAGAGATTTTTTTGGATTCATTTTGAAGTATTGATAGTGTAGGGTATAGATCACAACATAGAGGAAAGAAAGAGTCTCATCTAGGAAGGGTACAATCAATTTTGGATCTAGCTATATAGAGAGGTAGAGGTAGTTATCAAGCATTAGAGGTTATACTATATGTTTTAGCATTTCTAGTTTCTTCATGAATATAATCACATATTTGGGAATGTCTCTAGTTGGTTACATATTATTCCATCTCCATGCTTGTTTTTGTCCGTATAATTGCTATTTTGTGAATGCACACAACATTTTAAACCAATTAAAACTTTTTTTGGTGGATCATTTTTCATTTAGACATGGAATTTTGCAACTCATTGATGGATTATTAAGTATTATAAAATAGCAATGTTTGCATGTTGATTGCATTTAAATGCTTATATTATTTTGTCTTTGT
This sequence comes from Sequoia sempervirens, assembly GCA_007258455.2. NCBI lineage: Eukaryota > Viridiplantae > Streptophyta > Pinopsida > Cupressales > Cupressaceae > Sequoia > Sequoia sempervirens. The sequence continues at coordinate 124,985,920 of VDFB02270651.1, read as the reverse complement.
TACATTTTCTTGCATTACTCTCTTTGTTAGTTGCGACTTTGTAACCCTTAGATTAGCATTCGTCTAGTATGTATCTTTTCTAGTTAAGAAAAAATCAAATAGAAATAAAGGAAAAATTAATAAAACTATCATTTGAGCTTATTTTTAGATTATTGATGCTCATGGTTCCACAACAAAACATTGTATAGACATATACAAATTTTTTTCATCAATTTAGTGGTTGATGTTCATTGCCCCCAGCCTTGCACTCAATTGCAATGGTATATTAATTAGCTCTATAGAGGTGTTTGGGTAGATAGTTGTTCTTGGCTTAGTGACAATCTTTAGAATCAAGAAAATAGATTGGGTTTAACTATCATCATTATTGTTTGTTCAGTTATTTAAAAAAAAATTGGGAACACTCTCCCAAGTCTAAGTTGATCTCAAAGAGTAAGAGAGATAACCCACTCTCATAGAGTTTACCATCAACCCTTTATAGTATGTAGATGAGTAGGTTTTACTTTCATCAGAACAACCCTAGCCTTGAAAGTGAAATTTTTTTCTAGGAAGTGGAGTTGTGGTTTTGATACCCAACAAACCCCAAGTCCTATCCTTTGGGAGTTTCTACATTCCCAATACATTTGATAAACCTCTAAAAGAAATTGCTAGGTTTACTGTGTCAGGAAGGAGAATTTGGAGAAACTACTAGAAAACACTTAGTTGCACAATAATGTTCTAAGATAGACTCTCACCTAGCAACTTACAACCACGTAAAATATATGAGATATGAAAATGAAAGTCTACAAATGCAAGAGAATGGAAAAGTGATGAGGGGGAAAAGTTTGCTGCAAAGTTCAATAAATGAGAGAATCTTCAACATAACACGAAGATAAGAAAAACGAAGGGAGAAATAAATTATCCCCCTATCTTGCTTTGTATTTTTCTATGGTACTTTATTTTAGACTATATTTACGTTTTCTTCATAACTTGGTCTCACTTGTAAGATTGTAACATTTTTGTTTAATAAGATTTATAAACCTTTTAATCCTATTTTTCACTAATATCAAAATTAAAACTTAATTCCTAATAAATTCAATCAGAACCATTTAAATTTCTCTAACAAACTGAAAGCGAATTTCCCAATAAACCAAACATCCATTCATAGTGCATCTTAAGATTAATTTTTAAGAAAATATCCGTTTCGACGGACTAATTTCTACCCTGGTAAATCGTCCGTGCAACCACATGAAAGAGGTCGAGAAAAACGGTGTACCATGACTTTCGTGCCCTACTACGACGGAGATTGCTGACTGTGATTAATTGGAAATGGATTGTTGACTGTGATTAATAATGCCTTCCACAGACTTCAGGTCTCCAATCTATGTTAGAATAGAACACGTTTATTTGACTCTAATATTCTCGCTACCTGTTGAGAGGTGTTTATAAAAGCCAACTATAACCTACTAACCTTCACAATAAACATTCTTCAATTCCGGATCAGGCGTTCTTCCGTATTGGGCTTCATGGGCAATGCAATTCTGTCCAGAGGTCATCATGGAAATGTTAAGATCATGAAGATAGACGGACAAGTGATGAAGGTGAAGGCGCCTGTGACAGTAGACGAAATTCTCAAGGATTATCAAGGATATGTCATTTTACACTCTGAAGCCGTTCGTCATATGGGACCGAAAGCAAAGCCTCTGGATGGATCTGCGGCTCTCAATGCTAAGCATCTCTATTTTCTTGTTGAATTGCCAAAGTTGGAGAGTTATCAGCGCGCCCCGCGAAGGGTCCGTTCTGGTATAGCCATGAACGCAAAGTCTAGGCTTGAGAATATGCTCTTAGCGCGCAGATCCATCTCTGACATTACTCCCATGAAATTTGGGCCATCATCAGATGACTCGGCTTCTGAGATCAGTGAAGATAATGGAGCTCTTCGGCTTAAAGTCCGTATGAAGAAGGCTGAGTTTATTGAAATGATGGCAAAGAGCCAAGACAGTTCTGAGACCGCGGAAAGAATCCTCGATTCATGCCTCAACTCCGAGAAATCCCAGCAAATGGAGAGCGGGAATGTAAAGGAAAATCAAGAATTAAAGGAAGACAGTTTGGTATGGAAACCTACCCTTGGGAGCATACCTGAAACTTGCAGAAACACCCAGGTACTTATTGAATCCTTTCATACTGTTTCGTTTGAACATATTTTGTTTTCCTTCCGGGTTTTTTAAACTTCTGTTTCAAAAAATTGTGGGTCTAAAATATCCTTCAGTTATTTCATATAGCGGGGTTTTGATAATGGGTATGTTCGTTAAACGCAGGTAAATCGGGTTAGATTTCGCTCTTCCCACAATCGTGATGTCTTTTAACAACGTACAAGGTGTTTATCTCCTCCGGGTAGTCTCAGATGTTTCTCGAAGATAGTTTTGTATTGATATTTTGGTTGTGAGAAAGTAGAGGATTTTGCATCAAATTCTATGATTCATCATGAGAAAGTAGAGGATTTTGGATCAAAATTCTATGATCCATCATAATAGAGTAGAAAACAGGAAAATATAAATATATTGTTTCTTTTATTAAAAAATATAATAAGCAGAAGATAGAAAAAGAGAAATATGTTGCTACTTTTATTCAAAATGTAATAAAATTTTACTTATTGTAAATATCTAGTAGGTGACCACGTGACCATTTGACCATTAAATATATGATGATAAGATATAATGAGAATGTTGATAAGTGTAATATAAATATTTGTATAGAACGTGTGAAATAATATAATTCAAATTATGATGAGTACAATACTATTATAGATTGATTGAAAGTGACTATTAATTTTTTAATAAACTAACTTATAATAAGATGTTCATATTCATGTTATTTTATACAAATGATAAGTTACATATTTTAAATATAATGTTTTCATCATAAAAAAATGTTGACATAAAAAGACAATTCATATATTTAATTGTTATATATTTAATGTTTATATAAAAGAAAGACACAATATGTTACATTATATTTGTAAATTTGATCTTTAGTGGTATAATACAAAATAATGTTCCAATAGAATTAATAATACATACCATTAGTGCATAATTTTATTTAAGCATTTACATTAAAGATATAAGTAGTCTTTTTGGAATAAAAAACTAGAAATCCATATACACTATTGTTAATAAAATTTGAGATGTCTTCCTCAACAAAAAATTATCTTGAACAACTTCTTAATAATAAGAAAATTTAATTTCTTATCTTAATATTTCATGATCCACTAAATGAGTACAAACATGACAATAACAATAGAAAAAAAATCTAACTAGAAGTACTAAAGAGATTCGTGGATCATTCATATGTGTCATTGCTATGGAAATAAGGTGTATGTTTAGCCATTTTATTATATATCATATTTGAGGAAATAGGAAAAACTAGCATGTTTGGTCCAATTGTTCATTGAATGAAATGTTATACTTAAAACTACACTTTTAAGCCATTTTTCATAATCCCTCTAGTGTTTATTCACTAGAAACATAAATCCAATAAGATATTCAACATGAAGCTTCAATCTAAATTTGGAACAATTGTTAAATTAAATAATGATAATTTATTAATATAAAATTCAAACAATTAAAAACCCTAGATCTTACACAAAATTATATATATATATAAATTTGGCTTGTTCCAATTACTTAATCTCCAATAAAAAATATTATAAATAGAAGCTATATTTTGAAAGCCAACCTTTATAAAGTAGAAAATATTCCATTGAAAGTGTAAGATATCAGTAAGAAACAAAATATATCCAATTATGTTAATGAAAAAAAAAAAAGGGTAAATAATTTTTAATATGTATTTATAATTATTATTTTCTTGATACTCAATGGGAACAATTTCCATGCTTTAAATATCTACTTAAGAAAAAATGAAGAAAAAATCATATAAGAGTAATTTCATAAAGTTTCAAATATTATATATATTAACAAGATAGAAATGGATGCATGTGTAAATTTATAAATAAGAGAGAAAATGAGAGGAATTTATATTTTCAAATCTTGATGACATTCATGCCCTTACAAACACCCCCAAAACCAACTAATTAGAGCTAACAAGTGGAGAAGGGAGGTTGTGTTGTTGTAAGAAGCTCACACAACCTCTATAGATGTCTAAAAACTTGTTGCAAGTTGAATCTTGGTGTAAGGAGACAAAAAAATCTACAAGGATAAAACACTATATTGTAGGAAAATAAACCTAAGTTGTAGGTAACACTCTACTATTGTAGGAACGTAAATGATGTTGTAGATTCCAATCAAAAGCTATAGGAACAAAAAAAGTATATGCTGTATGTTCTTGACCACATAATACCCAAAACATAAAACACTTCAATATTCACATAGAAAATAACCCTTTTCTTGTAGTAAATTCATACAGATCTATCATTCACAATAATACACCTAATACAAGAAGAAAACAATTTTAAAAAAGGAATATTTTATTTTATTTTATTAAAAAAATGCAATCATTTACAAGTGATAGAACAAATCAGAGATCCCTCTAATTTCCTATTTCCTCCTCTTGGTTTGCCACATGCTTCTTTATTCTCCTATGCCTTTTCTTTCCTATTTTTTGTGTGTTTATTTCGTTATTCCTTTTTTGTCCTCTTTTTTCTTCTCTTCTCTTTACTCTCTCATGTTCTATTATTTTGCTTATTTTTTCTTCCAAAATGCCAAAAATCTAGAAACTTCCCCAAAATATTACTTAAAATTTGGTGCAACATATAGTAGTTTGTCATTAATACCCAAATACCTAAGTTTTTGAATTCAAAATCCCATTCAAACCCCTTCCTCTAATTTTTTTATTGATTCTATTTATAATTGAGCAAACAGGTAGGTATTTTATACCCCAAAAGATAAAGTAAATTAAAATTCACACTACAATAAACATGTATGGTGGTGGTTGAAAGAAAAATTAAAATAATAAAAGAGCTCAAATACAATGCCAATACATCAAATCTCCATATTTTAGGGAAATATGTTAATACTTTAATTGATAAAATTGATACATATATATATTGAAACAACAAAAATAGGGTGCTCCACCTTTTAGGAGATGGAACACAAGGGATGAGGGCCTATTTTGCTCAAGTTTCACTCAAGGATACCTTAGAGATCTCAATCCAATGATAGAATGAGAGAAAGAGATCTACAATAGGGTGTCCTATGGTATGATCATAGACTAAATTGGGGTTCACCACCAAGCTAGGACTTGGAAAGACAAGTAATATGCAAAATTGAATCATGAAACTTAATGATGTGCAAAACTTAAGTAAATGACCTAGAAATGAGTTCAAAACAAAACAAAAAAATGAGAAAGTACAAAGGTGCACTTGGAAACTTGAATGTGCTCAGAATAAGGTCTGAAATGCTAAAAATACTAAATTTAATGTACACTGGGACTCAAAAGGTAGGCTGGGAAATTTAGTCCTAGACTAGGGTTTATAGGTAGGAACAAAAATCTGGCAGTGATTAGTTTGGAAATTTTGAAATATGGAAAAATCACTATACTAGGACTCATATGCCACAAGTGGCATATTATTGCCATTTTACTTTTTCAGATGGTCAAAGGTTGAATCACTCTTCTATCCTTGGTCTTCCTTTTGAACTTGATTTCTAGATATGAACTCATAAAAAGACATGTAAAACATAATATTGTGTTGATTTTCTTATGGGGGGTTTTCCTTGGTCGAACCCCTAGTTTGGTAGTTAAACCTTGATGGAAAAAATAGATCTTGAAAGTAAATGTGAATACAAACCCTAATCTTAAGTGCCACTAAGATAAGGAAATCTGAAACGTAATGCAATTGTATTCTAATGTGCTAGAATGAAATGCATGAATGAAGCATGAAGATGAAAGAATCACTTTGGGAGATCTCTAATCACCCTAATAAGCTATAATAATGCAAGTACCTTCATTTAGGATGAAAGTAGAGTGATAATAGAGAATGGAATCACTTAGGAAATAATTCATTAGGCTTGGCTAGATGCCTAGTTGCATCTCCCCAACCTAGAATCCATCATGATTCACTGTAAGAGGCCATCATTAATCCTTGAAAATGCTAGATCTTGAATGAAAGTGAGCTTGAAAGCATACAAAAACACTATAATGTTGCTCGAAGACTTCAACTTTTTCTTGCTACTTGCTCTTCAATGCTCTTGTGAAAGTATGCTTGAGTGCTTGTGAATGTTTAGATCTTAAATTTTTTTTCTAGATGAAAATACTAATTTGAAACCTTGTTATATAGGCACTTCATCTAATTTATCATTATTTAGATCTCAAATGCTAATATCAACCAAAAATTTGAATTAAAAATCCGAATTCCCCACTCAAACTCTAAAAAGGGGCCACACGTGACTCATACGCCACTTGTGGTGTATGGGTCCCACCTAGGGGGACTCATATACCCAAGGTGGCATATGAGTCCCACCCTAGCTTTTTAGGGTGGGCTAATGATGGGTTGTTAGAAAATTTAATACTTTAAATGTTGATTTTGTCAGGATTTTAGTTGAAATAAGCCTTGAGATCTAAAATAAAGGGTCTTAGGGGCCTATTAATGATTATTTAAAGGGGTCATGAATGCAAGGATACCAAAATAGGTCCAAATTAAGTGAGAATTCATACTATTTCCAAAAAGGGAGTATAATTTTCAATACTACTTATATATAATTTAATTATATAAATAATTCTTAATATCTATTTGGAGTTGGTATTATGTTTCTAAGTGTGCCAGCTAACAATTCATAAATAGTCAAAGGTAATAATAATAAAAAATTATATTTAAAATATATTTATGGAGAAGTAGTTTCAAAAAGATTCAAAAATAATACGTCTCACAAAACTAACTCAATTAATATTATTAATTTTTTGTATTAAGTAGAGAAAGCATTGAATCCCATGCATTAAAAAGAGTCCATCAAATAAAATTGATAGAAAGATGAAACAACATAAACATATTTCACTAGCTAGTCACTACACCAAACCAAACAATATAAATAAAAATAAAGGAGAATAGTAATGAAATAGAACTAAAATGCCTAAAAAAAAAACTCAAGAGCTAGAGTAAGGAATCCCATTGTGATTCTTATGCTTGTTAAGCTCAAATTGAATTGTAAGGAATCAATTACATTCCTTTTCATAATCCCCTTAGTCATTTTTACCAACTCATTCATAAACTTCTCCATTTTAATAATCTTGCATTGATAAAATTTTATAATCCCATACATGTTTGTCTAGTTATCTTTCCAACTTTCAAATTGCATGATTTTATTATAAAATTCCTCTAGCTTGTTGTACCTAATATATAGATATGTAATCTCTAAAATTATATATCTAATGGGTCCCCCTTGATCTCTTTATTTTCCTCAATGTTGATATCTATCTCTCTACCATTACTATTCATCTCTTTAATTATTATTCATCTCCTTATTATCAGAATCCAAAGTATCCACTTTGGTAGGTGAATGAGATTTAGAATATTCAATCGCATGAATTGAATACTTAATAAAAATATCCTTAGTATGAATTTATATTCCTCATATTTAGACAATAAGTTAACATCATGCTAATCCCCTTTATCAACTAAATAAGTTTCCTTCTTCTTAGTAGAAGTTAGATTTCCAACAAAAACTTTTTCCAACTTTGTAGACCTTTCACTAGAGTAAATGACCTTCTCCTCACTAGCATTCTCATCATCAAATATATCAAAAGTAGAATCAATGATACATTTGATTAATGTTGAATTTATTTTATCGTTATTACATTTGGTCTTGTGATGTGAGTTCATGTCATTATTCTTAAGCGATACAAGGATATGCACAAGTGGTACTTCTTCTATCTTCTTGCCTTTCATTCCTTTAGGAATTGGGTTTAAGAGAATATCATTAGAGATAGGAGTGGGATAGCTTTTCTTCCTCTTATAATTAGGGGTTGAAGGAGAAGGATTGAGACTCATGTTCATTGTCACCTCTAAAGACGTAGGGTTAGGAATTTCCCTAATAAAGAAAATTCTCTTTTTTCTTTTATCAACAAAAATAGATTGATTTTTAATTTTCTTATTGGGATTGCCAAAGGGGCTAGCTTGAGATATTTTAAGATATGAACTAGGGATATTAACACCAAAAATAGGGATTAATATAGGATTCATAGAAATATTAAAATTGTAAATATCCAATATTAAACCTAGATGCAAGGGTGGGTAAGCCCCTTCTTTTATACATTTATCTAATGATAACAATAAAAAATAAGGGAAACTAATCATATCACTATGAATTAATGGTCAAGCAATATAAGAAATGGTAACCATGCATATTACTAAACCTTCCTTCTATAGTAAAGCATCCAATCAAGTGGTAATGTACAAGATGTCAAGGGGTTGGAAAAGCATCCCTATTGTATCCATTTTGGTGTCTAATGAGAGCTTCCACTTTTTTCTTATATTAATATTATTTAAAATTATTCTAATTGTTTGATCATCAACATGAGATGTAACATGCCAAAACTTCAATGAAGTAAAAATTTCCTAAGTTTTCATTGTGCAAGTAAATAAACTATGGAACAATCCATTGCAATAAAAAAATTATTTTCTTTATTAAGAATATATAAACAAAGATTCCATAGAAATATAAAATAAGTATTCCATTTTGATACAAAAATTTCATAAGTTACAATAATACAAGAATGTACACATTTACATACATAGATCAACCGAGCTTTGAAACAAATAGCTTATAGATGGTCTAGGTTCCTCCTTTCAAATCTTAGTTCTTCTATCACTTGTTGTGGAGGAGAAGCATCACTCAAGAAATTTTCCACTAATTACATACTCATATGTGGTCCCTCAAACATCTACCATTCGATAGATGTCCCTTCCCTTTGACAAATAAATTGGTAGAGTAACTAGATAACAACAACGAACAAAGCATAGTGTTGTGTCCTACATAACTAGAACTTGTAAACTCACAATCTAGGAATAGTATGTAATATTTGATCATGATGAACTGACAGTGGAGCTAGAGGAAATCATACTAATTTGTCCAAAGTGTTCTCATTCAATACTTTGAATGAAGGTCATTCTATCACATATACTACTCAGGACCAATTTGAATTAAGGCCATCATAATCTATGCATAGGTATTTCCTTCAATGGATAATCTATAACCCTAGAGATAACCTATCACCATTTCTACAAATTTAGAATAAATCTACTTAACAAAGTAAATTTATAGGAACCCTCCCATAATGGATAAAAAAATCCTACGAGTAGTCACTAGCTATCCTAGTTAAATCAATAACTTAGCCATGAGTAACACTTATGCCACTCATGTTTAATCATATCTAGTATGTAATAGTTATGATAAACACAAACCTCCTATTATGGAGTACATACAAGCACATCATAAAAATAGTATAGTATCTTCTAATTCATTTTTCAAGCATTACTATTTTCCTTAAATGTAAGTACTCATAATAGAAAAATCAAAGCAATCAGGGAAAATAATCTTTCAAAAGCTAAAACAATAAAAGAATAAATATCCTTATGCCTATTTTCACTTATCCAATTGATTGACTATAAATTAGTTCCCCACAACTAGTAGCTTATACTTGACTCCTTCAACTATCCCATAGTAACCTCCCTCTTTCAAGTTGATAATGTACTTCACTCAATATGCTAACACTCTCACAAAGAATTAGAGCTCTCTATGTCTCTCTCTTAGGTAAAATAGAATATTGTAGATATGAATTGCAGAGAAGAATGTATAAAATATTGAGCATAATGCATATGGGATGCATCCCAAATGAGATTTCTCTACTATTTATACATTAGCAAAGAGGCTTATCACCCTATATATTAGGCATGGGTGTTGACAACAATCACTATGCATAGCTACTCACTCAGCTTAGCTAAAAGGAGGAACACTAAGAAGAACATAGTCATCAAAATAGTGCTACATGTTGATCTCTTTTGATGAAAACAATGGAAAAATTTCAAATAAACACATGATGATAAAGGTGTAATTCAAATTGCCTTTCCAATGAACATCTGCAACAAGTAGGATTCATAAGGTGGCACCAAAGCAACAAATACCTCCTATAGGTTTGGCATGATTTGTCACTTGTTGAATCATTCAATAACTGATATTCAACACATAATTCATATTGAATTAGTCTTACATGAGTCGACTTACTTCATTTATCAATTTGACCAAGTCATCAATTTTCTATACATAACCTTTCATGCATTTCAATGTTGTAGATATTTACCAAATGACAATGCATCATAGAGTTTACTAAGACCACAATTTTTCCACATAAGGCGTCAAATAAGTCTCCTTCGCTTATCGACTTAATGCTGCGAGTTACTTTACAAAATACTTGTTCCTTTATGTGTGGGCAACATGAGAAATGTTCAACCTCTTAAAGTGCAGTCATAAGGGTATGCATAGGATCATGATGGGCCAAAAAGTGGCAATATGATTGGTATGTGGCTGACGACTATTTTTTTACCCAAAATTGATTAAACAAAAAGGGCTTTTAAAGGAGATTCTCAACTTTCAAACAATATAAATTATACTTTACTTTGAATTAAATAAGTAATTATTATTCATTTTCTATTCAAATTATGATTAAAGTCCTGATTGATAGACTGATTGAAAAACATCTATAGCTTTCAAATGGTATCACATTTTTTGAATCCAAAACATGCATCACATTCTATGCTTCAGATACTAAAGGATTAAAAAAAGAAAAATTGAATTTCATGAAGTTTTGACCAAGTTAACATGGTCAGACATACGAGTTTTTAATATTTTTTAAAAGTTGTAATAAAAAATTCATAATTAATTATTTACTTGGAAAAAAATTACAAAATAATATGCATCACATCAGGACATGAGTCCTCTACTTATATATAAAATTTTATAAAAAAATATTATCATTTTATTGTGGTTAGGGTGGTCAGACAAACACCTATTTCTTATTTTTTCCCTGAAATTTAAGTACTACTACATTAAAATTTCAAATTTTCACTAAGTATATATATATATATTAAACAAACCTAGTAGTTTAGAAACTACATTCAATTTTCTATAGATTCTGTTCTAACATATTTTTAAAATAATATAGATAACTTATTCAAATTTTTACGTCAAGTTGCCTAACTCTAATTTTTCTAATTTTTTTTCCACTTAAGGGCCTGTTATTTCCATGATGATCCTACACATACCCATAAGTAATATACACTCGGCCTTTGATTAAGTTAAATTGTTGGCCTCTATCATTATTAATGATAGTTTATTTCCAAGGAATAGATATTATTTAAATATAATATATATATATAAACAACATATACATATATATATCAATGTATATACATATACATATGTATATGTATATATACATATGTATGTTAATACATATATATATATATATCATTTACAAACTATGTATGTATACATTCAATATACAAATAAGTGTAAAAAAGATAGTAATCACATAGTAATAAGAATATATCAATTGTATGCAAATATGTGTATATACAAGTATATGCTGCTATGTACATGTATATGTATTTATACTTATATCGATACATTCATATATTAATATTTGTTTTTCCATCATACGCATGTATCAATAGATATATACATATGGATATATGTATGCATGTATATATATATATATATACACACACACACTTTCGATTCACATAATAGCCATACACAATTACAATTGCATTGATAAGCACCTATGTGTGATATATTTATACATATACATATACATATCATTAGATCCAATTAATATTACATATGTATAAGCAAGTCACCCATAAGTGTGCATAGGTACATATACTTATGTATACTCATGTGTGTGTTCCTCCATGCATATGATCTAGCATTGACACACATGTGTGTACATATGCATATTCTATGTACATCCTACTCATAAATACAAACACAAGAAAGAACTTACAAGCACAAATACATAGACATCACCCAATAATCAACTAAGTATGACCTACCAACTTCCCACATAATGAATCAACTCAATTATCCTACTATGGTGTGTGTAAGCTCAAATAGGTTACGATATTGGTTACCCAACCAAGATCTTCTCCTAAGTGATACTTCCCCTCTTCCTAGAAGAATTGAACATATACCTGCAACAACTAATGCATGCCCACAGAAGTCAGTTGTTCACAAAATATGCAGTATACATAATACATCTTCAAATTTAGAATACCAATTCAATAATCATCCACTTCACATATATGTAGTACTTTTCAGAACATTAAATGAGATAACATTAATTCGCAATGCATTGATAACAAAGTGCAAGAACAATTTATTCATCTTCAAAATTCACATTACATCCACATTTACCCTACATAGTAATAGTAAATAGTAGTAACACAATTGGGGTGCAACATGAGACCTATACAAGCTTTTTTGAGCACAAAAATGAAACTAATGTTAGCTCATTTCAAAAAGCCACACTAGAAACCACCTAAGGAAGACCAAGAGTCACAACGTAGAATTCCATCTTAGATATCCCTTTAGGATTGGAACTTGAGTAGGGAAAATGAGAGCTCAAATGTTTTAACCAACTACATAGAATTATATGATTATGTTTTGATGTGTTTTCACTTGTCACTAATTCTAATACCTACAACCCTCTAAACATCACCTACACATATACCATTGAATTTGATATCACAATGGCTCACCAAGATGATTCAATCTAATGGGTATGGAGAGGAAAATGAATTTTTTGTACTTATAAGGAGGAGGACTATGATTGTTTTAGATTATGTGAAAGACGAAATAGAGATAAAAAATTAGTCTTGAGGTTCCACTATGAGGACATGGCTTAGTTTCATGGGGAATTAAATAATGAGTTGTGATGATACTATTTTATTCTCATATAATATGCTACATTTATCCTTTCTTAAAAACAAATTTGTATATTTAAATGTGTTGTTAAAAATTTTAATTGATGAAAAGATAAGTAGATTATTTCTTTTTAAGTTCTTATTCTAGTGTGCATAATTTTTTTGGAATGTTATAATTTTTCCTCAGTTCTTTGCACAAATGTACATATTTTATGATTAATTAACTACAAGATCCAATAATCAATGCTCCAAACTCCTCTAGAGTAGAATGATGACAACTCTAGAGTAGATTAAATTGATGTCTCTCCCTCATTTATATGATCAATTTAGTCTCCATTAGCTAACCTGATGACTATCATGTAGGATAAGGACTTCTAATTAGTTCAAGATCAACATTTTGGCTAACTCATGTGTCTCTTCATAACATTTTTCATTTGTTGGTGCATGAATGCATATTCCCAATCCCTTGATGATATGTCTCTTAGTGAAAGTGATGGAAATTCCTGTGAGCATGACTCTCTAGGTCAAAGTACTGAAAAAGGTTTTGATTAGCTAGTCTCTCACTAGTTCTATCTATAATTTAGTTTGTAGATTTTAGCTTAAAAAAATACATCTCAAATACAAAAGGGGTCATTGTCTTGAATTAAGTTTTTAGTTCATATTATTTAGATTGAGATAAAAACTATCTTCCCTTGTAAGATATGCCCTACATAGAGCCTATTTGATGCCAATAAGAAGAAAGTTCACTTAACTATGTAGTAGCTCCAAATCCCTTCCTAAGAAGAGTTAGACCCACTGATCTAGATGAATGTGATCCTTAATTATTTATTCGTTGGTTTATTTGATATGTTTTTGCAATATGTTGTGCCCGATCTCATCTATTAGTACATAGATACTTCCATAAATCTTAAAATTTAAAAATCTAAATGACTCTCATTTGGTCATTTTTTTTTATCTGTTCTTTTAGTATATAAATTCTTCTCAATGTGTGTTTCATTTCATTTAAATACTTATTTTTGCAAATATGAGGTAGAATAGATGTTTATTTTCAGTGCAATTTTAACTTCTACAAGTGTGTGGTAGCACAATTGTTTGCTTCAATTTAGTATTGATTTCTTCAAGTGTGTGGTAAATTAGACAAATATAATTTAGTATTTATTTTTGTAATTATATGTAGAAGATAATATAATGGAAAATAATAGGGAATGATTCCTTAGTCATTGCCATCACACGAGGACCAACAGATTATCCTTAACCCCAAACAACCTTTTTCGCATATAGCTCTAGATCCAACATAGATTGATATATTAAATGATAGGGTATTAACAACTATAACAAACCCATCACATAGGTGGACTTTGGAATTTTGTTCCACTTATCCTACTTTTAATTGTGCTTCTTTGTTCATTTTTTTTCCTTTCTTTCTTATTATGCATGCTCATTTAGGTTTACATGCACAAAAAAATGGGAGTAAAATGTAAGGAAGAAATTTGTATCTCTTGTGATTCACTCTTTCATTTTACACCATTTCATACATAGAATATGATTTTGTTGATTTACTACTTCAAATTATGTGACACTTAAATTTATACATAGAATCATCATTTTACCTCTTACAAGAACATTCTTTGTTTCATATCATTGGTTCCTCTTGCAAGTTCAAGACCACAAATGTAACCTTGACCCAATTCAAGACTACAAGTGTAGTATTGACCCATTTTTTCTATATTCAAAATTAATTAACCCAAAACTAATTGAATCCCAATTAGACATTTGCAGTGAATTACCACACCAAAAGATTATTAGATTGATCAAGAAAATTAAATAAGACAATGAAAAAAAGCTAATCAACTTGTTATTAGTAACATAACATGTTGAAATTTTATTTTTGAACACCACTAAGTATTCTTCTATTTATACTTGCAAACATTTAATGTAAGTAACAAAGTTCTAAGATTCCAACTTTAGGGCCACATAAAATAGTTATCAGTGCACCATTTGGGTCAAAACAGTTGATGCGAGGATGACGGCCACACCACCTGGTAAAAATCATAGATGGAGTTAAAAAATAGGAAGTTCAAGTCATGAATAGTTTCAGCGAAAAGACTACAAAACATTGCATCGTTAACGAAACAACAATGACATTTTCACATCGGCGGTAATTTGTTTATTTGACTTAATTTCCAAAGATTTCAGGATGGGAACTCCCTTTCAGAGAATACGAGAGTTGGAGTCTTCTACGCCACTCCAAGGTATAATTGAATGGATGATCCGTGCTTAAAGAGGTCGACAGAACGGGCTGCTACGAAAGAAAAGACCAAGTCCGTTACGATGACTTTCGAGCTTCAACGATGGAGATTGCTCAGGCAGCTTTAGAAAATAAGTCGAAAACCCTGCTGCTAATTTTTTTATCGTGACTAATAATACTGTCCCGCTATTAAAATTCATGATAATAGACAGGACGTTTGCTTTCGACTCTAACATTGTCGCTATCTATTGACATGTCTTTGTAAAATCACACATATATTGAATGGTATGTATTTATATTGTATTATATTAATTTTGGAATGTATAAAATCACCTCAAGAAGATGTAAATGGAAAAATCATCAAGCTAGGGTTGTCGAGTGGTTGAAATCATTGTAGCCCTCTCAATCTATACGATTTAAGACAAAATAAGAGACAAAAGTTGTGGGTTCTTTTTTCTTTGCTTTTGTGTTGCTCCTTTAGTCTACACAACATGAATTTTAATAAAATGTGAAAATAAGTTGTCTAACAAGTTTGAATTTATGTGCCCCCTTCAATTTACATATCAAAGATCTAGTCAAAGCATAATAGAATTTAATATGTCCCTTCAAATTGTATGCAGACATCATATTGA
Source organism: Sequoia sempervirens (assembly GCA_007258455.2). Classification (NCBI taxonomy): domain Eukaryota; kingdom Viridiplantae; phylum Streptophyta; class Pinopsida; order Cupressales; family Cupressaceae; genus Sequoia; species Sequoia sempervirens. Next base: position 124,970,133 of record VDFB02270651.1, on the reverse strand, counting down.
TATTATTTGAAGAGCGGAAAGTGTAAAATGTCCAAAATATGACAATATTTTATCCCTAGTTGTGAAAAAGAGTAAGCATCAAAGTATATGGAAAAATGGGGGACAAATTTTTTTTCTAAAATTTATTCTCAACAATGAGGACAAGTCTTGTATAAAAGATAGGTTATGTAAGTGCAACAATGTGTTTGAGTATATAGATTGTGTATGTAAAAGAAGTATGGAATAAAACACAAAATAATAAGGCATAAAAAAAGTTCATATTCTATATCGAGCTACATGTCACATTTGGAAAATTAATGAAAACAAATGGTAAAAGTGGAAGAAAAATATCACCTATAGAAACCTTGGTGACCTTGTGATGTGCTCAAAATGGTTGATTATGTTAACAATTGATACAATTGTTCATTCCCATAGCATGACCTTACTTTCCATCCAAGTCCAACTCTTATAAATATATTCAGGAGTTATAAATTTATATATTTTTTGGCAATGGTTGTCATTGATGTCAACACTTGGTAAATTATTTGTGGTTGTCATTGATGTCAACACAAGAGGAGACTATTGCATATGCTCAGTAAGATTGTTTAGCATCAGTAAGTTGGCGAGATTGTGCCACATTGGAAAATTTTGCTTGCATTTAATAAATGTTTAGTTATTTAAATAATTATGGAAAATGAAATTTATCATTTGACTTGTCATAATTTTAATATTTCAATGTTATTTGAAATATATTTATACTCATGTGATTAAATATGAAAGATGAACATTGTGATGTGAAATGGAATCTTTTTCATTTTGAGCAATGGTTATTGGTTACTAATGAAACTCTACAAATGCAAGTGTGTGAATGCAAGAACATGATGAAGACCAAGAACATGGTTGAGGTAGGAGTATTTAGCCCGATGATGAATGGTAAGCAAGATTGGAATCTAGAACATGCACACACCACTGGAAATCATGACATTTGCATTGAAATTTCAATATGGTAGAAAAAACCATTCATGTGAAATGGACTAATGGATAAATAAGTAAGCTTGTGGAAAGCAAATTTTGTTAGATCATATGTCTATCTTATTTATTTGATGATATTGCATTCAAAAAGAAAAGAAAATACTAGATATTGGAATATAAGTTTTCTTGTATAAATGCATACAAGCATTAAACCTTTCATTTAGAAAATGATTTAAATAAAGTTTTACCTAAACAAACACACACACACACACACATATAAGAGAAGGAAAAGGGAATAAAGTGCTATTAGAAAGCTAATTAACTCTAAGATAATATATGATTAAATTCAAATTTGAATTTGAATATTAAATCGAATGGGTGGAGGTCGCCCATAACCCCCAAAAATAGAGGACAAAATCTGTGTGTAAGTAGTGTGGGGTGGCTATCATAACATAGCATGCAAATTTAGGAGAAAACACAATGCTAGTAGTGTTGGTTCTCAGTTGTGTTCTGGTTGGTTTGTCCTTGATGACAAAATTCACCTTTGGGTATCATATCGACATGACATTCAAGTGGTCTTGGCGATAGAGGAAAGGTCTATCAGCATGAAATTCATGTGGTCTTGGTGACAGTGGAAAGGTCTATCGGCATGAGTTTTGTTCACCGTTGAGAGGTCTTACCGAATGAGTCAGGTCTCACCGACTAATTCATGAGGTGGTTCATCGGCGTAAGAAATCCTTCATCGGCATTGTGTCTTGGCGAGTTTAACTTGTTAAATCGACTTCACTTCGGCCAGACATGTTACTTTTGGTGTGAAGTCATAACGTTTGTACTTTGTCACACCGACTGGTGGCGGGAAGTTACATCAGTAAGAGTTAGGGTTTTCGGCATGAGGTCTCGGTGAGTGACCTTTGGTCTTGCCGACATTAGACATGGACTTTCACAGGAAACTTTTGGCAGGACTTCTCTTTTTTTTCCGCAACAGAAAAGGATCATATTGGCGTAAGTTATACCATCAATATAGGGTCACAGCGAGATTGTTATGTCTCACCGACCAGAGGTTGAATAGAAAGACCATATTGGCAAGAGTTGTGGCATCGATATGACGTCTTAGAGAACTCATCATGTCTCCCCGACCAACATAAGGGGATGTTATATCGATCGACATGAGTTAAGGTTCTCGATAAGAGGTCTCAACGAGTAACCTTCAGTCTCACCGATGGAAAACAAAAGGTTCTCTGTCGGTATGAGAATTGAATTCTCTTGGCGATCTAAGGTGTGCTTAGGTTCTTTCGTTATGACACAATATAATCTATGGGAGGTCTCCCCGATGTCGGTATGTTATAGCCACCCACTTGGGACAGATGGTCTCATTGGCAAGAAAAACCTTATGTCACGGTGACCAAAATGTATCATGTGGACTTTCAGTGAAACGTGGGGCAATCTATATAGCATCTTCCCGACTATATATTGTCTTAGCGAAGGCGAATATTGGGTACGTCTTGGTGAGAAAGACTCTTGTGTCTCAGTGACTGAAACAAATATAACAGAAATGTGATCTAGGGGAAACATAAAGATCTTCGATATGACTTCTCACTGACTCTGATGGGTCATGGAAAAAGTGATAACTAAGGGGAATGACTGGCGATTTAATTGCCTTCAGCAAGACTATATGGATGTCTCAGTGAATGGTTAATGGAGTCTCAAACTCTGTGGCCGTCATAAATATTTCAAAATACAGTTGCAGGCCGACATCATTGGTTGGCATCAAATCTCAGAATGGTTACAAGGAAGAATTTTCATTGAGTTTCTTTTTTGGGCAGTCGCATTTTTGAAATAATGGATGATTTGTAGCCCTCTAGATAAGCACTACTCTTGATTTTTACCATCATCTACAGACTGTCATTATTCAGCTAAAATTAGCAAGTGAGTTTCAGATTCTGGTGAAAAAAACATTCTCTGAAGACCTTCTTATTGAAAGACATACTTGAAATGTATATCTATACCAGTGTTGAAAACAGTAATAATCCCTGGTTATAATTCTGAGAATATCATTCCTTGTCTATATGGAAATGTATGAATAAACTTTGATATGAAAATTTCTTCTCTATATAGTATTTTAAGCATTCAATTATTGAATCCTTAGGGTATTCTGTAGACATGAAAATAGAGAGATATGTGCTTAACTGAAAATAGAGAAATCATCTAAGTCATTATTATTGTTCAAAACATAATTTGAGGGGTTGGTACTCCTTGAGACAGGTGTGTCAAAATGAGGGGTTGGTGCTCCTTGAGTTGGTGCTAAAAAATCAACCTATAAGGCATTGTAAATAGTTGATTAAAAAGATTAAGCCTGCAAGGCATTTAGGGAGTGGTTTTAATACCCCAGGAGGGTTTTCCACTTGGAAAAATCTTGTGTCTCTTTGTTCTTCTGTGTGCTCTCTGCTTTACTGTGTTGTTGTTTCAGTTCACTGTTGGGATTATTACTTTTCTCAATTCTATTTATGAATGATTACATTCAACTCATGAATGCTTTAATCAGAGTAATATTGAGATCAAATCTGAGCTATGTTTTTGAATTAATGAAAAGTTGGTCAAATTAGTTAAGACACTAATTCAACCCCCCTCTCAGTGTCATTTTAACTCCAACAATTGGTATCAGAGCATAGGGTTCTTTGATAGGTTTTAATCACCTTAGATTGATCTTGGTCTTGGAGTTTGTTTTTAATGGTACATTCTCAAGACGGTGCCTCTGTAACCAGAGCTCCATTATTTAATAGAACAGATTATGTGTTCTAGAAAATCAGAATGGAAGCTTTTCTTATTTCTTTTTGATGTTGATGTTTGGAGCATTGTTTTAAATGATTACAATGTACCAGCCTCTATTCCCACTGATCCTACTGAAAATAAGAGGTATAAAACAAATGTCATAGCTAAGCCTGCCCTCTTGTGCAAGTTAACTAAAGATGTGTTCATTAAAGTCATGCATTGCAAATCTGCTCATTAAATCTGGGAAAAACTTGAAACTATATACCAAGGGAATGAGAAAGTCAAACTGTCAAAAATCATTACACTCAAACATCAGTTTGAGGAGATGAAAATGAAGGATGATGAAAAAGTGGCTGAATATTTCCTATGTGTTGATGAAGTTGTCAATGCTATGAAAGGATTAGGAGAAGAAGTAAAAGAGTTTGATGTGGTTACAAAGGTCATTAGAACCTTACCGATTAAATTTGAGTATAAGGTATTAGCCCTTGAAGAAAATAAACATTTTGATAAGCTTACCTTAGATAGTCTACAAAGGAATCCTTACTGCCTATGAAATGAGAACTAGCAAAAACAATTCAACAGGAAAAGAAACTGCCTTCAACACTGAAAAGAAAGAAAAAGTCAAAGTCAGTGAATCAAATTTGTCTAATTCTAAAGAATCCCATTTTGTTAGAATATTTAAAAAGGGATCAGGAAAATATAAGGGAAAACTTCCCTTTAAATGTTTTAACTGTGGAAAAATAGGTCACTTTGCTGCAAAGTGTCCATATGATGATCAAATATGTGACAACGAGACAACTGAAAAACTACCTAAGAAGAAGGCCTTCAAACCTAATCAAAACTTCTATTTAAAAAAGAAGAAAAGTCTATTTAGTAAGGATGAATCTTATATTAAGTCTGAAGATTCATTAGTTGAAGAGGATGAAACTTTGTTCATGGCTGAAATTACCCAGCAAAATGATTCAAACACCATTGAAATTGAAGAAGGTGAAGTAGATCTTGAAAGTGAGCTGAAATGTGCTCTACAAGAGATCAGAAAACTCAAAAAACAATTTCTTGCTCAAGAACATAAACCAAATCAAGAAATGGTCTCTCTGAAAACTCAGCTTGAAGAAGCTAAAAGAGTTGAAGACTATCTTCAAGAGACTGTAAGCTGCAAAGATCAAGAAATTCAAAAACTAGAACAAGAAGTAGTCTGTCTTAGGAAGGAAATTGAAAAATACGAAAGCACTCTAAAGCTGAATGAGATGCTCAGCAAGCAGAAGATGTACAAAGATAAAACTAGTGTTGGTTTTGAAAAGGGTGAATGCTCAATTGACAATACAAAACAAAACCCCTCTTCTGAAGTCAAAGGTTCAGGTTCAAATCACTCAGAATTTGGTAAGGATCATGTTAAGTCTTTAAGAGACCTTAATAGATCTTCATACAGAGTCAATCCTCTCTTCTATGGTTATTATTTTTTCTACAAAAAATTTGGCCATAAGGTGAGCACTTGCAGGCTTATGAATCCTAGAATACCCAGGTTTGGTCTTAGACAACATTATGGTTTTGTAAGACAGATCAGATGTTTTAAATGCAATACTTTGGGACATTCTGTCAAATAGTGCAGAACTGATCTGCAATGTAAATGACAAAAAATTAAAAAGGTTTGGAAACCTAAGACTGTTAACAACATTGAGCAAACTATGTTGGTCCAAACAACTTTTCATTCCAAGAAAAAGGACTTATGGGTCCTAGACAGTGGATGTTCTAACCATATGACTGGCGACAAGGATAAGTTTATAAATCTTGAAGATTATGTAGGTGGATATGTTAAGTTTGGTGATAACTCTTGTATTCAAATTAAAGGTATAGGTTCACTTCTTCTGAATGAAGACACTCCTATCTATAATGTGTACTATGTGGAAGGTCTCAAGCATAATCTTCTAAGTGTTAGTCAAATCTGTGATAGTGGTTATCATGTTCTTTTCACTTCGCAGGGATGTGAGATTAAGAACAAGCTTGGAAAGGCCATTACAGCTAGAAGGAGGACAAAAGGAAATGTGTACAATCTTCTCAACACATCAAGCAATGACAATAATCAAGGTATGTGTTTAATGGGCCAAATTGAAGAGAGCTGGTTATGGCATAAAAGATTAGGACACATAAACTTTGAAAATCTGGTTAGAATCAGTAAGAATCAGAATGTTAGAGGTTTACCAATCCTTAACAAGCTAGAAAATTCTATGTGCAAAGAATGTCTAAGTGGTAAACAAACAAAAGTTAGTTTCTAAACAAAAGAACATTCTTCTTCCAAACCTTCATAGCTTGTGCATATTGATTTATGTGGACCAACTAGAACAAGGTCTATTAATGGTGAAAAGTACTTTATGCTGTTTGTGGATGATTATACTAGAATGGTTTGGGCCACATTTCTTAAGCACAAATTAGAAGCATTTGAAAGGTTTAAAATCTTTCATAAATTGGTTGAGAAGGAATCTATTTTTAAACTTAAATGTCTGTGATATGACAAAGGAGGTGATTTCACTTCTCAAGAGTTTATTGATTACTGTGAACAACACGACATTAAAATACAATATGCTGCAACAAAAACACCTCAACAAAACATGGTAGTTGAACATAAGAATATAACTGTAAAAGAAATGGCTAGAACCATGCTAGATGAAGCTAAGTTGTCTGATATGTATTGGAAAGAAGTTGTTCATATAGTTGTATACATTTTAAATAGAGTGTAGCTTAGGGTGAAATCTAAACACACTCCTTATGAACTTTGGTATGGAAAAACTGCTTATGTCAAACACTTCAACATTTTTGGAAGTAAGTGTTTTATCAAGAAAGATGATGATAACCTTGGGAGCTTTCAATCAAAGAGTGATGAGGGTATCATTTTGGGATACTCAAGTCACAAAAAAGCTTATAAATGCCTTAACAAAAGGCTTAATAAGATTGTCAAAGTTGTTAATGTAAAATTTGATGAAAGACCACATTTGTATGTTAAATCTTTGTAGGATAATGAGGAAGAAGAACTTGAACTAGAAATAATTTCAGAAGGAGCTAAAATAGCAAAGCCTAATATTGATTCAGCAAGCCCTGGAAATGAAACAGCAAGTCCTGAAAAGGTTGCATCAAAATTTCTAGCTAAATATCACCCCAAAGATCAGATTATTAGGGATAAAAATGCAGGAGTTCAAACTAGAAGAAAAGCTATAGAATCTGATGAAAAGGCACAAATAGCTTTCTGTCTAGTTACTCAGTTTGAGCCTAAAATTTTTAATGAAGCTCTCACAGACTCATGTTGGCTTAATGCTATGCAGGAAGAAATTGATCAAATTGAGAAAAAATAGACTTGGGAGTTAGTCCCAAGACCAAATGACAAGAATGTCATTGGAGGAAAATGGATATACATAAACAAACTTGATGAAAATGGTAATGTTATTCGCAACAAAGCAAGATTTTTCTACAAAGGCTATGCTCAACAAGAAGGTATTGATTTTGGTGAAACCTTTGCACCCGTTGCTAGATTAGAATCTATCAGAATATTCTTGGCTTATTCTGTTTATAAAGACTTTACTGTTTATCAAATGGATGTCAAAACTACTTTTTTAAATGGCTATTTAGATGAAGAGGTCTATGTTGAACAACCTGAAGGATTTATGTGCAAAGATAAGCTTGATCATGTTTACAGATTGAAAAAGGCCCTGTATGGCTTAAAACAATCACCTAGAGCTTGGTACTCTAGGCTGGACAATCATTTGCTTTCAAATGGTTTTGTTAGAGGAGGTGTAGATAGCAATCTTTATGTTAAAACTAAAGGTTCTGATATTTTGGTTGTTGAAATTTATGTTGATGACACTATCATTGGCTGCAACAATGTTACATTGAGTAAAAAATTCTCTTAGCTAATGGAATCTAAATTTGAAATGTCATTATTAGGAGAATTAAATTTCTTCTTGGGTCTTCAAATCTCTCAACATGAAAATGGAATATTTCTTTCTCAAACCAAGTATGCTAGATAGATGCTTAAGAAATTTTAGATGGATGAATGCCATCTAGTTAGCACTCCAATGGTTACTAGATGCAAACTTACTAAGGTTGATGATTCTCCTGATACAAATCAAACTGAATATAAATGAATGATTGGTAGTTTGTTATATTTAACTACTTCTAGACCTGACATCATGCATTCAGTTTGCATTGTTGCATGGTTTCAGGCATTACCTAAAGAATCCCATGTCACTACTATTAAAAGTATTTTTAAATACATTAAGGGCACTCTTGATTATGGTCTTTGGTATCCTAGAAGAAATTATTTCTCTTTGATTGCTTATACTGATGTTGACTGGGCTGGTTGTTTAGATGATAGGAAAAGCACCAGTGGTGCTGCATTCTTTCTTGGTGATCGTTTAGTGGCATGGTACAATAAGAAACAAGTATATGTTTCTCTTTCTACTGCTAAAGCAAAATACATTGCTGCCACTTCATGCTGTACTCAAGTTCTTTGGATGAGTCAAAATCTATCTGATATGGGTATTAAAGTTCCTAAACCTGTTTCAATTCTCTGTGATAACACAAGTGCAATAAATATCTCCAAAAATCCTATTATGCATTCTCGCACTAAACATATTGCTATCAAGTTTCATTTTATATGAGAAAAGGTACTGGCTAATGAAGTATGTTTACATTTTGTTGGATCACAAGAACAAGTGGCTAATATTTTTACTAAGCCCTTAGTAAAAGAGTTATTTGAAAGGTTGCGACTTTGATTGGGAGTAATCTCTTAATCGTTACTTCTCTAATTCACCAAGCTTTTGCTTAGGGGGAGCATGTTATATATTTTGATTCACTTACAACTCTCCTACAATCTTGGTTGTTGGACTGGTACTCTTTTTTTTGCAGCTGTTTCTCATGATATTTTGGTTGGATTCTCAGTTATGTTTTCATGGTAATGCACATTCTTCTCTTCTATATCTATCATTGAGGCAAAAGGGGGGAGAGTCATTTGTGTTTTTCCATCAAGGACAAAGGGGGAGTTTGTTGGTTCTCAGTTGTGTTCTAGTTGGTTTGTCCTTGATGACAAAATTCACCTTTGGGTATCATATCGGCATGACACTCAAGTGGTCTTGGCAATAGAGGAAAGGTCAATCAGCATGACATTCACATGGTCTTGGCGACAGTGGAAAGGTCTATCAGCATGAGTTTTGTTCACCGCTGAGAGGTCTTACCGAATGAGTCAGGTCTCACTGACTAATTCATGAGGTGGTTCATCAGCATAAGAAATACTTCATTGGCATTGTGTCTTGGCAAGTTTGACTTGTTACATCAACTTCACTTCGGCCAGACATGTTACTTTCAGTGTGAAGTCATAGCATTTGTACTTTGTCACATCAACTGGTGGCGGGAAGTTACATCGGCAAGAGTTAGGGTTTTTAGCATGAGGTCTCGGTGAGTGATCTTCGGTCTTGCGGACATTACACATTGACTTTCACAAGCAACTTTTGGCAGGACTTCTCTTTTGTTTCGGTGAAAGAAAAGGATCATATCGCCATAAGTTATACCATCGGTATAGGGTCACAGTGAGATTGTTATGTCTCACCGACTAGAGGTTGAATAGAAAGATCATATCGGCACGAGTTGCGGAATCGATATGATGTCTTAGTGAACTCATCATGTCTCCCCAACCAACAACATAAGGGGATGTTATATCGATTGATATGAGTTAAGGTTCTTGATAAGAGGTCTCAGCGAGTGACCTTTGGTCTCATCGATGGAAAACAAAAGGGTCTCTGTTGGTATGAGAATTGAATTCTCTTGGCGATCTAAGGTGTGTTTGGGTTGTTTTGGTATGACACAATATAATCTACAGGAGGTCTCCCTGATGTTGGTATGTTATAGCGACCTTCTTGGGATAGATGGTCTCATCAACAAGAAAAACCTTATGTCACGGTGACTAAAATGTATCATGTGGACTTTTGGTGAAACGTGGGGCAATCTATATAGTGTCTTCCCGACTATATATTGTCTTAGCGAAGACGAATATTGAGCACGTCTTGGTGAGAAAGACTCTTGTGTCTTAGTGACTGAAGCAAATATAACAGAAATGTGATCTCGTGGAAACATAAAGATCTTCGATATGACTTCTCACTGACTCTGATGGGTCATGGTGAAAGCGATAACTAAGGGGAATGACTGGCGATTTAATTTCCTTCGGTAGGACTATATGGATGTATCAGCGAATGGTTAATGAAGTCTCAAACTCTATGGCCATCATGGAAATTTCAAAATATAGTTACAGGCTAACATCATTAGTTGGCATCAAATCTCAGAATGCTTACAAGGCAGAATATTCGTTGAGTTTCTTTTTGGGCAGTCAGATTTTTGAAATAATGGATGATTTACAGCCCTTTGGATAAGCATTACTCTTGATTTTTACCATAATCTACAGACTGTCATTATTCAGCTAAAATGAGCAAGTGAGTTTCAAATTTTGGTGAAAAACACATTCTCTGAAGACCTTCTTATTGACAGACATACTTGAAATATATATATACTAATGTTGAAAACAGTAATAATCTCTAGTTGTAATTCTAAGAATATCATTCCTTGTCTCTATGGAAATGTATGAATAAACTCTGATATGAAAATTTCTTCTCTATATAGTATTTTAAGTATTCAATTATCAAATCCTTAGGGTATTCTTAGACGAGAAAACAAAGAGATATGTGCTTAACTGAAAATAGAGAAATCCTCTGAGTCACTATTATTGTTCAAAACATAATTTGAGGGGTTGGTACTCCTTGAGACGGGTGTCTCAAAATGAGGGGTTGGTGCTCCTTGAGTTGGTGCTCAAAAATTAGCCTATAAGGCATTGTGAATAGTTGATTAAAAAGATTAAGCCTGCAAGGCATTTAGGGAGTGGTTTTTATACCCAGGAGGGTTTTCCTCTTGGAAAAATCTTGTGTCTCTTTGTTCTTCTATGTGCTCTCTGCTTTATTGTGTTGTTGTTGTTTCAGTTTACTGTTGGGATTATTACTTTTCTCATTTCTATTTATGAATGATTACATTCTACTCATTAATGCTTTAATCAGAGTAATATTGAGATCAAATCTGAGCTATGTTTTTGAATTAATGAATTTTTTTCAAATCAGTTAAGACACTAATTCACCCCCGCCCTCTCAGTGTCATTTTAACTCCAACAAGTAGGTACAAAAATCATCCAAAAGGAAAGAGAACATCCCTATGTGATCCAAGAAGAGTGTTGTAGGATGTTCAATGAACATCCCTATGTGATCCACAAATCAATGGTTAATTTCTTTTGGTGTTGCATTATGTTTGATTTGGTCTTCTAGAAAATTTATGGACATTTGGCCAACAAGAATTGTCATATTTATTGTTCCTTGTTCTTGAGGATTTACTCTAACATATAAAATTTTGTTAATGTGGATATGGTTCTTTACCTATTCTTTTGAGGATCACATTGAGTTAGTTCAATTGGAAGTATTTTTTTTCAGCCAACTGGTTATGTGCCTCATGTTTTATCTACAAGTTTCCTTGTTGCCGATGTGGGTTGATGTGTGTCAATGTGTGAGTTTTTTGAGATCACATTGGAAGAAGTAATAAGGTTTTCTTTGGTCCTCTTTATCCCCCAAATAGGACCACATTGATATTTGGTAGCCAAATTATTGAGATTATTGTTTATCCTCTTTCTAGCTGGCCTAATTGATGTTGTGTGATATTGTGGAGGATAAGATAAAATTAGTTGTGAGTGTGTGGAAAAGAGAGTGTGAGTGGAATGTATTGAATATCTCATAGAAGTAGTGTGAAATTATGTGGAATAAATATCAGATGTACTTTAATGGCTCATTCAATAGAGTGTTGTGTTGACAAATATTTTAATTTTTATAATCTTCATGTATCTTACACTAAGATACTAAATCTCATAAAGTCCTTGTATCTTTCCTTGTAGTTGTTAACTTCAGTGTACAAGTCCCTTGTATCTTTCCCTAACATTGTGCACCTTATTCCACAATTCTTTTGGCAGTGAGCCTTATTTTGTGAGCAATGAGCTTCATATATTGTGGGTTAACTCTCATTGTGGATTTTCCCTCATTAGGTTTTCCACTTAAATTTGGCATCATCTTGTGCATGTGTGTTCTTTGTTTTATCATTATTTTTTGTTGATCTTGTTAAGGTTTGTTGAACTTGTTAAGAGATTAAATATCTATATCCTTCACTGATGTTGATCTATTTATGTTTTTCTAGTTTTTTCAAGAAGTTTTGAATTATGCTAAAGGTCTTAAGTTCTAGAGGGATTTAAGGTTTTTGAAGATATTGATTCACCCTCATTTAGTATCTAGTTTTTTCAACAATTGGTATCTAAGCCAAGATCCTCTAAAGAAGCTTAACCACTTGAGGAAAAGGTCTAGTATCGTACATGATGGAACTTACAAAGGTCCTTGGTTTGATGAGATAAATTATAGCTTTTGGAAATTAAGAATGCAAGGCCATCTAAAATCTTTAGGGTTTGGTGTTTGAGAATCAATCAAGGATGGTTATATTACTCTTTCTACTCCTCAAACAAATCCAGCTAAAATTAGGTTATATGAGAACAATGCCAAGGCTAAGAATTCCATCTTTCGTGGGTTGGCTTACTTACAACTTTTGAAGGTGATGAATACCAATCATGCTAAATATGTTTGGGGAAAACGTAGAAACATCTATGAAGGAGTGTACCATAGAAAAATGGAGCATTGAAATTTTCATGGCCTTTTAGGTCTTTCTCTCATGATGTTTGGTCAAATTTTCTTTGATTGATTGTTGCAATGTGGCTTAAACATTCACATTAAGTCCTAAAAATTCAAATTATGGCATCTTGTGAAGGTGTCGTAAAACATTTCTACACTTATCTAGACTCTATTCATTACAATTAACCAAAAAATTACCTTTACATCACTTATTAAGTTCTATTTTGAAGTGTTGTAAAGTCTTGTAACAAGATTTCATGCTTTTCTAGGCTTAATTCCACTATTTACACCTTTCGTATGCTTTATTTGAACCCTTTACGCACTCATAAGGCTTAATTAAGTGTATTTTTGAATGTAATCCCAACAAATAACATTAAATATGACTTAATTCCTAAAACCCACTTTCAAGTCCAAGGTGGGATCCATTCACCATGGGTGGAAAATGAGTCCCTCTCAGCTGCAAATTCAAAATAATTAAAATTTTCTTTCGGGTTTTTATTTAAAAATACCTTATGTCAGCCTATGATGAGGTATCATCAGGTTACTAAGACACAAGTGTGTATAAATAAGTGTTTTTCTCCTCATTTTACATCTCCTAATCTCATAATTTATTCAAGCATTCAATCATCCATTGAAGCACTTTGCATCATTGAATCAAACATCAATCAAGTATCTTGAAACAATCATTGACATATCTTCAGATTTCTTCAACAAGGTTGTGGTGAGTTTACGACATTTTCATGTTGTTTATTCATCTTTTCTTGTTCATTTCACTCCATTTATTCATTAAGTGTTTGATTATCAAAGTGGGATTTGACCAAGGAAAATCCCTATAACCTAACCCTTAACCATTTTCCCTTTTTGCATGTGTGTTTGCAGACTTGTGTATGCATATTTGTCAAGCAATTAAATGTTGAAAGGTGGTCAAGAAGTCAACAAAGTGATTCAAGTCAAATCAACCCTATTTCAAGCTTGGAGACAACCTACAATACTTTTTCTATAGATTTGACTCCATCAACCCGACAAGAAGACAAGTTCATATCTAGTGTTACAAAATTGGCCCTTGATTTCATAGAATTTTGGGAGAGGAAAAATTTTCCATCAGTGGTGAATGAGTCCCACCTTAAGGATAGAAAAGTAGATTCTGTCATATTTTAGATCCCAATAATCAGAAATGAGTTTCTAGGAGTTTTTACCAGTAGTAGGATGGATTCTCCATCAGTGGCAAATGAGTCCCACTGGTGATTTTCATTGATTTTTTTCAGCATTTAGATCATTCAAAACTCATCATTCATTGCTCAGGTACACCCTATTTAGCCTTCTTTCAATTTTGTTTTGCATTTGTTCATCTTTTAGTTCATGTTTTTATATCACATTGTGCTTTCAAACATTGCACATTTCTTATCTTTTGCATTCATAATTAGTCAATTACATTACTTTGTTGCATTTATATCATCTCATTTAGTCTTAATCATATCATAAGTACATTATATTGAGTGAACCACATTGATTTTGGTGTGTTTTATCTCTCTTCCTTTAGGTGAAAGATCCTAAGAGTGCAAGAGTAGCCTCTAAACCTCATTCCTAAAAATCTATGGTTCATTTTGGTGAACCTACATACTGAGCACTTTATCTTTCTAATTTCATTTGCATCATTCATCCTAGGTTTCATTTGCATCAACATTCAATTAGGTTTTGTTTTGTTTTTTCATCCTAGGGATTCTCAAATTGCATTAGTGAAAGACTCATTTAGACTTCATTTTTGCATATCATATCATTCAAAAGCTAAAAATTTGCATTTGCATCCTTAGTTTGCATATGAGAAGCATTAAAATCACTTTGAATTTTTTGAAAAACACAAAAATCTCATAGCTAGACTCATTCGCCACCCTGGGCGAATTAGTCCACCTACACATTTTATACTACATTTTTAGGCATTTTCTGTGTATTTCCTACATTATAGTTTTCTATAGTTGCTTTCTGTTTTACTTTCCAGATTCTATGTTTTCTATTATTTATTGCACTTTACTTTACTTTCATACATTGTCATCATGGAATTTTCTTTTAATAAGTTTTGGAATTCATTAAAATATCTGGTAGACATGTCCAATTGTTCCTTTGGTTGTGATCCTAATGACCTTGAGCTACCACATGCTCCTTCAAATCCTCATGGTCCTCATGATGTTGACATCATTGGAGAAGATGATGATAGTATGAACAAGTTATTAAATGAATGCCTTAACAACCTTGAAGCCAATGCAGCCTTTTACCCATCCATGAAGTCTCAAGATCTTCCTATTGTTGAACATCTTAATCACTTTGGATACCTACATCCCGAAGCTAACGAAGGACCTAAGTTCCCTCCATCAGGTGGACCTAGTTCCTCTAAACAACCACACCCTCACAAATTTTATGATAAAAAAGTTACAAACACACCAATAAATCTTGAAGAAACATATGGAAAAGGCTTTAATATCTTAAGAAAACAAGGGTGTGATACAGTAACTGACCAAAATATTCACCAGCTTCTAGAACAAAAACCAACAGAAGAAAACACAACAGGATTAGGATATGAAGATCCTCCTCATACTGCTAAACCTCCTTTTGAATATTGGAGACTTTGAGATGATGGTATAGTGATCTTTGATTCTCCTCCTGACTTGAACATTCTCCATCCACGTGAATTACCATTACTTGATTCTGATGACAAGGATGCTAGGATCCCCATGGGTTCTCTTCCTCCTTCCATTCATGAAAAAGGAGATTCTAGCAAAGGAAAATGACCTTACAATTTGAAAAAGATCAAGTTTCCTACTCATCCTCCACCTAAATGTGAAAGGAGACTTCAAATAATTTTAAACAAAGGCCTTATACTCTTATTGAATCATAGATTTTTGACACCCAAATCCTTTCTAGCACTTCTAGGGTTTTTCACCTAAAAGGAGAAAGTAGGGCCAAAAGTATAGCTAGGTTCACTCAAATTATGCAATGTATGATGTTATTTGAACTAAATGGAATGACCTAAGTGCAATTATATGAACTAATTGATTGATTATGTATGCAAAACCTATGATTTATGCAATGTTGGAAAACATAGTGTTTTTTGCAAAAAAGCTTAAAAGAATGAACAAAAATGCAAATTAAATAAAAACAAAAGTTGCTTTTTAGAATGTGTGCACCTATGAAGCTAAAGAAGACTAAAAATAAATCTAGAAATTTGATGAGACTTGATTTTGAGCTGAATGGGACTCATTCACCACCCTGGACGAATCAGTCCCAGATCAAGATTTTTTTTGCATAAAAGTTGCTTTTTGTCAACTGGGTGTTAGGATCTGGATCTAACTCAAAACTGCATGTTATGAGGGAATCATTCGCCATGCATGGAAAATCAATCCACTTTCAATTTTTTATGATTTCAATCTCTGTTTTGCACCTTAACACCTGTACAATAATTTTTTACGGAAACTTGAATTGGGATCTCAAAAAATTCCTGCAAAATAGCCTAACATTGTTTGCCTAATGGAAATTTAAGTTGAATTAAACAAATTCCCACTCAAAATTGAAATTTCCCTCAAAAGGGACTCATTCACCACCCTTGGCAAAGGGGTCCCACTAGAGGGGACTCATTCACCCAACATGGTGAATGGGTCCCACTACTGACTTTTGAAGGTGGGTTTTCAGGATATGAAAGAATTAAGTCTTGTTTGTTGGGTTTTAGATGATTTCTCAGGTGAAACAGACCTCTAGATAAAAAATAATGGGTCTTAGTGTTGGAAAAACAAGGACAGACAACTGAGAGGAGGGGTGAATCAGTTAGCTCAAAATATTTAAACTTTTCAAACTTAAGTTTAATCTCAGATCTGATGAATGAATAATAAATCATAAATAATCAACACATTAGAAACAAAATGAACACCAAGATTTTTATGTGGAAACTCTGTTAGGGGAAAAAACACAGTAGATGTTAGTCCACAGTATTATACCATATTAAAAGTATAAAGAAGAATAATGGGAATGCACATGCATTCAGGCACACTGCCTAGAGCTCATTGATCAAATACAAAAGGGATCATTGTCCAAAGAAGACACACTATCTTATAGACATTTGGATTAGATCCGCAGAGTATGAACTGAGAAAATAGATTCTACAAAAGCTTGATTATAGTTCTAGTTAAGCACATAGACACTTCTTCACACTTTGCTTTGCAATCGAATGATTAGATCACTATTCACACACTTGCACTTTCTCTGTCTCTTCCTCACTTCACACTCACTCTAATTTCACACAAACAACCACTCTTATATATCCACAACTTGGATTTACATCAACTTCGTTGGCCAAAATATAAAACATATTTATAATGTCAGCCCAAATTTACAAATAAATTTTCAATGTGAATCAAATATTTTCAACCACCATATAATGAAGACTTAAAACAATATCCTCGAGCATGCCAAACATTTAAATTTTAATCTTCAAGGATCCACAACACGTTACAACCACCATGTCAGCCAAGAACATAAAAACCCAAACACACAAGAGGAAAGTCATCGAGCTCAAACACACCGATCAACGTGGATGGGCAACAAAGATAGAGAATGATCTAGAAGCATCCATGAACATTAAGAATAAACAGAGAAGTATCTACAACAACTGTAATTAGTAGAATCACATCAACTTCAATCAGGAACACAAACTGAAACCACATAAAAATTGTCAAAAAATAATTGTTCATAACACAATCAAATCTTCACATGGACCTCTAAAACTACTGCTAGATAAACTGGATACACTTAGCAATAAACCCTTTATTCCACAATGAGTGATCATCAACATACTGAGAAAGACACCTTCATGACCTTCACTATTCCACTATCAACCTATAACTCTCTTATTTTAACAATTTTCTCAATATCCTTGACATATACAACCTTCAATACAACAATGCTAACAGTGTTGACATCAGTGACAACCACATATCAACAACACAACCACAAAATCCAACAGTCTCCCCCTTTGGCATTGACGACAACACATGATGTGAAAAACACTATCAACCCAATTTTCAATAAACACTTACTCTACCTTAGATTCTGACTCATTTCTCCACATGATCTTTTTCACAAGGCTCTTCTTCCCATCTAGTTCATTATTTTTCTCATTAATCTTCTCACCCTTTAACATCAATGATAAAGATAAGCATTATGGGTAGGTGCAGGATCGTAATGGGCCAAAAAGTAGCAATATGATGGGTATGTGGCTGAAAATTTTCTTTTAACCCAAAATTGATGAAACAAAAAGGGTTTTTAAAGGAGATTCTTAGCATTTCACCAATATAAATTATGCTTACTTTGAATCTAATAAGTAATTATTATTCATTTTCTATTTGAATTACGACTAAAGTCCTGATTGATAGGCTAATTGAAAAACATATATAGCTTTCAAATGATATCATATTTTTTGAATCCAAAACATGCGTCACATTCTACACTTCACATACTATAGGATTAAGAAAAGAAAAATTGAATTTCATGAAGTTTTGACCAAGTTAAGGTGGTCAGACATTTGGGTTTTTATATTTTTTAAAATTTATAATAAAAAATTCATAATTAATTATTTACTTAAAAAAATTACAAAATAAATATGTATCACATCCAAACATGAGTCCTCTACTTATATTTAAAATCTTATAAAAAAATATTATCATATTATTGTGGTTAGTGTGTCAGAAAGACACCTACTTCTTACTTTTTCCCTGAAATTTAAGTACTATTGCATTGAAATTTCAAATTTTCACCAAATAATTTTTATTTTTTTTAAACAAACCTAGTAGTTTAGAAACTACATTCAATTTTCTACAAATTCTATTCTTACATATTTTTGAAATAATATAGATAAGTTATTCAAATTTTTACGTCAAGTTTCCTAACTCTGATTTTTCTAATTTTTTTGCCACTTAAGGGCTTGTTTTTTCCATGATGATCTTGCACATACCCTTATCTTTCCACACACAAGCTTCGAACCACATGTCTACACATCTGACTACTCCCCTGAGTAGCAGCCATGAAAAACATCAATCCGGATCAGAATATAGCTTTGAAGCACATGGATTGATGCAAGAAATGCATCTCTAGTTCATATTAGGAGGGGGAATTACCCTTAGTATCTCTCTGAGATACTCAAAAGTATCCTTTGGAAACAACTTGGTGAAAATGTCTGCAATCTATTTTTTGGTAGGCACATACTCCAATTTGACTTCTTTCTTAGTCACTTTCTCCCTCATGAAGTGAAACTTGATTGATATATACTTGATCTTAGAGAGTAGCACAAAATTATTTGATATGTTTATTTCACTTGAGTTGCCACGGTATATGGCAATTGGCTCATCATATACTACTCTGATATCTTTCATAATCTATTTCATCCACATCAATCGAGTACAATTATTTGTAGTAGCAATATACTCTGCCGCAACAGTACGGTAAATGCAAGAAGATGAGTGCACGAAATGTGAAAGTTTTTTCCTTAGGCAAAAAAATGAAATCAACTTGCAAAAAATGAGATCACGTTTTTAAAAAGCGAGATCCTATTTTTTAATAAACGTGATCCCGTTTTAAAAAAGTAGGATCCCGTTTTTGAAACGGGATCCTGTTTAGCTTCAAGATCCCAAGCCTAAATTTAAAAAATGGGATCCCGTTCTAAAAAATTCCATTTTTGGAAAATTTTCAAAATGGGATCCTGTTTTGAAAATTTTCCAAAACAAAATTTTCTAAAATGGCAAGTTTTCAAAAAGGTTCCCATTTTGAAAACTTTCCATTTTGGAAACTTTCAATTTTATTAAAATTTCATTTTTGGAAAGTTTTCAAAATGGGATCCCATTTTGAAAACTTTCCAAAAATGGAAACTTTCCATTTTTAGCAAATTTCAAAATGGGATCTCATTTTACAAAACAGGATCCCATTTCATAGAACCATAAAAAAAATTTTTTTTATGAAATGAGATCCCATTTGAACTGTTTTAAAACAAGATCCCATTTTTTAAAATATGAATTTTTGGTTAGGTTTTTTGCTTGTTTTCTGTTTGAGGAAATGGCTTGGGGACTCAAACCTAAGCTTTAGACCTAGTTTGATCTACAACTTGAAGGTTATGATAATGTCATAGGAAAATAGTGGCTTTGGACATATGTTTGAAAACCTATTTTTCCAAAAAACTTTACAAAATTAAAACCCATTATAGATGAGACAATGCAAATTCCAAATATGTAATTATTTTTATAATTTGATTGATTTTTCTATTTTTCAATTAATTTCTGATCAAACTGGTCTATAAACTTGAATTATCAAGGGATTTTAGTATTTTAATAACTTTTTATTAAAATAGTTTTTTAAAAAAATGAATTGCACCAAAATGTACTTCAGACAATTCTTTTCAATTTAAAAAAAAATAAAAAAATGATAAGTTTAGGTCATCTTATGCGTGTCATACACAACAATTTTTCAAAACAACAAATATGGCTAATAAAAAATTAACAAAACAAAAATTCAATAAAAAATTACAAAAATATCAAAAAATGTGCTTCAGTGAGTCAAAAATCTTTTCCCAAAAGTATTTAGAAAATAATGATAATTTAGGTCAAAATATGGATGTCATACACATGCATAGTATGGTTAAAAAAAAGTGACTTTTAAACAGTGGTTTTTAGAAATGCCTATTAAAACACAATTTATACCATCTAGTTATTCAAATAAAATACATATTTGGAAACTAGAATCCAAGTACTACATTTTATGATTAGTGACTTTATGTAAGATTTCATCTCTAACTGCTTCAAATTTTAAGGTCAAATGTGACAAATTCTAAAAATTAGGGAAAACACTTCCACTTTTTGGCCAAAAAGTGGACTCAACTTCTTGCACACACCCAATAGATAGGAAAATGGAATTCTACCTTTTACTCAACCAAGACACCAACTTCTTCCCTAGGAAGAAGGCACCACCACTAGTGCTTTTTATGTCATCTACATCTCCTGCTCAATCCGCATCAGTATATGCACTCAAAGAAAGACCATCATTTTAGGATACCAAAGCCCAAAATCAATTGTTCCTTTCAGATACCTAAAAATTATCTTTACAATAGTTGTGCATGAGATTGTTTAGGATCAACTTGATATCTAACAACCATACACACAACATTCATGATGTCTGGTCTAGTCTAAGTTAAGTAGAGTAATCCACCAATCATTGACCTATATCTTGTTTGATTTTCCTTAGGAGAATCATCATTTTGTGTTAACTTGCATCTGGTTACCATGGGTGTACCAATAGGCTTTGAGTTTTCCATGCCAAACTTCTTCAGTAACTCTCACATATTTGGAATGAGATATGAAAATCCCATTGTCTAATTGAGTAACTTACAATCTCAGAAAAAAATTTGTTTCTCCAATCATACTCATTTCAAATTATCTCTTCATTTCATCAAAAAACTTCATACATAGATCATCATCTCCTCCAAAAATAATGTCATCAACAAAGACTTCAATAATCAACTCTTTATCATGATCCATCTTAAAATACAAGTTGTTCTCCATAGTACCTTTATTGAATCCAAGCTTTAGTAATTATTTATCCAGTCTAGCATACCAGTCTCTAGGGGCTTGCTTGAGTCCATAGAGAGCTTTCTTCAATCAACAAACAATGTCTTCCTTATCAGTCAGTTGAAATCCATTCAGCTATTCAACATATAACTCTTCTTCTAACTCACCATTCAAAATGGTTGACTTCACATCCATTTGATAAAATTTGTAGTTCTTATATGCAACATAAGCAAGAAATAATCTTACAACTTCAATTCTAGTAATAGGGGCAAAGGTTTCTTTAAAATCAATCCCTTCCATTTGTGAATGGGTATGTCCAAGATCATGATGGACCAAAAAATGGCGATATGATGGGTATGTGTAGGGTATGTGGTTGACAACTTTTTTATTACCCAAATTTGATGAAATGATTTTTTTTTTTAAAGGAGATTCCCAGCTTTCCACCAATATAAACTATGTTTTACTTTGAATTTAATAAGTAATTATTATTCATTTTCTATTTGAATTACAACTAAAGTCTTGATTGATAGGCTGATTGAAAAATATCTATAGCTTTCAAACGGTATCAAATTTTTTGAATCTAAACATGCATCACATTCTATGCTTTGCATACTATAGGATTAAAAAAAAATCATAAAATTTTGACCAAGTTAAGGTGGTCAAACATACTTTTTATATTTTTTAAGAGTTGTAATAAAAAAATTCATAATTATTTATTTACTTGGAAAAAAATTACAAAAAATTATGCATCACATTCGTACATGAGTCCTCTACTTATATCTAAAATATTATAAAAAAATATTATCATTTTATTGTGGTTAGGGTGGTTAGATAGACACCTACTTCTTATTGTTTCCCTCAAATTTAAGTACTACTACATTGAAATTTCAAATTTTCACCAAATAGATTTATTTTTTAAATAAAACTAGTAGTTTAGAAATTTCATTGAATTTTCTATAGATTCTATTCTTACATATTTTTGAAATAATATAGATAACTTATTCAAATTTTTATGTCAAGTTTTCTAACTCTAATTTTTCTAATTTTTTCGCCACTTAAGGGCCTCTTTTTTCCATGATGATCCTACACATACCCGAATTCCCTTCACATACTAGTCTTGCTTTATTCTAGACCACTTCACCTTGTTCATTCAGCTTATTTTGAAAGATGCATTTATTACCGATCACATTTTTATCTTCAGGTTTGGGAACAAAAATCCATGTATCATTATTTTCAATCTACATCAATTCTTCCTTCATAGCTTCCATCTAGTGTTCATCATTACAAGCTTCATTGACATTGTTACACTTAGTCTTGGAAATCAAAAAATACTCTTCTGCAATCCTTCTTCTAGTCTACACACCTTTATTCATGTCTCCTATAATTTGACTTTCAAAATGATTTAGCTTCACATACCTTAGAATTTTAGGATTCTCTCCCACTTCTAGTTCTTATGTTTTTTCTTCTACACTTCCACTTGTCTCTCCTTCCTAAATTTCTTGATTTACCAAAATAATTTGAACTTCATTCTATGTCTGAGCATTGTTACCTTTTTTCTGTACTATCTTGATTTTCAGCTGAAACATATCCATAGTATCTTGACAATCTCCCAGAGTCCTCATCAACTCTAACATTTGCACTTTCAACCATTTTTCTCAATCTTCTATTATAGCATTAGTAGGCCTTGCTTTTAGTAGAGTAACCTAGAAAGGTTATTTCATTGCTTCTTGCATCAAACTTGCCTATGTCCTCATCTCTTTTGATATAACACGTGCTTCTAAAGATCTTGAAATATTTAAAAGTAGGCTTATAACCAAACCATAGTTCAAAATGAGTCTTACTAGAAATACCATTGACATTTATCATGTTTAAAGTGTATACAACAATGTTTACGAGTATGTGTAGGATCATCATTGGCCAAAAAGTGGTGATATGATGGTATGTGGTTGATGATATTTTTACCCAAAATTGATGAAACAAAAAGGGTTTTTTAAGGAGATTCTCATATTTCCACCAATATAAATTATGCTTTACTTTGAATTTAATAAATAATTATTATTCATTTTCTATTTGAATGAGGACTAAAGTCTTGATTGATAGGCTGATTGAAAAAAATCTATAACTTTCAAATGGTATCACATTTTTTTAATCTGAAACATGCATCATATTTTATGCTTCACATACTATAGGATTAAAAGAAAAAAACTGAATTTCATGAAGTTTTGACCAAGTTAAGGTGGTCAGACATGCAAGTTTTTATATTTTTTAAAATTTATAATAAAAAATTAATAATTAATTATTTGCATGGAAAAAAATTACAAAATATATGCATCACATTAGGACATGAGTCCTCTACTTATATCTAAAATCTTATAAAAAAATATTATCATTTTATTGTGGTTAGGGTGGTTAGATAGACACCTACTTCTTATTTTTTCCCTAAAATTTAAGTACCACTGCATTGAAATATCAATTTTTTACCAAATATATATATTTTTAATAAACCTAGTATTTTAGAAACTACATTCAATTTGCAGGTATGTGTAGGATCATCATGGAGAAAACAGGCCCTTAAGTGGCAAAAAAACAAAAAAATCAGAGTTAGGCAACTTGAAATAAAAATTTGAATAAGTTATCTATATTATTTCAAAAATAAGTAAGAATACAATCCGTAGAAAATTAAATGTAGTTTCTAAACAACTAGGTTTGTTTAAAAAGAAAAAAACTACTTGGTGAAAATTTGAAATTTCAATGCAGTAGTGCTTAAATTTCAGGAAAAAAATAAGTAGGTGTCTGTCTAACCACCCTAACCACAATAAAATTATAATATCTTTTTATAATATTTTAGATATAAGTAGATGACTCATGTCCTAATGTGATGCATATTTTTTTGTAATTTTTTCCAAGTAAATAATTAATTATGAATTTCCTATTACAACTTTTAAAAATATTAAAAAATTGTATGTGTGGCCACCTTAACTTAGTCAAAAATTCATGAAATTCATTTTTTTTTTAATCCTATAGTATGTGAAGCATTGAATGTGGCGCATGTTTTGGATTCAAAAAATGTGATACCATTTAGAAGCTATAGATGTTTTTCAATCAGTTTATCAATTAGGATTTTAGTCATAATTTGAATAGAAAATGAATAATAATTACTTATTAAATTCAAAGTAAAGCATAATTTATATTGATGGAAAGTTGAGAATCCCCTTTAAAAATCCTTTTTCGTTTCATCAATTTTGGGTAAAAAAAAGTTGTCAGCCACATACCCATCATATTGCCACTTTTTGACCCATCATGATCCTACACATACCCTTGCTACAAATTCTATTCTTACATATTTTTGAAATAATATAGATAACTTATTCAAATTTTTATGTCAAGTTGCCTAACTCTAATTTTTTTTTACTTTTTTGCCACTTAAGGGCCTATTTTTTCCATGATGATCTTGCACATACCCTTGCAGCTTCTCTCTAATATATGTGAGGCACATTTCCTTCAATCATCATTGTTCTAGCAACATCCAAAAAATTTATGTTCTTTAGAACTCTCTACAAATCCACTCTTTTGAGGGGTTCGAGGAGCATGTAACTGTCTTTTGATTCCATGCTCTTGACATAAAGAATTGAACTCTCGGGAAGTGAACTCACCACCTCTGTCTGACCTTAGACATTTAATCTTCAGTCCTTTCTCATTCTCTATCATAGCTTTGAAAGTATTGAACTTCTCTTTAATGCTTCAAAATTTTCCCTTAAGAAAACAACCCATATCATCCTAGAATAATCATCAATAAGTAGCATAAAGTGCCTTTCTCCTTGTAGACTTTTGATTTTGGAGGGCCACACAAGTCAGTATGGACCAACTCCAGTACTCCATTAGAATGATGCTTTTTGCTCCAAAAAGAGACTTCAGTCTATTTTCCCATCTAACAATCCTTGCGTATTATGTTACCAGGTTTCACTAGCTTAGGTCGATCTCTTACTGCTTGAGTGGAGCTTACCTTGACAATGTTATCAAAATTCACATGACAACCTCCTATTCCATAACCATCTTTCATCTACTTGAACAATTAAACAACTTACATTAGCAGCACTCATAAATCTTACATCTTGTCTTTGTACCTAAAGCAATCATATTTCTAGAACTTCCAAGTATCCAGAATCTTCCATCTTTGAACTGAAGATCATAACCCTTGTCCACCATCTATCCAACACTCAAAAAATTATGCTTCAATCCTTCAACATAAAGGACATCATCAGTGTTATGTTTACCACCAAGAAAAATAGATCCTCTGCCATGAATCACATAAGCATTATTATCTCTAAATCTTACAACCCCACCATCATATTTCTCTAGAATTACAAATTTTCTTTTGTCACCAGTCATATGATGTGAGCATCCATTGTCAATAACCCACTCATCCTTTCTTTAATTCAGGATACAAGAGCTTTTTCAACTTTAGCAAATTCAGTAGCCATTAGACCATTTTCCTTAATCTAGCAATGAAAACCCATTCATCTTTGTTTCCATTTTTTTTATCAGATTCTTCACCAGTCACACCTTCTTCAAAAAAATAGCATTTCTTTTGAAATCTAGGTTTGTTAGGCTCAGACCTAGGAACTCTTTCAGGACACCTTGAGGCAAAATGACCTATTTTACTGCAAGAGAAACACTTAATAGGTAACTTTATACTTACCTTGTCCTTTGTCTTCTTTTTTCACAATCAATGCTTCCAACTCTTCTACCTCTCTTTCTTCATCTTCAATTTGTTTCATTTCTTCCTCATATTTGAATGTATTTCAAGAACTCTCTCCCAGATCATATCTTTGCTTGTTTCTTCTAGATACAGAAGCCTTAAATGCAGATTCAGTCTTGGGGAAAAAATCACCAAATTCACTCAACTCAAAAGCAACAAGTTTACCAATCAACATATCTCTGGTCACATTTGTTACTAATCTAAACTCTTCAATAGCATGAGCCTTTTATTTTTAAGAGGGAGGCAATGATTTGAGCACTTTAGCTACAATTTCTTGTCCATCCAAGGTACCACTAACACATCTAATACCAATCACAAGTTCATTTACTCTTTGCATAAAGGAAGAACTATTCTCATCTCCACCCATCTTCAAGTTTTCATACTTTCCTTTCAAAATCTATAGCTTAGCAACCTTAACATGTACATCTCCTTTATAAAAAGTCTCTAGCTTCATCCAAATCTCATGAGCTATCTTAAGACCAATCACATTTGTCATTTCTGAATCTGTTAGAGCACTCAACAAAGCTTCAATAGCCTTGATGTTCATATCAACCTCTTTAATTTCATCAAGAGTGGAAGGAAGATTATGAGGAATAACATATTTTCTCTTTGTAATCTTCCAAAAGGGTTCACCAATACACCTCAAATGACATTCCATTTTTTCTTTCCATAGAGAGTAGTTTGTTCCATTTAATCTAGGACTGCCCTTCTTGTATGATGCCATCTCGGATCACCTCAAGCTTTTAAACTTCTTCAGAGGAACCAAATCTAATACCAATTGTTGGAAAACAAGGATATACAACTGAGAGGGGGGGCATGAATCATTTGTCTCAAAATATTGAAACTTTTCAAACTTAACTTTAATCTTAGATCTAATGAATGATCAATAAATCATAAAAAATTAGCACATTAGAAACAAAAAGAACACAAGGATTTCGATGTGGAAACCCTGTTAGGGGAAAAACAATGGTGGATGTCAGTCCATAATATTATACCCTATTAAAAGTATAAAGATGAATAATGGGAATGCACATGCATTCAGGAACATTGCCTAAAGCTCACTGCTCAAATTCAAGAGGGCTCACTGCCCAAAGAAGACACACTGTCTTATAGAAATTTAGATTAGATCCACATGGTATGAACTAAGAAAATAGCTTCTACAAAAGCCTAATTACAATTCCAGTTAAGCACAGGAACACTTCTTCACACTTCACTCAAACTTCTTCACACTCTACTTTGCAATCAAATGATTAGATCACTATTCACACAATTGCACTTTCTCTAGCTCTTCCTCACTTCACACTCACTCTAGTTTTGAACAAACAACCACTCTTATATATCCACAACATGGATTTACATCAACAACTTCGTCGCCAAAAATATAAAACATATTTACAATGTCGTCCCAAATTTACAAATAAATTTTCAATGCGAATCAAACACCATCAACCACCATATAATGAAGACTTAAGAAAATATCCTTGAGCATGCCAAACATTCAAATTTTAATCTCCAAGGATCCACAACACATTACAACTTCCATGTCAGCCAAGAACATAAAAACCCAAACACACAAGAGGAAAATCACCGACCATGAACACAACAATCAACACAGATGTGCAACAAAGATATAGAAGCATCTAGAAGCATCCCTGAACATTAAGAATCAATAGAGAAGTATCAGAAGAAACTGAAATTACTAGAATCACATCAAGTTCAATTAGGAATGCAAACTAAAACCACAGAAAAACTATCAAAACACAACTATTCATAACTCAATCAAATCTTCATGCAGACCTCTGAAACTTCTGGTGGATAAACTAGATACACTTAGCAATATACCCTTTACTCCATAATGACTGATCATCAATGTACTAAGAAAGAAACCTTCATGGCCTTCACTATTCCACTGTCAACCCACAACTCTCTTATTTTCACAAAAAAATTAATATCCTCGACATATACAACCTTCATACAATAATGTTAATAGTGTGACATCAATGACAACCACATATCAGCAACACAATCACAACATCCAACACTTAGGGGCCTATAAATATTGCATGGAAGGATAAATGATGCAAAGGGACTCAAAAGTGGGTCTAATTATACTTGAAATTGTCTCCTTTCTCAAGAGGGTCCAATTTTCTATGACACATTTAGCCCCCACATTAGCACCCATATGACTCTATGTGCATATGTAAGCTAAAGGACTCTAAATGATTCACTTGACTACATAAAAGGATATTAAAAAGATGAGAGAACAAATACCCCAGTGTATTTATATGCCAAACCACAACATTAGGAACCACATCTTGCAACACACATTTGTTAATTGTCCAAAAATGGGTATGTGCAGGATCACCATGGAAAAAATAGGCCTTTAAGGGGTGAAAAATTCTTAAAAGTTAGAGTTAGGAAACTTGATGTAAAAATTTGAATAAGTTATTTATATTATTTCAAAAATATGCAAGAATATAATTTATAGCAAATTGAATGTAGTTTCTAAACTACTAGGTTTTTTTTATAAAAAAAAACCTATTTGGTGAAAATTTAAAATTTCAATGCAGTAGTACTTAAATTTCAGGAAAAAAATAATAAGTAGGTGTTTTTTTGAACACCCTAACCACATTAAAATGATAATATTTTTTTTATAATATTTTATATATAAGTAGAGGACTCATTTCCCGATGTGATGCATTTTTTTGGTAATTTTTTTCCAAGTAAATAATTAATTATGATTTTTTTATTTAAAATTTTTAAAAATATAAAAAATTGTATGTCTAACCACCTTTACTTGGTCAAAAATTCATAAAATTCAATTCATTCTTTTTTAATCTTATAGTATATGAATCATAGAATGTGATGCATGTTTTGGATTCAAAAAATGTGATACTGTTTAGAAGCTATAGATGTTTTTCAATCAGCCTATCAATCAAGAATTTAGTCTTAATTCAAATAGAAAATGAATAATAATTATTTATTAAATTCAAAGTAAAGCATAATTTATATTGGTGGAAAGCTTGTAATCTCCTTTAAAAACCCTTTTCATTTCATCAATTTTGGGTAAAAAAAGTTTTCAGCCACATACCCTACAAATACCCATCATATCGCCATTTTTTGTCCCATCATGATCCTGCACATACCCAAATCCTTTTATTAAACACCTAGAAATCCAATTCAAGGGTAGATGTATGCCTCCCTTGATTTCGCTTGCTTTACGGAGGTGGAATCAAGGTAGCAATCTAGCCACATCAAATAAGAAACACCATATTTTAGGAAATTTCCAAGTACCATGCCTCATAGCAATAGAGTAATGATGATTTTGGGTGTGGAATCATGATTCCAATGCATCAAACAACATGTAAAGTATGCTATCCTAGGTCTCGTTATGTTTATTTGAAGATGAGATATTGTATTAATTCTTAAAAGAAAGTAACCCGATTTCAATACATAAGACTCAAAAGAGATGAAAATTGAATTAAAAGAGGTAAAGAAGAGTAATTTGTCACTTACTATTCATTTTACCATCTTGTAGCTTGAGAGTGATGAGTGAGAGAAGAAAATTCCAAGCAGACGGGATTACACACCTTCGTAGTTGGATGATCTTCGTGAGCAAGTGGTGCGTGGTGAGCTGTATTATGAGGTGAGTTGATTCTACAACTTTTTCCTTGTGATTTTGTAATAATTTAATGATTTTAATGCATGGATAGGTTAATTTAGTGTCTTGGAAAAAAATTTCACAAAGTGTCCCCTTTTTCGTAGTGTCCCATTTATTTGCAGAGTGTCTCGTTTCTTTGCAAAGTGTCCCATGTCTTTGCAGAGTGTCCTAAGAGGGTTCTAAAGTGTCTAGGGCCATTAGGAAAGCACACTAGATTTACTTTAGCACACTTGCATGATGAAATATGTGAACATTGAAGAAACTAGATGGATTTTAGAGAATTTTATGTTGATTTTGATAGGTCCTCTCTTAGTCACGATAGTGGCTATGGGGAAGGCAACTCACATTTCTAAGAGATCATGCTCCAACACTCTCGATAGCAGAGATGGAGCATTTACAGTCAGTAGGTATCTATTGGGAAAATCTTATGCCACCTATGAGATACCATGACGCCATGCTTATGGCCTTGTGGGAGCATTGGGACGTCCATACCTATACATTTCATCTTCCTACTAGGGAGACGACCTTCACTCTTGAGGACATAGATTACATTCTCTGAGTTCGTATTTAGGGAGAGCAAGTATATACTTCTGGGGGGATCGATCATTCTGTTAGAAGAAGAGGGACATGCAGTATGGCCTAGGTGGACCTATACATGATTAGTAGGTTAGAGTGCGAATTGAGCTCCCCATGCCGCTATATTCACAAGATCCTATTGTTATATGGATTATGATGTACACAATAACACTGGTTATCAATCTAGATGAATGACTGGTACACTTAGATGAAGGACTGGTACATTTGACTCGAGGGATGTATGAGAAAAGGATAGTTTATGCTTGGGGATGCTGCATTTTAGCACACTTATATTATGATCTTGGTCGGTTTGTATTTCAATAGATTGATAGTATGGTTCACTGTATGCTTATGCAAGTGTGGTGCCCCGAGCATATACATGTACCAGACCTATCAGATTCCTTTGTGCTATAGCTATAAGATATCCACGAGCATTCGACTATCCTCTATGATTCTTGTGGTAGTATGAGGATTTGAACTTTTGGAGGGTGAGGTTTGATCGACTAGAAGTGGACAAGATCTTATGAAGACCTTATCTACTCACTCCATAGTGGGAAGATCCCATAGGACAACTAAGGAGGATGTAGATGGATAGGTATTTAGCTGGGATACATGACTATGTTGTACAACCTTTCCATTATGGATGGGTCATGTGAAATTTTGGACAAGTGTAGACAACACCATGGGCATGCCCCCTTTATTAGAAAATCAGTGCAGAGCATTTGGAGGATAGGTGATACTATTCGGATTATGATAGATCATGTTTGTGAGAGTGATTATGATGATTCAGATCATGATCATCCACCATCATCGAACATTGATGATGTCAGAAACACAGATTAGCATGACGAGTGGTGGTCATATGCATGACCAACTCTTGTGTTCCCCATGGATTTCCCTATAGGTGATGCAAAACTAGCACCAAATGAGAGGGATGAGCCAGAGGATAGAGCAAGGAAGGTACAGTACAAGAAAGAAAATATTTTTATTGATTTTATTGATGATGAGTACCAATCTGATGCTAATTGACTATGGTGACTAGGATGGAGCAGAGGATGATGAGTAGGAGGATTATGAGGAGGATGATTATTACGAGGAGGAGCCACCCCTAAGTATGAGTGATGAGGTACTATTGAGGATCGATATGAGCATGGAGAGTCCTCACACACTTACAGGACCAAATCCTGTGCAATAGCTCTAATAGACATCGACACCCAGAATCAAAGAGAGGTTAGCACATCTTTGATTCCCCACAAAGAGGACAAGGTGGACATTCCTCATCTAGTTGGAGACATAGGTGATGACATTTTATTTTACACATGTACTGAGTATATTTATGTTCTATATTTATATATATCATGATGATGTGTATTGATTATGTACCTTGTCTATCTTGCAGGAGCGACGAGAGGCTGACAAGAGCTCTATCATCAGGATGTCATGGAAATAGTGCATCCATACATCGACAAGGAGGAGGTGGAGCCAGAGTCGCTCAGACCTTTTGCGAGGCTACGGAAAATATATGACAGTGTGAGGAGATGACTTCATCAAGCTGAGAGTGCAAGACAATCATTGTAGATCTCATCAAAGGTTAAGAGACTACATGTAGAGCTAGCATAGGTATGAGTAGAGAGGGATCATATGGCAAAGGAGTGTCTTGTGGTTGTTGGTCAAGTACAGGGTTTGCAGTATGCACTTAGACTTGATAGTTCACGGTCATAGTCACACACGACTATCTTATGATATCCAGGGACTGGCTCATGAGTACCAGAGCCTAAGGGTTCTAGTTCTCATAGACCTTTATGACTTTGTATATGATATTGAGATGTACATAAAATTTATATATATATATATAGACATGTGCATTCAGTGTTATTATGATACATCTCTTTTGTGGTTGAAATGTTAAATGTAATGTGATTAATTCAATGACTTATGATAAAAGTATTTAATTAGTTACATAATTTAACATGATTAATGTGATCTAGTTTAAAACATATTACAATTTTATTTTATATACAACATCGTTGATTACAAGAGAATATGTTAAATTAAATACACCTATAATTCATATAAGGATCTATTTTAACATAACAAAAAGGTGAATAGTATGAATCCTAAAGTAATTAAAAAATGGACTTAAATAATTACCTTAGTGTTCAAGATGAACAGAAGATTAGTTGTCAAGAATGAAGCAATGTGAAAGTTATTTAGAATGACATAAAATAACTTTAAACAACACTACTTTATCAATCACACTATTCAAAGAGGTCAAAGATAATACTGATGCAAATGCATGGCATTAATTGGTTCCTTAAGGGGTGTTTCATCAAGTTGTGTTAAGACATAAGCACTAGACCCATAATTGGTATCAACTATGTAAGGTCCTGACCAATTAGGGTTGAATTTATCTTTATCTTCATTGTCAGCACTAGTATTGCATTGATTTTCAATAAGAACAAAATATCCCTTACAAAACGATCTAGGGATGACCTTTGTGTTGTGTCTTCACTATAATTATTTAATGTGAGCTTGGATATGTTCAAGAGTGTCAATGCGTTGTTCGTTGAGCATCTCAAGTTAATAGAAATGTTGAGGGTATGTGCAGGATCATCATGGAAAAAAAAAGGCCCTTAAGTGGCAAAAAATTTAGAAAAATCAGTGTTAGGCAACTTGACGTAAAAATTTGAATAAGTTATCTATATTATTTCAAAAATATGTAAGAATAGAATTTGTAGAAATTTGAATGTAGTTTCTAAACTACTAGGTTTATTTAAAATAAATAAAATCTATTTGGTGAAAATTTTAAATTTCAATGTAGGAGTACTTAAAATTCAGGGAAAAAATAAGAAGTAGGTGTCTGTCTGACCACCCTAACCATAATAAAATGATAACATTTTTTTTTAGATTTTACATATAAGTAGAAGATTCATGTTCGGATGTGATGCATATTTTTTTGTAATTGTTTTCCAAGTAAACAATTAATTATGAATTTTTTATTACAACTGTTAAAAAATATAAAAACTCGTATGCCTGACCACCTTAACTTGGTCAAAACTTCATGAAATTTAATTTTTCTTTTTTTAATCCTATATTATGTGAAGCATAGAATGTGACACATGTTTCAGATTCAAACAATGTGATACTGTTTGAAAGTTATAGATGTTTTTCAATTAGCCTATCGATTAGGACTTTAGTCATAATTATAATAGAAAATGAATAATAATTATTTATTAAATTCAAATTAAAGCACAATTTATATTGGTGGAAAGTTGAGAATTTCCTCTAAAAACCCTTTTCATTTCATCAATTTTGGGTAAAAAAAAATCATCAGCCACATACCCTACAAATACCCATAATATTACCACTTTTTGGCCCATCATGATCTTGCACATACCCTTGATCTTTATAATTGTCATAGCCAATAAGGTCTTGGAGAGAAAATCACAATGTAGGAATTTCTAACTCTAAGGGCATGATCGCATTAGTTCCATAACAAGGTTATAAGGTGTAGTTCCTGTGGATGATCTAACACTTGTTTGATAAGCCCAATGTGCATAATATAATTGCATATACCAATATTTATGTTGTTTGTTGATAGTTTTCCTAAGGATTTTCTCTAGGATTCGATTAGTGTTTTCAGCTTTTCTATTGGATTGTGGATAATATGGTGTGGAAAAAAGATGTTGAATGTTGAATGTTTCAAGAAATTTCTCAACTTCATTATTCTTAAATGGAGTTCCATTGTCTGAAATGATTGTGGAAGGGAGTCCAAAGCAAGCAATTATGTGTTCCAATATGAAACAAAAAATTTCTTCTGCATTTGTAGAATGGAGGAATAGCTTCCACCCATTTCAGGAAATAGTTTATTGCAGTTATGATAAACATATGTCAAATAGAAGAATGATGTGAAATTTTTCCAATAAGATCTAATCCCCATACTAAAACTGACCAAATGGGAACTTGGGCATGAAACTTAACATCATGAGCATGGATCAAATTACTATGTTCTTGACATTTGTGACATCATTTGACGTAAGTCAAGCAATCCTTCTCCATATGTTTCCAATATTAACCCATACAAGTAAGTTTTTGCACTAACGACCGAACTCCAAAATGACATCCACAAGCACCAACATGAGTTTCTTCAAGTGCTATAGGGATTTCAAAATCCTTAAGACAACATAATAAGAGACCATTGAAATGTCTTCTATAAAATGCATTTGCAAGGATCACATATTTAGTTTCTAGTTTGCATAAACACTTTCAAGTGTTTGTTGTTGTAGGTTCAAGAACAATACAATATTTTAAATAGTTGTATATTATATTGTACCATTTGCACGGATCATCATGAGTTATTGTGAAAATGTCTTCTAAAGAAGTATCAATTGAAGGTGTCATGATCGGATGGATAACAAAGGTGAAATCTGCGGAAGGATCATGTGGGGATATAAGAGAAGATTCCCTCACCATTGCATCCACATGTCTATTTTCTTTTTCAAGTGATGTTATCAATGGTGAATGATTTGAACTTTTCTAACAATGTCACTTTAAGATCCTTGTATTTTGATAACTTTTCATGTTTAGTTTGATATGTACCATTGATTTGTTTGATAACCAATTGTGAATCATGAAAGATCTTGATATGTTTGGCATTCATTGTTAAAGTAGCTCGCAAACCTGGGATCAATGCCTCATACTCTATTGTGTTATTTGGACATAAGAAATTTAATTGATAGGACAAGGGAATAGGTTTGCTGTCATGTGAAATTAATATCAATCTAGCACTAGAACCTATTCTACACTTATATCCATCAAAATATTAAATTTCCCATTGTTTAATCTCAGCGATGAAGACATTATCATCAGGAAAGGAGTCATGATTAGGTAAAGAAAAAGGGGCAGTAGCATCAGCTAAGTGAATGGTTAAGGCTTGTCCTTTGATTTCTTTTTGTGAAACAAACTTAAGTTCAAACTTAGTTAACATCATCACCCACTTAGCTAAGCATCCAGAAAGATCTGTTTTATTGAAAAGATGTTTCAGAGGATCAAATTTTGTTATGACTTGTATTTCATCATCTAGTAAATAATGTCACAACTTACTAGTAGCGAAGACAAGAACCAAGCATTGTTTTTCAATTAGTGAATATCGAGTTTTGTAATAAATTAAGGTTCTCTTTTCCATAATCATCTTGTTGGGCCAATAATGTTGCAAGAGAATGGGCAGATGCAACAATGTACAAAATAAACAATTTGTATGACACAAGTTGTAAAACAAGTGGAGTTGCAAGGTATTATTTTAAACTCTCAAAATACTATTTACAATCCTCATCTCAATCAAAGGGTACACCCTTTTTGAGAAGACGCATGAAAGGTAATGTGTGATCGGCTAAGGATGCAACAAAATGATAGATATCTTGAATTCGACCTTGTAACGTGCACAACTGAGAAATATTCCTAGGAGGTGGCATGTTAATGATTGTGTCAATTTTTTTCATGTTCATGTCAATGCCTTTGTGAGATAAGAAAACCCCAAAAGTTTACTGCTATCTATGCCAAAGACACACTTTTTCAAATTTGATCGCATATTGTATTTACATATTCGTTCAAAAATTTTGTGAAGAATGTTTACATTATCGTGTTGTGCTAAATATTTAGCTAAGATATCATTGAAATAATCTTCCAAAACTTTGTGAGTGTAATTGTGAAATATTAATGGCATTGCTCGTTGATAAGTTGCACTAGCATTCTTTAGATTGAAGGGCATTACAACCTAACAAAATGTTCCCAAAATAGTGGTAAAGGAAGTTTTGTATTGATCTTGAGGATTAATAAGTATCTAATTATAATGAGAAAATCCATCCAAGAATGACAACAAAGCATGTCCAATAGTTGTATCCATGATCATATTAATACTAGGAAGAGGAAAATCGTCTTTTAAAGAAGCTTTATTCAAGTCACAAAAATTAGTACATATCCTAATACGATTATTGGGTTTTGCAACTGTGATAATGTTTGAGATCCAAGGAGAATAATCAATAGGTTGAATAAAGCTTGCATCAAGGAGTTTTTCAAGCTCTGCTTTAAAATGCAAGCCTATGTTAGGGTGCAGTTTTCTTATCTTTTATGAACCGACTTAGCATTTTCAGCAGGGATAATGTTATGTGTCACAATTTATGGGTCAATTCCTTGCATATTAGAATATTTCCAAGCAAAAAATTTAGGAAAATCATGAAGTAAAGTGGTATTGACTTCTTGTTCTTCATCGTCAAGGCACTTCCCAATCTTAATAACTTTCTCTACATCAATGTCCATTAGCACATCAATTGTATCTCCTAAAGGGAGTGCATTAGATTAATGAACTTTAGATTCATAGATTTCTTCAATGGTATCACTTTCTTCTTGCTTAGTAACAATCATAGCACAAGGAATTCATTTCATGGAAGTAAGTAAGGATGTGTTATCATAAACTCCTAACATTTGTTTCAACATTTCATCACTCTCAACATACTTCCATGATAGTGGTAAGTTCATATCAAGCAATTCAGGATGTTTAATTGTGAGTTGGCGTTTTGGTTGAGTGAACATGTAATAGCATTGATGTTAAAAGATGGTCATTGACTAGCTTTTGTCATTTTAGAAAATGAATATCCCAGTCCAATTTTTGTCAATAGGAACATGAATACCTTTTTCATGTTTTCCACATCCTTTTCTAGTATATCCTAATTGATTTACAAGTTCATAGCCTTTTCCATAAAGTCTTTCCATTTTGATCGGATTAGGTGGGGATTGATAATCTATCTCATCAAAAAAAATTGTGCATGTTGTATTTTCATCTGAATTATAGGAGATAGATGTTTGAGAAGATTGTTCATAATTTTGAGTTGACGTGATTGTTGGTTGTTCATGTTTCTCATCTTTCTTTTGTGTGATTATGTATTTTCCCATAAACAAAGGTGTGAATTCTAAGGATCCCCAATCATCGCCAAATAATTTAGATATTGATTCCCCATCATTTTGTTCAATTTCAAGGGGGTATATGTTGGATGTTGGAATTAGTGTTTTTAGAGGACTTGTAACTCCTTTTTCAAGGTGCAAGCAACTTTCAGTTTTAGGGCCTATTTCAACTTGATAAATGTGATTTTTATGGACATATTTCATGATATGATGAAGGGTCAAAGGCACTGAATTCATCTAATGAATCCATGGTCTACCTAAAAGAAGATTATATGAAAGATCATAAGGCGTGACATGGATAGGAGTTTGAAAAGTATCCACCCCAACCGTAATAGGTAAACTAATTATCCCAAGCAGTTGGGTATGTGCAGGATCATGATGGGCCAAAAAGTGGCAATATGGAAGTGATATGATGGCCCATGTGGCTGATGACTTTGTTTTTACCCAAAATTGATGAAATGAAAAGGGTTTTTAAAGGAGATTCTTAGCTTTCCACGAATATAAATTATGCTTTACTTTGAATTTAATAAATTATTATTATTCATTTTCTATTTGAATTACAACTAAAGTCCTGATTGATAGGTTGATTGAAAAAAATCTATAGCTTTCAAACTGTATCACATTTTCTGAATTTGCAACATCCATCACATTTTATGCTTCACATACTATATGATTTTTTTTAAAAAAAAATCATGAAGTTTTGACCAAGTTAAGGTGGTGAGACATACGAGTTTTAAAATTTTTTAAAAGTTGTAATAAAAGAATCATAATTAATTATTTACTTAGAAAAAAATTACAAAAAAATATGCATCACATCAGGACATTAGTCCTCTACTTATATCTAAAATATTATAAAAAAATATTATCATTTTATTGTGGCTAGGGTGGTCAGACAAACACCCACTTCTTATTTTTTCCCTGAAATTTAAGTAAGTTACTGATTGAAATTTCAAATTTTCACCAAATAATTTTTTATTATTTTTAAAACAAACGTAGTAGTTTAGAAACTCCATTCAATTTTCTACAGATTCTATTCTTACATATTTTTGAAATAGTATAGATAACTTATTCAAATTTTTACGTCAAGTTGCCTAACTCTAATTTTTCTAAATTTTTTGCCATTTAAGGGCCTGTTTTTTTCCATGATGATCCTGCACATACCCGGTTGCTTTGTTGTATTGTTAAATCCTCGAATGGATATAGAATCAAGTATTATTTGTGACTTGTCAATTCATAATCGATCAAGGAGATTCAAACTACACACATTAAGAGGAAAACCATTATCAATGAGGGTTTGTTTGATACCTATGTGATTGAATTGAGAAATTATCATAAAGGCTTCATTTTGTTTGCACAATGCTAAAGGAGGGAGTTCATGTTGATGGAAAGTAATGGCAAGATTATTTTGATTCATTTTATAAATTAGAACTCCCACATCATTCAAAGTAGTACCAGAAGGAATTGCAATTTGTTTTAAGGTTGTTTGAAGAATGTTGTGATAATTGGGTGAGTTCTGAAGTAAATCCCAAAGGGAAATCTTGGCATGAGTATTATTTAATTGTTCAACAAGATCATACTCCTTTGTGTGTGGGTTAAAGCGAGGAGCACTAGGTAGATTGGGTAAAGGTAAAGGGTATGTGCAAGATTATCATGGAAAAAATAGGCTCTTAAGTGGCAAAAAATTTAGAAAAATCAGAGTTAGCAAACTTGATGTAAAAAAGTAGGTGTCTATCTGACCACCCCAACCAGAATAAAATGATAATATTTTTTTATAAGATTGTAGATATAAGTACAACACTCATGTCTAGATGTGATGCATATTTTTTTGTAATTTTTTTCCAAGTAAATAATTAATTATGAATTTTTCATTACAACTTTTAAAAAATATAAAAACTCATATGTTTGACCATCTTAACTTGGTCAAAACTTCATGAAATTCATTTTTTTTAATCATATACTATGTGAAGCATAGAATGTGACACATGTTTCAGATTAAAAAAATGTGATACTGTTTGAAATCTATAGATGTTTTTCAATCAACCTATCAATCATGACTTTAATCACAATTCAAATAGAAAATGAGTAATAATTATTTATTAAATTCAAAGTAAAACATAATTTATATTGGTGGAAAGCTGAGAATTTCCTTTAAAAACCCTTTTTGTTTCATCAATTTTGGGTTAAAGAAATGTCGCCAGCCACATACCCTACACATACCCATCATATCACCACTTTTTGGCCCATTATGATCCTGAACATACCCTAAAGATTGTGGGGTTGGTTGTGGTGGTTGTGGATTGTTTTGGGTATTATATGTATGAGCAATAGTAACATTACCTGATTGTTGCAACACATTGGTTTTAGGTGGGTAAAGAGTGTGCTGAGGTTGGCTAGAGGGATGATGTTTATGTGAGGGTGGGTAAAGAATAAGGTGAGGTTGAATGACATTAACATCCTTGGTTTTAGCTTTCTCACAACAAACCTTAAGGGGTGATTTGAGTGAGATGAAGTCTTGAAGGGACTCATATAACAAGTCCAAATCATTACCACTAAAAGGTTTGAGGGGTGAGTTATTTTTAATTGGTTTATGGTGTTAAAGAGAAGCATTATAGGTGTTAATATTTGTTATCTTATGTTTGTCACAATAAACCTTCGTGGATGGATTATGTGATATGAAGTCTTGGAGGGCTTCATCTAATAAATCAAAGTCATCACAAGCAAAATATTTGAGGGAGACTTTATTGTTAAGCAATGTAGGTTTCTCATTGCAAGCATTAGAGGATGAAGTGAGTGAGAGGAAGTCCTGAAGAACTTCATCTTACTTATCAACATCATCACTACTAAGAGGATTGGATGAGATGTTATTTCTAACTTGAATCATTTGTTTAAAAGGTAGGTTTGATGTTTCCATTTTTGTGTTTTTATGTATCAATGAAGCTAATCTAAAAGAACTAGGAACAAACACTGAAAAGGAATTTTGCAAAAATCTAAAAATATCCATAAATTCCATGAAGGAGAATAAAGTTTATGCTAAGGAAATAGAAAATAACTAAACTATATAGAAATTAAAATACAAAAAATGGAAAGGTGCAATGCAATAAACTAAAATCTGGAAATTTTGATGCAGAAACTACAGTGGGACTATTCACCTAGGGTGGTGAATGAGTCCCAGGGGAGGTGTTTTTATGTGTTTTTCTTATTTTTTTGAGTTTTCTAAAGGTTTTCAAGTCTGTACAATGCAGATGCAAAGTGAAAATGTAAAGTTGTGGAATGTTTTAATGAAATGAGATGTAATAATGAACTCTAAGTGATGGTTTCACAAATGAAATTTTAAGAAGTCCTAAGATGCAAAACAATGCACAATGACAAGGCACCTAAGTCCTAAGATGCAAATAGAAATGCTAATCAAAATGATATTATGTTTAATATGTAAGTTCACCAAAATGAACCATAGATATTTTGCACCCGAATCCTTTGTACACTTCTAGGGTTTTTCACCTAAAAGGAGAAACTAGAGCCAAAAGTCTAGCTAGGTTCACTCAAATTATGCAATGTATGATGTTATTTGAACTAAATGAAACTATCTAGGTTTAGTTATATGAACTATTTGATTGATTATGTATGCAAAACCTATGGTTTATGCAATGTTGGAAAACATAATGTTGTTTGCAACAAGCTTAAAAGAATGTACAAAAATGCAAATTAAATCAAAAAAAGTTTTTTTTAAGAATGTGTGAATCTCTGAAGCTGAAGAAGACTAAAAAGAAATCTAGAAATCTGATGAGATATGATTTTGAGTTGACTAAGACTCATTTTCCAACCATGGGCGAATAAGTCCCAAATCAAGATTTTTCTTTACAAAAGTTGTTTTCTATCAACGGGGTGTTGGGATCTGGATCTAACTAAAAACTACATCTGAAGAGGGACTCATTCACCATGCATGGAAAATCAGTCCACTTTCAAATTTCTATGATTTCAAATCTCTGTTCTGCACCTTGACACTTGTACAACAATTTCTAATAGAATCCTGAATTGGGATCTTGGAAAATTCCTACAAAATAGCCTAAATGTATTTTCCTAATGGGGGTTTTCCAAGGTCAAACCCCTAATTGAGTAATTAAACCTTGAATGAATAAAAATATGCATAAATCCCTATCCTTAGATGTGTTAAAGGCTAAGAAAATATGAAGTATGTCAAAAACCCTATTTTATTATAGAAGAATAAGAAATACAAATGTGATTTGATTGATGCAAGACCTCAATCCTAGAAATCCTATAACAAATAAAAAATAGAGATAAAATGTTATGCAAATGAAATGTAGATTAAATGCAAACCTTAATATGAAGATAGAGTAAAAATGGAAGATGGAATCACTTTGAAACTAAGTCTTTAGGTGTGATTTGATGGCTAGTTGCATCTCCTCAACCTATATTTCTCCATGATTTACCATAGGAATCCATCATAAACCCTTTGAAATGTTGAATCTTGACCTAAAGAGTGAGCTCTAAGACTTGCAAAAACCCTAGTTTGCTTCCCTAAAACTTCAACTTTTACTAATGAAACTTGTTGTAGAAGACTTGACTTTAGAATTTTCTTTTGTGAAATGAATTAAAGATGTGTAAAATGAATTTAAATGAGTATTTATAAGCAAAGACACCTAATTTTCCC
Source organism: Sequoia sempervirens (assembly GCA_007258455.2). Lineage (NCBI taxonomy): Eukaryota > Viridiplantae > Streptophyta > Pinopsida > Cupressales > Cupressaceae > Sequoia > Sequoia sempervirens. The sequence continues at coordinate 124,928,456 of VDFB02270651.1, read as the reverse complement.
ATTATTTAGACCTAAGAGGCTGACATTCACCAAAAATTTAAGTTGAATTAATCAAATTCCTGCTCAAAATGGAAATTTCCCTCAAAAGGGACTCATTCACCACCCTTGGTGAATGGGTCCCACTAGATGGGACACATTCACCCAAGGTGGAAAATGGGTCCCACTATTGACTTTTGAAAGTTGGTTTTTGAGATATGAAAGAATTAAGTGTTTTTTGTTAGGTTTGAGGTGATTTCTTTGGTGAAATAGGCCTCTAGATAAAAAATAATGGGTCTTAGGGGCCTATAAATGTTGTTTTGGAGGATAAATGATCCAAAGGGACTCAAAATTGGGTCTAATTATACGTGAAATTTTCTCTTTTCTCAAGAGGGTCCAGTTTTCTACAGTGCACTTACCATGTATGAATAGGTTGGTCCTCTGTCGTAAAGATTCTAACATACCATATTGCAAATATCATCGTGTTCTTGGACATCAAACTAAAAAATGTTGGACATTGAATGACATACTAGAAAAGTATCACTTCACTAATACTGACTACTTCCCTATCATCTCTTAAAAAGAAATCCTCTCCTCATGCTACAGTTGTAGAATTTTCTATTCTCACTATTGCATGATCCTTTCACATCACCCGACTTGACTCATTCTTTCCCTACACTTAGTTGGGGACAAGAAGTTGTTAGCCTTTTATTTTTAATGCATTTTTCTTTGTCTCTTAACTATGTTATTCATTTTCCACTTATATTACTTAAGATTGAGAAACCAATAACTTGGTCAATGGTTGACTTACATTTACATTACTAACCCCTTTTACATTTTTCATTAGTTTCATGTGTGTATTGTGTTCCCTTGTAATGTGTTTTTGATCTTCTTCCTCTCTTTGTGCACTTTCTCTATTTGTACCTCCATTTTTCTAGATGTCATCCATTTCCTTTTTCGCTTTTGGTTTTGTGTTTCCCTTTTGGGGATGATGCAAAATGTTGAGACTCCCTATATCTCTTCCATGTTGACCCAAAACCTGTCCTTTTCCTTTTTCATTTTTTCTTTTGTGTTTTCCTCTTGGGGATGATGCAAAGTAATGAGATGCCCTATGTCTCTTCCATGTTGATCCAAAAGGTCCTTTTCATTTTTTCATTTTCTCTTTTTTGTTTTCCTTTTGGGGATGACGCAAAGTGTTGAGACACCCTATCTCTTCCATGTTGACCCAAACGGTCCCTTTTCCCTTTTTCTTTATCTTTTTCTTGTGTTTTTTATTTTTGGGGATGGCATAAGGCATAGAGACCAAAAGGTATCCTTTATGTTGACCCCAAAAAAATTTCTTTGCTTTTTCCTTTTCATTTTCTTTTCACTTTTGTTTTCCTTTTGGGGATGATGCAAAGCGTTGAGACCAAAATGTCTCTTCCATGTTGACCCAAAACAAACTTTCTTTTCCTTTTTTTTTTTCTCTCTTTGTGTCCTTCTAGTTCTATGTGATTTGGGGAATGATGATAGTTATGAGCTCTTTCATAAAAACATTGTGGCAACAAACATACTCACCCCAAATCCATAGATCCCTTATGTGTTTTGTGTGTTCCTTTTTGGGAGGCAACCTCCTTTCACTTTATTTTTTGTTAACATGATAGCCTAATTTAGGGGCTTTCCAAGTTGGATCTCATGTCTTGTTCCCTAATTCATAGACCTTGCATGAAGTTAACAAGACTCCTTCAAACATCTTTTACATTTTACATATTACATTTTGGTGTTTTATATTTTTTCCACCTTGCATAACACAAATTGCATGCCTATGGTACCTTTGTTCATGGGTTCTAAGCATACAAAGCTTTTCTTTTCTCATGAAACACGAATCAAAATTTTCCCTTGTGCCTTTTTAAAGTTATCAAGAGGTATAACTTTAATATGGTTGAACAGGAAGCCCATTTTGTGGCATGACTTTCCCATAGCCACCTATGTGTTTTTGAGTGCATACCAAAAGCATATGTTTCTCACCTTTTGGGTCCTCTCATCTAGTAGACTGACATGTTTTTTGTCACCCCAAAGTGAGTATGCATTTCCTTTTTCTCACAAACAATCTAGATCTGATTCACCACTAGCTGGACAAATGATCGAAGCTTGATTTGACTTTTCCTTTTCCTTTTCTTCTTCTTTCTCTCATGTGTTTTCCTTTTTTCTTATGTTTAATTTTCCATGGGATCTTCATCTTGGGGGCTTGATCATACCTCCTGATCATTTTCATTCCATCTTGCTAACATAAGTGCATTTGGTTCCTTGTTGATATGCATGGCTACTTTAGTGTGAGTTTAAAGCAAGTTCAGCCTCTCACTAAAGTGGGGGATAAATGTACCATAGAAAAATAGATCATTAACATTTTTTAATGGTCTTTTAGGTCTTTCTCTCATGATTCTTGGTTCATTTTTCTTTGATTTAATGTTGCAATGTGGCTTGAACATTCATATTAAGTCCTAAAAATTCAAATTATGGTGTCTTGTGAAGGTGTTTTGAAGTGTTGCAAAACATTTCTACACTTTTCTAGACTCTATTCATTACAATTCACCTAAAAATCACCTTTTCATCACTTATTAAGTTCTATTTTTAAGTGTTCTAAAGTCTTGTAACAAGATTTCATGCTTTTCTAGGCTTAATTCCACTATTTACACCTTTCTTATGCTTTATTTGACCCCTTTATGCACTCATAAGGCTTAATTAAGTGTATTTTTTAATGTAATCCCAATAAATGACATTAAATATGACTTAATTTCCAACACCCACTTTCAAGTCCAAGGTGGGACCCATTTTCCATGGGTGGAAAATGATTCCCTCTTGGCTCAAAATTCAAAAGGGTTCAAATTTTCTTTCATATTTTTATTTAAAAATACCTTATGTCGGCCTGTTATGAGGTATCATTGGGTTACTAAGGAACAAGTGTGTATAAATAACTGTTTTTCTCCTCATTTTACATCTCCTAATATGATAATTCATTCAAGCATTCAATCATCCATTCAAGCACTTTGCATCATTCAATCAAGCATCAATAAAGTATCTTGAAGCAGCCATTGACATATCTTCAGATTTCTTCAACAAGGTTATGGTGAGGTTAGGACATTTGCATTTTGTTTATTCATCTTTCCTTGTTAATTTCATTCCATATATTTGTTAAGGGTTTGATTAGAAAACTAGGATTTGATTTAAGGAAAATCCCTAGAACCTAACCCTTAACTATTTTTCTTGTTTTCCATGTGTGTCTGTAGACTTGTGTATTCAGATTTATCAAGAAATTAGGTGTTGAAAGGTGGTCAAGAAGTCAACAAAGTGTTTCAAGTCAAATCAACCCTATTTCAAGCTTGGAGACAACCTAAAATCCATTTTTCATAGATTTGACTCTATCAACTCGACAAGAAGACAAGTTTAGATCTAGTGTTACAGAATTGGTCCCTAATTTCACAAAATTTTGGGAGAGGACTGATTCACCATCAGTGGAGAATGAGTACAACCTTAAGGTTGGAAAAGTATATTTTGTTAGATTTCAAATCTCGACAGTTGGAAACTAGTTTCTAGGAGCTTTTGCCAATAGCAGGACTGATTCGCCAGAGTCCCACTGTTGATTTTCACTGATTTCTGTTAGCATTTAGATCACTCCAAATTCGTCATTCATCACCTAGTTGCAATCTATTCATCCTTATTTCAATTATGTTTTTCATTTGTTCAACTTTTAGTTCATGCTTGCATATCACATTTTATTTCCAAACATTGCACATTTCTTAGGTTTTCAATTCATAATCAGTCAATTACATTACTTAGTTGCATTTATATTATCTCATTTAGTCTTAATCCAATCATAAATACATTAGATTGAGTGAACTAAATTGATTTTTTTGGTGTTTATCTCTCTCCTTTTAGGTGAAAGATCATAAGATTGCAAGAGTAGATTATAAATATCATTCCAAAAATATACGGTTCAAGGAGATACTATAGTAAAGCAATCCAAGTTGCATATTTTAAAGAGTGAATTTGAGACCTTGAGGATGATAGAGGATGAATATATTGCAAGTTATATGCTTCAGGTGCATGAAGTAGTTAATAGAATCATAGGTCTTAGTGGTGTAGTAAATGAAGATGATATTGTGAAGAAGGCTCTTAGATCTCTCCCTAAATTATATAGTCATAAGGTGTTTTCTATTGAAGAATATAAGCACTTGGATAAGTATTTAGTACATGAAATATTTAGTTCTCTCACAATCTTTGAAATGAGATAATTTGACAAAGATGCTCCTGTAGAGGAGGGGATTTTTAATATTGTGTCTCTGGGACAAGGAAGAGTCATCAGGGAGAGTTTCCATCAACTATCTCAATGACAAAGATAATAAAATGGGGTGAAAAATGGAAGACAAGGTAGACATTGTTTTATGAATTTAGGGATGGAGGATTTCAGGAATTGGGTGAACCAACCACAAAGGTCTTGAATTGTGGACTAACAAGCTCTCAGCCGGAGGATGAATGTGTGGGGCTCAAATGATAATGCAAAGAAATTACACCTTAGGGATGCATTGTTATATTTTATGGACCAAGAAAAAAATCTACAATTAGAAAATCATAAGGTCTGCTAATGACCAAAAACCTTAATCTAGGAGTTTAAAAAACTTGACAGAATGTTGCTAAGTCATGAAATAAACTAACTACAACAAGAAGAATACTATAAATTAAAATATAAATATATTGTAAGAAAATGACAAGCAAGGATAGTAGAGATGAAACTTACAGGTAGTCTAGCCTCACACAAGCTCCATAGGGAAAAAGTACCTACACATAGATAGAGATGAAAAAGTGTTGGTACTATTTTTTTGAGATTGTCTTAGTCAAAGCCCTCAATTTGGTGTTTCCACCTCCACATATTTAGTAAATGAAATGTTTCGTGCTCGCCCAATCTTTGAAATAAGAGAATTTGACAAAGATGTTCTTGTAAAAGAGGAAATTTTCTACTCCCGTGTCTCTAGGACAAGGAATAGTCATCAGGGAGAAAATTTCCCTCAACTACCTCAATGAAAAAGATAATAAATGGGGTGGAAAATTGATGACAATTTGGACATTGTTTTATGATTTTAGGGATGAAAGATTTTAGAAATTGAGTGAGCCAATCATAGAGGTCTATAATTGTGGACTAAATAGCTCTCGACCAGACGATGAAAGTGCAGGACTCAAACAAAAGTACAAAGTGATGACATCTTAGGGATGTGTTAGCATCTCATATGGACCGAGAATATAATCTACAATAAAAAACTCATAAGGTCTACAAACGACCCAAAACCTTAACCTAGGAGTTTGGGAAAACTGACATAATGTTGCTATGTCATGAAATAAACTAACTACAATAAGAAGAATACTATAACTTAAAAGATAAATAGATAGTAATGAAATTAAAAGCAAGGGTAGTAGAAACTAGAACTTATGGGTGGTCTAGCCTCCCACAAGCTCCACATGAACAAAGTACCTACACACAGAGAGATGAAAAAGTGTTGGGACTCTGTTTTGGAGATTTCCTTATTCAAAAGCCCCACTTTGGTGTTTCCACCTCTATGGAAAGTCAATATAAAATGGTAGAGAGAAAAATGATAAAGAAACATAATAGAAAAAAATTATTGAAAGTAAAGGAAATATATGTGCTAGACTATAAGGAAGGTAATGAAATAAAGTAAAATGATACCGTCCCTTCTACACACTTGGAGAAGTCTAGAGAGGAAGAAGAGAGCCTTAAGAGTGTAAGACAATAGTGCAAATGATGTAGATCTTGAATCCTATGAGGAACAATGGTGTAGAAGCAAGAAGCAACAAGAAAAATGGTGTAGAATGGAAGAAAATGGAGTGAAAGTGCAGGGTGAATGAGAAAGAAGTGAGTGAGATTAAATGAATGGAATTGAGAGAGGTAACTTAAAATTCTATATTCGAGGAAAAGAGATGTTTTAAAGTAGTCAAAGTTCATAGGAAGCATTACATTCCTAAGGGTGGTAGAGAATCATAATATCCCAACATCCACTGACCAGAAAATCTTGTTAGGATGGTAGCACACTGCATAGATGTCTGCACAATGTGGAGGCATCCACAAAAAAATTCCCTCATTGATGCAAAATAATAAAGAATGTGTGGGAATGAAAGGTAGAGGTTGTCTATTTTTTCATTTTCAAACTTATAAGGCTAAGGTGAAGGTGAGGTTGCAAGAAATTTTATTAGGGTACAATTTTATGCTTCAAAATTTTACCCCCACTTTAGCGAGCATATGTGTCAGTGCATATGTGAGCTAAATTAGATAGATTGAAGAGAATATATCAAAACAATGAAAAAGAAATACTTCAATCAGTTATACCTGGCACAAAATAAGCTTCACCAAAATGTGAAGAGGACATAGGTCTTTGATCCTACAAGTTGGTTGCAATCTCACCTCAAACATGTTAGCTGCAAAAAAACATGTTGAGTGAAAAAGTGATATTAATAGAAAACATTATAAGACACCATAAGAAATAATAGGACACAACAATACACAATCTGATTAGATACAAGATGATGTTGGTATAGGTATGGCTAGCGTGGATAGAGTCTATAGGTGAAGCATGTAGGCCACTGGCCACTGCAACTACATTGTAGTATATTCACAAAAAGACAGGTCTAGTCAGGTTCCTGCCAAGCTAGGTTCCAAGATATAAGACATCCAAACACCAAGAAACAAGATGCCAAAATATCATATTTAAGATACAAATTGTAAAAAATGAAATAATTCTTTTGAAAAAGACTTTCACAAAGGAGTTCTTTCATCAGGCAACCCTTTTCATAAGACATCATGACACCTAGGAACCCTTGGGAAAGAATTCTTCTTTTGGACAACCACAAGTGATTTTTTCATCAGGGAATATATTTGAAAGATCTACTAAAGAGGAATCCTTAAGAAAGAGTGCTCCATTTTTTAAGGAAGTTTTCAGATTATTTTTCCAAGGGATATTTTTGAAAGAAAATTCATCAAGGAATCCTTTTGAAAGAATACTCCTTGTTTAAAAGTAAGTGGAGATGAGAGCCACTCCTTAGAATGGTGTGTACTACATAGAGGATCATATGTCATTCTAAGGAGAGAAAAGAAAGATGAGAGATGTTGTGGCACAAGATAAATAGCACGATGCATTTTTGTTGTGTTTTCACACATGTGAGGGACAAAATATTGAAAACCACAACATTAACTCATTTGACTGCAAAATATGATGAATTTTTTTGATGAAATATGTACAATTAGATGAATCGTCGGGTACATGTGTACTTAATGTGTACTTTTAAAAAAAATAAAAAAATTGTGCCTGATGTTAATTGAAATTTTGATGAACAATGATTTTCGTCGAAATTTTGATGAACAGTAATTTTCATCACTTTTTTGACAAATGTCGGGCATAAATATTAATAAATAAAAGTGAGTTCGATAATTTATCTATACTTACGATAGTGTTTTCATGCTATACTTGCAAACTTTTCCTACTCGTGAATTTTCTATACTTGTGACAGTTTTTGGAGGTTATAGGAAGAATTTTTTGGGTGCAAAATATTAGAATTATTAAATTTTGTTACCTGTCTATGATTAAATGTTATTGGAGTGTGAGTTTGATATTTTTTTAAGATCTTAAATATTCAAGATTGGTAATGAAAAATAATGTCAAATAATATTAGTGTAGAACAAAATGAAGAGACACTTTCTAGATTGTGGGCTAGATTGAAAAGAAAGGCTGATGGGAAATGTTATTCTCCTTGCAATAATTACAAGGGATTAAAGAAGAGAAGACTTTAAATCACAACAGCTTAGAAACATTGTAGGAAGCATAGTCACATTAAAGGGGGTGTGATTATTGTCCATTGGTAAGTTGTTCATTATATGTCTTTATATTGATTGAATTTGTAAATGTTTATATCATTTTAACATTTTTTATATATATAAAAAATCACTTGATCATGATCATGGTTTATTTGTGTCGATCATTATTATAAAGGTGGGGAACCCTAGGGCACATGATATGGATTATCATGACCCAAATAATGTGGTTTTGAAAGTGGAGGAACATGGAGTTGTGAATATCAAAGATGAAGTTAATGATCCTATGGAAGAAGATGATCATGCGTGAGAAAAAAATAGTTGAAGATGATGGTACAAATACATTGATCTATGACACATTTAGTGGCACAGTTGATCATGATGACCGAGATGACTTTGATGATGTTCACGATTTATCTGTACTTGAGAAGGCATACAAGTTCCTTTATGAAGGCTCCCAAACAACTCTTCTCTCTACTGTATTGTTGTTGGTGAACTTGAAGGTTATGAATGGTTTATCCAACATACTAATCTCACAAATGTTAAGGTATGCCATTTATGTCATATTTTTTCATCTATTTTAATTGTTATTAGTTCATCACTAGTAAATAAATGATGAAATATGTACCATTAATATTCTTTATATTAACAAATTATTTTTTTGTTGTAGATTGATAGGTAAATTTTTGTTACCACCATCACATATTTTACCTCGCTCATATAGAGATTTATCTTCCATTATGAAAGATATTGGAATGGAGTATCAAGCAATAGATGCATGTCCCAATGATCATATTATATATCATAAACAACATGAATTTGCAACAGAATGCCCAAATTGTCATATCAGTAGATATCAAATAGATCAACTAACAAAAAAGGTGCCTCAGAAGGTTCTTCGTTATATTCCCATTATTCCATGTATGCAATGATTATTTAGGTTCAAAATCTTAGCACAATTCATGGATTACCGTGCACGAAATAGAAGTGGAGATGACATTATTTGAATTCCTATGGATGGTTCTACATTTAGGGACATGGAGGAAAAATGGCCACATTTTAAAGAACCTTGTAATCTCAAGCTATCATTGGTAGCAAATGGTGTCAATCCATTTGGAGAGCTGAGATTTATTTACTCGGTGTGGATTTTTTTTGTTATCAACAATAACATTCCTCCATGGATGTCAAATAAAGAGGGAGCACATAATTTTGGCAATGATTGTTCCAAGTATTTGTTTACATCAATTGTCTTTAACGTAGTAACATCTCATTTGTCTTATTTGTTGCAAAATGACATTTTTTTCATTTAATACTCATGTACATTAATTTATATATATTGCAATAAAATGGTTATAATAATTATATAATATTTATGTTCATTCAGCTAGGTAAGTACCAAGTTAATGATATGAATGTATATATCGAGCCTCTTATCAATGCGTTACTAAACTTATGTAATGGCATCACTATGTATGACGTCTCTAGACCAATAGGACAAATATTTTTTCAATTCCATGCAATGCTTGCATGGAAAATTCATGATGCCCTAGGGATAACACATTTTTGTGGTATGTTATAACATTCTACTGCACTTTAACAATATTTAATTTTATGAAGTAGATATCATGCATTTTTTAAAATAATATATTCATTATATATAATTATAAAAATTGACATATTTAATCTAATTATATATGATCTTGCAGGTCTTCAAACAAAGGGAAAATTTGCATGTCCAATTTGTGGTCCAATGATGAAATCTCATCATTCAAAAAGTCTATGAAAGTAGTTGTTTGATGAGTATAGGCACTTCCTCCACATAAATCATAATTATTGAACTAGTAAAAAACATCTTTTCAATGGAAAAGAAGAGACTATATCAAAACCATGAAGAATGACACCCTGCCTATGGAATTTGGAATATAATAGAATTAGTCATCAGGGTTATACATCAGATCAAATTGTTTATCTATCATATATGATATGTTTGGAATTTATATTTTTATATTATGTTTTGTTTACTCATGTTGTAATTGACAATGATTGTCATTGTTAATTTGTTTAACTTATATGCTTCATGAAGGTTGTCAAGACATTAATGGCCAGCTTCCACAAGGATTGAAAATGTATCCCAGATAATTTAGTAGGCTGGCCTACTATGAGCAGCTACAAATTGTGCATTTTTTTGATACAATGCATATTGGAAAGAATATAATAGAAATATTATGGAAAATATTGGATGGAAGGCACTACACAGAAAAAATTGCAAAAATTTGTAGTGAAATTCAGGAAGCCAATCATGCAATGAAAAATGTCATTCAATTAAATAGCGATGGAGACAAAATTAATATAAGCACCCCTCCTTGGTTATTAAGGCAATGCAATAAAATAATTCATATGAAAAAAATGATTTCCCACAGGATTTGCTACGAACATAAACAATATCATAACAAAGAAAGGTGAATTTGGATCAGGGATGAAATTGCATGATTGGAATACCTTCATTAAGGTAATTATTCTAGTATATTATATATATATTTGTATACTGCATGTTCTTTTCAGTGTATTGTGTTTACTATTTTTTGGAAAATAATGAAAATATCATTTTATAATTGTTGCAGTATGTTCTAGCTTTATCTCTCCTAGACAACTTCGACAACAATGTCAAGAAATTTATATATGATCTTGGAAAATACATGAGGTAAGTAGCTATATTTTTTCAATTCATTGTATATATCTTATATTTGGCATTGTTTTTACTTGTTATGTAATATATTTTATATTTTTATTAAATCTCGTTAATATATTTGCACCTTGAATCACTTGTAGATGACTATCATCTAAAGAAATCCATAAAGAAGATACAAATTATTGGAAGAGAAAAATTCCTTGTCTAATGTGTGAAATACAAAAGTGTCTACCTTCGAAAATTTTCAATGCACAAGAACACTACCTCATCCACCAAGTTGAGGAGATTGAATAGTGTTGACTTGTACACACAAGGTCAATGTGGATGGTTGAGAGGCACTTGAAATATTTGAAGGCTTTGGTTAGACAAAGAGCACATCCTGAGGATTATATGGTGGAGGGATATATGTTATACCAGACCATGGTGTACATTACTAAATATCTTCCTATGTTTTGCAGCAAAGAACCATGTAGATCACATTTGGGATCCCAACTCCATTAACAAATTCAAAGGGGAGTACCTGATGGGGAAAGGTAGATTGAGTAAAGTGAGGTAATTATAAGATGGTCATGTAGATTAATTATAATACATTTTACATTTCGATTTTATGTATATTGTACTTATTTAATTATTAATCTTCAATATACATCAATTATAACTTAAGGTTGTATACCGTGGCAATTAACTAATTATACATCATTTGTGAATTTCAATTTTTTTTTATATAGTTGGTCAAGAGTGAGATGCACTAGATTTGTACATCACAAATAGTATGGATTGAACGATGTCAACAATTTGGTTGCGCATTAACATGGGAAGGTGTGGCTTCATTGGTTAAAGAAGCTCATCGTAATGGAGATTCCAATGTTACACCAAGGGAAATTGATTTACCATATGATTTAAGAGATAAAAATGTATGTATAAATATATTAATCACCCATATTATTTAATTATTTTCAATTATATTTATGTATATATATGTTGAGTTTTTCTTCTATGCATACATTAGGCCAAGAATAAATATGTTTATCAAATGATGATGCAATAATTTTTACATGTTTGACATATTGCAAGTGAAACACCAGAAGGCTATGTGGTGCAATGGTCATAAATTTCAAATCAAAAATTTGGATGACACGAAGAAAACCTGTGATTCTGGGATAGCTATAGTCTTTCAGGTGGCTAATCTTTCATCTAGAAGCGACATGCATCCAGAAGTCTCAGAAAATCAATACTATGGGATTTTGGATGATATACTTGAGTGTGACTTTAAGTCCTTCAAATTAGTTATCTTCATTGTCTAATGATACAAGCTAGGATTAAATGAAAATGATCTCGATAGAACTATTATTGAATATGATAATGGATTTACCTTGGTTAATACAAGGTCGATTGAGTGAGATGGAAATAAGCCCTATGTTCTTCCAAGCCAATGTGAGCAGGTATTTTACTTAGAGGTTCTAGGTAAATCAGGTTGGTCATTTGTTATTAGACATGATCCAAGAGGAAGGCTGATAATGTATAATGTGGTGGAAGAAGAAGATACTGAAGAACTAGAAGATGATGTAGATGATGATCACAATGAACAGTTAGTTGATGATGTGCCTAACGAAGATGTCAAAGAAGAGGAACTAGATCATGATGATGTATGAGTTAATGTTCATGAAGATGATATCAAAACTGATATCAATGACAATGGTGATGATATGACCAATCCTTACAATGTCAAATCTAGATCAGATGATACAGATAAAGAGTTGGATAAAGAAGAAGATCAATGACATTGAAATGTATGAGTTATGCGATTATATTATCTATTTGATATTGATTTTGTGATAAAATTATATTGGACTTATATGGTTACATAATTAATTCGTGATGTTTTTAATTTTTATGCCATTACATAATTAATTCATGATGTTATAACTATTTTCTATAAGTTATTATTAGATTATACACATTGGATTCCTTTTAATTTTTTATATTTGAAGATAAATAACTAATTACAAGGATAATATAAAGAATATATATCTATATATGTATCATTTATGAGTTTCTAAAATATTTTGCTTCCATGTCAAGCACTTTCTTTACTTCAATTGAGAAACATAATACCTCTATAATCTTACATTTATCAAGTGTCAATAAAATAAAATTCAACTACTTAGCTATCATTTTTCTCTTGATTCATCTAGTAATAATATACTAGCCAACTAATACTCATCCAATGATATAATCTTGCATTAATTTATGTTACTTGATCATCACATAATTGAATCAAGTACCACTTTAGACATACCACATACATAGTCTTCTCTTTCTGCAAACCCCCCATTGTATTCATAAGGGTTTTAATGTAGGTCCCATCAAATATGATGCCCTAATCATGTAACAAGTAGATAAGTCAGTTTTACTAAGGTCAAACAAGGTTGTTTTATCACAAAATAAAATAATTTTTAGTTTTAAGTGTTAGATTTCCATTTTGATTATAAGGTTTATCTTGTAGGTTTAAGGTATGAATTTAAGGTTCTTACAATGAATTTTGAACCAATGGTATTATTATATCCTATCTCTACCATTCTAGTTCTACAATAAAACATGCAAATCAAACTAAACTAGCAATCACACCTTAGTGTGCAATGGGTATGCCAAAAAAGTGTGGAATTTCAAATAGGATAAATTTTGGTCTATTTTTTTAATACATTTATGTAGTACATGAGGTCAATTGGTAGGAAATTTAGCAAATGATGTTGTTTGTGGAACAAAGGTCTCAATGGAGAAATCATAGTTTCAAATAAAATATGCATCCAATTATAGGGATCCAAACATGATTGAAATAAAACCTTTGAATTAGGAAGATGATCAAGCTCCATTACCAACATGCTCATGTTATGCTTGCAATAACGAGAGAGGGAGAGAGAGATATGGAGAGGTAGTGATAGAAAGAGGGAGAGATAGAGTGGGGAAGAGTGAGAGATAGAGGGGTAAGGAGATAGAGATAGAGAGGAAGATAGAGATAGAGATGGAGATGTAGAAGGAGAGGGATATGGAGAGGAGGACAGGAGCGAAGGATAGTAAGAGATAAAAAGAGAGATGAGAGAGGGATAGATAGAAATAGAAGAGATAAATATATAAAGAGGGATAGAGATCAAGGAGATAGATGGATGGATAGAGAGAGGGAGACATGTATAGAGATAGAAGTGGAGAGAGGAAAATATAGGTAGAGCTGAAGATAGAGTTAGAGAGGAAGAGGGATACAAATAGATAGAGATATATAGGTAGAGGGAGAGATAAATATAGAGAGAGATAGGGATAAAAAGAGGGAGAGATAGTGAGGACAAGATAGAGAGATATAGAGAGAGGGGAATGAAGAGATAAAGAGATATAGATGAAGAGATGGAGTGATAGAGAGATAGAGATATAAAGAGATATAGAGAGAGGAGAAGGAGAGAGAGAGACAAAAAGATAGACAAACAAAAAGAATTAGTTATAAGTATATGGAGATCAGAAGAGGGAGAGAGAATAAGGAGAGATAGAGAAAGGGATAAATGAGGAGATAGAGATAGATAGGGAGAGGAAGAGAGAGAGATAGAGATATATGATAAGATAAAGAGAAATGGAGATATATGGGAAGAGAAAGGAAGAGAGGTGGAGATAGAGAGATGGATAGGGGGATAGAGAGGGTGAGATTGGGAGAGATAGAGAGGGGGAGATAGAGAGGGGGAGGGAGAGAAAGGGATATAGATAGGTATAGGAGGAGCAATAGACACGAGAGGGAGAGAGGGAGAGATAGGTTGAAGAGGAAGAGAGAGAAGAGAGGGAAATAGATAAGTAGAAAGAGAGAGAGAGAAAAATAGAGATAGCTCAATATATATAGGGGAGAGGGAGAGAAATAGAAAGGGGGTGATATAGAGAGATAAAGGGGAATGGTGAAAGAGGTAGAGAGATCGTGATAGAGGTAGAGAAAGATATTGATATAAAGAGATAGAGAGAGGAGTGAGATGGAGATCAAAATAGAAATATAGATAGAGATATAGAGTAAGAGAGATGGAGGGAGAGATGGAATGAATGAGAGAGAAATGGGAAGAGGGAGAGATAGCTCAATAGATAGAGGGGCGAAGAGGGTGTGACATAGACAGTGGGAGATATAGAGAGATAGATAGTGACAGGGAGAGATATATCGATCACCCTCCCTATATCTCTATCTATTAATCATTATCTTTTTATCTCTCTACCTCTCTATCTTTTTATCTCCCTTTCTATTTGTATATTTCTCATCATCTCCCTCTCTGTCTATATTTTATTCCCTCTATTTATCTTTATCTCCCTATGTGACTTTATCTCTATGTATCTCTCCTCTTTCTCTCTCTTTTTCCTTATCTATTTTTCTCTATCTACCTCACTATCCCTACCTTTCTTTGTCCCTCTTAATTCCTCTATATCTCCACACATCTCTCTCTATATCTATCTCTCTATATATCTATCTCCATCTTTATCTCTCTATTTCTATTTATCTTTATCTCTATCTCTATCTCTATCTCTCTCTTTGTTTCTCTCTCGTCTCTCTTTTTTTCTTTGTTTCCCTCTTTTATCCCTTTTATTTCTATCTTTTCTCCTCCTTTGTCTCATTTTTCTTCCTCTCTCTTTCTCTCTTTCTCTTTTTTCTCTCTCCACCTATCTATATCTTATCTCTATCTCCCTCTCCCTTCTCTCTTCTTTTCTCTTTCTCTCTTTCTCTCTCCATATATATCTTTGTCTCCTTAAGTGTGTAATGGGTACATTGAAGAGCTCTTAAAGGATAATTATCATATCTTTAATCAAATGGCATGCTACCTTGAGCATAAATCCCCAAGGACACATGCCATCCTTGGATTGTTGACATGAAACAACGAATCAAAACTTAGTTTCTCTTTTCCCTCTCTCTCTTTTCCTTTGTATCTCTTATAATTCTCTCTCATTCTTTCTCTCTCTCCCTATCTATCTAAGTTCATCTCTTTCTGTTATTCTCTATAATTTTAGTTTCTCTCTTTGTATTAGCTAATAGGCTACATATATTGTGAGATTCAAGCTTGAAACAAATCTCATGCCTAGAAACCACTATTGTGTTGTTGGAAAACAAGTTTCAACTACCATTTAATGGTAAACCAACTATAGTGTAATGGTAAAATTCTTTAAAACATTAGTTAAAATTCTATATATAGTATTATATAATAATAAATATAATTATATTATATATAATTTAATCTAATATTATTATTATATTAAATATATATTACATTAATTATATTTTGTATTATATAAAAATATACTTATTATTAATTATTAATTATAATAATTTTATATGTATTTAATAATTTTGTTAAAGAATATAATATAGAATAAGTAGAATAATTATATTATTTATTATGTAAAATATGGCTAATATATTCTTAACTATGTAGAATATTAAAACCTAAATGGTGCCATAATTTTCATTTTAATTAACATACTCTAAAACCTTCATCGAAACCTTATTTTTAGGTTGTAGCTCATCAAATTGGAGAAGTGAAAGGTCAATACCACTGACCAGGAAGAGTTTAGAGGAGTGAAAACCCTGCATATCAATACGTATGCATAGGAACACACATAGCTTAGTGCAACAGGGTAGGAGGAAAGCCAGAGTGACGAGGTTGAGGATACTTAAGGAAAATCGATGAGCAAGGGACAAAGCGTATTGTAAGTGATTTATATCTTTATATTGGCACCCCCATTATCTTTAACCTGTAATTTTCATTCCTTTCCAAATATTTTCTCATACATTGTCACCCCCATTTTCGTAAAATGGTATAAGATAAGACAAAAAATAAAATAGTTGTATTCAACCATATCTTGACTAGCATGCATGCCCAAGAAATTTAAATTGTAGTCTTTAACTCTGCAGATGGATCAAAATGTAGCTACTAACCTAGCCACTTAGAGTTGCAGATGCCTCTACCATTGATTAGGATTGAAATTCCCTTGTAGAGTCCCTTTCTCAACCCTACTTGTGATGCTAAGAATTCAAGTCCTATATCAATCTTGGTTCAACATTGTGACACTTAGAAAGTATCAAAATGTTGATCTAATGCATATTGTTTGAAGGGTTTACACCATAGGCTAGTTAATTTGATTACAATACACCTAATGGATCCACTAAACTATATAATGGTCCTATAGGTCTTGGAATCAAAATCCATATCACAAGTAAAACATTGAACCCACATGAGTTCACCTCTATTTGGCCACATACATAAATACAAGCTCATAAAGTGGTCTCAAAGGCCATTTATTGCATTCAATTATTATTTGAAAAGTACATTAGTTAGTAGACATAAGTTAAATCCATAAATTTAATAATACAAAATATTTTACTTTTGAGTATATCACATTTTGTGTACTAATAATCATAAAGATTAGCATATATTTATCCACCATATTCAATATACTTGCTATTAATTACCTATTGTTAGGAAAGGTAGTCATAAGGAACTCCATCGTAATCTCAACATAAGTTCAAGTATGTATGTAGTTAGATCTTTAGTACCTATTAAGAGTTTCTCACCCATCAAATCATAATGACTAAATACCTCATTATAGTTGTTTGTGATAGCCAAGTCATGGTCAATTTTATCATGACCCTATTTCTTAGAATAATAGACCTTAATAGCTCTTGAGGCTAACTTATACCCTCTTATAATTTTCAATGATTCAAGACATAAGGTCATATTGTTTAACACACAAACTTTGATTATTCTAGTTAGAAAGGTTTGGAGAAATTTTCGCAAATTCACATCAAGTCAAACCACAATGACAATGCCTGTAGAAGTTCATTCAAGACTGGAATAGACTTTGAAAAGCTAAATACCACAAATCTCAAAGTAGGAAAGCTTGATGATGATACATTGCCTTTAATTGACTCAAATATACATAGTAGGAACATATTAATTGGAAAGGTGAGTTCACAACAATCTAATGCATAATTCAACCTCTAGTTGAAACATACTGATGAAGGATTGATCAAATTTAGGAAAACTTCAAACCTTGGAGCTTTTCCCAAACCCTTCCCCTACGAACTTGGGTCATAGGGGTCTCCTTTGTCCAAGTACTACATACATACCTACTTACAAATGGGATTGAAATCCTATGTTGTTCTTCTAAGATTTCAACTATTATGATGAGAAATTGAAATTTCTCAAGTGAATATAACTTATATAGATATAGATAAAACCATTTTGTCACACAAATCTAAAACTATATAGCTAAATATAAAAAAATGTTGGTAAGAATTTAAAATATTATAGATGTATGTCCATGGGGTTGAGATTAATTGATTCTTCACCATTGTTGGGCTATGTCATGGCCTTTTTGTCACTGTTCTCCAAAACCCTCCATTTTCCCTCAATACACTAGGGTTTTAGAGAAACACCATATACACAACCTCCCTAACTCAAATATTTTCTTCAACACATTAAAATCATCCTAAAATAGGACAAAAAACCTTCATTCATACTATTTTTTCCATCAAATTGACAAACCTTGACTTAACAACCACAAATTCACAAGAAAATTGCCCCTGTCAACCCTAGGGCATCACTTCAATGTCAAGTTTCTTGCTTTAATAAACCCATAAATGAAATGAACCTCTATCCTACCATGTTGCACACTAATCCACCTATTTAAGGTTATAATACAATGGGTGGATTGGTGGATGTCATTTGTTTTTAGCCCTCAAACCCTTACACAGGTAAAACATGGCAGTCCTTGTATTTGATTGTTTTATCCCATAAAAAAGTGATTTAGCACTTCAAAAAAAATGAAAATGAAAGGGAACACATATATTTATCTACACCAATGATCTTAGACCATTTCAAGATTGTATGGAGCCATACAACACAAAAGAACTTCAAAAAAATAGTAAAAACATAGAAAATTGCTTCAAGAACATGGTATTTGATATGAAATTTTTGTATCAACTCCTCCAAAACCTTTTCTCAGGCCTTGGAAGGATTTTTAAATCATCTAAGACCCAAAATACCTTCAACCAATGTCCATAACTGACATATAAACACTTAACAACCCATTATTTTGCAAAATTGTAATTTTGACAACTTTTAATGTCAAAAATTGCAACTTTTTAGATTATTAACTAGATGACTTCCAAGCACCCTAAACACATTGAAATTTTTATTTTTAGACCTTATTCACCTTTAATACATGAATCCCTACAAGAAAACCTATTCTACCTACTTTGACAATATTTGACCATCATTGACAATTTTTTAACATATTTGATATTATTTACAATATCGATCAATGAAACAATAAATGGTCTTTTAGACCTTATTAAAAAATCAAAAACCTTTGCTAACCTCCCTAGAAATTTCTATCATCAACCTCTAATCCTCCAGTTGTGAAAATAAGGTGTAGGTGCTCCTACACTAGAGACTCCCCAATGAGCTATGCCTGTATCACATGGAGTCATCTTCCATTAATTGTAGAACATATTATTGACCCCAATTCACAAAAAAAAATATGGTTTCTTGCGAAAAAAAAGTGGAGTAACTCAAAGATAGGGTCTTAGGAATATTTAAAATTTAAAATTTCATTCTTCCTTTCTTATCATGCAAACTTGTAACTCAACAAAACAATTATGCAAGGGCAACAACTCCAAAGCTAAGAATGGCAAATTGCTAAATGTTTAACATTTTTGCTTTGTAATGGGATGGGAATACAATATGATAGAAGTGGGATAAGAAATGCATCATTTGAATCATCAAACCAATATGTAAAGATGAAAGAAAGTGCTAACCCCTTAAACTGAAAAAGTTTCTTTTAACTTTAAGTTTGTTGGGTAGCCAATTCTTTTAAGTTATCAAATCCTACCATCATACATAATCAAAATATTGTTCCAAATGACTATGAGCACAAAATTTCACTATTTGAAGATGTTGAAACCTTGTCATAGAGAACTAGAACATTGATGCAACCACTCATCCTACCTTAAAACATACTAAAAGTCTCCTAGCAAATAGACATAGGAAGATTTAAGATGACTTAAAAAAAATTTATTGCCAAAGCATAAACTTATGATGAATTAACCAAGAGAGCTAGGATGAGGATGGCGAGCTGCATGTGGGAGGAGGACAGCAGGCCCGCAGCTTGGTAAGGGCTGCGGACTGTGCCTTTTGATTTTCCTCCTTTCTTTTACTGCGTTGGTGTGGGTTGCGCCTGGTTTTAGTTTGAGGGGGTTCTTTTCTGCTGTGCGTGGGGGGTTTTGGGTGTGGGAGGAGCTCGGTTGCACGGGGGCTTCTGTCGGCCCCTTTTTGTTATTTTTCATTTCCTGCGTTGCCTTCTAGTTGTCTTCTTTTGTTGGTGGGTGGTTTTTCTTGTTTCTTCAATCGGGGTGTGGGCTTTGATATCTACGTGCCCTAGTTGGGTTGTGCATTTGGGGTTTCTTTTTGTGGTGGTGGGACTGTGGTCTCGCCTTCAGTGTTTTCTTCTTGTGGTCTTGCATGGCTCCTTGTGGGATCCCTTTTGGGGGCAAGGGGTTGTCTTTTAAGGATACTGTGGTGGAAGGCAGTCCATCTATGCTTGTGCATGCAAATCCTATTTTTGGTGAAAATGGATTAGGAATGGGAGAGCCCTCTTATCTATCTGGAGGCTTTAGGCCTTCAAAGGTGAATGGGTGTCTGGCTAAGAGTGATAATAGGTCAATTGTTGAGATTTAGCCTGAGTCCGTTGTAGATGATATTAATTATTTGTCAAAACATGCTTTGATTTGTAAGTTTCTTGGGATCTGGGTGTCTTTTCCCTTTTTGGAATTGTGGGCTTGACAAACTTGGTCTCTAGATGGGGATATGGATGTAATGTTGGCAGCTAATGGCTATTTTCAAGTGGTTTTTTCTTGCATGTTGGACAGAAATAAAGTATTTGAAGGAGGGCCCTATTTCTACAACCAAGTGGGCCTTTTCATCAAGCCCTGGCATGTTGGATTCAACCCTATAGAAGAGCTTCCTTTGTAGGTTCCAGTTTGGGTGCGGTTACCGTGGCTTCCTTTGGAATTTTGGAAAGAGGACATTTTCAGCTTAGTTGCAAGCCAGCTTGGAAAACCAATTGGTCCTTCAAGATAGACTATGGAAAAGAAGGTAATTACCTATGCTCGAGTATGTGTAGAAATTGATTTGAATAAGACCTTGCCTAATTCTATAGAAATTCGGTTGGGATCAAGCTCATGGATTCAACAACTTGATTATGAAACACTACCGTTTCATTGTCACTTGTGTCATGAATATGGGCATTTGCAGAGGATGTGTCCCAAATCTAAGCTTGTAGAAGATTCAAAACTGGGGTCAACTAGTGCACCCCCTAATCAAGATAAAGGGAAGGTCCCCCCATGAGGGAGGACAAGGAGGGTTTCATTCCTGTAAAATCTCATAACAAGGGTTGAGGCCAATAGAGGACCTTTAAAGACAAACAAGTAGATGAGGTTTTCAATAGGTTTGGTGCTCTAGATGATCTGGAACAATTTGATGGAACTATTGCTAATATGCCTATTGGACAAGATCTCTTGGAGGTAGGGGAAATAGGTGGGGATGAGAACAATGTCATTCAGACCCATCTATAGGAGGGAGTGATTTGGATTCAGATGGATAAAGACTCTTTTGTGAGGCTGATGGAGGAGTTGGGAGCCAGTGGAGGCATGGAGTTGTAGGAGATTTATGCTCCTTCCCGATCTAAGTCTTTTGTTGGGAAAGATCAGCAGGAGGAGAGAAAAAGCAAGGGATCTCCTTCTATTTTAGGCATTCATCAAAATACTATTAAAAAAGATGCTTCAAAGAAATCTCTTAAGGTGGGGAGGAAGAAAGACCAGGAAAAGGTGAAGTTAGTACTAGAGACTTTAGTGGAGTCTGGTTCTGTGAAGACCATTGATTCCCACTTTTCTCTATCTTAGAAATGATTGTTCTTTCATGGAATGTAAGGGGGTTGAATAGCATCCCTAGAACAAAGGCTATTCGGGAACTGATTAAGTCTTATTCACCTGAGGTGGTTTTTATTCAGGAGACTAAGTTATCTATTGAAAGGATGTTGGCCACGGCTGCTAATATTTGGCCTAGAAGTCTCTATCAATGCATTGGTGCTCAAAGATGTTCGGGAGGCTTGGCTCTATTATGGGATCCTCACAAGTTAGTCCCACTTTGGTGGATATCTAGTAGGTCTTCTATTTCTGTTGTGGCCACTTGTTGTGAAACCGGTGAGACTCTTCTCTTCACTAATGTTTATGCTCCAACTGACTTCATGGGAAAATTTTTACTTTGGTCACATATAGGATATGTTTGTTCTTTTGCTCCTTTGTTCCCCTAGATTATAGTAGGAGATTTTAATGTAGTTTTAAGTTTGGAAGAGAATCATGGAGGTAATCCTAGGCTTGACCCTTCTGTGAGCCTTTTGAGAAGTATTATTGAAAGTTTGAAGGTTGTGGATATTACACCTTCCAATGGTTTGTTCACTTGGAATAATAGAAGATGTGGGGCTGAGGCGATAGCAAAAAGGTTAGACAGGTTTCTTGTGTCCTACTACTGGATGGTGGATTGTTGGAATACCAGATCATAGATTTTGGACTGGAGAGGTTCAGATCACTGGCCAATCCTTTTGTCTGCCTCTAAGTTTCGAATGACAAAGAATCCCTCTTTTAAGTTTTAGCTTATGTGTTTGAGGGATGCCTCTCTTCAGGATAATATCCTTGCTTGGTGGGGGGAAGGGAAGCCTACTTATGGCACTGCTATGTTTTCCTTTGTTAAGCAATTATAGTTTGTTAAGTTTAAGCTGAAAAGGTGGAACAAGATGTCTTTTGGCAACCTCTTCGCAGCTAAGAGAGATGCTCAGCTGAGGGTGGACACTATTACTCATCAAATCAGAGAGCAAGGTCTATCTGATGGGCTATTTAGAGAAGAAGCTATGGCACTGAGAGAATTGGAAGAATGGGAGCTACGTGAGGAAATCTATTGGAAACAAAAATCTCGGATCAATTAGCTTCAGGAAGGGGACAGAAACACTAAGTTCTTCCACAACACTGTAAAAGATAGAAGACATGGGAGCGCTCTCAATTCTCTCATGACAACAGAAGGGACTTTGGTTTCCTCTCATAGGGAGATTGCCCTTGAGGCCACTCAATTTTTAGGCAGTCTATTTTTCAGAGGACTCTGATCCTGCTAGGGTTGAGGAGGATTTGGTGTTGGAGTGCATCCCCCCCATTGTCACTCCTGAAATGAATGAGGCTCTCATTAAACCTGTCTCTCTATCTGAGATAGAAGCAATGGTGTTTGGAATGAAAAAGGGTAAAGCCCCAGGACCTGATGGTTTTCCTATAGAGTTCTTTCAAGCTTTTTGGGATGTTGTCAAGATGGACCTCTTTGAAGTGGTGCAAGAATTGTTTAGCAATAAGCAGATGCTTAAGGATTTGAATGCTACCTTCCTTGGCCTCATCCCTAAAAAGGAAGGTTCTAACTCTCTTAACTCCTTTAGACCTATTGCTCCGTGCAATGTCACATACAAAATAATCACTAAAGTGATAGCTGAACGATTAAAGCCATGGCTCAGTAATCTAATCTCTGAGGAGCAAGGGGGATTTGTTATAGGAAGGCAGATTTTGGATGGGGTTATTATATCTACAGAAGTTGTGCATTCTATGGAGGCATCAAAGGAGAAAGCCATTTTCATAAAGCTTGACATGGCCAAGGCTTACGATAGGGTCAAATGGAGTTTTTTGCAAAAAGTTCTCCAAGCCTTTGGTTTTGGGAGGGAGTGGATTAGTTGGGTTATGAGCTGCATTACTTCACCCTCTTTTGTTGTCCTGATCAATGGTGAACCTACTAATATTTTTGGGGCAGCCAGAGGCCTTAGGCAAGGGAATCCTCTCTCCCCTTACCATTTCATTTTGATGGTGGAGGGCTTGGGAAGGTTTCTCAAGTCTCAAGCTAGGAAGGGTCTGATTCAAGGTTGGAAGTGGGGGCATGGAATTCCTCCTTCTTCCCACCTCCAGTTTGTGGATGATACATCTTTGATGGGGGCAACTAGAATTCAGGAGGAAATTAACTTCCGAAGAGCTCTGGATATTTATGTGAAAGCCTCAGGTCAAAAGATTAATGAAGAAAAATATCATATCTTTTTCTTCAATATCCCTAGTCCTATTCAAGCTAGGATTGCTTGGATCTTGAGGTTTCAAATTGGAACTCTTCCTTTTGTGTATCTTGGAATCCCTCTTTCAGACGAAAGACTATCAAGAGGTGTGTGCCAGGAAATTTTAGATAAGTTTCAGAGCAAGGTGAGTCATTGGACCCACCGGTGGCTTTCAACTGTTGGTAGAGTGACTCTTTTGAAGTCCGTTGTCCAGGCTCTTCCTATCTATAGGTGTCTTATGCAGACTACCCTGGCTAGTTTCACAAAGGATTTTGATTCCCTTTCTAAACATTTTTTATGGAAAGGCAATATGCTTTCCTCCAAGTGGAGTCTAGTCAAATGGGATTGTGTTTGCAGATCAAAGCAGGATGGGGGCGTTGGTTTGCGAAAAATGAGTTTGATCAGTAGGGCTCTTACTGCTAAGCTCTTTTGGAGATGGTGCACATGCCAGGATCAAGGATGGGCTAAGATCCTTAATGTTAAGAATCTTGGTGGGGTGAATGGGAAAGATGTACCAAGATACAATTTGATAGGAAGGGGATCCATGGTTTGGGATACTTTGAAGAAAGGAGTGCAGCTTGTCAAGAAGGGTCTTTTCTAGATTTGTAATCAAGGTTCAGATGCCTTGTTCTAGGAGGATTCTTGGGATGGATTCCCTCCTATCTTATCTCAATACGCCCACCTTCAACCTCTTTGTGATAATTTTCTTGCAGCTGGTTGGAGTAAAGTTGAGGATTTTAAGGTGACTTTAAGGGTGGGTCGTGGCGAGGGAGCTAGATGGAAAGAACCTTGTGAATGGCCTCTAGGGGGCTCTGAGGGTGAGAGGGAGACTTGCTAGGATTCTTGTTGGTAGAGCTTGTAACTCTTTGAGAGAAGATGATACCCTTGCTTGGGGACCTAATCCGAAGGGAAATTTTTTAGTGGCGTTTGGGTATCAAGAGTTGGAAAGATTAGCTTTTGATAGGATTGAGAGTTCTTGGTGGAAGCAGGTTTGGAATAAGCCTGCTTGTCCTAAATGTAATTTTTTCTTGTGGCTAGTGGTGCAGAATAAATGCCTTACCTGGGAGAATCTTTAGAAGAGGGGCTTTCATGGGCCTTCTATCTATATTTTATGTAATAACAATGAAGAAAATAGCTCACATCTCTTTTTCCACTGCTCTTTCACCAGGGTTATTTGGAACTGGTGGTGGGAAGCTTGTGAGCATCCTTGTATTCATGCCAACTCTCTAGTTGAGTTATGGAATAGTCTTGGTAGACCCCCTTCTAAGACCTCCTTTCTTGAGGTGGCTTGGGACATTGGTCCAAGATTTATTATCTGGCAGGTGTGGTTGGAGAGGAACCGCAGGATATTTCAGGATAAGTTGAAGATGGTGCAACGAGTGTGGTTGCAAGTGATAAATATGCTTCAGGAAACCCTGGTTGCGAAGTGTTATCTCTTTGAGGATATTGATCCTGGAGATGTGCGAGTGGTTCACAACTTGAATATTTCTTGTGCTGGTGGTAGCAATGCCCTTTGTAAGAAGCAACAGGTTAGAAGCAAGCAAGCTAAAAGAAAGGTTTGTAGGGAAGGAAAGTGGTCCCTCCCTCCTCTGGGGACCCTTAAGATCAATACTGATGGGTCTTCCAGGGGAAATCTTGGGCATGCTGGGGTTGGAGGAATCGACAGGGATTGCTCTGGTGAGGTTATTTTCTTCTTCTCTTATTATAAGGGGTTACATACCAATAATTACATGGAGGCGCTTGCTATCCTCTTAGCTCTTGAAAGAGGATGTGCTCTGGGATGGAGTAAGATTATCTGTGAGTTTGATTCCTAGGTGGTGGTGGATATGTTGAATCTATAATGGATGGAGAACATGGATTGGCATCTGGCTGTGGTGGGTAGGCAAATTCTTAAGTTGAGTGCTTCTTTGGATGTAGTTTCTTTCTGCTATGTTCCTCGCGAGTGGAATAGGACTGTTGATTGCTTGGCTAAGTGGGCTTTGGATCGTGGGGAGGGATGGATGGCGGGAGATTGGACCCATTTTCCTCTGGATTATGTTTAGGATCTTGAGAGGCTAGTCAAGGAAGATATGGATGATTAGTTGTGCCCCTTTGGGGGCTTCCTTTTGTTAGTGTTGTTTTCCCTTCCAGGCTTGTGGCCCAGCTTTTGTACTTTGCTGGTTGATTCAATAAATTTTTACCCCTTTTTTTCAAAAAAAAAGAAGAAATGATGACTTAACCAAGCCTAGTACACACTCACTCCCCATTAATCACTTAGACATATGGAGTTTATCAGTGGAAAGCTAAACCACCTCACGTGTGCACTTGAATTATGTCTATTAGTTTTCTAATTCATATTTTTCAAGACAACTTAAACCAAAATATTATGTATGGTGAAATCATTCTTCTGCACACTATAGAAAATTTCAATGGAAATTTGCATTAAATTTGCATTAAATGCAAATTTTCTGCTATTTTTAGTCATGTAGGTGCCCAATAAACCACTTGGTGGTGTTTCCCTTCAAGTTTATTTACTTGAATGAAGAGAAAAATTGCTTTGATTACAATTAGAGAATGCATTAGAGGCCTTGGTTGTGTAACTAGTGGACCATAGTCACATTTAACATTAAGTAGAAATCTAGTAAATCAAATAACTTGGATTAAGAATGTGAGAATGTGAGAATGATAGTGACTATCATTCATTACCTTTGGCCCTCAATTGTCATGGAAAAATCCTTGGAACATTGCCATACATTGTTCATGTAGGAAAATTCATCACTTATTCTAGGTTTTTTAGGCTTCCATAGCCTTAGCTACTATGAACTGCACCTCTGAATCTCCATGTTTTTGTCAAGTTGTAAAATAATAACATTTTAAAGTCATTAATTTCAAGGGACAGTCTCCTTCATACATTGATTTGATTTTTGATGGACACATTTGGACGGTAGTAACAATAAATTGCAATCTATCAAGACTTGATTACCTTATAACCTATCAAATTCAATTGATGAAATGATAGATTAATCATAATGTCACCTTGGGATCACATCACCATGAAAGAACTTCATCCAACATCCTTATGAGTGCAGGTACCACCAAATAGGTATTTTTCATATATATCTTCCTCGAGCAAGGGAAATTCAAGAAGAGAAGAGGAAAGCGAGACATGTAGTAGGTCTAAAAGAGGGAGATCAACTAGAGGTCAAAAGATTAGAAGAAAATTTTGTAAACACATGGAATTTTTTCTTGCTAAAGGGGGGTCATGTTCTTATGATGATGAGAGCATAGGTGACATCAACGTTCCCTTGAGGTACAAACATCTACTGAAGAATGGGTACCCAAGGAACTTCCTCTAATAACCACTAATTTTATTGTCAATGAGAGGATGTATCACATAGCACCATCGTCATTACATGGTTTGGGCCTATTTTGCATGGATGACATAAAGGTCTGTTAGGACAAAGCTACTAAATTGATGGAGTTTGTCAGACCCTGTTACAGCTACAAAGATTGGATGCAGCCGGTTCAATATACATGAAGTATGCGTAGGTATGAACTGTCAGCAAATTATATACAACTAAAAGATAAGGATCAAAATAAAGGAGTGGCTATGGACATTGATGGAAGGTGAAAAGCATCAAGGAATATTGCAAGGTTTATAAATAGTACATGACCTAGGTCAACAAAAAGCAACCCAATTGCATATTTGAGGAGCACGAGGGAAACCATGTATTCGTATGTGCAAAAAAATCAATAACTGTAGGGGAAGAGTTGCTAATCGATTACAATATGAATCACATAGATGCAAACATAGTTACTATGGGGTGTTACATACTATATACCATTTTACCCAACCTCCAATTAATGACTCCAATATACCATTTTATTATTATTATTTTTTTCATAAGTCTATTGCTTTCATTTCGGTAATGTTTTTTTTATATTTAATTTTTGTCATAGCGAGACATTGATCATACAGGGAATGCTCTGACCCAAAGCATAGATCACAATGCATATTTAGGTGCTTCTACCCAATAGGTTTACCTCATTGTAATTGTACAAACTAGATACAAGCAAAATGTTTTATTATAATGTTTTTTCAATAAGCTTATTGGGTTAATTTTCATAATGTTTTTAATATTCTTGTTGCAATCGACTGATCAGGGAAAGGAACCAACAGTAGAGGAGAACATCCATAGGGAGGTACATTCACTATTATGTGATGATGACATTAAACATTTCACAAACCCTCTGGATATGATAAGGAAGACCCAAAAAAATGCAATGAAGAAATCCTTTAGTTGTTATTCATAGTGCGTCAAATAGATGAGATAAGAGAAAGGGTTAAAATATTGACTAAGAGAGCACAAAAATTGCAAGTAAGCTATCATGAGGTTTATAATTATAACTTAAGTTCATTCATGGTTTGATATTTTGTACTCTTTTATGTCATGAACTAAAATTTGTGTTGTTTTTATAGGTTTTTTTGCATCCTCATGATGTTGCTGGCCATGATTAGGGTACTGCAGGTGTTGCTCGGGGAGTAGGGGTTGGTACAAGTGTCGATCTTGATCTTCCTACGCATACAACACATCATCTGAGCCCATAATCTGTACATATATTTTCAATTGAAATGTCGAAACACATGCCAAGTAGACATCGAGTAGTGCACCCTGTGGTAGCGAACAAATGAGAGAACATGCTTCAGGACATGTACCTAGGGATTCAAAGGCCAGTAGTACTAGTGATGTTTTAGCAACATTTCCTAGATCTTCCCATATTACTAGTACGAGAACATTTCTGGTCACTTTTGTGGTGACTGAGGATTTCATTCCCATAAAGATATAGAAGGTCCTATGTACTTTAAAATGTTCTAATTATTATTATATATAATCCAATTGAAAATTACTTATTGATCACTCTTTTTAGACTAATGATCCCATGATTGTTTTCCAGGAAATTATGTTTTTTATAAAAATCTAAATGATATTACATTTGAGATCTTTGGGCCCACCATACGTACACAGTGGAATGACCAAAATCGAGATTTAAAAGATGAACTCATTGACTGTTTAGTTGCCTTGTTCAGTAGTAACACATTCAACCAAACCAAGTTCCTTAGAAAAGTTGCTACCTATCTAAGGTATGTGAGGGACCAATATAGGTCACATTTAGAGAATAACAAAAAATATGAGCATCCTCCCATGATTTTGAAGAGGGAGTGGAAGGATCTGGTGTCAGATGGAAAGGAGAAGGCTTAAAAGAGAAAAGGAAAGACACCACAAGGCCAAGGAAGGTATGTGATACTATCAAAAATGTAATTATACACTAATTACTCTTTCTTTTTACATAATCTAATGTATTTCAAACTTTTCATAGGATACCTGACACATCGAATTCAACAAAGGAAAGACTAGAAAAACATGGGCAACACAAACTTGGCTATAGTGGTTATATGAAATTATCCGCATGAATTGTAAGTATTAGTAAATGAAATATTGCATCCAAATAATAAATTGCAAACAATTTTTGTTTTATCACACGATAGAAGAAAAAATCATGATCTTATGCAAAAATGGAGGGCTCTAAATTCAACAGAGTGCCCATAGAAGAGGACCAGAAGATTTCCTTCTAGCAAGGCTATGGAGTCATGGTTGAATGCCTAAGAGTCTTGACTAAGAAAACACAATCTTCCACTGCATTTGACACATAGGTAAATAAACTCAATGAAGTTTATTTAAAATTGAATACTTGTGCAATCTATTCAATATTAATTTCCACCATAGAGTAATTATGTTCCTTTTTTTTTAATAGGAAAGCAATGATAATACTACACATGACATTGGAATGTAGCCTGGTGAGGGTGGAGCACAACCTGCAAATGAAGGTCATGGTGTGCATCTCGTTACTGGATGTATTCATGTGCTATACAAAATGCAGAATGGATTAATATAATTAAACATATTTAACTGCAATTGGTGTATTAATTAATGTAACCTTTCATATTTCAACTTTAGAGCATGTAGAGCGTGATCAACATGTTGAGCATGATTAGGCTAGACAAGATCAAGAACATGATGTGGCCCAATCAGGTAAAGAGGACCACTGTAATGTTCTCTTAAACATATTTAATTGCAATTGGTGTATTAATTAATGTAACCTTTCATGTTTCAATTCTAGATTAGGATTTAGAGGGTGTTCAACATGTTGAGCATGAGACTATAAGGCAAGATCAAGAACATAATGTGGCCCCATCAGGTAAAGAGCACCACTCTAATGTTCTTTTAATTAATGAAATACTTGTGAAAAAAATAATAAAACATATCAATTTAACATTTCTTTGTTATTGCAGTAGACCCCCCCTTACAGTGGCCTCCATGTCATGAGTACATGACTAGGAATACATTAATATCATGAGAAGAGTGTAGAACAACTAAAGAGGGGACAAATGATTTAGAAAATGATACTCTACTTTTTTTATCTGTAGAAAAGAAACAAAAGTAAAGTGATTATAATCATATTATGACAACCATATTTTTGATAATATGTAAAAATTGAAAGAATGAATGTTATATGTCATTAATGGATGAATGAATGATTAATTTTATATGATTAGGTATGGGGAATTCATAGTGATGTGAGGGGGAGGGTCCAAGTGAGCTTCCACCGTCATGTGGTTGGCCCTATTAAGTAGAGAATATTAAACTGTTCTTGAAACAAAGAAGCTCAATAAGATAATGCACTTTTCAATATAAGAAATGCATTGTTGGAAGCATCAAACCACTATGCAAATATGAAAGAAAGTGCTAAATTTTCACTATGGTGGAAAAAAAATGATTCTTTATACCCTAATGCCTTCATTTTCCAAGCCAATTTC
Source organism: Sequoia sempervirens (assembly GCA_007258455.2). Lineage (NCBI taxonomy): Eukaryota > Viridiplantae > Streptophyta > Pinopsida > Cupressales > Cupressaceae > Sequoia > Sequoia sempervirens. Next base: position 124,897,889 of record VDFB02270651.1, on the reverse strand, counting down.
TCTTACTTTGCATAGCTCTGTCATGTTTGTGGATGTGATATGTCTCCTACACAAAAAACATGTAACATTTTATGGCCTTCAATCCAACTACATCCAAGTATTTTTTTAATTCCTTTATCTTCCATCAATCTCTTTACTATTTGAACCTCATACAGATGTTTTAGATGAAGAACCCATTATTGTGAAATGCTCCTCCAGTTGAGTAAAGTGAATCCATGCTCTACATCATAATTTGAAGTTGTTTCCATTCCGATGTTCTAAGTTTAGTTTCTTTGTATGCCTTTGTATGAATACCACATTGTGTTGTGTGTGGATTTGGTTTCAAAGCTCTATTCTTTTTGTTTTTAGTGGTGACATAACTCTAAAATTTGACTTTTGTGCATAATAAGTTAGTGGAAAAATTGACAACTATGAAGGGTTTAGAGGCTCTATTGAGATAGATACATGAATATTTGGATCTTGTTGTTGATGGGAGGCTTCCACTTAACCATGAAATTTTGTACCATTTGCAGGTATGCAAAAATTTCTCTACTTACATTCATTCAACTAATTGTCTTCCCTACCAAAATATACCCTTGTTAAGCCACAACCATAACTAGCACACTATCATAATGCTTCAATCATAGTCATTAATCTTTGTCTTGGCAAAAAGCATAATAGTGATTAATACATTACTAAGGGTAAACATATTTCATAAAGACCTATCGACGATAAACCATAGTCTACCAATCCATTAGAGACTCACAGTGCATAAAACCATTGAAAATACATCACAGTCATAACCTTTGCTAAGGGCACAAGAGAGTCTTTTGGATTGTTTACAAATTCATATCTATGATCATAAGCATCATAAGCCTCTGTAATATTTATGATTTCCCTAAGTTGAATGACCGATGACTTTGCATTTAGTTGAATATTCCTTTGTCTTAGCAATTTCACCTGTATTCATCAAATCACTATGCATTGTTGATCTTTCATCTCATAGTCCATTTTATTGATATTTTCATACATTGTTTTAACTATTAAGAACATCCTTTATTGATTATTGATTGTCTTTTAAATAATTTTCTACCTCTCATGATTTGGCATCTTCTTGAAGACTCTAAACTCTTTCCATCATTGCTCACTTGGTGAGGGGGATTGTCACTATACTTGGTTTAAATGCATGGGGGTTGTCATCCTTTGAATCTACCCTTTACATGACTATCTATTACTGCGCTTAGTTGATAGTCCTTCTAGGTGACTACCCTTTATATGTATGGTGATTGTCTTCTTTGAGCAATTGATTTGAGTGTCATTTGAGTATTGACATTTTCTCTTTCATGCCTACTAGGTCTATGCTCTGCTCCTCTTTTGTGCCCATTGACCTCAGACATTTAATATGACAATCCTTTAGTGCTCTTGAGGTTTTTCATCATGATTCATAGTCAAAACATTTATAACATAGTCATAAAGAGACCTATTCGGCACAAAACACGGTCATAACTTATAGTCATTAATCACTATCCAAAGTCAGTATAACTGTCCTTTCAACTTCACAAGGTCACTGCCATTTAATTTTTCTAAAATGACTATCTCTTGAAGATATTTATGACTATCCTAGGTTTTATTCATGGTGTTTGATATTTTTTTCACCCTCATTACTATCATTTCCCTTGTGAAAATCATCTTTTGTTAGTTGATTTTCATTATTTTTCCTTGAGATTTGACCCCTTTGTGATTTCTCATCAAAACTCTATATCTTTAGTATTCCTCCATAGCACTACCCCTCTGTTACATCATACATTGTGTATTGCTTCTTCCTCATGAATATCAATGCACATGACTGTCTTTGTAAATATATGGTATGTCTGTTTGTGACTATCTTTCATTCTTTTGAATTTCTTGTTGCACTTTCCTTGTAACTATCTTTAAATCATGCCATTGTCATAGGTTATTAGTCATAAAAAACTATCCTTTCAAGTTCACAAGGTTACTCATTATTTTTATTTTATCCTTGGAATATCATCATGACTATCTTGGTGATCATTGTACATCATTGAATATTTTGACTCACTTTCCATGTCTTGAAATTTAGCATGTAAAACCTAAGTTTCATGTCCTAATATGCTTCATGCCTCTAAGTCTTTCCACAAAAATTTCATGGCACAAGTCTTTCCACAAAAAAATTCATGCTCTATGACTCATGTTCTATTATCTATTTTCTTGCATTTGTTCTCTCAACGCTATTCCTTTTGTATGTCATTGCATAAGACTGCCTTTAAGTGTCACCTTCTTACAAAACCTAGGGTTTAATGCATAAGATATTTTTTAATGCTCTTTGTACACAATTAATTATGGGAGCTAACTCTATCCATTGAATAATATTTGCACCCTTTTCAATGTAAGGTGATTTCCATAAACCATTTCCCCTTCCCTTCTTCACAACCACTATCTTAATCACATTGGATGTGACTTGAATCCTCTACCCTCTTGAGACTTTTAGATTGCTCATTCAATATTTGTCATGTAAAACATATCACTGGCCATTTGATCATATTTATACCCTTCACTTGCATACCTTTTCTTTCACGGTTCATTTTATTGTAATGCCTCTTTATGCTTGGACTATACTATCTTCTCATCAACTAATGACCTCTTATGGTAGTCAGAAAGACCTATGAGTACTTGAACTGGTAGTCTACTAAGACAATTGATTTCCTTGTCTTCCCTTTTCTTTTGCTTGATCAATTGATGTCCAAGTGCTATAAGGATGTTTTCCAAATTTTTTTGTGTATGTAAGAACTAAAGTAGGTTATGATCGGTGTGAATGATTATCTCATTACCCAAGATGTAGTGGCACCATTGCTTGATAGCTTCTATGGTTGCATACAACTCCTTTTCATAAGCAGAGTGATATTGAAAGTCTCAGAATGATACACGATCTAATGTTCATGCATATGGGGTGGAATGCATAGTTAGATGCATTAGTATGAATTTCAAAGGGGTGTGCTATGTTAAGAATTTTATAGAGGAATTGCTTGAGCTCCTCAAAGGCATGTTGTGTAGGTTTCCACGAGAATGGTGTCTTGGTGTGCATGATTTGATTGAGTGACAATGCAATGTGAGAAACCAAGAACAAATTTGGGATAGAAGTTTGCAAGTTTGAGGAAATTGCACAAGTCAATGAGGCTACGTTGTGTTGGTCAATCTCAAATTGGCTTGATTTTGCTAAGGTCTACATATATATTGGCATGGTCAATGATGTAGCCCAAGTTCTAAATCTATGTGGCTCCAAAAGTGCATTTTTTGAGGTTGGCTTGCAAATTGAATTGGTGTAGTGTATCTAGTATGCATGAGACTTCCTCCATGTACTCCTCCTTAGTTTTGCTAAAGAGGCAGATGTAGTCTAAGTAGAAAATGATGGAATTGGTGAAGGTTTGTAGGATATCATTCATTAGGAACATGAATGTGTCTAACCCATTATGCCATATATTCATACAATCCTTTGTTTTGAAAGATTTTTTCCAAATAACTTTAGTTTTAGCTAGTACTTAATAGTATCCTAACTTGAGGTTAGTCTTCGCGAAGTGTTATGCACTTTGAAATTGGTATAGAAAGTCATTGATGCATGAAAATGTTTATTTGTTTCTCATTGTGATCTTGTTGAGTATGTGATTGTCGATGAACAATCTCTAAGCATCATCATTCTTATGTGCATGGACTATTGGGTTGCTCCATGGTGAAGAGCTAGGTTAGATCTTGCCTTGATTTAGTAGCTCTTGGGCTTTATGTTTAATTTAATCATTATCCTAATAGAATTGTGATACAAATATATATCTGGGAGAGGGAATTTTCAAATCGATTTGGTGTTATATTGCACATTTTATTGGACTTGCATTCTTCAAAGATGTCTTCGTATTTCTGCAATATCTTTTCAAACCTTTCTTGCTGCAATGGGGTTGGAATATTTGTGAGCACTATTATTGTGTGTGCTTGCTTGTGTAGGTGCATTTTTGGATTGTGAGAAGCATAAATTTCTATGTGTGGGCATTGATCTTGCAACATTGTTTAGTAGAGACCAAAGCTAGTTTGGCTTGTGATGTTAACTCAAGGAGGTTAAGTTTCCACTTGTCATTATGTATTGTCCATTTTTGTGCCTTAAAATGGTAAATTCCAACATGATCATACACTCATGGTTCTCCAAGTAGGATATTGTACAAGAGGTGTTAAATCACAAGTGATAATGTCTTGCAAAGGCTTGATTAATGCATACTCAAAAGTGCATTGTTGGCTTACCTAAATGCCCTAATTGTTTTGTAACCATCATAGAAAGTAGGGGTTTGGATGTATGGTGGTAGAAAGATGTGGGTTCCTTATTGCATCATGCATGATGATTTTCTTTGGTTTCCATTGTAAAATATCACATGGAAATGCTCACTAACCCAACACTTCATATGGAAGAGACACTCTTATACCTTTGAAGCATCAATTGTCATGGTGCAAGTGTGAAATATTTGTGCCTCTTAATAAGTATCCTCAATTGAGTTTGAATCTGATGTGGATTGCACAAATAGGGATTATTGCACACAATGTTTGGAATTAGTGTGGAAGCTAGTGTGGTGATGGTGGCACCACATTTTTATTTTTTTTTAAACTGCAATGTTTCATTGAAAGTTTTGCAAACCCAGTCTGATAAAACAAAAAAAATTATGATGAGGTTGCTATACTTGTGATGAAATTTTCATCACAATGGAAACTCCACCTCGTTAGGAAAATGACAAAAAAATGTTTTTTATTCGATGCTTTCAAATGGGACCCTGCAACATTTTATATTTTTTGTCATCGATAGATGGATGAATTTACATCGATTTTGCAATGAAAACCACTAGCATTTTTGTGGTGATGATTGATGATGCTAGGTCATGGTTTCAATGAATAAAAGTTTGTCATTAAAGTGATGAAATTTAAAATAGTGTTTCATCTAAAATTCGACAATATTTTGTCAAAAGTTTGATGAACATTCATTAGAATTTGAAGTCAAATATAGTAGTGACATCATGAAGCAAAAAAATAGAGGAAGAAATTAAAAAACATGGGGATATGATAATTCAGGGTAAGAACTATCCATAGACATAAATAGATAGATATAATATAATATATGTATGAAGTATCATCAACCCCCAAATGTATTAGAACATGAAGAAGGGTACATGAAAACAAATCAAAAATAAAAATTAGGTCAATATGAAAGAAGGCCTAAATGCCCCTAATGCTTTTGATCATACCCAATGTGAAAAAGAAATGTTTATGAGACATAGAAGAATGATGAAATAAATAGAAGAAGGTCGTAACTAATTCTCATGCCTGTATCCAAACACCTACAAGGGTAGCAAGGATCCTCTAGGAAAGAGCATTAAACGCATATAAATAATTATGGAGGAACACAAGAAAGCACAAAAATCTAATCTACAGATGTGGAAGAGGTACCACCCTAATCCGAGTCCACCAATAGGTCATCCTACTCCCAATATAGATCATTAGATGTGGAGGAAGGACAAGCCTGAAGAGGATGGATAGAAAGGGTTGTACTAGTTGACTAGCCTATAATAAAAGCTAAGGAAGAGGGCCCATCAAGGTTCCCTTCGTCAAACTCTTATGAGACAAGGGTCACCGATCTCTCAAAGGTTGATGATAGAGTTAGAATATCATTCACCAAGTTGAACATGAACATAATAGGAATTACATGTCTCAACTTAGTAGGTGAAGGATAGGACACCTAAGATTCATGACCAACCTCAAAAAGATGAGTAGGGACTATCTCTATAGATGTAGGAGTCCCCTTTGTTACAATGATCTCGCAAGATAAAATCTAGAAGTAGACTCAACAAGAGATGGAGAGTTTTTATAACCCTCAATTGGAGCGAGGTCATCCTTAATCTTGTGCTTCATTGGGGTATGAAAAATCCCCGCAGAAGAAGTAGAAGAAAAGGAGGACAAAGATGGAGCCACAAAGGACACCACCTCTGTATGAGGAATGCCAATAGGCTACAAAAAATGGAGGAATATCAGTAAGACAAGTAAGAAGGGGAGGCTCCACCAAAGGGGTGATGAAAACTTGCATCTTTTTGTGTGAGGTTCATCAAATTCACCGATGAAGCTAAAAGAAGCATGAAGGTGATGGGAACTAAAGTAGAAGATAGAATAGGAGAAAAAGCAACCATAAAAGAAGTAAGAGTAGATATAGAAACAACAGATTCCCTGACACTTTACTACAAAGCTTCATGCTCCTTGGCTAGAACCTTTTGTGGGTGCTTATGCTCACACTCAAGCTAGTTATGTAAGTTATGGGAAATCAAAGGCATATCTTGAGAAGGTGAGGGACTCCTTTTTTACCATAAGGGAAACCTCCACAACCATTTCTAGTGAAAAGGGAGACTCCTTAGGAGGAATAGGAGGAGCAACATAGACAAAAAATAAAAAAGAGAAAGAGAAATATTGGTACCAAGCCTCTTCCCATTCCCATCCATAGAGGGAGGTGAAAGAATAAGCAAAGTCCATGAAGGCTAAAATATACGAGTGATACCATAGAAAGACTTCCCCCTCCCATAGAAGGTGGAATGAGGCATTGTGCAAAGAACATGAAGCTAGAAAACTTAGGGCTTCAAATTCTATAGCATTTTTGTCTATCCCTTTCCTATGGCATGCAAGGAAGTAGGAATGGAGGATGCCATCAAGGGATGAGATGTAAAAGTAGGGAAAAAAATAATAAATAGAGGAACTAGAAGGAGGGAAAGAAAAAGCCTATATTTCCCCTTTGTAGGGGTAGAGGATGAAGACTATTGTTGCACATGAAAGAAATCCTTTAAATACATAACATAGGGTGATGAAAGGAAACCCCCTTTTAGTTTTGAGCCCCCAACCTTATACCTACAATAATCCCAATAGAGGAGATCTCCCTGGGGAGGTAGAGGTCCAACTAGGGTAATGGTCAAGAGAGAATCCCCCACATGCTACCAATGGCTTGGTTCTAGTGTCTTGAACAACCTACGTGATACCCTAATGAGGAAACTTCAAGTATTTTTGGATTAAAAAATAAATTACATTCATAGAGGCTAGGCACAAAATGTCCAACCTTGCTTTGAATAAGTCAAATTTTGGGATCACAACAAATAAAAAATCTATAGAATTAGGACCAACCAAAAATAACAAAGAAATAGACCCATAGGGATGACAAAAATCCCATCATCAATATGAAGGGTGATCTATGATTCAACATATTTATCTATGATGCAAATAATTGATAAAAGAGATTAAATACTAATGCAAAATTAATGAAATGCAAGATGTTTGAAAACACGTTGTGATATGCAAAATGACCTTAAAATGCAAACAAACTGTAATAGAATCCTATGAGATCAAAGATATGTGCTTGGAAAATAGAATGTGATGAAGAGGATCTCTAGAATCCTCCAAAAGTCACTATTGAAGCCAACTAGTACTCATACGCCGAGCTGTGCAACTTCGTCCAGTTTCAGGGAGATTCTAACAGAACAAGTTTCAGACAACTAGGTACTTAGATTAGCAAAAACCTCTATTTTGGGCCTAGTAGTTGGAATTATACACCACTGATGGAATATCAATGCAATTCTATATTTTGTGAGGCTCAAAAGTGCAATTTGTAGCTCCTAGTCCGCACTTTAGCTCCTGACAGTTTTTTGGATCCAAAACTATAGAATTTGACCTATAGGTTTTCTCCATGTTTCTTTTAGGGATTTGAAAACTTTGAATGACTTTGAGAAATGGTTGGAAACTTTTCCAACCTTTATCTTTGACAAATTTGCACACTAGACCTGCAAAATACATGCGAAGAGGAGGAAAAATTATTGAGGGTTAGTGAATGGGGTTTGCCTTGGTCAAACATTGGTTTGGTAATTAAACCCTTGACAATAAAATGAAATGAAAAGAGAATGATGAATGAACAAAATAAATTCTACAACTCACCAAATCCTTGAAGTAAAAATCTAAAGACATGTAAGTAGAAGGTCCAATGTATGTAGACTTGAGAATGCTTGAAATGCCTATAATGCTTAAGTGAATGATTGATAATTGCTTGAATGATTAAGTAAATGAATGGGGGTGAAACGACAGGAAGAAACATATATTTATACATAGTTATGTAATATTTCCCGAAAATACCACATCACAGGCTGACCTTAGTTCTTAGAAAATAATAAACTGCCTAATTTTTGAAATTATTTTGATTTTTGAGCCAAAGGGGACTCATTCACCACTAGTGGTGAATGGGTCCTACTTAGGCATTTTAAGTGGGTTTTAGAAATTTAAATGTATTAATTGATGTTTATCGAGATTATTTTCAAAAATACACTTAAGTAATTCCTGTAAGTATAAAATGGGGCCAATTAAAGCATAAGGGTCAAATTATTGATGAAAATCCTAGAAAAGCATTAAATTTTGTTACAACACTCTAAAATAAGGTTTGTTAAGTGATAAAAAGAGGTTATATAGGTGAAATATATTAATAAGGTCCTAGAAAAGTGTGAAAGTGTGTTACAATACTTCACAACAATTTTGAAAGGCATCATAAAATTCTTATTCATTCACAAGTGTCCAAGACCGAATGTGAATGTGTTGACCACATTACAACATTAAATCAAGGAAAAACTAGGCCAACATCCACAAGAAAGACCCAAATGGGCATGAAAATGTCCAAGGATACATTTTTCTACGCCACAAGCTCCTTTTTCAAGGGTAGGTCATCTGATGTAATTGTAATATCATGAATTGTACATAGATATTCTATGTGAGAAATAGGGGTGAATGAGACCACATTCATGTACTTGAATGGAGTGGACTCAAAAGAGGATGAAGGAGTGACCAAGTTCGTAGAGTACCACAAGAATAGATCTATGTATATATGTAGTTGGCTATTAGACTTGGCTATAGATTTATTAATGAACCGTATATTTTTGGGTCTGGCTTATAGGCTACTCTTGTACTCTTAGGAATGTTTCACCTAAAAGGACATAGATAAACCTAACTCAAAATTTTAGGTGGTTCACTCAATATAGGATATGTATGATGCAATTAAGGCTAAATTGAATGATCTAAGTACAAGTAAGCTATGAAATTAACTGATTATGAATGCAAAACTGAATAGAAATTAATTAAATTGAAAGTTTGCACCTAGAATGTGAATGGAGACTTGAAATGGATTCTTGAATGTTGTTAGTGTTGAAAGACACGCCTGGAGGGACTCATTTTCCATTCTAGGAAAATTAGTCCCAATTATGTAAAATTGAGTCAGAACCTGTTTCTGACAAAAAGTGTATCCAAAAATGCAGAAAACTTAAAATTGACCTTGGAGTGGGACTCATTCACCACCTATGGAGAATTATTCCACTCTTAAATTTATAAATATTCAAAAGTTGAATCCAGAGCTTCTAATCTGCTCTTTTCACTTCTCCAGGTGTTCACTTCTGAAACTCTAATTTTTGAGCTTGAAAGTGAGTTTTTGTTGATATTTTGAGTTTTTGAATGATGATAAGACTTTAGAATCCTTGAAAATTGATCTCTAATTATTTCCAAGCTTCCAAGAGTCCTAAATCTACAAACACACGAGACAAGAGAGAGAAAAGTTGGATGTTAGGACATGGGGGTTTTCCTTAGCCAAACCCCTTTTAGGTAATTAAACCAAAATGATGGAAGGAAAACCCCTTTTAGGTAATTAAAAAAATGATGAAAGAATGATACGAAACATGCAATAATGGAGTTGATTACCTTTCCATGATGTTTGATCTTGAAATTTTGCAGCAAAGCATGGAGAATCTACCCTTGAATGTCTAAAAATTGATGTCTTAGTGACCTACAATGTTAAAAACCTAAGTTGCTTGACTTGAGATGGAATATTGGTGGATGAAAGAATGGTAAGAGATGTGAATTAGGGTCAAAAGACTTATATTTATAGGAATTTCACCTATTTTACCCTTTAATACTGTTGACGCCAAAATTTGACGAGGTATTAGAGTCTTATGGGAAACTCAGTTTAAGGGGGACCCTTTGAGCTACACTGAGTAACCTCGAGATTTTTAGAGAAGCCAACTTCTATAATGGCGTTTGAAAGGGAAAAGGAAGTAGATATGATAAAGTAAAGTCTAACCTAAGGCAATGCGCCAAGATTTGATGATGGGCACGATAAATCATAGATTTAAAGGCATGAATGGTGTTGTATTCCAAAACATCAAAGACTAAAAGTTATAGCATAGAAAGTTCATTTATTGACATAAAATAATATTACATACATTCTTACTTCCAAGAAGAGTCATTAGACATGGTCTAGGTAAGAAAACTTTCACCCAACATACATAGAAGTTCTTTAAATTAAGTGTCAAGACAATATAAAACACAATTCACAGTTTAATCAAAAGCATGAAAAATAGAAAGGCCGAACAATTAGCACAGTCTAAAAGTTTTTGCAATTTAAATAAAATAGTAATAGAGGCTTGGTGTCTTTTTTGCTAAAACTAGCGTGTTTTTTCCAGTTCTGGTCCTGTTTCTCATCAACAGAGAAAGTATATATAGCAGAAAAACCTCCCACTGCTTCAGAGAATAGCAATATGAAAGATCTCACAATCTTCTGCAATGATGCCTGAATCAGAATATTCCCAAGGCCGTTACAACAACATCTAGCCAAAACATAGCATAAAGTCATCCTGGGCACGATTGCATCCCCTGTAATGATGGTGGTGGTCCCAACTACGATTGATCAGACAAGTGTCATCCATTATTGTGAATGATTATGACAAGTAGCAACCAATGACATTATTTAATTCATCTTGCTTATTGCCTGCATAACAGATCAGTCGTTAGGCATGTGGAAATCTTCCACTGCCCACATGAACCTTTCTCGCATTGTTGCCGATGATTTTCAAAAATGCAACATGTGTCAAATGTGTTAAGAACCTTATCACAGTGCAGGGAACGCTTCATCAGCCAGGCGTAAAAGATGCATGGCAACATTTTGTTGCCCACGGTTGCTACTACATCCCCACGTTGCAAGATTTGTGAATGGTTGCCACGTAGCAAGATGTGGGGCCTGCCAACACCTTTTAGGAATAAAGGCTTCATGGAAGCATTTCACAGCCCGATGAGGTTTCAAGGAAAAAAGAAAAAAATGCATCCCGCAATTGCGACACGTGGAAGCACAGTGGAGTTTCCCAGGATCTGAAAGGAATGTCGATACTTGAAGCTGCAAGAGTAGATGCACAAAATGGTAGATCAAAACTTTGATAAAAATCCAAGTAAACTCGATAATGCATAGGTTGGAACACACATAATAAAAAGATAAACCCGAAGGGAGCTACTCAAATATTTATTTAACAGCTTTCTTTGACTAACAGGGGTGTTTAAACTAAGAAATGGAGAACCCAAAATTTCTCTGGTTCTATAGACTAGAGCCTTATCCATTGGGCTAATGGAGTCAAAGATTGGAAATAGCCACCTGCAAACGCGACCATTCATCCTCAGATGACTTCACTATGCTGTGCAAATTCTCCTGTGCTCCACATAGATCAATAGCTTCTTTGCGAGGCAACACATCGGGTAAACCAGCCCTTGCTTGTATATGAAATAGCAGCTATGAGAGCAAATGAATGACTGCCTCAATGCCAGCTACCATTGGAGGATAGCTGAACTCTCTGAAAGCCTTTGGGTTGCCCTCCTTCTCTTCAATAATTGTCACAATCTACACAGTCATGGCAATAGAGCCATCTTTGAGGAACGGGGACGACAGTCCCAACCTGCCTAACTCAGAGAAATATTCTCGTATGCTATCTATTTTCTTACTCAGAATAGCCACGGGTGCCTTACTACATTGGAAGGTAGAGTGGCAATGGATAAATTTGTTTGTCATTTGAGCAGCAGCGTTCTGATCTTCAATACCCGCTCCGGCAAGGTTCTCATCAGAGATAGAGTATAGCTTGTTGAGGAGGTCTTTTGCCTCAAGAACCTTCTCCAAGATGAATTTTGGGAACTACTCAATCATATCATGGGCCTCCTAGTAGAGCCTTGATGCTTTGTCAATAAATCGAAGGGTAGGCTGCAGTGTTAGGCAAAAGGTTTTTATTTTCTCCTAGTGAGAAATGTATAATTTTCTAACTAGCGAAATGATATCTGGTTGTATAGGGGAAGGCAGGAGAGAGGCTTTAAGCGAAGTAATCTCTGTGTCTCTTGAAATAATGGCCTCAGCCAATTCTTCCTTTTTCCTTTTCTTAGACATCAGCTGCTCCGCATAGTTGCTCATTTCTTTATTCCAGTTCAGCTTAGCTCGAGAGTGATTTGCTAAGTGCTCTTCTAGAGAAGCTTTTGTCTCTCAAAGTTCTTCCTCTATTTGAACCTTTAGGCCTTTAAATTTGGCATCTTTCTCTTGTATTCTTTACTCATACTAAGTCTTTTGGCATTCCAACTCTTCCCTTTTTTGTGCCATCCCCTGACTATGCTCAAGGCAGAGGAGCTCCAGCTCTTTTTCTTTCTGTTGTAAATTTTGCTTCACCCCCTGGTTCTTCCTTTGTAGCTCTTTTATTATGCCAGAGTCAACAACCTAAGTTTTTGCAATTTCTCCTTCAAGCTTGTTCCTCCCATCCTCTGCTATCAACGCTCTTTCAGTCATGTGGGCAATATCTACCTCTAAGGATTTCTCCTTCCTTTCCAAAAAACTAACCCTTTCCCTAGCTACCTTGAGCTGCTCATCTTTCTTCTTTAGTTGGCGATTAGTTTTGAGGAAGTCAGAAGTGACTACCCATTACATTTTCTCTATGATTTCAACTTTATCCTGTAGTCGGGCTACCTTCATGTTGAGTCTGACCGCATATATCTTATAGTCTTCTGGTTGCATTTCTCCCTAAGGCTTGCTTACCCTTGGGTACATGATTGCTAACTTCAATTCTTGTCGAGCCTCATCATATAGAGCTTGTACTCTTGGCTCAGCGGGACCACTGTCATCCTTTTTCTTGTGTTTCCTCATTCTATTCGCACATGCCTCCTTTCCATAATCTAGTTGTGCTATGAATTTGGCTAGCGATGAAACTAGTCCACCTACAAAGGGAGCACCTGAAGGCAGAGCATAGGGATAGGTAACCTTCATAGGCACAGGCATTTGTTTCTTTTGGAGAGTGATAGTTTGTAGATAGAAGTGAGGCACACTCCACAGTTCGGTTTGAGAACCAACAGCAGGGCTAGTCATTTGTAATGATTGGATTGGGGAATCAACCATAAGGCTCATTGGCTGGGAATGGGGAGTTGTTAGTGGGGTATTAGCCTATTGCAATGGAAAATGATATATAATCATAGTGGAAAAAGAATGGGCAATCATAAGGGGAATTCTCTCTAAAAGTGAGGTGAGGAAGGTCTAAGCAATAGTGGCGGGTGTAAGCATACACAGAGGAGTAATTATGAGCAGGTGGGCCTATAAAAACTGGATGAATCCAACCAAATAAGTTGGACTAAAAATAGAAGGTAGAGGGCTAGTACCTATGGCAAAGGTTGCTAGTGAGGCAGGGGAAAATACCAAGGAATGAGATGCAAGAGAAGGAGTGAATTGTACCTGTTGATTGGTTGTTGGCATCTCCAAAAATGTTAAAGGCTCCCCCATAACCTCTAGCTCCTGACTAGCAGCGAGTACTCCTCCTCTGGCGGGTTCTTGCGAACCCTCTCCGATAATATGCTGTCGTTTTGTAGGTGGAATCTCACTAGCTTTGACAACCATCTCCTTCTGTAAAATGATAGTCTAGCTAGTTTAGCAGCCCAAGTGAATGTATGTGAGCCCCTTGATATATTAAAACATACGTTCATGGCCACATAGGTGAGCTGTCTGAAGATTTTCTCCTTTTGTGCAGTGGAATCTGATGTCATCGCTTCCTCCTCCTACTTGTCAGATTCCTCCCTCTCTTTGCTCCTATTAGTACTAGAGCTTAGGCTGGGATGACCCTCCTTCCACCACCTTTCAAACTCCTGGTCATCCTTTAGTTGATTGTAAGGAGCATCCAATTGTACTATTTTCTGATGATATTTTCAGAAAGCCTTTATTTTCTCTTCACCACATTCCTCATCCTTCTTTAACCTATTGTACATGTCGCGCTCCATGGAGACATTATCTTGGGCCACAACCATAGGAAATTACAACTTGTGCCATGGTCCTCTGGTGTCCGGCGTAGGGATTTGTGCTAATTCAACAAAATCTTCATCTTTGTTCGCTCGCGGGTTATGTCGCTTCTCCTAGTATGGTCGAGAAACATGGGTAACCCTCATATGTGGGTCTGGAAAGTCATCAAAAGAGTTTTATTCCCACTTATCATTTACCAGTACCAACCCTAGATATGCCAGCTTATCCTCCAACAGCTAGTTCAATTGCTTCTTTATCTAAGTCACCACTTGAAACTCTTCGAACAAGTGAAGAATCCCTTCTTCTTGGCCTTTTCATTGCTACAGAAAGTAAAATCAATAATAAACACCTATAAAAATATTTCCAACATGAGTACTCTATTTGTGACACAAGCTAGGAGCAGGAAAGGTTTGCCAGTAAAACCCCACATTCAGAGGATTGTAAAATATTTTCCCAACAACCAGTCACAAGTAAGGGTGAAGCTCTTCCTAAATCTGGCCTACTCCTTATCAAGCCAGATAATATCACCTTCTTTGATCAAATCATTCAAGACCGGGGCTATGAAATAGTCTGCAAATACATAATAATTGTATGATGTAGAAAGAAAAGGCATTCATGTGGACACCAACTTCCTTTTATTTTCCTCATCAAAAATTGATAGCGAAAAATACCGGAAAAAGAAATCTGGGTTCTGATGCAGAAACATGTGGACCAATAAGAAACCTAAATTTTTTCTTTGCCTAATAATTCTCAATTTGTCACTTCATTTCTTCAATCATAAAGTCAGCAAAATTATACTAGAAGAGTTCATGTTGCTTGCGAAATTGTATTGCTGGTCCCAGTTGAAACGTCTCTATCTTCTCATTAGAGTCTCAACCGCATACAAAGGCTAACATGGACATGGCATCCTGGAGATCATTATGAAATGCACCACGTGACAATGGAATACTTGGCGCTTTAGTGGTTGGAATATCTTTCTTACCAGTCTCCTCTAACAAGAACTATGAGCTAGTTTTCATCTTCCTCCATATTTTCTCTGCTTTTCTCAGGCAAAAAGTCTTGATATTTTCCTTCCTCTTACTTGGGTCCAGAATACATAGCTTGTGCCAGATATCCTCTAGAGTGATAAGCACCTTTAAGTTGTGGCCTTCAATGTAGTGGGTATTAGGATTATAACACTGGATAGCAACATCAACAACTTTTGGGCAATACTGCACCAGTGGGACCTTGTATTGAGAGAGACCACTATACCAAACTCTATTCGCCATAGCTTGGTCTACCTTTGGTGTCAATAACCTTGCACAAGCTTCCTCTCTAAGGGACTTAGGGTTTTTCGTGAGCCTTGGGTGGTAGATATTGTCCCATTTGTCTTCAACCTTTTTTTGGTTTCTCCAATTCTTGGGTCTATTTAGCTCTTCTTTGTAGGCTCTCCTTGGCCTATTGGGTATACTAGGCATGGCGTATACCACATCCTCATAGACATATACCTCTACTAAAAAATGAATAGCCATAAAAATCTCCTCGGTAATTTCTTCCTACATTAGCTGAGATGAAGATTCAGACATTTTTCTTTGTAAAGATTTCTGCAAGTTCCCAGTTAGCTGCGACTATGCTCAGCTCTAATACACAAAAAGAAAACAACTTTGCACTTTTATTCTTGGCGTTTGTGAATTTTTTTTGAAATATTAAGCCTTTTCTTGCAATAATAGCAAGCCTTCTCAAGGTGGTAGGCGAAAGCATGCCTTTTGCATTTAATTCGGCATGTACCGTTAATTTTGCAAATTATGCAAAATGAACAGCTTGCTATTTTGAGGCGGTTGAAGTTCATTATTGCATTTGGTAATCGTGTGATACGGTGTGATCTCCTTGGAACTTGAGCCAAAAATTTGCTTGCTAACCTTGCATTAGCATGCACTGACAATTATATCCCAACCAAAATGATTACGCCAAGCAAACGATCATAGCCTAAAAAGATATGAATATCACCTTGGGCTCTAGGACACGTTTGAGAGATGACACAATAGCCTATGGCCATATGTATCACTACCAACAAGCGCCACCTTTTTAAAGCTAATTAATCAACTCCATTTAAACAAGCACACATTGAGTCATTCTATCAAAGATGCAACTAGCCCAAAAATGTGAGCAAACACAAGCTCACCTTTCAAGATAGCAGCTAGCATAATATCACATTTTTTTGAAGCGGATTAGAATGTGTCTTGTCAATTTTCTAAAAATAGGCCAATAAGCAGTGAGAAAAACTTACTTAGCATTTGAGAAGTGATAAGTGAGTAGCAAAGTCTTAAGCAAGCCTTTTCATAGGTTAGGTGGTAGATAAATTCGGCATTAGCTTAGAAGCCTAGGGATAGTGTCAAACCAATAGATACCCCAGTTTGCCTGACTTTGTATAAGTCATAGACTACATTCCTAGGGGAGATTTCAACTAGGAGACAGAAAAGGATGATGGAGAATAAGCATTCTCTGGTCCTGGTAGCCATAAAGTGGGTTTTAGGAAAAGATTGTATAGAATATAAAGATAAGTATTGGGTGAATACCGATGTATGCTCCCACTTCGTAGCATCCATGCTTGACATTGGCATTCCCCGACCACTTATCTTAAAGCTGGTTAAAGAAATCTTCCCCAAATAAATACTTGAATGGTCTTGGTGAGGTCGTTGCTCACCCTGCCTATGGGATAGGTCTGTCGTCAGCCAGCGACCTACGTCGCTTTATTGAGGAAGAAGTCGTTGTTGTTTAGCTTTCGTTCCTTAGCAAATTTTTCCTATAGACCCGCGACCAGCACCATTAAAGGGTTACTCAGGCCCTACACTTCCTATTTCCCAGCTACAACGTGATACCTTTCTATGACATAGACTGGTATACTGACTTCAGGAACCTGGTGTTTGCCCTGCCAATGGCGGCTGTGCCAAATGATGTTGCCAGTGCTGCCTAAGAACTCGTGGACGAGGAAGAAGTGGACACTATAGTTAATGCATCAATTACCACCAGCCATGGATTTTAATGAAAAATCCCTGCCTGTTGCTCAAAATGTCTCCCTTCTTGCTGCTCAAAATATGTCCTTGTAGCTGTATATAAGCCTGACAAAAAGGCTATTGTATATATAATAGCTCAATATGCTTATACATTTTAAAATATGGCTTCCCAGCCACTTTTGTAATGAAAAAAACATATATGAATAGATATCTATCATTTAAAGAAAATCCATGCTCTTTCTTTCATTCTATATTTAAGTTTTTCTGGGCTTGCAACTTTTATTTGCTATTTCTCTACACATGGGTGTGTTCTGTGTAAAGCAACTCTAGTGTTACACCCACCAATAATAATGGGTTAATTCCACAGAAGTACAAACTAATTCAAAAAAAATTTGGCCAAAGAAACATAAATAAAATAAAAGTGCTATTTACATATGTACAAAGTAGAGCTTAATGCCTAATGGAACAGCTTAAGATGAATCCCATTGATCGGGATTCCTAACGGTTCCTATTCCATATTCTCTAGCTCAAAAGCATTGTGTTCTTTGCACTAAATAATTTTAAAGGGACCCTCCCATAGGCTATCAAATTTACCATGCTGACTTGGCTTTGCAGCCCTGCTATCATAGTTTAGCACTAAGTCTCCGCATTTTAGACCCTGGTTGGAAACCTTCTTTTCAAACTATCATTTGGCTACCTGTTGACATCTTGTCATTTCTATTAGGGAATTCTCTCTTTTTTCCTATACTTCCAACAGTTTGGTGAACCGAACCTCCATGGCTTCATTTTGTTCTATCTAAAGAGATTTCAACAACTGTATTGCTAGAATTTTCGTGCAGATGGGTAACAACACCTCTTTCCTATATACCAACTCATAAGGCAAAGTCTTAAGGACTTGCTTAGGAGTTATGCAGTTTTCCCATAGCGTTGTTCATAGGTTTTTATGCCATTCCCTTTGGTATTCTGAGCCAATCCTTTTAAGGAGTTAGACTAAGCTTTTGTTCGTTGACTCTGCTAGACCATTTCCCAGTGGATAATAGTTTGATGATGTTTTAAGGAATATGCCATTATTTAATGCAAAGTGACATACCTTTGCACCTAGGAATGCTCTGACATTGTCCGAAATGATAGTTTTTGGAGGGCTGAACGTTGTCATCAATTCCTCGGGGAAATCTACAATTTTTGTTTTTGTTGTGCTTTTAAGGGGAACAACCTCCATCCACCTTGTGAAGTAGTATGTAGCAGTCAGAATCCACTTGTGTCTGGCACTAGAAACCAGGTTGATCATTCTGATGAAGTACATGCCCCATTGCACAAACAGTTCGTTTGCCACTATAGGTCTGATGGGCATTGCAAAATTCTTCCTTCTATCGGCGAAAAACTAGATTTTTTTACAAGCCCTCACCAAAGAGTGGCAGTGACTGAAAAGTGTGGGCCAATACTAGCTAGTACACATGATTTTAATTGCGGTGGTTTTCGTAGAGAAATGTCCACTTGCAACTCTATTGTGGAACGCGTCGAGGATCCTCTTCGCCTGCTCTGAAGTAACGCATCGTAGGAGAACACCATTGAAATTCCTTTTGAAAAGGACTCCTATTTGTGTATATCTGCAACTCTGATATTGGTAATACCTCCTTTTTTCAGATGAGAGGCCTGGCGGATACTTTCCAGTTTGCATGAACCTCATTCTTTCGGTCAGCCAACCGCCTTCCGATTTTGATTCATTTATCAAGACGAGCTCTGGCTGCTCCTCTACGATAGGTACCTCCTCTCTTTGTGCCATATATTCACATAGTCCTCTTCCTTTAATAGTTTTAGTAGGCTTGATTTCAATGTCGTATTCAAGAATGTTGGTGATCCAATTAGCCCTTTTTTCCATTATTTCCCCCTCCATGATATATTCACACACACTAGAAAGTGCGACATATACCAGTACCTTGTTGTAGGAAATTAGATGGCAAAACATTTTAAGTCCCTTTACTATTGCAAAGGCTTGTCTTTCGACAAAATTATAATTAACCTCATATTCCTTTAGGGTTCGTGAATAGAACGCCACTAGATGTTCCCCCTTTTCTTTGTTATCCTTTTGGGTTAGAACCATAGCAATATTGGACTTGCTACTGAAAGCATACATTATAAAATAGTTGAATTAATATAGATTAACTAGAACTGGGGCTGTGGAAATAGCTTCCTTGACCCTTTCAAAAGCCTCCCGAGCTTCGGTTGTCCACTTGAATTTTTGATCTTTCTTCAGCATTAGGGTGATTGGCCTATTCATTCCTACAAAATCAGAAATAAACTTGCTAACAAAATTTACTTTGCCCAGGAAAGATTGGACACCTTTCTTATTTACCGAAAGGGGAAGTTCTTTGATAGCCTTTACTCTTTTTGGGTCAATTGAAACACCTTCTCTAGACACAACATGCCTCAATAGCTTACCCTATGACACTCCAAATACACATTTCTTTAGATTTAGGGAAATCCCAAACTCCTGGCACTTTTGAAAAACTAATTCCAAATGATCAAAATGATCATACTTAGATTTAGAGAACATAGTAAGGTCATCCAAATAGATTAGAATAAATTTATTGATTAGTTCACTGAATGCGATGTCCATCGTCCGCTGAAATGTTGCCCATACATTGGATAAACCAAAAGGAATTTTAGCATATGTAAATGTTCCTCACTTTGTGGTGAACATAGTCTTGTGCTAATCTTCTTCTTTAACATGGATCTTATTGTAGCCAGAGAAACCATCAAGCAGAGAAAACATTTATGATCCTGCGACATTTTGTAGGATTGACTCCATAGAAGGCAATAGATAGTGGTCTTTCAAAGATGCTTTGTTTAGGTCTCGGAAGTCCACACACAAGTGGATATCTCCATTCTTCTTTCAAACTGGGACCATATTTGATACCCAAGTACTATGTTTGATTGGAAAGACAATGCGTGACTCAATGAGCTTAGTTAGCTCTTGTGCCATTAGGGCCTCAATTTTAGGGTTCGCTGACCTCTGTTTCTATCGGACTAGTTTTGCACCTTATGTTAGCTCAATAGTGTGTTGAATGATGCCAGGATTGTAACCTTCTAGATCATCATAGGACCAAGCCACTACTCCATACTTTTCATAGAAACTGATGATCCTTTCCTTATTATGGTGCAGAATATTTTTTCTGACTTAGAGATCCCTACCATTGGAGACCTGAATGTCTTCATAATCACTTTTGTCTGCCTCAAACTTTCACTTATCATTTCAAGCATCATTACAATCAAAAAAAAATTCAAGAGTAACCAATCCTTTGGGAAGTTTATTAGATTTGAGTTGCATAATTTTTCCTTCATAAGTCTTGACGATCTTTGGTTGAAGTTGATTGATGAATTCCCCTGAGTGCTGGATAAATGAGGCGATGTGTTCATCACTTTCAAAGACTTGCCAACTCTAATCATTGTCGGGGATAGCAGGTTGGACTAGCACTCATACTAAATGCTCCTTATGAAGTAGGTCAGAAACAGGATCAAACTGAGCACCAATCACAGGCATGTGATCTGCATCGCTTTTTTGTCATCGAGGAATGGTCTGGATGTTGAAAGTTTCAAAACCCTCAATCAGGTCCCAAACTTGGTGCCGATAGGATCTCATGCGAACATTATTTTCTACAGAAATTCCTCGGACCTGGTTAACTACCAGGTCAGAATCTCCAAACATAATTAATTGCTTAATGTCCATTCGTTCTGTAAGGCTTAAGCCTTGGACTAGCCCTTCATATTCAGCCTCATTGTTTGAACATGCAAAATGAAAGTGGAAAGACCTCAACCATTTTTTATTTTGTGGGGATATTAAATATACCCCTGCTCCAGCAACTACTTTGCTTCTTGCTCTGTCAAAGTATAGTGTCCATAGCTCATTTTCCTGGTTACCTTCAGATTCTTTGGCGACCCCCAGAAGAACTTGGTCTTCATCATAAATTACACACGTGCCCAATCCTGTAGCATGATAATTTCTGAAAGGATCATTATTTATGTGTTGACTCAATAGAGCATCTTCTTTATCATTTCGATCTATGCTCACCTTCTCTTCCTCTAGCAATTCAATGCAATACATTTATTACTTGGTGGTAGAGGTATGCGCTGCTTCAAAATTGATCAAGGCCTCATCCACCACATGTTTGGAATGCAGAGCCTCTGATTCTATCTTCATTTTTGCACTGTACATGGTCCTAAGTATTAGATGTGACCAATCCAACGATAGGTATCTCCCCACCTTTGAAGTAAACTCTCGGGAAAGACAGAGACCAAACATAGGAGGAACATCTATGATCACTGTGTCTTACAGGACCATGATGCTAGGGCAGGCAAATAGAGTTAAAGAAAGTGCTTTGATGACACCTACGGTCTCAACTTTATTTCCATCAAGCTACATCACCCCTCTTTTCATAGGTTCGTAGCTGAGTCCCAAAGCTTCGGCTATCTATTTAGGCATAACCATTGTACTAGCATCAGAATCAATCATAGCGTTGTGTAATAGCTTCTTTCCTATAATGAGAGTCAAGAAGAAGGGCTGAGGTTTTGACCTACTTCTCTCCTCGACAGGAGATTCTTTTGTATTATTTGTAAGAACCTTTGTTGGCGGTATGAGACAAACAACCTCTGCACTGGTGGACGGCTCTGTTGATGTTGGGTTGATCTCTTCTTGAAGTGCCTTATGTAATAGCATCTTCTATTCCAGGATAGCTAGAATGTCCCACAAAAACACATTAGTGGATGATTTATTCAATTGCTCTACCACATCAAAAGGTGGAAAACTCAGAGATTTCTACTCCTTGGTTCTTGCTATAATAATCTCCTTCCATGGTTGAGAAGGTGAAGGGATGGTTGAAGCACTGAGAATTTGATTGGACACACCTCTGAGTTGCGGGTTGTCTAGATGTGAAACAACTGGCTCACTAGTGAATCTCCTTTTTGAGCATGTGTTATACTCAGACTGCACCTATGGTGTTTTGGATATGAATGCATCATTAGCAAACATCGTTTCTTCTTCTTCCATCCATGAGAAAGTGCATGATCAGGAGCAATATCTGATTCTTGTTCTAAAGACATTCCTTACATTTGCGTGGTAAGGACCATGCTCTCCATTTGTGGTGAGGCATATACATAACCTCCATCTTCTGTTGTGGTGCATTGGCTATGTTGCTTCACCACCTTCTATTGTAGGTTGCCATGCAGACAATTTTGGGGCATATGCACATCGCTGCAAGGGAAACACCACAGATTGATGTCATCAATAAGATTGTTCTGCCCTGTGGTCAATTCCCTACTCGAGCTTGGCAATGCACTCGCTAGCAGAGTAGGAATCGACACCATTTGGTTTGCAGTCAGCATTGGTGGATTAGTGCGAGGTGCACCCTGATATTGATTTTGTTGATAAGTAGATTGCTCGCCTTGATAGTTTTGATATGAGGGTCATGGGGGCATTGCTTGGTTCTGCTTAAGAGTCGTTATGTCATTTTCCATGGTTCACAACATCTCTTTGAGGTCGCTTATTTCATCCCTAGAAGAACCTAATGTAGAAGCCATGTTTTTAGGGGTGGCTACATATGAGTACATTGACTGGCCAATTGCAGGCGCACTAGTTGACGTGACCTCTTGCACGGAGATCAATATTTTAGGAAATATCAGCATAATAGGTCGAGGAGGGAATTTTTTGCAATCTATCAAATGATTCTCAGCTTTGATAGCGATACCATAAGCATCTAGTAGAGTAGCTCTTCCCAAAGACTTGATCATCACAGAAATGTCAGAATTGATGGATTTCAAATAAAATATAAAAGATAATTCGAGAGTCAGGCAGATGGTAAAAGGGATCCTCTGCCAATTTGCGTGAAATGGGGCATTGAAGTCTGTCAAAGCCTCCTACGGGGCTCATTTTATGATGGATAGCTGGTAATACAATGAAGAACGATCTTTGTCATTCGAGAACCTTTCATAGAATCGATCTCTGAGCTCATCCCAAGTGCGAATTGAATTAGGAGTCAGTATTTGGTATGAATCTAGAGCCTTGCCTTTGAAAGATGTGGCGAGGAGCCTTAGGGCTACATTCTGCGCTATAATACTGTATACTAGACAAATGTCTGCAACATCATGCAAATGTTCTACTGGCAGTTTTGAGCTGTCTCTGACAAATTTGGGAATAGCTTTCATGGCCGAAACTGGGATAGTGCCCTGGATAGCGGGTTCTACCGAGGCTACCAGGGGACTTCCGACATCCCATGTTGGCAACATGGTGAGAGGAAAGGGTGGTGGGAATGGAATGATTACTAGTTGATTAGTGACCTAGACTATTCCTAGCGGAGGTACTACTAAACTGGGATTGTCTGCAGTTTGGGATCTAGTTATAGGCTGATGGCTCATACACCCTTCTACAATGCAATTTCATTAAGTTCAAGTCCCATCGGGTGTGATAGAAAAAGAACAAATTGTTGATGCCAAAATTTGATGAGGTAACATAATCTTATGGGAAACTTAGTTTAAGGGGGGCCCCTTGCGCTAAACTAAGTAACCTCCAGATTTTTAGAGAAGTCGACTTCTTCTATAATGGGGTTTGAAAGGGAAAAGGAAGTGGATATAATAAAGTAAAGTCTAAACTAAGGCGATGCACCAAGATTTGATGATGGACATGATAAATCATAGATTTAAGGGCCTGAATGGTGTTGTATTCCAAAACATTAGAGACTAAAAGTTATAGCATAGACAGTTCATTTATTGACATAAAATAATATTGCATACATTCTTACTTCCAAGAAGAGTCATTAGACATGGTCTAGGTAAGCAAATTTGTACCCAACATACATAGAAGTTCTTTAAATGAAGTGTCAAGACAGTATAAAGTACAGTTCACAGTTTAGTCAAAAGTATGAAAAATAGAAAGGCCGAACAATTGGCACAGTCTTAAAGCTTTTGCAATTTAAATAAAATAGTAATAGAGGCCTAGTGTCTTTTTTGCTAAAACTAGCATGTTTTCTCTAGTTCCAGTCCTGATTCTCATCAACAGAGAAAGTATATATAGCAGAAAAACCTCCCACTGCTTCAGAGAATAGTAACATAAAAGATCTCGCAATCTTTTGCAATGATGCCTAATTTAGAATATTCCCAAGGCTGTTACAACAACATCGAGCTAGAACACAACATCTAGTCATCCCAGGCACAGGTGCATCCCCTATAATGATGGCGGTGGTCCCAGCCAGGCTTGATCAGACAAGTGTCATCCGTTGCTATGAATGATTATGACAAGCAACAACCAATATTATTATTTAGTTCATCCGGCTTATCGCCCGCATAATAGATTAGCTGTTAGGCACATGGCAGCCTTCCATTTCCCGCATGAACCTTTCTCCCATCGCTACCAAGGGTTTTCAAAAATTTGACACATGTCGAATGGGTTGAGAATCTTATCACAGCGGAGGGAACACTCCATCAGCCGGGCATAAAAGATGCGTGGCAACATTTCATTGCCTGTGGTTGCTATTTCATCCCCACGTTGCAAGATTTGCAAATGGTTGCCACGTAGCAAGATGTGGGGCCCCCCAACACCTTTTAGGAACAAAGGCTTCACGAAAGCATTTCGTAGCCTGACAAGGCCTCAAGGAAAATAGAAAAAAATGCATCCCGTAACCATGACATGTGGAAGTGTAGCGGAATTTCTCAGGATCTGAAAGGAATACCAATACCTGAAGCTAGGAAGAGTAGATGCAAAAAATGGTAGATCAAAACTATGATAAAAAGATGAGTAAACTCGGCAATGCATAGGCTGGTGCACATACAATAAAAAGATAAACCTGAAGGGAGTTGCCCAAATATTTATTTAACAAATACCTCATCACAAGCTAACATGAAGAAATAATAAACTTAAATTTCATTTTTTTCCCGCTCAAATGTCAAAATTGGGCCAAATGCGACTTATTTGCCACACATGGAGAATGGGTCCCACCTGGATGGAACTTATTTTCCATTCATGGTGAATGGATACCATATGGTCTATTTTGATAGCTAAGATACTAGGAGACAAGGAAATAAGGTTTAAATTGCAACTTTGTTAGATATTTGACCAATTTAAGCCTCAGGATGCACAATATGGGTTAATAGGGGCCTATTAGTGATCATGT
The DNA here is from genome assembly GCA_007258455.2 of Sequoia sempervirens. Taxonomy (NCBI): domain Eukaryota; kingdom Viridiplantae; phylum Streptophyta; class Pinopsida; order Cupressales; family Cupressaceae; genus Sequoia; species Sequoia sempervirens. The sequence goes on along the minus strand of VDFB02270651.1, from coordinate 124,872,579 downwards.
GAATGTAAAATAGGGCATGTGAGATATAATTCAATGTGAAAGAGTGATTAAATTCACTTTACAACAGTCAAATGAGGTCCACATAGACTAGGAAGGAAAAGGAACCAATATGAATGTGTGGGACGCATTACAACACTAGTTTATCATTAGGTTTAAGTTACAAGCCTTCTAAATTGATGTGATAATATTATTAAACACATTTTATAATGTTGAATTAGGGATAAATGGGTTTATTAAGTCTAGAAAAGTGTGAAATTATCTTACAACACTTTACAATGCCTTTACAAGACATCAATAAAAGCATGTTATTGAATTTGCAAGGGTCCAAGACCTAGTGTGGATGCATCAAATGCATTGCAACACCTAAGTCAAGGCCTCATTAAGTCCAAATTATCATGAATTATTCCCATGTCAAGAAAAGGGTACTTTTTTCTATAGTGCAATTAGCATTTTTCTTTCTCCCATCAAGGTGGATGGTCCTGTCATTAATGCAATAGTAAATCACATGATGTAGGCAGACACATCTTTTGGTGTCATGCCTGATATCTCAATGCCAAAATTAGTAGAACTTTTGAGAGTTGTACCATTCAGGATATGGCTCAGACAATAGTGAAATCTTAGGTATTGTTATCACTCTATCTTTTAATAATTTTTGTAGAATATTAATGTATGATTCTAATAACTTAGTGAAATTTATGTTTCATCCTATATTATTTTTATTTGTAAGAATAGATATCATGTTATCCATGGCCTTATTATTACTTGAGACCAACACAAATGCTTGATTGCTTGGTGGCATTCTCTCAAAGTGGCACATATGTGTGCAAAAGAAGGATACTTCATCGAAATAAATTTTTCTTGTAGCAGAGGATGTAAGCTCCCAATAAGCACCTTTTGAACATTGGATTCAAGAAAATGATACAAAATCTGAACAAAAATAATCTAATATTGAGCTATAAAGCCAACTAAATTCTCATGGGTACCCTACTTACACTAAATGAGATCATTAAAATCAATCTTCATCCTAATGTTGGCCTAGAACTACTCGAGATATTGGTTGACTAGCTAGTCAAAAGAGAAAATAGAATTATTAGATAAAGCTTAATATCATTCTAGAGTAGTGTCCTTGAGAGAATGTGGGAACATCTTGGCCAACAAAGCATTGTTATGAAATAAATTAGTACATAATATGTTAAAGGATGTACATGCATCCAATGGCCCCCATGACCATTATAATTTTCAAATTTTGGAATCTCCACCCCATAGGAGTGTTTAGAATGGAAATTCAAATAGGAATATGACAAAAGAAAGTCTAGAACATAGGTTGACATGAGGAACTAGTCAAATGTGCTAACTAACTTTCCATGTTCCCCATGTTCTATAGTAGAGTTTTTAGCACAAGATCAGTGGATGAAGTATGACCAAAAGGGCCTCTAGAAGTACCTCCAACACCTAAGCCATTAGAGACCTTAGTGTTAGTACCTATAGAAGCATTATCACAAGAAATAGGGACACCTTGAGCCTTAGGTGTTGCATAGTTGAAACCCAAAGGAACCTTATTCACTTTAATTGTATTACCCTGCTTAGGTACAAAGTTTGTATTAGTAGAAGGACTTGTGTCAGTCATACACATCGACACCTTGGGCATCGAGAAATTTAGAATCTTTCCATTTTAGTCCTCTTTTTTCTCCTCTTTTCTTAACACTCTTATGTTCTATTCTTTTGCTTACTTTTTCTTCCAAAATTCCCAAAATCTAGAAACTTCTTCCTGAAAGTATTGCTTAAAATTTGGGGCAACATATAGTAGTTTTTCATTAATTCCCAAATACGTAATTTTTGAATTCAAAATCCCACTTAGACCTCTTCCTCTCAATTTTTTATTGCTTCTATTCATAAATGAGAAAGTCAGTTTTTATTTGCAATCCCAAAAGGAAAATTAAATTAAAATTGAAACTACAATAAACATGTATGGTGGTGGCTAAAAGAAAAATTAAAAATATAAAAAGAGCTCAATACAATGCTCCTACATCAAACATCGATATTTTAGGGAAATTAATTAATATTTTAATTGATAGTATATGCATAATAGAATTTTACAAATAATTATTAATATCTATTTGGAGTTGGTATTATGTTTCTATGTGTGTTAGATAACAATTCTTAAATATTAAAAGATAAAAATAATAGAAATTTATATTTAAAATAAATTTATGGAGAAGTAGTTTCATAAAGATTGAAAATTAATAAATTTCATAATACTAAGTCAATTAATGTTATTAATGATTTTTATTAAGTGGGGAAAGGACCGAATCCCACACATTTAAAAGAGTCTATCAAATAAAAAGAAGAAAAGATGAAACAACATAAACATATTCCACTAGCTAGCCACTAGGCCAAACCAAACAACATAAATAAAAATAAAAGAGAATAATAACGAGATAGAACTAAAAAGTATAAAAAACAAACTAAATCTAAGCTAGAGTAAGGAATCCCATTCCTTACTCATAATAATGAGGGTTTCAACCCATTTTCAAACTCCAATTAATAGTTGTTCATCCAATGTTTTCTTCATCTTCTTCGAGAATATCACATCCTCAACCTTGTCTTGTTGATCCTGATGCTTTTTAAGCTTAAATTCAATTGTAAGGATTCAATTACATGTATTTTCATAAACCCCTTGGTGATTTTTACCAACTCATTCATAGCCTTCTCCATTTTGATAATCCTTCCTTGATATAATTTTATATAATTTCATACATGTTTGTCTAGTTATCTTTCTGAAAGGTTTAATTTTGTTCCTTCTATGCTTGGGAAATAGAATAACAATCTTCAAACTCTCTCTGTAGTACCCCTCCATTTTTATTATGTTTTTTTTTAGCATGTTTTCACTTTGATAGACCCTGGTACTTTGTTTTGATGTATTGATCGCTGACATTAGAGTGAAGGTAGATTTATTTTGTGATGTGATGATACATTGTATGGTGGTAATTATTTCTGACATGCTTTATGTTAGAATAGATGTTTACTTCAGATGTTATTGCTATGCATATAGTTATGGTAGATTAATTGATGTTATTTATTTTTTCAGTTTGTTGTGATATGTATTGGTGTGGAGAACAGAGTTGCATCACTCGCTTGCGAGTGCCCTGCGATTTTCACGATCTTCTCCTCACGGTGTGTTTTAATCATGGATTATGTATATGTATGTTATTTGTTTGATTGCAAGATTGCAGGTACATGACACCGACTCCACCTGGTTTCACAGGTCTGAGCATGTCTAGACTCAATGGTAATGTTGATTGGGAGGAAGTAACAAGGTTTTTCCTAGTCTAGTCTCAAACCCAGTCACAGTATGTCATTAGTTTAGGTCTGGTATTTTTAGTTGTCTCATCTGGTCTATTGTGATTATTTGTTAAATAAGGTTAATTTTGTGAATTTAATGGTATATTAATGTTCTTTTAATTTAATACTTATTTAAAATAATTTTAAATAAAGTAAATAAAAGCTTCATATTTTATTTAATTAATTAAATTAGTTTATTGGTAAAATAATTTAGTCATTGAGATTAAAATTATTTTAATAAATAAATAAATAAATTAATTAAAGTTATTCTTATTTGAGTGAATAGATTAAATATAAATTTAATGCTTTGTGGGAATGGAATTTTAAATATGTGTTGAAATGAAATTAGTTGTTGAATTTTTAATTCTTTAAATAAATTGAATTCTTGATAATTGAGGAAAGAAAGAATCCGTGAGTTTTTTAGAAGATATTTTTCTTCTTTGCCATGTGTGTTAGTTAAATTTATTTCAAATTTCTTGTTGAGGATTCTCTTGGAGAAGATATTATGAGATTTGGGGAAAACAAGAAAACACTTCACGGGAGATGAAAAGAATAGAGAACTATTGGAAAAGATTGTGAATTTTATTGGGTTTTTTATTTAAATTTATGGAAGAAGTTATTGGGTACATATTTGTTCTATGATTGCAATCTTCTGGAAAGGGGTGAATTGAAACGAGCTTTGGAAGTTGCCCGCAGCAGGCAAAGCTTCTCTTCAATAGACAAGTTCTTCAAGCTATAGGAATACAAGATTTTTGCTATTTATTTAATTTATTTTCTTTTGAAAAGATTGCCTATGTAAGAATTAGTTTTGTGCAAGTTTTGTTAAATTGTGAATTTAAAAGATTTCCTGAGGAAATTATTGTGTTTGTGACTTCTGTACTTCTCGGTGATTTTTGTGAAAAATAATTCTGTAGAAATTTGTTACTTCACTGTGAAAATTTTGAAACAAAGTTTTATAGTTAAATCAAAGAGCAACACAAAAGGATTTATTAAACAATAGAAAATTCTAAAGAAATCTCCGTTGATTTATAAAAGTAGATTTCTGTTAAATTTGGGGAAAAGAGATCTCAGGAAAGAACTTTACTATACAAATGATTTTGGTAATATGAATTGAAAATCTTCTATTGTTGAAATGGAAGATCTTCGACAAAATTTGTATTAAATTGATAGTTTTCTCAATTTCCTATAGAAAACCTCTGTGAAATTATTTGCCTGATTATAATATTTTATTTGTTAATCAAGAGTACATATATATATATATATGTATATATATATATATATATATATACATATATATATATATATATGTAAACATAATATGCATACATATACTTATATAAATATACACATATGTATTTAATAGTGAAATTGTTCTCAGAAATATTATTTTCTATTAAAATGCGAAATCCGTACAGCATAATTTTTTTTTAAAATGGATTAAAATCCATCATGCGAATTTATGAAAATCGCATAAATTTTAGATGAGAAAATTTTATGAAATAATTATATATTGGAATCACTGTACAAGAGAATTTGAATAAGAAATATTTAAAAAAAAAAAATAGGGCTATAGGGTTACCCCACAGCCACCCATAGACGACGATAGTTGTGAAGGTAGTCGGCACTGCCCTCACGGCAATGCACGATTGCCAACACAGTCATAGCCCCATATGGGGATGACTGTGTATAGCAGACACTGGCTGTGTATATTGCCAGTGAAACCCCAACTACATATGCTTTAAGATTAAAACAAAAATCTGACTGTGTAAAATCCATGAATGCCCTAAGTAGTAATCACCATATAATTTATTTTGTGAATTTAAATTTGTTTAGTTTAAACTTTAAGTATATATATATATTTTTTATTTTTAGGAAAATGATTTAGAATTTAAATAAGGTTTTATCTGTTTGATGCATGTAAAGTATGAAATCAACTACTTTTAAAATAGTAAAATTGAAGGACAAAATTTGGTATTTATTTTTATGTGAAATTGAGAAAATCAAAACTAGATTAATTGTAACAATTTCTTTTATTGTTTGAGAAAAGAACTATGATCAAGTTGTTTTATTTTCATGCTATTTCTAACTGACTTGATTGGATTTAGTAAATCCTAACATTAGATTTTTATTATGCTGATTTGCTTTAGATTGTTTCTATTCTTTTGGGAAAATTGTGATTACTTTGAATTATAAGTCTTCCAGTTAAGTTTGTTAATGAGGGAGTTGTTAATTGTTCAAAATACAATCCTTTGAGTTAACTAGGGTAGTGCACATGGTTTTGTATGGTTTTCAGACACCTAGTTCTATGAACAGGTTTTGATGTTGATTTATGTGCACTTTGTCTACCTTAGTTCATGGACTTAGATTCCTTTTTTATTTTTAGGGGAGTGGTTCTTTGTGAGGGCCGACACACAAAGGGGTGCCTGGGTAACTCATGTAGAGTTAGTTAATAAGTGAAAACTAAATCAACACATTGGGTATTCTAAAATATTTAACTAGATTAATAAGCCTCACTCATAGACTCAAGGGCTAGTTGAGACTTGGGGATGAGTTGAGAAGGGCTGGAATGGAAAATTGATATCTTGTTATTTTAAAAGATATTCAATTTCGCAACAAATTGCATGAGGGGCCGGGTTTCGTAAGAGGTTACTAGGGTAACCCAAGTTGGGGGCCGGAACCTAGGAAGAAACACTAGGGTAACCTATGCAATATTGTGATGGCACTCCACCTATAATAACAGTATCCTTGTGTATTTAGTGTATTTGATCATTCTATTTTGGAAGCATTGTAACCATTAAGTTAAGTTGATATTTGTATAGTTTTGTCTATGGTTTTACTAGTGTCTAGGGTTTGTAGGTTATGTCTATGGAACCTATTTACTATCTCCTAGCATGGGGGTGGACCTACAGGTACCACATGGTTGGGTGGAACGTGCACCTTACTTCGTTGGATCCCCAGTTCTTGTTCGTGGCAATGAGTACTACTTGGATGGAGAGTTCGTATGTGGATATATGTCTTCTTATTAGTATCATTCAAATTTTTTTATATGTATCACTCCTCAATTGTTAACTAGGTGAACATTTGTAATATGTAATTGTACATTTATATTTGACCTACCTCATTTAGAAAATGAGTATTGTATATGTTATTTCAAATGCAATGTAAGAAAGAATCTTATTTGTACTCTATATGTTTAATAATGTAATTTAAATGTTATTCAATGTATGCTTTTAAGTTTATGAAAATTAAATACATGAAATGTTAAATACTATTGTTGTCTATGGGAATTTCAAGTAGTGTGTTGTCGTTTATCTTAGACAATGTTTGCAATTAATAAAGTTAATGTTTACACTTATAAAAAAGTTTATTACATTATCGTAGTCAAATGAAACATTCTTTAGGTTACAAGATGGGGCATTAAAACTTGGTATCAGAGCCAAGTTCTAACACTGGACTGATTGGGTAGTTGTGAGCCCATAGGTTGACCTAGATGTTAGACTAGGTAGTATTGGTTTCTATTAGACTATCCTATTTTGTATCTGAGACTCATTTTTGTTTTATGTGTAGGATCATGCTTGGGTGTCATACTATAGGTCGTGGTAGAGGTCGAGGTGGAGGCCATGGGTCGAACCCTTAGGTTACTCCCCCTCAGAGCTGCCACGAGAGCGGGCATGCCGAATAGTTGGGTCCTCAGTTGGAACAAAAAAGTGAGGAACACATTCTGATTTAGCCAAAGGTTGAGGGAGCTCAGTTGCATCCCCTAATAGAAGAGGTACTTTCCAGACTTGGTACAAAGTAGGAAGTTGAATAGGAGGTGGTTAGGGAACATGATAGATCTCCTAGGAGGATTGTTAGTACTGCAGAATAGGATGCCATAGTTGCAGGACATATGAGGGGGTTGTTGAGGGCACGCCCTCCTACATTTGATGGCACAGGTGGTGTTTTAGAGGTAGATACCTGGTTATTAGACTTGGGAATATTTTTTTCTATGCACGCATACGGTAGCAATACCCGAGCTAGATGCAACATCATGCATTTGAGAGGATTTTCCTCTACTTGGTGGCGTTTGGATGAGTAGAAGCTCCATTTGGAGATTGGGTTAGTTTCTTGGGAGATTTTCTTAGAAAGGTTTAGGGCATGTTTTCTATCTAAACATTGGAGGCAACGATGAGTTGATGAGTTTCACGATTTGCATCAGATGGCTCTATCTGTTTAGCAGTATGAACACAGATTTTATGAACTCATACAATATGTACGAATTGGAGATGATGAGGTGATGCTGGTACAACATTTTCTCAGGGGTTTGAACACCCGCATTAGTGGAGGAGTTAGATTCTTCAAACTGAATACTATGGAGGTTAAAGTTGAGAAAGCGTGCATTATGGAAGAGAATCTGACTTTAGCATTGGCTAGACATATATGTCTCCAGATGGTTAGTACACCTATATCAGGTTTTGGTCCTCGAGGTGGTTAGTTATAAACAGGAGGTTCCTCTAGGAACCAACAGACACCCACTAAGGGTGGATAGCAACAGCAATAACAATGTAATCCATAAAAGAATAAGAATACTCAGCCTCAGCAGGGTAGTAGTTTTTGGTCTCAACATTATGGTGGTTGGTTTCAGAATGAGAGAGATCAGAGTGGGCAGCGAGTGCAATGTGATCATTTTAATCAGCCTACTCAAAGTTCTCAGTTTGCAGTTAGTGGAGGTAGTTTTCCACGGTCTAGTGTACCTCTAGGTGATAGAGGATTTAGGAGTATAGAATGTTTTACTTGTGGCCAATAGGGTCACATTGCTCATTAGTGTCCTCAAAAGGGTACTTATGGGTTTATTTTGAGACTGGTGGCTTCAAAGTCGACTGTAGGAGATGTAGGCAAGTTGCATAGGGTGTTTACTATGGTGAATAACCACCAGGTTGGGCACTAGGGTGCAGTTGGAGAGGTTCCTAGTGGAGGACTGGAATCATTCTTTGGAAACTATGCACATCCTTCAATGTCGGGAGTTAATCCTTAGGGGTTTAGACGTTGACCAGGTATAGATCTAGAGGGATCCTAGTGGCTAGTCTTCTATTTCTTGGGAGGACGTATTCTAGATGTGTGTGTTATCTATTTTATGTTTGTAGGCTTCCAGAAGTAAGCCTTATCCTAGGGGGGAGGATGTAGTACCCCTCCATTTTTCTTATATTTCCTGTTAGCATGTTTTCACTTTGATAGACCCTGGTACTTTGTTTTGATGTATTGATTGTTGACATTAGAGTGATGGTGGATTTATTTTGTGATGTGATGATACATTGTATTGTGGTAATTATTTATGACATGCTTAATGTTAGCATAGATGTTTACTTCAGATGTTATTGCTATGCATATGCTTATGGTAGATTAATTGATGTTATTTATTTTGTTATTTTTTTGTGATATGTATTGGTGAGGAGAATGGAGTTGCATCACTCACTTGTGAGTGCCCTGTGATTTCCACTATCTTCTTCTCATGGTGTGTTTGAATCATGGATTATGTATATGTATGTTATTTATTTGATTGTAGGATTGCAAGTACATGACACAGACTCCACCTGGTTTCGCAGGTCTGAGTGTGTCCAAACTCAACGGTAATGTTGATTGGGAGATAGTAGCAAGGTTTTTCCTAGTCTAGTCTCAAACCCAGTCACAGTATGTCATTAGTTTAGGTCTAGCATTTTTAGTTGTCTCATCTAGTATGTTGTGATTATTTGTTATATAAGGTTAATTTTGTGAATTTAATGGTAGATTAATGTTCTTTTAATTTAATGCTTATTTAAATTAATTTTAAATAAAGTAAATAAAAGCTTCATATTTTATTTAATTAATTAAATTAGTTTATTGGTAAAATAATTTAGTCATTGAGATTAAAATTATTTTATTAAATGAATAAATAAATTAACTAAAGTTATTCTTATTTGAGTGAATAGATTAAATATAAATTTAATGCTTTGTGGGAATGAAATTTTAAATGTGTTGAAATGAAATGAGTTGTTGAATTTTTAATTCTTTAAATAAATTGAATTATTGATAATTGAGGAAAGAAAGAATCCATGAGTTTGTTAGAAAATATTTTTCTTCTTTTCCATGTGTGTTAGTTAAATTTATTGCAAATTTCTTGTTGAGGATTCTCTTGGAGAAGATATTATGAGATTTGGGGAAAACAAGAAAACACTTCACGGGAAATGAAAAGAGTAATGAACTGTTGGAAAAGATTGTGAATTTTATTGGGTTTTTGATTTAATTTTCTGGAAGAAGTTCTTGGGCACATATTTGTTCTATGATTGCAATCTTCTGGAAAGGGGTGAATTGAAATGAGCTTTGGAAGTTGCACGCAATAGGAAAATATTCTCTTCAAGAGACAAATTCTTCAAGCTATAGGAATATAGGTTTTTTCTTTTTTATTTAATTTATTTAATTTTTAAAAGATTGCCTGTGTAAGAACTAGTTTTGTGCAAGTTTTGTTAAATTGTGAATTTAAAAGATTTCCCGAGGAAATTATTATGTTTGTGACTACTGTACTTCTCAGTGATTTTTGTGAAAAATAATTATGTAGAAATTTGTTACTTCTCTGTGAAAATTTTAAAACAAATTTTTATAGTTAAATAATAGAGCAACACAGAAGGCTTTATTAAGCAATAGAAAATTCTAAAGAAAATCTCCGTTGATTTATAAAAGTAGATTTCTGGTAAATTTGGGGAAAAGAAATCTTAGGAAAGAACTTTGCTGTAGAAATTATTTTGGTAATATGAATTGAAAGTCCTTTGTTGTTAAAATGAAAGATCTTTGACAAAATTTGTATTAAATTGATAGTTTTCTCAATTTCCTATAGAAAACCTCTATGAAATTGTTTTCCTAATTATAATATTTTATTTGTTAATCAATAGGAGTATATATATATAATATACATACATATACTAATATAAATATACTCATATGTATTTAATAGTGAAATTGTTCTCAGAAATATTATTTTCTATTAAAATGTGAAATTCGTAGGGTGGAAATTTAAAAAAAAAGACAGATTAAAATCCATCATGCGAATTTATGAAAATCTCATAAAGTTTAGATGAGAAAATTTTATGAAATAATTATATATTGGAATTGTCGTATGGGAGAATTTGAATAAGAAATAAGTTTAAAAAAAAATTAGGGCCGCAAGGTTACCCCACAGTCACCCATAGAGGGCGACAACTATGAAGGTAGTTGATGCTGCCCTCATGGCAGCACATAGCTACCAACACAGTCATAGCCCCATATGGGGACGGTTGTGTATAGCAGCCGCTGGCTATGTATACAGCCAGTGAAACCCCAACTGTATATGCTTTAAGATTAAAACAAAAAATTGACTATGTATAATCTGTGGATGCCCTAAGTAGTAATCGCCATATAATTTCTTTTGTGAATTTCAATTTATTTAGTTTAAACTTTAAGTATATATATTAGTTTCAGGAAAAATTTAGAATTTAAATAAGGTTTTATCTATTTGATGTATGTAAAGTATGAAATCAACTACTTTTAAAATAGTAAAATTGAAGGACAAAATTTGGTATTTATTTTTATGTGAAATTGAGAAAATAAAAATTAGATTAATTGTAACAATTTCTTTTATTGTTTGAGAAAAGAACTATAATCAAGTTGTTTTATTTTCATGCCATTTTTAACTGACTTGATTGGATTTAGTAAATCTTAACATTAGATTTTTATTATGCCTGATTTACTTTAGATTGTTTCTATTCTTTTGGGAAAATTGGGATTACTTTGAATTATATGTCTTCCAATTAAGTTTGTTAATGAGGGAGTTGTTAATTGTTCAAAATACAATTCTTTGAGTTAACTAGTGTAGTGCACATGGTTTTGTATGGTTTTTAGACACCTGGTGCTATGAATAGGTTGTGATGTCCGTTGTGATATGTTTGGTATTTAATGTTGATTTATGTGTACTTTTTCTACCTTAGTTCGTGGACTTAGATTCCTTGTGTTATTTTTAGGGGAGTGGCTCTTTGTGAGGGCCGACACACAAAATGGTACCTGGGTAACTCATGTAGAGTTAGTTAATCAGTGAAAACTAAATCAACACATTGGGTATTTGAAAATATTTAACTAGATTAATAAGCCTCACTCATAGACTCAAGGACTAGTTGAGACTTGGGGATGAGTTGAGAAGGCCTGGAATGAAAAATCGATATCTTGTTATTTTAAAAGATAGTAAATTCTACAACAGATTGCATGAGGGGTCGGGTTTTGTAAGAGGTTACCAGGGTAACCCAAGTTGGGGGTTGGAACCTAGGAAGAAACACCAGGGTAACCTATGCAACATTGTGATGACACTCCACCTATAATAACATTATCCTTGTGTATTTAGTGTATTTGATCATTCTATTCTGGAAGCAATGTAACCATTAAGTTAAGTTGATATTTGTATAGTTTTGTCTATGGTTTTACTAGTGTCTAGGGTTTGAAGGTTATGTCTAGGGAACCTATTTACTATCTCCTAGCACAGGGGGCTGACCTACGGGTACCACATGGTTAGGTGAAATGTGCACCTTACTCCGTTGGGTCCCCAGTTCTTGTTCATGGCAATGAGTACTACTTGGATGGAGAGCTCGTATGTGGATATATGTCTTCTTATTAGTATCAATGGAAACTTTTTATATGTATCACTCCTCAATTGTTAACGAGGTGAACATTTTTAATATGTAATTGTACATTTATATTTGACCTACCTCATTTGGAAAATGAGTATTGTATATGTTATTTCAAATGCAGTGTAAAAACAAATCTTATTTGTACTCTATATATTTAATGATGTAATTTAAATGTTATTCAATGTATGTTTTTAAGTTTATGAAAATTAAATACATGTAATGTTAAATACTATTGTCATCTATGGGGATTTCAAGTAGTTTGTCATCGCATATCTTAGAGAATGTTTACAATTAATAAAGTTAATGTTTATACTTTTATTAAAAAAATTATTACACTATCATAGGCAAATGCAACATTCTTTAGGTTACAAGATGGGGCATTACATTCTCATTCAAGGAGAACCCTAGAGATCTCAAAATAAAGTGTGCAAAGGTGAAAGAGATCTTGTGATAAGTCTATCCTAATGTATGATTATAAACTAAGTATGGGTTCACCACCAAGCTAGGGCTTGGAAAGACTAATACAATGCAAAACATAATGCTTAAACCTAATGCAATGCAATAATTCACTAAATGACCTAGAAAAGTATGTAAACCAAAACAAAAAGTTGAGCGATTAAAGGTGTGCACTTGGAAACTTGAAGAAGACTAGATGAAGGCTTAAAATGCTAAATATACTGATTTTTAAAGCTTGCTAGGACTCATATTCCGGTCTAGGTGGTTTAGTCCCAAATTATGGTTTTTCGATAAAAATTAAAATCTAGCAAAGAGGGGTCTAGTACTCCTAAAATCTATAAATTTTACCAAACTCAGACTCATATGCTAGAAGTTTCATATTAGTCTAGTTAAGTTTTTCTGGAAATTCAAAGTTTGATTCTACTCTTCAATGTTTTCTCTATATTTTCCACCTAATTTTTGGATCCGAGTCTTCAATTTACAACCTATAGATGTTCATCAATGATCTTCAATGCGAGGTGACAACTTTGATAACTTTGGACACCTGACAACTTTCTCCAAAATTTCTCTTCAAAGTGTCTTCAACCTAGCTCCACAAATCACACAATAAAGAGAGGGGAAAATGTTGTTTTATTAGTGGAAAGGTGTTTTCCTTTGCCAAACCCTATCTTGGTAATCAAACCTTGAAATGAAATGAAATAGTAAAGTGGAAAGATGAATGAAAAAAATGTAATGTTGTAACTAACCAAACCCTTGCAATAAATTACTGCAAATATGTATGAAATGGCTCCAATGGATGTAAATATTGACTCCTGCCAGAATTTGATAAATATTGAATTGAATGCTAGCTTGAATCATAAAACCATACATCGTAAATGTTAGCTAAAAAACAAAAATTATGCATAATAACTTTGACATGATGCTTGATTCTTGAATAATGCTCTAAATCAATTGATAATCAACCCTTTAAGACCCTTGAATTCTCTTGTAAACACTTGAATGCTCTTGTGAACTCCAATTTTGTATAATGCATGAATACTTGAAGGATTAGGATTATCTCTTGAATTATTAGGTGAAAATGAGTGAAAGAACCTTGTATTTGTACTTGTTTATGCCAAATTTCTCAAAATTACAACACTCCAAGTTGACATCAGATCTAGGAGGATAAAATCCAACCATGAATTTGAATTAAATTTAATTTTGGGCCACATGGGACTAATACACAAAAATTGGTGTATGTGTCCCATTAGGAATAATTATGGGAGAGATTTTCAAAAATTCTTAAAAAGGTGTGAAATCTTGTTTGGGGCCGAAAAACCTGGATGGGACTCATACGGCCAAGGAGGCCTATGAGTCTTAGATCATTAAATCTAGGCCACATAACCTAAAAATACGTAAATTATGATTGGATGTTGATTTATGTCAAGATTATCTTTAGAAAGAGGGTATGTGTAGGATCATCATGGAAAAAATAGGCCCTTAAGTGGTGAAAATTTCAAAAAAACTAAAGTTAGGAAATTTTACGTAAAAATTTGAATAAGTTATCTATATTATTTGTAAAAAATTTAAGAATAGAATCTGTAGGAAATTGAATGTAGTTTCTAAACTAATAGGTTTATTTAAAAAATATATATATTTGGTGAAAATTTGAAATTTCAATGCAGTAGTACTTGAATTTCAAGGAAAAAATAAAAAGTAGGTGTTTGTTTGACCACCCTAACCATAATAAAATGATAATATTTTTTTATAAGATTTTAGATATAAGTAGAGGACTCATGTCTCGATGTGATGCATATTTTTTTGTAATTTTTTTCCAAGTAAATAATTAATTATGAATTTTTTATTACAACTTTTAAAAAATATAAAAGCTTGTATGTCTAAACACCTTAACTTGGTCAAAATTTCATGATTTTTTTTTTTTTTTAATCTTATAGTATGCAAAGCATACAATGTGACACATGTTTTGGATTCAAAAAATGTGATACTATTTGAAAGCTATGGATTTTTTTCAATCAACCTATTAATGAGGAATTTAGTCATAATTCAAATAGAAAATAAATAATAATTATTTATTAAATTCAAAGTAAAGCATAATTACATTGGTGTAAATCTGAGAATCTCCATTAACAACCCTTTTTGTTTTATCAATTTTGAGTAAAAAAGAAGTTGTTAGCACATACCCTTCATATTGCCACTTTTTCACCCATCATGATCCTACACATACCTGAGATGCATTAATTAAGGCTTGTGGATATAGAATAAGGTCAATTAAAGCATAAAGAAACACAATTATTTAATAAAACCCTAGAAAAGTGTGAAAATATGTTACAAAACTTTACAACACTCTAAATAAGGCATGATTAGGTTTATTTAGTTTACAAGGGCCCAATAGCTTATGTGAGTGTATTAAACACATTACAACACTAAGTGAAGGCATCATTGGGCTCAATTTTATAAGGAGGGCCCAAACAAGTGTAAAAATGTCATGCACGACACTTTTTGACACTACATTTAGCCCCCACTTTGGTGAGAGGAAGAAATTTATTCAAACTCACACTAAAGTAGATGAATTCACATCAAGAGCAGTCTAAGTGCACCAATGTTAGTAAGAACGGATGATAATGATCAAGAGGGGTGATTAGGCCCCCTGGATCAACATTCCATAAAAAACAAACATAGGTACAAAAGAACACACATGAAAATTATATAAAGAACATCATCAAGGTAGAAACATGCACTGCCAAAGACAAAGAAAAGAAAAATAAAACAAAATGGATGGATGGATCATGCTGTGACCATTTGTCCAACATGATGTGGATCAAATATAGGTTGTTTGTCTAAAAAATGCATGCTCGCTCTAAGTAAATGGAACTTTAGGTTGTCCACTGGGAGAGTATTTGAAAGGGGTAAGAGATATACACACATGGCCAGTAGGCACTCACACACACACGTGTGGCTATGGGAGATTCATGCCTCATATGGGCTTCTTATCAAACCATACCCTAGGCATACCTCCTAATAACTTTGATAAGGCACCACACAATAATTAACTTTGAGCTTCATGAGGTAAGAAAAGATTCATATGCTCGGGACTCCTGAACAGATAGGATGGCTACATTGGCATGCAAAGTGTGTTATGTAAGGTGGCCATATAACCAAAATTGTAAATGAAAAAAAAATTTAAAGGATGTTCAAAGGAGTATTGCTTAGTTCATGTAAGGTCTTAACTTAGGGAACATTGTTGCATTAAGAGAAATATAATATGCTAAGAGAGATCATGCTATTGAGGGACATCACACCCAATGTCACCACATTGTGAAAAAACATTGCATGACGTAAGAAGAATATAGCATGAAACATGAAAAAATTGCAAAAGAATAATTCCAATGTATGCCCCAACTTTAATTAAATTACTAAACACCATGCCATGAAAAATTACTTTAAAGTATCAAATGTTATATGCTAACAATAAAGAGGACACGAGAACGTATTAAAAAATCCCTATGCCAATTCATATGTTTCCAAATAAAGTTATGTCATGAAAAGGAAAGAGAGAGGGGTTGCCCCAAAATAAAACTCCAAACACATGAGAGATCTATGGAGTTGGGGTCAGTATGTTCTTGCTACAATGTTTTTAGAGAGCTCAAAACTATAATAATTCCCAAAATACTCATAGCACTAGAAGAATGACACAGAGATAGAAAAAAAAAGAAAACCTTTTTGGTTGGAATCAAAGAAACATGAATGTATTGATACCTTGTGTCATCTCAAAAAGGAAAAAACAAGACAAATGGAAAAGAGGTAAAAGGAAAAAGATAAAATTTTAACAAAATAGAGAAGAATGAAGGTACAAATAGATGAATGTCACAAAGAGAGAAGGAGATACATTGAACATAACATCACGAGGGATTACAAACATGTGATAAAAAGAACATATGAAAATAAGGGAAATAATGCAAAAGAATAGTAAGGAACATGCGAGTGAACCTATTATCAGGTAATTCCCATTCCAATTGTGCTCATCGTATACAAAAAGTGGACAAGTATCCAAAGAGACAAGGAAAAATGTACTACTAGGATAAGGGTTACTAACCCATTCCCCCAGTAAGTGCAAGGAAAGGATTAGCTAAGATAGGAGAAGAGAAAGAGCTCCTTGCATCTTGAAATGATGTTCAATAGATGTATAACATGTAATAGTGAGAATGCTATTATTCTATAACTATTACATGGAAATAAGCAGAAGGGTCCTACTTTAAGGGACTATTTCTATGATTTCTAGCTTTTTAAAGAGTTGTCTTAAGGCACAACACTTGTTAGTACTATGTCCAAAAATTGTATGATATATGTAGCAAGATGTGTTTTTTTTTTAGGATTTGGAAATCAAATTTATGGCATGGGTGCTAATGTAATAAGTCCTTGACTTAGAAGTATGTGTAAAGCTATTTAAGTTGCAGATGGAGGACACAAGAATTGTAGCTTCTTTAGTTTGTAAGGTCTTCTTCGCTTGCTAGATTCACCAATTTCTCTAGTTGGCATGAGGGTAGGGGTTTGGAGATCTCCTTGTCATTGTTATCATCATTTTGAGGTATCAATTGTTCTTGAGGAAGGAGGACACTTATATCCAGAGGAGGATCTTGATATTATAATCCTTTTGTATCTCCAATTGGAATTTTCTTTAAGGGTTGATGAATTTCATGTTTACTTGTTGTATCACATCCTTTTTACTCAAGATTGTGAATCCTTTTCCACAATTCTCCTCTAGATTGATGGGAGTTTTGGTCACTTTGCTAACATATAATGGTTGAATGTTTGCTTGACTAGAGGATCTAGGCTCACCTATTCTAAGGAACTTAAGTTCAATTTTTGTTTCAAATTTATGATGTAAATAACCAATCATCTCAAGTGGTGGTATTATAGGGGGTGTTGGTTGTTTCATGGATGGGTAAAAGGATGTATTAGCTTCAAGGTTGATAAGGAAACTGTTTAGGAATTTATTCATGTTGTCATCAAATTCTCCAATGATGTCAACATCATAAGGAGGACATGGATTAGGAGTTGACTAAGCATGAGTAAGTTCAATTTCATTAGGTTCATTTCTAAAAGCACAACTTGACACATCCATGAAGGACTTCAAGGACATCCACAGTTTTCCAAAGCACATACCCATGATGAAGTCTAATGCAAATTTTAGATTCTAAACTATGAAATAATATCAAATGAAATGTTCTAGATACAATTAAGCAATGAACAAGATGGACCAAATAAAAATAGATGCAATGAAGTGAATGAAATAGAAGTCTGTAAATAAAAAAATTTATTAATGGCAAACAAAAGCTCAAAAATAGAGTTGAATTCTAGAAAATGTAGCCTGAAATTTACACTAGAACTAAATCACCTAGAGGGGGATATGAGTCTAAGTGAGCGCCTTTTTCACAAATTTCATGAAATTTCAAGTGATTTTTATGCTTTTTAACTTGTATGTTTTGTAACCTAAATGAAAATGCAGATTTTAGATTATTTTCAATGATGTAAGATGCAAAAATGCAATCTATATGCACTTTCACTAATGCAAAATTTAAAAACCCTAGAATGCCAATTAACTAGTGCAAACCCCAATGTAAATTTAATGCAAGAAAGATCTAGGATGATAATGTGCTCCAAATTAGAATTATGATATTCTAAATATAGGTTCACCAAAATGAAAGGTTGAATTTTGTTGCTTCTATTCTTGGGAGGTAGAATAGCAATCTTCACACTCTCTCATTCAAGGAAAACCCTAGAGATTTGAATCTAAAGTATGGAAAGGAGAAAGATATCTTGTAATAGGATTGTCCCAGGGTTTGATTATAAATGAAATAGGCATTCACCACCAAGATAGTGCTTGGAAAGACTAATGAAATGCAAAACCTAATGCAATGCAATACTTCACTAAATGACCTAGAAAAGTGTGTAAATTAAAACAAAAAGCTGAAAGATGAAAGGTGTGCACATAGAAACCTGAAGAAGAATGGATGAAGGCTTGAAATGTTGAAAACATTGATTTGAAAGCTTGTTGGGACTCATATTACAGTTTGGGCGATTTAGTCCCAAATTTGGGTTTCTGGGTAGAAAATAAAATCTAGCATAGAGGTGTCTAGAACCATTGAAATCTTCAAATTTAACCAAACTAGGACTCAAATGCTAGAAGTGGTGTATCAGTCTAGTTAGGGTTTTCTAGAAATTCAAATTATGATTTTTCTCTTTAATGTTTACTATGTCTTTTCCACTTAATTTTTAGATCTAAATATTGAATTTGCAACCTATATATGTTCCCCATTGATCTTCAATGCAAGGTGACAAATTTGACAACTTTGAACACTTGAAAACTTTCTCCAAGCTTTCTCTTCAAATTTTCTTCAATCAAGATCTGCAAATCACACACTAAAGAGAGGGGAAAATGTTGTTTTGTTACTGGAAAAGGGTTTACCTCAGTCAAACCCCATTTTCGTAATCAAACTTTGGAATGAAATGTAATAGTAAAGGAGAATGATGAATGAACAAAATGTAATTTTGTAACTCACCAAACCCTAGCAATAGAGTACTACAAACATGTATGAAATGGCTCCAATGGATGTAGATATTGACTCATGCTTGAATATGATAAATCTTGAATTCAATGCTAGCTTGAAACATAAAACCCTACATTACAAATGTTAGGTCAAAAACAAACATGATGCATGATGACTTTGACATGATGCTCGATGCTTGAATAATGCTCTAAATCACTTGATAATTAGCCCTTTAATGATCTTGAATTCTCTTGTAAACACTTGAGTGCTCTTGTGAACTCTAATTTTCTATAATGTATGAATACTTGAAGGCTTAGGATTATCTCTTGAATGCTTAGGTGAAAATGAGTGAAATAACCTTGTGTTTATACTTGATTATGACAAATTTCCTAAAATTACAACACTATAAGTAGACATCATATCTAGGAGGAGAAAATCCTGCCAAGAATTTGAAATAAATTTAATTTTGGGCCACATGGAACTCATATGCCAGAAGTCACATATGAGTTCCATTAGGCATAATTATGGGACACATTTTCAAAAATACTTAGAAAGGTGTGAAATCTAGATTGGTGCCCAAAAACCTAGGTGGGACTCATACACCCTAGGTAGTGTATGAGTCTCACATCATTAAATTTGAGCCACACAACCTAAAAACACCTAAATAATGATTGTATGCTAATTTATGTTAGGTTATGTCCAGGCTCATCATGGAAAAAAGGCCCTTATGTGGTGAAAAATTCAAAAAAATCAGAGTTAGGCAACTTAACATAAAAATTTAAATAAGTTATCTATATTATTTCAAAAATATGTAAGAATAGAATCTATAGAAAACTAAATGTAGTTTATAAAATACTAGGTTTATTTAAAAAAAAAAAATCTATTTAGTGAAAATTTGAAATTTCAATACAGTAGTACTTAAATTTTAGGGAAAAAATAAGTAGGTGTTGTCCCACCCTAACCACAATAAAATGATAAAAAAAAATTATAATATTTTAGATATAAGTAGAGGATTCATGTCCCAATGTGATGCGTATTTTTTTTATATTTTTTCCAATTAAATAATTAATTATGAATTTTTTATTACAATGTTTAAAAAATATTAAAAATCTTATGTCTGACCACCTTAACTTGGTCAAAACTTCATGAATTTTTTTTTTTTTAATCCTATAGTATACAAAACATAGAATGTGAGGCATGTTTCGAATTCAAAAAATGTGGTACCGTTTGAAAGCTATAGATGTTTTTCAATCAGCCTATCAATCAAAACTTTAGTCATAATTCAAAAAGAAAATGAATAATAATTATTTATTAAATTCAAAGTAAAGCATAATTTATATTGGTGGAAATTTGAGAATATCCTTTAAAAACCCTTTTCATTTCATCAATTTAGGGTAAAACAAAAGTCCTCAACCAAATACTCTACAAATACCCATCATATCGCCACTTTTTGGCTCATCATGATCCTGTGCATACCCATCAGGATTATCGTCACAAAGATACATTAAGTAAGGCTTGTGGATGAAAAATAAGGTCAATTAAAGTATAAAGAAACCCAATTATTGAATAAAACCATAGAAAAGTGTGAAAATGTGAACATTACAACACTTTACAAGACTCTAAATAACACATGATTAGGTTTATTTAGTTTACAAGGGCCTAATACCTAATGTGAATGTGTTAAACACATTACAACACTTAGTAAAGGAATCATTAAGATAAATTTTATAATTAGGGCCCAAAGAATTGTGAAAATGTCACAAATGAAAATTTTCAACACTACACTTTCCAACTTTCAAATTTGATGACTATATTATACAATTCCTTTAGCTTTTTTTGTCTAATATGTAGATATGCAATCTCTAGAAGTATATATCTAATGGCTCCACATTGATCTCTAATTTATTTTCCTCAATGTTGATATCCTTCTCCTTACCACTATTTTTCATATCCTCAAAAAAATTATTCATCCCTTATTATCACCATCCAAAGTATCCACTTTGGTAGGTGAATGAGATATAGAATATTCAATCTCATGAATGGAATACCCAAACAAACATCCTTAGTATGAATATACTCCTCATATTTAGACAATGAGTGAACATCATGCTCATCCCCTTTATCAACTAAATAAATTTTCTTCTTCTTAGTAGAAGTTAGATTTCCAACAAAAACTTTTGCCAACCTAGTAGATCTTCTTTCACTAGGGTAAATGACTTTCTCATCGTTAGATATATCAAAAGTGGAATCAATGATAAAATTTATTGATTGATTTATTCTATCCTTATTACATTTGTTCTTTCAAGGGGAGTTCATATTATTATCCATAAGGGATATAGGGATATCATCAAGGGGTACTTCTTGTACCTTCTACCCTTTACTTCCTTTAGGAATCAGGTTTAAGAGAATATATTTTTTTTAATTTTTTTTTTAATTTTTTTTGTATTCAAGGGGTAAATGCTTTTGACTGGAGCTATGAACCGGATACAACCATTCAACAATACCACCCCAACAGGGTTTGAACCTTGGTGGCAAGAACAACAATGCCACCTAAAAACCATCACACCATGCCAATATCGGCAGGTTTAAGAGAATATCATCAGAGATAGGAGTGGCCTAAATTTTCTTCCTCTTAGAATTATGGGTTGGAGGAGAAGGATCAAGACTCATGTTCATTGTCACCTTTGAAGAGGTAAGGTTAGGAATTTCCGTAATAAAGGAAATTCTCTTTTTTCTTTTATCAACAAAAATGTATCAATTTTTTTTTTCTTATTAGGATTGCCAAAGGGGCTATCTTGAGATATTTTAATAAATGAACTAGGGATATTAACACCAAAAATAGAGATTAATATAGGAGTCATAGAAATATTAAAATTGTAAATATCTAATATTAAACCTTGATGCAAGGGTAGGTAATGTTGTTTATTTTCTAAGAACCAAACTGATATCTAGAAATTCCTATGCACTTTGCCATTTCCAATAATCATTACTCCAAAGGGTTTGGCTAATGAACAAGTGGAAACTGCAAGACTTCTACTCCTATACTTTGTGCTCTGTGAAACCTAGGAGCATGATCCCACAGTGTATACTCAGGAATTCACACAATTATAATTAAATACATTATCAATAATAGATACTTCTCATAAAATTACTCAACAAAATTGTACATCAAACAAGTTGGCAACTCATTTATCAATGTTCTATACTTAGAGCATGAGAAGGTAGAACATCAAATCAAAACAACTATGGTGGT
Organism: Sequoia sempervirens; assembly: GCA_007258455.2. Classification (NCBI taxonomy): domain Eukaryota; kingdom Viridiplantae; phylum Streptophyta; class Pinopsida; order Cupressales; family Cupressaceae; genus Sequoia; species Sequoia sempervirens. The sequence goes on along the minus strand of VDFB02270651.1, from coordinate 124,850,317 downwards.
ATCCATTTGAAAATTTGTAAATTAAAAGTGATTCTAATAAATTAACACAAAAACTAAACCATGAGTAATTTGCATGAACTAGTGCCTTTATCATAAGCATATATTCAAGATCAACCTATATGAATAGACAAAAAATCAACAATAGCATCATACAATCAGCATAAATATTGCATTACAACATCCCCCTATTGCATTCATGATCATTACTACTTACAAATATCCTAGCACCTGATTCTTATGAGTTAATGATCTCATCCAAGAATTTAAATTAATTGATTTAATCAATAAGCGGGAATGAAATAAAACATCCATTGAGAAACAATAGAGACAAACAAAAGGAATCCTGGATTACTTTCAAATTCATAACTCATAAAATGAGTAAAAGGAGAGACAATAGCCATGAAATTGGTATTACTCTATATTGTAGTTGCTATATTGTTATCAAAATTATATACATAAAGATGAACTCTAAAGTTAAGACAAAAACACTAAAACATGCTTAGTATTACCCTTACAATTCATAGTGTGAATTGCAAAAAAAGAACCCATACTTTATAGCCCTAATTTCCTTCTTATAGAAAAAAAAGGAGCAAAAAAAGCCTCAAGCCAGAAAGTACACATGTCAAAACCCTATTGGACCACCATAACAAAGATTCTCCAATTTAATTACAATTCATTCCCAAGAGTTGGGAGACATATGGGAAAATAAAAGTAGTCTTCATTCATTGTTGGAGATCTAGTCTAGTCTTCAAAAATTATCTTCAAATAGTTACCTCAAATTTTGTGTCCGCACACACAAACTGGAAGAAGGAAAGCATGAAAGAAATAGAAAACAAAAAGAGAAAAGATATTTCCATGTTAGCAGCCTTGTCATCAATTCAACTTGGAGAAGATGCACTATATTTTCCATACTTTATCAAAAGCCTAATTTGTACTATATTCAGGATATGTAGTGCATTCCTATTTATCTATTGTTTATCATGGTTGTAGACTTCAAAATTTTAAATCACTAACTCGCCACCTTTTATGTTAGACCCCTAGTCCTTCCAAGTACCTTCGTTTCCATGCTAGGAATTCATCTTTAGTGGGAAAATCAAAATTCATGACTTCATCAGCCCTTTTTCTATAAGGTGCATACTTGGTGACAATGTGGCTAGCTTCCTTATCAAGTTCCAGTAGGATAGTCTGAGCATGAACTAATATATCCATATTTATCTTCAATGTCACCATATCAAATTTCTAACAAATTGACATAGCCTAATTTGAAATAAATTCATTTGTTTCATTTCTTCACTCTTGTAGAGTTTTGATGCTATCATCATCGCTTAGAATGGATAGAAAAAGGCCATGTTGTGATTCATTGAGGGATTTTACCAACTCTTTTATTTTGTTTTCCAATGGTTCAAGATTTCCCTTGTATCCTTCAATTTGATTTAAAAGAAGCATGGTAGGTTTAAACTTTTAGGTGGATTGGGATCTTGCTTAACTCCAATTCCCATCAATACCAAATCCTACTTCCTAGGGATTCAAATTTCCATGAGTGGAATGGCTGTTTCTTTGTCAATGTCAAAATTCCTATTAGCATCCACCATGGATGAATAACTATAGTGAATACTTTTCAACTTGTTATTCACTGTTTGATTCAAATGTTCTAGCATTGTTTTAACAATCTTCATATTTATCTCAACAAAGTCTCCTCATCATGATTATCACATTTGTCTTTGTATTCATTTAGCTACCTAAGCAACTCTTCCATATTAATGTCCCATTCATCCTATGGGCCTTCTAATGTACTAGGTTCTACCATTGAAATGGGCATACTTTGCATGGTATATGGCACAATTTTCTTTAAAGAACTTACTTCAACATTAAACTCTAGGGGTATAGCTTCTTGTGAGGTAGTGAGGGAGTCAACATCATTCTACTTAGGCTTTCTAGGTTGCAATCTTGGTAACATATCCTCCAATAATGCTACCTTTGTATGCGATTGCATATTATACCATTCAATGTCTCCCTATTTAACTAACAAGTTATTGCACTCTATCTTGAGCTTATCCTTTTCTACATTCATAGACTCTATAATGGCCCTTGTGAATTGTGCAACATGAATTGAAATATTTGTAGCTTCTAAGGCTAATGTTTCTGATACTCTTTTTATTAGTAGGCCTCCCCTATAGTTAGGTGCATGCTCAATAATATTGGGATTTCTTGTGCTTTGGGCTAAAGACTATATAGCAAAGGATTTTCATTCCTCACTAAAAGCAGAACCCTATAATGTGAGTGCAACCTCTTCTTCTGAATCATAGAGAGGCCTGCTACATTTCTTTATTGCATCAAAAGCTATGGTAGAAGCAATATTCCATTATGGTTGCAACAAAATGCCTCTAGTCCTCACCAATTATCGACCCTCCTATGCAATCATGTTTTGGAATCTAGTTCTCATCTCATTTTAAAACACCTTTTTCTAGATGATAGCATCTAGAAATTCTACATGAAGGCTTCTTTCTATAGCCAATATTTTTACATATTCATCTCTTTTAGCCATGTATGCAAATTCCATAAAACATTAGGACTTTATAAATGAGTCATCATATAAGAACATTGCACATCCTTCAACTCGCATATCATCTCTTCCATTGAGTCTAGTGATATTAACTTTACTAAATCTTGTTTCTAATTGATGTATTGTCCTTACTATAGGTGCAATGGTAACTCCTTGCATTTCCTGTTCTAACACCCAAATATCATCATCTAAGCCTTCATCATCATAGTCCACTAAACTAGTGGCTTCAACCTTTTGTCTTTTCAATGGAAAATCCCTTGGTGGTAATTCACTAGGTGGTTGGGAATCAATGTTCACAATTTTAGGATCTACCATCCATGGTGGAGATGGAATTGGTACTTGTGGCATAGGAGAAGGATGCCTATACTCCTCTTGCTAAGAGGGAGTAGGGGCTTCATCAATTTTCTTTGCCTTACTCTTCCTCCTTATAAAGAATTTTATTCTTGGATCGTCAAGGGCTTGTGATGTAGATTATTCTCCTCTAGCAGAGATTTCTCCTCCACTTGGTCCTTCTACAATTAGAGCTTTCCATTTATCTTTACCTATTACCCCTTTATTTTCAAGATGGTGCACTGCTGAATAGAAATTCCTTGCTACATGCTCCACCTTTTTTATTATATCTTCAACCTTTGGGAGAACTCTGAAATCAATTTCTTCTTACTTTATTTTTCTTTGCATTTTATTGAATACAATCCATCTTGATAGTCTCTTTTCCTGCTCCAAAGTATTTGACACATTTCTTATTACATCTTCTGGATACTGGAAAATGTGGAAGAATTTGTAGCTCTTCTTTCTTTCTTTCAGCCAAGCTATAAAATGTTTAGGGTCATATTTGACCCTCTCAACTAACCTCCACATGCGGTAGGTTTGGAGTATATCAAGGATTTTATTCCAACCTCCCTTGGTCATTACAAATTCAAAAAAAACAAGTGTATGAAGGAAAGAAAGTTCCTTTTCCTTTATTCAATAAGTGTTCATTTTCTACACTTCCTAGTTTCCCACATAACCTCAAGAAAATCAATTCTTTCTAGCACAAACTTTGGAAGCAAGTGAGGTGCTACCATGGAACCATATACTCTTAAGATAGTGTAATCAAGGTATGTAATAACATCTCCCCAATTATGATCAACCCTTAGCTCAGGCTTTCTCTCCTTGGGTCTTAAGAAATCATGTAGAGCTATGTGAATTTGGGCTAAATTCACAATCAAGACTCTCTTTAGTTTAGAAGCAAACAAATTAGGGAATGTCACATAATCAGATGCCCTATCATCTTGGTCCAAGACTAGTCCAACATTGCATGGGAAGATGCAAGTCACTCATCTTTCTTTCCAAGAAAATATTGTGTCCAAAGTAAATTGTACCCTTCTATAGAGACATGTGCGTCAACAATGAATACCAACTGAATCTCACTCCAAATTCACCCTTCTTCAACCTTGTCAGTCCTTCATGCATTATTTCTAAAAGAAACCCCGCATAATCATATACTACACAATATTGGGGGTGATGGATATGAGCAGTCATATACATCCATGCCATTGGCATTCCAGAGTCAAGATCATAACTAACTATTTGGAAAATGTAATAGAAAGTTCTTTTGAAGTAGGAAACAAAATAGTTAACAGAGAAAGGCTCTTTATCATGTGGTCCTATTACAATCTTCCAACCTGCAATTTTTGCTAGGAATCTTGGTATAATATAGACTCTGAATGCAATATTGGTTTTATCATACACTTCCTTAAGAGTGTCTTCATTATCTTTTGCATTTCATCACTCTATCTAGTGAGTTTAAAAAAGACCTAGTTCCTCTTTAATGATTTTTACCATTTCTTTCCCATCATATGTTCTTATAGTCCTTGTGACTGGGTCATGATTAGGAGCTATTTCCTTAAGCAATTCAACATCCATATAGAAATTTTGCACAATATACTTTCCCAAGTCACATTTCCAAGGGTTTTCTACTGGGATACCCATATTTCTATTCCTAAACTAGCTATAAATTAGTTCCCATCTAGTAAAAGGAAATTTGGCATCACTAATAGAATAGCTCCTATCAAATAGATCCTCTGCTACTTGCAGACCTTTGGGAATCAATTGGACTTTAGGTTTTTCACTAGTTGAGGGTGGTGACTGATCCATGAGGTCTTTATTTAAAGGTCTTTTGGGAGCAGAAGCTTCCCCTTTAGATGAAGACATTTTTACTTTATGAGCCATAACACAAGAGGTGCTGCAAAGTATGGTTTTTGGTTTATTTGAACAAGGCCTATGACATTTGTGAGGGTTTGACATGAATTATGCAAATGAAGAATCAACAAATTTATCTTTATGAATGTCAAACCTTAAAAATGGTGAACCAAAAAAAAGCCCTTATAGACTCAAGCTTGAGAAACCACAACTTATTAATAGTGTTGGAAAGAGGGAAACAATTCACTTACTATTTTTCTTCGCAGGTTGATAACCCTAGTTCCAATGTTAGAAAATTTTGAGAGACCATAGCATGAGCTCCTTGAGTGTGTAGAGTATATTTTTCAATGTTGAATTATGCCTTTAAGAAAAATATTAATAATTATGCAGCTCCTTACTTCGGTAGCTCAATGTCCTTTTAGTAATTAAGGCTTGCTCGTGCTAACCAAAATGACTCACTTTCCCTCAACTAAGTTTTGAATACCAGTCATTGATCCTCTTGGAGTATTAATTGATCGACAATCCAGATTGACCAGCTTATTATGAAACATCCAACTTTACACACTCGCAATACTTGCCAATTGACAGGAGGCCACATGGAACCACTAGTTAGTAGTACGCGGGCTCCACCATCTCTTTGTTACTATAGCCCTAATTCACATGTCCTCTTCCCCTCGCTATTGTGATTCATAACTCATGTGCAACTTTCATCAATGGGGAGAGAGGGAGAGGATAAGATTAGATCTCAAGGATTCTTCATACACACTTCTTAGTTACCTGCAAATTTATCCTTCATACAATATCCATGGCTCAAATTAAAAGATCTTCAAGCATGTGCAATATATTTGCATTAGTAACACAAACTTTATTTCCCATACCCTATGTTGAGATATTTAATTAAATATTTACACACACACCAATTCTTCCACATTCTTTGGATTAATCCATGTGGTAGATGCCCGCTCCCCCATTGGTAATTTGGTAGGAAAGGTGAGATCCACATAGGATAGTGGGGAGTGGTCAAGATTAATCCACATCACCCGCTATCGATTGTTGATTCATTTGAAAACTCAACAATGCTAACCATTTGAAACAGCCTATCCCATTGTCAAAGAATACATGTGGCAACCACCTACCACCCCATGTGATTATTTTAATAAGCAAGAAAAAAAAGCACATGGGGAATAGTCGAGATGCGACGACCTCATTTATCTCCCACCATTGATATTCTTCAACAACTAGATGCACGGCTTACCAAAGACATCAGATCCACCAATCATTCAAGACACATGGCCTTCGCCCCATGAGCCCGTATGAATAAAATAAGAGAAACAAAATAAAACGGGCATGCGGGGAACAATGGAAATTGTCTGCATCAATTGAACGGTAGTCAAGGTCCTTATATATACTCATGTCAAAAATTGTTAATCTCTAAAAGGGACTTGACTAGGTCGACGAGACCATACCCATAACATAAAATACTTAAGGCATTACAGTGGGAAAAATTTATCCCAACTTAGGAAAAATTAAAATAATGGCCCAACATATGTCAACTGGTAAAACAAGACCATGGGACCGGTCACTTAATGGGTTTCGATGGCATAAGTCATGACTTTAAAAGACTAAGGACCAACATAAGGGGTCAACAAAAAATTAAAACCCAGGTGAGGATATAAATTCAAAGGATTTTTCAAATAAGTCATAAGTAAACTAAAACCCTTATACAATGACAAGAGACAAAACTTAAAGTCTTTAGAACTAAGCAAGATTTTGGAGATGGTACATAAATTTTTTTTTGATGAGGGTACAACCCAAGACACAGAAAATAACCCACAAAAGAGAATAATTTTATTATTCAGAAAATGGAGCTTCTTACATGCAGAGGATCTCAAATCCCCAAGTTCTACAACACACGCAAGTTACAGAAAGTAACAGAATCACCCTTTCTCAATATGCGAGCTTGTCCCCAAAAAGTTATCCAAAATGTAGAAAACCCACTCATAAATAGAGCTCCTCATTAGTTTGGAGCCAAAACAACATTCAAATTGAGTTTAGGCGGTTTGGCGCTGAAAATTTACAACATGAAGTCTAAATTTCAAAAGGGCATTTGCAATGGTATCTTCTAGAAAGTGTGCCAACTTCCCGGGCCCATAACTTTTGATCCAGGGCTCCGATTCGCGAACCGTTTGAACCGTTGGAAAGGTCTCGAAGTCATGAACGTGCTCAAAATTTTCTATGCCGATTTCAGCAAGTTTTGGGGCCGATCCGAAAGCTCTAAGTGCCTCAAATCCCACTCGGAAGATTTTCAGGTGCAAATCCGGGCAACAAAAACTGCAATATATTTCCACCCAGGAAGAGAAAATAAAAACCATAAATTGAGAATATTATTATGACGAAAAGGGTATCCAAAAATGTAAAAACATCTAAAAACTAGGAAGCTTGAAATTTAACTATTTTTGGGTGATGCAAGATTGCCCTTACACCACTGGATGCTCCTGCATCAAAATTTAAGGGTTCCATCAAGGAAGCCCCTTCTTTTATACATTTATCTAAGGATAACAATAGAAAATAAGGGAAACTAATCATATCCTTATGTCTTAGTGTTCAAGCAATATAAGAAATGGTAATTGTGCATATTACTAAACCTTTCTTCTATAGTGAAGTATTTAATCAAGTGGTAAATTACAAGGTGACAAGGGGTTGGAAAAGCATCCTGATTGTATCCATTTTGGTGTCTGATGAGAGATTCCACTTTTTTCTTATATTACTAGTTATTTAAAAAAATTATACTTGTTTTATCATCAACATGAGAGATATACAAGTTTTTGTGAGGACAACAATGAGACTGATATTAGTTCATTTCAAACAAGCACACTAGAATCCACTTATGGAAAACCAAGAGTCACAACTTGGAATTCCATCTTAGATATCACTTTAGGGTTTGAACTTGAGCAGGGACAATGAGAATTCAATTTTTTAAAACAAACTAAATAGAAGGATAGGATTATTTTTGGATTTGTTTTCAACTTGCACTAATTCTAACACCTACAACCCTTTTGAAATCATGTACATGTATAAAATAGAATCTAATAGAAAAATGGCTCACCAAGATCACTCAATCTAATGGGTATGGAGAGGCAATATGAACTTTTGGCACTTATAAGGAGGGGGACTATGATTGTAGTAGATTATGTGAAAGAGAAAATGAAGCCCAAAACATCAGTCCCAGGGTTACAGTATGAGGACATGGCTTATTTTCATGAAGGATAAAATAATGATCTTTGATGATACCATTTTTTTCTCACATACATTTATCCTTTCTTAAAAATGAATTTCTATATTTAAATGTGTTGTTGAAATTTCTAACTATGAAAAGATAAGTAGATAATGTCTTTTTAAGTTCTTATTCTAGTGTGCATAAATTTATTACAATGTTAAAAAATTTCCTCATTTACTTGCACAAATGTACATATTTTATAACTAATTAACTACAAGATCCAAGAATTTATGCTCCAAACCCCTCTAGAGTAGAATTGTGACAACTAACTCTAGAGTAATTCAGATCTCTAGAATTGGTTACATAATTACATGATGAATTGTGAAAATTTATGATAGCATTTAAATTGATGACTCTCCCTCATTGCTCTGATCGATTTAGTCTCCATTAGATAACTTGATGATTATCATGTAGGATAAGGAATTCTAATTAGTTCATTATCAGCATTTTGGTTAACTCATGTGTCTCTTGATAACATTTTTCATTTGTTGGTGCATGAATGTAATTTCCAATCTCTTGATGAGATATCTCTTAGTTAGGGTGATGAAAAGTCCTATGAGGATGAGTCTCTATGTCAATACTAAAAAAAGGTTCTAATTATCTAGTCTCTCACTAGCTTGATCTATAATTTAGTCCATAGATTTTAGCTTAAATAAATAAGTCTCAAATATAAAAGGGGTCATTGCCTTGAATTAAGTTTTTGTTTCCTATTATTTAGATCAAGATAAAAAACTATCTTACTTTGCAAGATATGCCCTGCATAGAGTTTATTGGAATGCCAATGAGAAGAAAGTTCACTTAAATATGTAGTAGCTCCAAATCACTTCATAAGAAGAGGTAGGGCCTCTCATATAGATGAATCTAATCCTTAATTGTATTTATCATTACTTGTCTTTTCATTTCATAGTTTATTTTATATGTTGTTACAATATGTTGTGCCCTATCTGGTCTATTAGTATATAGATGCTTCCATAAATATTAAAATTTAGAAATCTAAATGAGTCTCATGTGGTCGTTTTATTTGATGTGTACTTTCCGTATTTAAATTTTTCTTAATATGTTTTTCATTTCATTTCAATGTAGTTATTTTTGCAAATACATGGTAGAAAAGATATTTATTTTCAATGCAGTTTTAACTTCTACAATTGTGAGGTAGCACATATGTTTGTTTCAATTTAGTATTGATTTCCTCAAGTGTTTGGTAAATTAGACACTTATAATTTAGTATTTAATTTTGTGAATGTGTGTAGAAGATGATATCATAGGAAATAATAGGGATTGATTGCTTAGTCATTAGCCTCACTCAAGGACAAACACATTATCTTTAACCCCCACAAACAACCTTTTCACATATAGATCTAGATACAACTTAGATTGATATATTAAATGATAGGGTATTGACAACTACAATGAACCCATCACATAGGTGGACTTTGGAATGTTGGTCCACTTATCCTACTTTTAGTTGTGCTTCTTTATTCTTTTTTTCTTTTTGGTTATGCATGCTCATTTAGGTTTATGTGCACACAAAAATGAAAGTAAAATATAAGGATGAAATTTGTATCTCTTGTGCTTTTCTCTTTCATTTTACACCACTTCATGTACATAGAATATGATAGTTCTATTTACCACTTCAATTTATGTGGCTCTTGAATTTATACATAGAATCTTCATTTTACCTCTTCCAAGAACATTCTTAGTTCCATATCATTGGTTCCTCTTCCAAGTTGAAGGCCACACATGTAACCTTCACCGAATTCAAGGCTACAAGCATAGGCTTGACCCATTTTGTCCATATTCAAAATTAATTAACCCAAAACTAATTGAATCCTAACTAGACATTAGTGGTCAATTATCACACCAAAATATTACTGAATTGATCAAGAAAAATGAATAATACAATGAAAAAAACTAATCACTTTGTTATTAGTATCATAACTAATTAACTTCTTATTAGTAACTAATCAACTGACGTTTATCACTCTGGAATTATGAGGAGGGCTATATTTGGTATTATAAATGGTTTGGACAAAGTCAGGAAAGCTCGCAGGAAGACAAACTCCTCTCAGATAATGGAGATGCGGCAGGAAGACATAACTCCTTAGGAGATGGAGCAGTGCAGCGAGGAGTTCAGCGAAAAGTCTACAACACATTGCATGGTTAAAGAAACAACAATGACATTTTCACATCGGCGGTAATTTGTTTATTTGACTTAATTTCCAAAGATTTAAAGGATGGGAACTCTCTTTCAGAGAATACGAGAGTTGGAGTTTTCTACGCCGCTTCAAGGTTTAATTGAATGGATGATCCGTGCTTAAAGAGCTCGACAACAACGCTGGCTGAGTTTGAACGGCCTGCTATGAAAGAAAAGCCCGAATCCGTTACTATGACTTTGGAGCTTCAACGATGGAGATTGCTAAGGCAGCTTTAAAAATCTGATTTTTTATCGTGACTAATAAGGCTGCCCCGCTATTTGAACTTTTGTTTTCGACTTTAAAATTGTCGCTATCTTCTGACATGTCTTCGTAAAATCACACATATATTGAATGGTATGTATTTATATTAACTTTAATTTCATTCTAAAATAAAGGGTGAAGATTTATCCGGAGGTCACTAAATTGGTATCTATAAAATCACCTGAAGTAGATGTAAATGTAGAAATCATCAAGCTAGGGTTGTTGAGTGGTTGAAATCAGTGTGGCCCTCTCAATCTATTCGATTTAAGACAAAAGAAGTGACAAAAGCTGCGGGTTGTTTTTTTGCTTTTTTGTAGCTCCATCAATCTAGACAACATGAATTTTAATAAAATGTGAAAACAAGTTGTCTAACAAGTTTGAATCTATGCGTCTCCCTCAATTTGCTTATAGAAGATCTAGTCAAAGCATAATAGAATTTAATATGTCCCTTCAAATTGTATGCACACATCTATTGATACTGTTTGAAGAGTGGAGAGTGTAAAATATCCAAAATAGGGCAATATGTTTTCCCTAGTTGTGAAAAGATTAAGCATTAAAGGACATGGGAAATTGGGGGATAAAAAGATTGTGTAGAATTTATTGTCAACAATGAGGACATGTCTTGTATAAAAGATAGGTTATGTAAGCGCAACAATCTGTTTGAGAGCATAGATTGTGTATCTAAAAAATTATAGAGCAAAACACAAAATAAGGTATAAACAAAGTTCATATTCTATATCGAGCTACATGTCACATTGGAAAAGCTAATGAAAATAGATGGTAATAGTGGAAAATGTTTCACCTATAAAAACCTTGGTGACCTTGTGATGTGCTCAAAATGGTTGATTGTTGTTTACAATTGATGTAATTGTTCATTTTCATAGGATGACCTTACTTTCCACCCAAATCCAACTCTTATAAATAGATTGAGGAATGATTAATTTATATATTTGATATGGGAATGATGGATGGGTAGGATTTGATCTTGTGTAGTGGAGGGAGTGGGTTGATCTCTTTGCAAGAGAGAATGAGAAGCATACATGTAACATCTTATGATCGGTGTAAATGATTAGGAAAAATATTGGAAAGAGATGGAGGATGAAAATTTTCTCAATTTTTTATGGAGGTAAAGGATTGAACATGGGTCTTTATGGAGCCTTGTCTATTTGAAACTTCATGCAAGAATGACTTTGTTTATTTTAGATAATGTGGCAAAGGAATGTGTAAATGATTACTCAGTTAGTTAAACTTTATATGTTAATCCAACTAATAACGAGGGAGCATTTGGCTAAGCTAGATAAATATTATGTATTTATTTCATCTGTGGAATAATATCTAAGAGAACAATTGAATTAATAAAAAAAAAGTGATTTATTTAATTGATCAAAAGAAAGGTTATACTTATTAGTTAAACAATCAAGATTTATTTAATTAATATTAGGAGAATGATCAAAATGATTAATTTATATTACAAGGAGATGTGCAAGATAAATTAGCATATGATCTTAGAAATCTAGGAATGGATTTTAGGTTTATTTATATTGCTTCTCTCTACGAAAATGCAACATAATATTTTTTGAAGAAAATAAAATATAATTATTTTTTAAAACGATGCTCTAGGAACTAGGAAGGGAAGTGATGAACAAGTATGTTGTAAGGATGCCTCATCAAAAGAGAAATCAAAGTTATATGGCTTGTATGGGATCTGAATAGGAGAAACATGACTTAAGTGGTGAGAATTAGGGCTTGGAGGGAAAGACTAGTGTGCAAGAGTGAAAATTTTAGAAGGAAATACTATAAATATGATGTTGGTGGTAAAGTCTTCATTTTTATCTTGTTAAGGAAGAGAAAAATCCTACATTTTTAAGATATAAGTTGAGTACAATAGAGTTCGTCCTAGTTGATTTGTATCATGGTGAGTTGGTTTGATAGTACAAGTGACAAGTGACATGCTAGCCTCAACATTGTTCATCATTTATGTGTTTTTGATAACATTTATGATATTTACTAAATGGGAAAAGGAGTAATTGCACATTTAATAAGTCTACCCTTGTGCATGCCCATGTGTAAATGACACATGCACATGTCCACATGGTATTAAAAAAATTGGCTCATGTACAATAATGATGGCTATGTAGGTATATGTCACATAAGTGTGGTGTGACAAAGGTGCATTTAATAGTGGTAGAAGTGAAGTAAAGGGAAGTGTGGGAACATAGAGTGGTACAAGAGCACTAATTTGTAGCATAAGAACCAAGTGGTTTTACACAAGCACATAATTAATGGTGAAAGTGCATAGGAATTATTGGATTAGTTAGTTTTTAGTACAAAGAAATGTTTTGGTGGATTCTATAGGTTGGAGTTTAAAAGAATATGGTATTTTTTGATGGGTTAGGTTAGGGTTTAGCAAAAGAAAAGCTTTTGGTGGCTTAGCTAGGGATTGAAAATAGTCAAGCCATGGTGTTTATGTGTGTGTGTAGGTATTCCTTATGGTGGCGGCTTGAAAGAGGTAATCTATAGTGCTAGGGTTATGTAGAGAAGGAAATTTTCTTCCCTCAAGATGACAAGATCTCAAAGCGAAAAAAATATTTCCTCTATCTCAGTTGACATAGCTCAAGTGAAGTAGGATAAGAGAAATGTGAGTTTGAACAAAACAAAAAAATATTTAGAATTTTTGAACATCAAAAACTAAAAAAGTATGGTGTAAAGGTGTTTTAGAACACTCAACAAGCTCTCTACCTAGGATGAAAATGTGACTATTGGACAACAACATGATGCACTAAAATCTTGTATGAACAAAAGATTGGAGATATCATTGAAATATACAAAAATAATATGTGCAAGTTTAGAGATGTAAACGGTATGAAATATGAACATACAAAATTAAAGGTATTGAAACAAATAAATAGAATGAAAATAAGATGAGAATAACATGGAAGGGTTTAGGATTTCTCTAAGAGTGTCTGATGGCATTCAAATGTTCTTCTAAAAGGTTCTCCCACCTACATGCACACATATACAACTGAAGAGAAAATGATGGGTGGTTGTTTAGGATTTTTCCTTAGCTAAACCCATGTGTTGGTGTTTCCACCTCCCTGGAAAACTTTAGATGTGATCTGATATTAAAAATAGATGTGAAAAGATGGAGAAAACCATATGCTAAACAAAGATAGACATGTAAAGAATACTCAATAAATATTCTTGAAGATTCACCCTTTAAAAACACCAAATGTGGAGCTTGTTGGTGTAGTGAGGGAGCAACAAGAACCTTTGAGATGACAAAAAAATCTTTGCAAAACGAACTCATGTGGCAACGATAGAGCTTCCTCTAAAAGATGTAGATGATTTTTCGTGAAAGATATGTATGTAGAAAGTTGCAGAGAATGCTATGAGAGAGAGATGTTGGGTCAGTGCAGGATCATGGGAGTTCAACCTAGGCCCTTAAGTGGCAATGAAAATTCAAAAAAATAGACTTAGTCAACTTGATATAAAAATTTGAATAAGTTATTAAAATAATTTGAGAATAATGTAAGAACAAAATCTATAGAAAATTGAATATAGTTTCTAAGATACTATTCATTTTTTGGAAAAAAGTAAATCTATTTGGTGAAAATTTGAAATTTCAATGTAGTAGTACTAAATTTCAAGGAAAAAATAGAAAGAAAGTGTATGCCTGGCCAACCTAAGTACAAGAAAAAAGTAATATATTTATTTGAAAATTTTAACATAAGTAGAGGACACATGCCTAGATGTGCTACATTTTTTTTGTAAATTTTTGGCAATTAAATAATTAGCTATAATTTTTTATTAAAACTTTTTAAAATTATCAAAACTTGTTTGTTTGACCACTAGAACATGGTCTAAAATTTATGAAATTCATTTTTTATTTTTCTAAATCCTATAGTATGGGAAGCATAGAATGTGCTACATCTTTTGGATTCAAAATGTGTGAAATCATTTAAGAATTATAGATTTTTTCAATCAAACTATCAATGAGGACTTTAGTTAGATTATATGTATAAGATCATTAATATTTATTTATTTAATTCCAAATAAGGTGTATCTTATATTTTTGGAAAGTTAACAATTTTCTTAATAAACCCTTTTCATTTCATCAAATTTGTATTTAAAAAAAATCATTAGCCATTTTTGGTCATATCACCACTTTTTGGACCCACATGATCCTGTACTCACCTTGTTTTAGAATGGAAAAGAGAGGGATGTTTTTGTAAGATAGCCAAAATGAAGGATCAATGCATGGATAATGATTGAAATTGATTATTTTAAAAGAGGGACTTTTTGGTTCAAACATCCAACCCAAGCAATTCTTGATGTGGCTACAAGCTGGTAGAAGCATTACACTACCAAAAAATGGTAGGTATAGCATTTCAATGATGACCTTAGTCATAGATTTTCATGGGATGCTAGTGTGGCTCGAGGATTTCTTCATGGCACACATTGGTCTATGCAAAAATCAAATTTAGTGGTTGAGAAATGGGGTGTGCTAGATGGTAAGAAAATGGATTTTAGCCAAGAGATCATAATTATCTTAGTTTCCTAAAGAGTAATACCTTTGAAATGTGAAATTGCATGGAGTGAAGCTTTTGACATCACATTTCTCCCCCACTTTGGGGAGCATATGTGTTCAAGAGAGATTGTGAACTAAAGTAAAATGGGAGAGAGTGTTATACCCAATATGTGTAGGGGAAGTAGAGTCTTCTATCCATGTAGAGTTTCCCCAAGGAAGAGATCTAAGTTGAACCTGCATTGAATGACTAAGTTGTATCACCATAAACCTGTTATTTGTAGATAAACATGTTAGATGAAAAGTAGAGATTTACACATCGAATATTATATAGATTACATAGACATGAGATGGTGCCAATATCTATGGGTAGCAAGCTATGTTATGGTATGGACCATATGACAATCCAATCAACCTGTGACTTCTACAAGTTGCATTGTAGGGAAACCATAGAAAAGATACATAAACTATAATAAAGACATAGTCTAGTGGGCTACACCAATACTAGACAATAGACAAGATAGCTAAATGGAGACACATTCTAAAAACAGACATGAGTTAAAATATTTTTAGTGAGAATGTGATAGTCCTTTCCCTTCCTTGTGTTATGTAAAGGAATAAAAATTGTTTGGGGTCTTCTCATAAGAGAGACATGACAAAGGGAGATACAAGGTGATCTAAACATTTAGGTTTAGTGTGATTCATACTCAAAACATATATATATATATATATAATTAATTTCTTATGAATTTTAATCATGTCCCCAAATATTTTAGATCATGAGAAAGGAACACATGAAGAAAAAAAATTCTTTTTTGAATCAATATGGAGGAAGGCCAAAATGCCTCCAATACTTTGCATCATTAGAAAATGTCAAAAATCAAGGTATAACAAAGATATGAATGATGATACTATTGGAGTTCATGACTATTGAGAGGGGGGTGAATCAGTGGTCTAATGAGAAATCAAATTTCAAAACTTAACTCACTTGTATTATGAAAAGATATCCATTGAAAACACTTCAAACATTATAGAAATTGAATGTTGAGGGAGTCACAATGATATGCAAATTAAAACATAATATTAGAATAAAGAAGACTAATCAAGCAGAGTATGAAAAGCCACCAAGAGGAGAAGAACATAAGTTTTATAAGTGGAAAACCTTAAAAGGGTGAACAAACACTCTAAAAATAAGTTTCATTAAGCCTCACTAGCCAAAACCTCAATGGTTACACATCATGCCTCACTGGTAAAACCTCACTTTCTACTCAATCTACCTCAATGGAAAAGCATCATTGGCTACTCAATCTACCTCACTAGCAAATCCTCACAATCTACTAAATCTACCTCACTAGAAAAGCCTCATTGGATACTCAATCTACCTTACTTGAAACCCAATATGCCTCACTGACCAACCTACCACACTTCATAATAAATAAGAAAAAATTAGAGGGTTACTCTATTTCTAGATAAGTCACTACTCTATCTTTGTGTCAATTCAGAAAACACCATCTCCCCTATACAAAAATTCAAGATATAACTCTTATTGAATAAAAATCTCCTTATTTCATCAAACACAAAATCTACTACACATCTATCATGTCACTGAGAAGAGAAGAACAATACAAATACATTAAATCTCCATGCTCCATAACCCTGTTACATAGATGACTACAATCATATCTTCACAAAACAAATTCACACTGTCCTTAAAGACTTCAAGAACCAAAGCTCTCAATTAGACCACACTCTTTGGAAAAAAATAAACATACTTTATGAAGATAGTGATATAATGGAATTATACAACACTATCACTCATTTTTTCTCATTGTGCATAAATTTGATATCAAATAAATCTCCACATACTCACGATCTTTTCTAGATAATGAAACTATGCAAAGAAGAAAGATATCTCAATAATATTGTCACTTAACTTAATGAAAACCTTCCTTGGATATGTTACTAAAATTTCTCATTCTGTATTTCTCTTCAAAAGTACAAGTTCAACATTTTCAATGTATTCACAAAGAGCTTAGACAATCATCAGAACCCTTCCAAATGCACTTAAATAATCCTTCAAAGCATCATTGTTGAAATACAATTACAAAACAGTTGCTAACTACAAGCATACCAGAAAGACATATATAAACCCATCAATGTTCAAAAATATGAAGCGATCATTAGTTATTTGAATTTTTACCATAGATATAATCTTTCGTACTAGCCAAGATTGAATAGAAACACTTGATTTTAAAATTTTCTTTCTTCTTAAAATGTCATC
The DNA here is from genome assembly GCA_007258455.2 of Sequoia sempervirens. Lineage (NCBI taxonomy): Eukaryota > Viridiplantae > Streptophyta > Pinopsida > Cupressales > Cupressaceae > Sequoia > Sequoia sempervirens. The sequence goes on along the minus strand of VDFB02270651.1, from coordinate 124,833,034 downwards.
TATCCATCAAAGTGGCAACTTCATAAATGAACCGTTATCATTTTTAAATGCGAGCCTTTGATTCTTCAACAATTTCCAATCCAAAATTTAAATGATGGCTATTGATCTTACTCTAAGTAGTGGAATGTAATATTATAACCTATCAAGTTGGTTAGGTGTTGGTTGCCAAATGAAGATGGCTCCCTTAAAACATCACTTAACTGACTATCAACTGGTAATAGCAAGTCAACACTCAAATAAAACATAATGAAAATTTTATTTTGAAAACCTTCACAAGGTATAAACCATTGGTGTTTAAGGTATATATAAATCTTAAGATATTAAGTTTTATTTTAATGCTTTATATTATGAGTTATGGAAATTGTTACAATCAAAACTCTAATTGGAGCTTGCCATCATTTTTTTATCCTCTCTATAGACCACTAACATTGAATGATTGAATGAACAAGAAGCAATTCTGTGATACTTTACCACCAACACCATTTTGACATCAATACCATTGAATGATTAACACCACGAACTTTGTATATTGCATCAATGATAAACCCCAAATTATAACTCTCTGAATGAATTTTCAACAAGAACTTTTTACACCATCTTTTGCATTATTACCATCTTCATTGTTGCATAACAATTACCTTCACTTCATTGTTGCACCAACAATATGAAACCATGAATTGTGAACCTACACATGAAACCATGAATTGTGAACGTACCCTTTGAAGCAAACTTTTGAATGCATCAACATGATAGATGAATGAACAAGTATCAAAATCATGGTGGAGATCAATGACAAATCCATCAACCTTTGATATCAATGATCCATCAACCTTTGACATCAATGATAAAAATCAACAAACCCTCCCTTTGTAATTTATGGAAAACCCTATTAAAAAAATTTCACTCTCTTTCTCCCCCTTTGACATAAGAGACAAAGGGTCCTTAAGTGCAAATCATTTACTCCCCCTGAAAATGAGCTCCATATAGAGGCTACAATAATCATGTTTGCTATACACTGCCACCATAGCACTGTCATCAATGTAAGAGCTGATTGAATTATCAAAAGGTGGAAACATACAAATCACTTTTACTATATCCCTACAAAAATATCACTTATCAATTTTTCAAGACATCTACCAGCATGGACAAACTCTGGCTGAGAATAGCGCATCAAACTTTTTCTGAGATGACATGAAGATTGATGTATTTTGAAAGAGTATACTCAAGATCACTATCAATATGGTAAAAAAATTCACTTTATCCACTATCACATCGGCTATGACACTTTCACTGTTAATAGGGAATCACACATATCAATAGCAATATGAAATTATGTAGCTCGTATTTGTCAAGATGGTGAATACACTATCACCATTGACTGAGATCTAACCTAATCACTATCACTGATTCAATGTCTTGACTATGAGAATTATGAATGTAACTATTCTTTCCTTATCAAACAATAAAAACATTGATATCCCTCTCATAGACCATTTAATCATGCAAAAACTATTAGAGCATTATAATCATTGTCATCATTAACACTCTAAGACTAAAAGAACATCAAAACAACATGAAAGAGCTAAACAAAATGGTAACGTATATCAAGGCTATTAAAACACACAATAGCACTATAATCACTTTAAACATCTACATATCTATTCCTTGATGCACACCAAAACTTGACATCAAAACCATAGAAAGAAGACAAGATTTGCACAAAGGATTCTAAGTGAATCAATGTAAAGAATTACTTTTTTGATACTAATAATATTGTTCACTATCCTATCATTTTTCCACTATAAGTTATCATTGTACAATTATTATTTAAGATTTGTATCAAAGAAAATAAGAGCATTGTACCCTCTTTGATGACAATGACAAACAACTATAAAATCCTTTTGCAAAATAGATAAAACTCCAATGAAATCCACTATCATAAGAAAAGAATTACTACCACTGTGATGTTTGATTTGTGAAACAAGAGTACTATCATCTTTGTAATTTTCATTTGTCACACTTATAATTTTTTTTTATTGAATGTTGACTATCTCTACATAATAATACGTCTTGATATCATAGTTCCTTCTTCATAGTTTGTCCTCCTTGTTGGAACACAAGGATCTATAAAGAAAGGGGTGAATCAATAGATATTGAAATTGTTTACCTCCTAACTCTTAGTGCAAAATAACTATTTGAATAATTAATGTGCTAATAAAACATAAGAAGTGAACACATGGGAGAGAATACATGCAATAATCATTTAACACCAAATTTACGTGGAAAAACCAAGGTTGGGAAAAACCACAGTGAAAAATGCTGCTAGGATCTACTATCCTAGTCCAATCTCACAAGCTTTAAATTTTTGTTATAATTCTTTAAGTACACCAACCCTATGGAGACATAAATCCCCTAGTTTTAGGAGAACCCACTCAAAGGAAGCACCCACTCCCTAATCTGAGCACCTACCAATTAGATTTAAATGTGAGATATTACAATTTTAAAGACAATTCTATGTTGCATACTTTGTAACTCTTCTTATTCTCTACACTTATTTATCTACTTTGAATTCACTTTGTTTTTTGCACCCCTATTCTCTACACTTACTGCTTTCTCAACATCATATCCCATTTTTGTAATACACTAATTTGAATGAGTGGAACCAAAACAAAAAGCACCAAATCAGATTAGAATTCTTGATTTTTGTTTGGTTTCACTGATTCAAGAATAGTGCATTATTTTTCTGCTATTGTGTTCTTTGCACTTTTCCACCTTTATGATTCCTCTCCCCACTCTCTCTTCTCATACATCTACTTTTCAACTTTCTACCACCACTTCTTATCACCAACTCATACCCCTTACAACCTCGAGATTCTCACTCATCCAAATCATCTCAAATCATCTTCTAGGGTTATTTTCCTGCTATCCTTTTTTGGAAGCTTACTTTTCACAAATCAATACCCACACTATTTTTTGTCCCAAAAAATCTTATAGGATTGGTGATCTATAAACCCTAGATTAGATATGCATTTAATATATTCCTCTTTTTGTAAGATTTGAGCCTGATCATAGTTCACTTAGCATTGCATGTTGTCATTTTGCAAATAAAATTACCAATTAAATCAATCGTTGGAGTAGGTAGACCAATTAATTTTATTCCTTTGGTTGACTGCTATTCAGAAACCACTTACACAGACATAACCATTTAAAACTATTACCTTCAAATTTTAATCGTTGATCTTTTCACTTCGTGTCGTGATCCAAGGTTCTTCATTTGTTGATATTTGTCTATAGCACATTACCATATCAAGCTAAGTCACATTGGGGTCATGCCGATAGATACCATTTTCTTTGATAAGTGGTCTTCCACCTGAGTATCCACATCATCTCCATGCAATTCACCATAAGGATGTGAGTTTATAAAATGATCAATCAATCTTCGCCACTTAGCATTACACATTACCAACTATCTTCACTATTCCCTAGTTATGTCCCACCAAGTGATTTCCATGCATTGTTGTGTCGAAGGTACATACAAATAGATCGAACCAAGATTCCCCTTTTGCTCTAATGAGATCCTCAATGGTATGTTGAAGGGACTAGGCCAAGGGTCTCTTTGAAATCCAATAGTTACTTCGATGAAGAGCCATTGATATATCAAGGGGACACCAAAATGCCTCTCTCTGAATTAGCATTATCTCATAGATAGCTCCATTGTTCTTCATGTTCTGCCACATATCTTTTATGTCATCATGACACATCATCAATCCTCATCACATGTACATAGTTTTTGTCATCACTAAGACCCACTAACTTCGTACACTATTTCATATTATTGCTTGCAGTCATTGAATTGCCAAGGCCAGATCTCCACCATTGATCAAGCCATCATCACCATGTCGAAGAGACATAAAACCTACTCTCTCTGAAAGAAAATTCTCACCTCGCTCAATTCACAAGAGAGATATGAATCAATAGATATCCACATCAAAGGGACCGATAAAAAATCATGGCAAATGCAAAATGTCACCCTGATGTGATCCTCACACCTCAACATCTATTGATTGATACATCAAAGAGACTCCTTCTTAACTCTTGCTTGACTGTTGTTTGGAATTTTCTAATTGCTTCCATGAGCATGTTTCATTAGATGAATTATTTATTGATCTAGAAAGGAATCCCTTTTTGAATCCATTCACATCTATCTTGATATTCACAAATTACACATCTCTAATACTTCATGTGGGCTATATGGTAGTCATCATGAGGTCTAGACAGGTGAAAAATCTTAAAATCTACTTTAGTGACCACTGTAATCTACAAACCCCATAATAAGCTTCATTTGTTATTCAGTTTGCAAAAGAATTATAAAATGTGGACACTAGAAATCGATGCTTCACTTCCTTGTTCACAAAATTGATACAAGGAGAGGGATCCAATTTCATAGTATTCACATTCAAGGACACCTTAGAGATCTCAAACCAATGAAGAACTTGAGAGATATGGCTATAAGGTATCCTTGGAGATGATTGAGACAAGAAAGGTGGTTCGCCACCAAGTGTAAACTTGGAAAATACAATTTTTTTGAAAACATAGTCTAATATGGAAAAAGACCTAGAAAGATAAACTAAATGCAAATAAAATAATATAGGAAAGCCAAAAAAAACGAGTGAACCTGGAAAATTTTAGAGGCTGGAGTGAAGACTAGAAATGACTCTAAAATTCTAGAAAATTTCACTTTTTGACCTGTTGGGACTCATTCACCAATCTAGGTGAATTAGTCCCAGATCAGGGTTTCTATCCAAAAAGTTGTTTCAAGGAAAAGGGTACTGGAATCTACAAACAGATCTAATAGACATCTTTAGTGGGATTCATTCAACATTAATGGAAAATTAGTCATGTTCTACTTTTTCAGAAACTTGAGACTCTACTATGCACTCCAACACCTGTACTTACCTTCTAGACTGGGTTTCAGATTCAAACCTATGAAAATACCTACAAAAAAAATAAGAACTTGATTTTCTAAAGGGCGGTTTGCCTTGGTCAAACCCCTATCTTTCTAATTAAATACTGAAGGGAATAACAAAATGAATGTATAAACCCTATCCTTAAAGAACTCAAATGATGTAGGCTTCACTTTTGGAGATCTCCAATAACCTCAAATGAACCATAGTGGTGTGTAAACCTCCCTTAGGCTAAAAATAGAGTGGCAATGGAAAATGGAATCACTTAGAAAAAAAGTCCTTAGGTTTGGCTTGATGGCTAGTTGCATCTCCCCAACCTAGAATTCTTCATGATTAACCATAGGCATCCATGATCAACCCTTAAAAATGATAGATCTTGAATGAAAGTGAGCTTGGAGACCTACAAAAACACGTGAATGCTACTCCAAAGCTTCAACTATATTGTAAATAGACTTTTGAATGCTCTTGTGTAAGATTTTCAACACTTGACTCTTGAATTTTCTTGCTCAAATGGCTTAGAACTATGCTTGTATTGCTTAGATGTGATTAAATTGATTTGGAAACTTGTATTTATAGGAATTGACACCTAATTGATCATTAGTTAGACCTCAAAGGCCAACATCCACTAAGAATTTGAATTAAATTTGAGAATTTCCCACTCAAACATGAAAAATTCCCCAAAAGGGACTCATTCGTCACCCTTGGTGAATGGGTCCCACCAAAGGGGACTCATTCACCCAAGGTGATGAATCAGTCTTGCCTAAGGTTTTTGAGGTGGGTTTTTGGGATTTGAATGCATTAAATGCTTTTTGTCAATATTTTATATGATTTTTATGTTGAATAAGCCTCAAGATCCAAAATAATGCATCCTAGGGGCCTATAAATGTTGATTTAAAGGATAATTAATGAAAGGCTGCCCAAGATAGGTCCAAATTAGACCAAGGATTGTACTATCTCCAAGAAGGGAGTACAATTTCAGTGGTCACATTTATCCCTCACTTTAGTGCCCATATGACTCTATGTGCATATGTAAGCTAAAGGATTATAAAACATACACTTTATCTCATAAAATGATACACATTGTAAGTACAACATAATGAAGCCCCCAATGTAGTTATTTGCAAAACCATGACATTAGGAACTACATCTTGCAAGAAAAAATCATTAGTTGTTTAAAAATCCTCTTATCTTACATTTTGAAATCAAATTTGAGGGTAGATGTATGCCCCCCCTTGATTTTTCTTGCTTTACGATGCTAGAATCAAGGTAGAAATCTAGCCATATCGAATATGGTAAGTCATATGAGAGGGAATTTCCAAGTACCATGCCACATAATGATAGATGGTTGGTGATTTTAGGAGTGGAATCACGATTCCAACACAACAAACAACGTTGAAAATGAAGCTCTCTATCACCCGTTATGTTAGCTTGAATGAAATAGCACTTTCAAACCCTAATATAGTAAAAAACATACTTTTCACATACATAATAGAAAAAAGTGAAGTAAATTCTTACTGTGTGAGGTAAAATGTGTAAATGAAAAATCACACAATCAATGAGACATTATATTAGACAAATTCAATAGGAAATTGAATCGAATTGAAACAAAACCAATTCCCTAAATTCATCCCATTGTTTCCTATCTTCAGGGATTCATTTAATCATAATGGCTCCTTGATTTGTGTATGCACTATGACTGTTAGAATGACAAGATGAGGAATGGAATTCTAGAAGATGAAAGAAATCTATTCCTACATGATGATAAACTATGTGATTGATGATGCTATGATGAAGATATGATACTAAATTCTGTGATGCAAAAGATGTATGAAAACTACTTTGATAATGGAAATGCAGCTAATAACTAAGCCATGATTATGAACTAATATGCTTCTAAAATGTTAATTGCTAAATGCTCAAATGTGTTAGGAAAATATAGGGCATCTCAGAGTAACCTCCAAGAACAGTAGTGCCTTCGATAACTTTATTTCCAATTAGATTAATTCAAAGACACGTACAACTATGTCCTAAAGCGGAAATGGACATAGTTCATTTCCCACATTGATCCTTCTGAGAGAAGCACATGTAAATTCAACAACATACATTAACAGATTCTACTACAAGAACCAACAGACATGAAAGATGAGACAAAAAACTAGAACACAAAGATTTATGTGGGGAAAACCCTTTCAGGTAAAAAACCCAACACTCCAAAGATCGAGCCATTGTATTATTCAGCAATGAAAGGTTACAATACAATCTAGGCTCATCGCCTTTTCAAAGATTACATCTTGTTCATTCTAGATACAACTGGTAGCAACTAATGAAACCATCAGACCATACAATTTTCACACTGATACAATGCAGTGCAGATCAAAATGAGAGAGATCAGCCATGATCCATGATAAGAAGAGATTCCAGCAGAACCTTGCTTCTCTCCTCTTCTGCTTCGGCCTCATGGACTCAGCCTTTCAGCCAGCCACACAACCCTCTCTATTAGCTCTCTCGGTTATTCTTCTCTTGTTCTCACCAGCTCTTTCTATTTTGACACGCTTCAAAATGTCCAATGCATACATATATGCATTCATTGTCAAACAACCTCTATGAATCAGTTCATTTCCAACTGTCGAAAAGCAATCTCTAGCTCAGCATCATTATTGTCGAAGATGTTTCCATTTCCTCATGTAGAGTTTTCCCTTCCACACAGAAACCGGCAATGGTCTCACAACAAATGGTTCACATTGTGCTCTCTCAGATTGGTCCAAGTCACACCACGTAGGGCAGTCTTCAAACGATCAAGGGAATTCAACCTGTGTTGTCATGTAAGTGAGACACTAACCATGTCTCCCTGATGCCAACACAACTAGCATTCAATATCACCAAGAGTTATCCCTATCGACAAGAGGTTACATCGAGTCCAGAGAGCTATCACTAAGACTTCGCCATGTCACCAAGACCTCACACCGAAGATCACAAGGTATTATGAAAATTTCATCAGTTGGAAAGACTATCGCTCTTCACCCAGACATTACACCGAAGTCTTCATGTCACATCAACCTCATCATTCTCATCGGTGAGACAATCACCATTCGATGAGACATCATATCGAAGTTCAAGGGTCATATCAATGTTATCTTTTCCATTGGCAAGACAACCGTAGTTCACCAAGACTTCATACCAAAGTCTTCAAGTGATATCGAAGAGTCCAATTGTTGGCCAGAAATTCCACATTCACTGAGACTTCATACCAAAGTCCTTGTGTTTCTCCGATGACTCCATTCGCTAGGAGTCTCACTGAAAACACCCGATCACATGTAGCTTTGTCGGCCAGACTTACCATTGTTGCTAAGAGGTCATAGTGAACCACTTTCGTTACCCTGATGACTCCGTCTGTCAGTGAGACATCTCCCTGTCACCAAGACTTCACGCCAAAGTCTTTGTGTTACCGCGAAGACTCCAAATGTATACCCATCGGTGAGACATCACACCAAAGTAAGCCTTTCGGCCAAGGGTCTCCCCGAAAACATTAGTTTCCATGAGTCTCCCTAACAATCGCTAGGAACCAAAACCATCAGCCAGACATCTCCCAGTCGCAAGGACTTCATACCAATAGGAGCAAGTCATAACGATTACCACATCGGCCATACAGACCAAAGGTCATGCCGATATTAGCAAGACTTCCTATTGTTGTTGAAACACATTCTGACAGTCCAAGGTTACACCGAAGGTTTCATATGCCGATCGCCAAGACATTTAGGAGGCCACAGCGACAGTTCAGGGTCTACTAGTAGATCTACTAGACATCTCACCAGTCTCACCAAAATTGCTCACAAGAAATTTCAGCCTGTGGGATTGAGGCACACAATTCCAACAATCTCCCACTTGACGAAGATCACGCAAGCACCTCCAAAGCAACCAAAAACTAAGATCACACTAGCTCCACTAGTTCAGACCCCGCAACACTCAAGACACCCAATCAATTAGATTCCATAGAATTACTCCACCGGAAAATCTTCAACAAAGACTAGGCATCCAACTGCAAACCACTGTCCAATGAAGCAACCAAAATGCAACCAATCATAGCCTTCCAGGAAAACCACATAGACCTCAAACATGCTCTCATGCTCCATCAAGAATTCTACACCAACATCCTAGATGTTCACCATTTAGGCAACAATCCTTGTCATCCTCCAACATGCCACCTATGGAAGAAAGATAGAATCCATGGTGAATAAGCACCATTCCAATGAACACAAGCAAAATATCTTAGTGATACCATCGACAAGATACTGCTACCACTTCACTGTGCTCAAATGCTATACAGAAGCAATATCAGCTTCAAAGCTTCAATCAGAACACTACAGTGAAGTCATTCTCCATAGACAAGATAAAAAACACCAGCTAGAACAATAATCAGACTGACTGCCTTCATCCAACTGATAAACCCACATGACTGAAAATAGCACCCATAGCTCATGCTATTCCATCCAATCTCACATACCTCAAAGGTATCAGCATTAGTAGACTCATGCTGCTCCAAAACCAACCCATCAAATAGTAAATGCAAGCTCCAAGTGCCAACCAGTCAAAGAAGACAAAACACAACAAGAACTCCCACTGTCTGAGTAATCCAAAGACATCACAAGTATACCAATCATGACACATAGAAATTGTAACCATGTAGTACCAAGGAAATATCCACAATGATTTGCCCAACCTGCAAGAAACTGTTACAAAAAACATTTCTCTCACCACAAGCCTTCACGGCCACAAAGAGAAACTTTGCACATCATCTTCCTATAGAACATCCTCCTACATACACTTCTAACAGCCAGTTGTGTCAAGAATGATCTCCTTCACATCCCAAAAGAAAATCCTTAACAACATCCATTCACTCAATCACGAAGATCAAACCAACTTTAAAAAACATGGATGTAAGCCTCTCAAAGAAGACCAAACTACATCATTTCCCATTTTAGGAAATCAGCCCATACATCATCTCCTACCAATTCTCATTAGTAAAACATAACACAAAAAGCTCAAGGAGATAAAACAAAGTATACATCTTCCACCATGAATCTTCCAGAGCCATTAAACAATAATTCAAGATCCATATCATGAAAGTGAACAAAAAACACATCTAAAAAATATAATGGGTGAAATACCTCTCAGATCAACTACCGAGCAAACCAAGAGTGGGAATGAGAATACTCCTTCAAGATATATAATCCATCATGACTAATCCAAGAGAAATCTCCTCATAGGTCTCTATTGAACTTATGTTCAACTAAGGTGTAGGCTTCTCAGACTTTCTATTGAAAAACTTCATCAAGAATACCAATCAACAACACTTCTCTCATAAGAGAAAACCAACCTCACCTTATTCTCCATGTATCCATGAGTACTAGCAACCGATCATCTCATGCTAAACTTCAACTACATTACTGCACTATCACAAAGTATAAAGCAAATAATCAAAGCACCCAATACACAAAGAATTACCAAACCACTATCAAAGCTCCAATCATCTGAATCAAGAACTTATCATGACACCATGATCTACATATCCCCTTAGGAGATACCATGCTTTAGGTGACTTCACCATAGTCTCAAGTACAATGCACAATGCCAAAACTCTAGTGCACACAAGAGTATACCATGACATAAAGCAAATAAACTCAAAACCAACATCACCTGTCAAGCACCACCCACACCTTGGCCAAAGACTCAAACCATCCTCCATGGATCCAAGATGTTGCACATCTTCAAATAATGTCCATGCAAATCTGAAAGAACCCTTCTGCAACAATAGGATCTAAGGGCTCCCACAAGAAACATCTACAACACTAAAGAAGACCATTCACCACCATGTGATGAACCCACAGTCACTGCTAAAGCTCCCATTGAAACGTGACATTTGAGCTCTCCAAGCATCATGACCACCTGCTTCAAGTTCCCATAACTGACTATTTAGGTAATCAATAGTATCCATCCTCTCATTTCAAAACAATCACACCAATGCACAAGTGACCAATGACAAGGCCAGCTAACAAGTCTACACCAGCAATGAATCAACCTCGTGGATAAAGACAGTCCACATCCAAGTTATCTCACTATAACCAGTGGGTAGCTAATCTACCAACCACATAGCTCATAGATCACAAGCATCGAATGTGCAAACCCATCATCACATTAGAAACTGCAACACTGAGATTTCAAAGAGAATAACCATGTAGACAATCATGACTCAATCACCAGGTCATGCCAAACCTGACTTGCCAATTATGTCCACAACAAGCACCATAATCAAGGAACCCACAAGCACCAACACAAGAATGTTGAGTGACAAATCATGTACCAACACTCCCATGTAGAGAAGAAAACACACCTCCTCAAACCATGAACAAAGCATGCATGTAGAACTGCAACTATCTCATCTAGCAACACCCCAAAAGCTAGGGTCTAGAAAATAGTTTAACAACAGCTCCACATAACCACAAGTTTTGCTTAACCATGTAAAACTTGCAAAACCATAGAGCCACGCAAGTACAAAACATCATGTACATGCATCTGAGATATAGAGAAAGGCTATTTTAGAAGCTTGCAAATCAACTAATGATTAAGTCCATAGCATTTATGTATTCGAGGTTAATAGGAAATAGTTCCTTCCAACACCAAGAAACACCACCTAGCATAAGCACTCTCTTCCATGGCTGAGAAAAAAACTAGGCTTCTCCATATCATCAAGGAGCCTCTCAGACAGACACCCAATATGAAAGCTTTACTGCTACATAGCCATGGAGCAAGATCATCCACCTCATACTCCAAGGTTATACCGCTACCAACCAGGAGACACAAATCACACCAAAACATCATGATCAACTCCCTTTTCCATCTCCACCATCCTTCAAGTTGCATGATGTCTCTGAATATCACAAGACTTCCACTCACCAAAGGATCAATGAATCAGTTCATTCCTCCAAATTTCCTCCAGCCTATCAAGCTAAGAAATCTTCACAGTTTAAATACCCAGAACTAGAAGAAGGCTTTGATACCACTTGTAAGGGAAAAGTTAGCATCTTAGAGTAACCTCCAAGAACAGTAGTGCCTTCGGTAACTTATTTCCGATTAGATTAATTCAAAGACACGTACAACTATGTCCTAAAGCAGAAATAGACACAGTTCATTTCCCACATTGATCCTTCTGAGAGAAGCACATGTAAATTCAACAACATGCATTAACATATTCTACTACAAGAACCAACAAACATGAAAGATGAGACAAAAAACTAGAACATAAAGATTTACGTGGGGAAAACCCTTTCGGGTAAAAAACCCCACACTCCAAAGATTGAGCCATTGTATTATTCAGCAACGAAAGGTTACAATACAATACAAGCTCATAGCCTTTTCAGAGATTACATCTTGTTCATTTTGGATACAACTGGTAGCAACTGATCAAACCATCATACCATACAATCTTTGCACTAATACAATGTAGTGCAGATCAACATTAGAGAGAGATCAACAATGATCCATGATCAGAAGAGATTACAGCAGAACCTTGCTTCTCTCCTCTTCTACTTTAGCCTCATCTCCTCGGCCTTTTAGCCAGCCACATGGCCCTCTCTGTTAGCTCTCTCGGTTTTTCTTGTCTTGTTCTCACCAACTCTTTCTATTTTGACATGCTTCAAAACATCCAATGCATACATATATGCATTTGTTCTTAAACAACCTCTGTGAATCGGTTCGTTTCCAACTGTCGGACAACAATCTCCAACTCAGCATCATTATCGTTGAAGATGTTTCCATTTCCTCGTGTAGAGTTTTCCCTTCCACATCGAAATGGTTGCAGCATCTCACAACAAACGGTTCACATTTTTCTCTCTCAGATTGGTCCAAGTCGCACCACGTAGGACAGTCTTCAAACAGTCAAGGGCATTCAACTTGTGTTGTCATGTTGGTGAGACACTAACCGTGTCTCCCGGATGCCAACACAACCAGCATTCGATATCACCAAGAGTCATCCCTATCGGCAAGAGGTTACATCAAGTCGAGAGAGCTATCGCTAAGACTTTGCCATGTTGCTAGGACCTCACACCGAAGATCACAAGGTATTATGAAAAGTTCATCATTCCGCAAGACTATTGCTCTTCGCCCAGACATTACACCAAAGTCTTCAAGTCACATTGACCTAAAAATTCTAATCGGTGAGACAATCGCCATTCGATAAGACATCATACCGAAGTTCAAGGGTCATATCGATGTTAGCTTTTCCATCGGCAAGACAACCGCAGTTCACCAAGACTTCATACCGAAGTCTTCAAGTCATATCGAAGAGTCCAACCATCGGCCAGACATTCCACATTTGCTAAGACTTCATACTGAAGTCCTTGTGTTTCTCCGATGACTCCATTCACTAGGAGTCTCATCGAAAACACCCGATCACATGTAGCTTTGTCAGCCAGACTTACCACTATCGCCAAGAGGTCATAGCGAACCCCTTTCATTACCCTGATGACTTCACGCTGAAGTCTTTGTGCTACCGCGAAGACTCCAAATGTATACTTGTCGGTGAGACTTATCGCTATTGGTGAGACATCACACCGAAGCAAGCCTTTCGGCCAAGGGTCTCCCCGAAAACATTAGTTGCCATGAGTCTCCCCGACAATCGCTAGGAACCAAAACCATCAGCCAGACATCTCCCAGTCGCAGGACTTCATACTGATAGGAGCAAGTCATACCAATTACCACATCGGGCAAACAAACCAAAGGTCACGTCGATATCGGCAAGACTTCCTATTGTCACTGAAACACATTCCGATAGTCCAAGGTTATGCCAAAGGTTTCAGATGCTGATCGCCAAGACATTTAGGAGGTCACAATGATAGTTCAGGATTTACTAGAAGATTGGCCAGACATCTCACCAGTCTCACCAAAATTGCTTAGAAGAAGTTTCAGCCTATGGGATTGAGGCACACAATTCCAACAAAATGCTCTAAATGCTTAAAGTGCTCTAATGTAATTTTTGTAGAGTAAGATTGCTCGAAGATGGGATATGAAATGTTGGAGAATGATGTTGTATTTATAAGATTTCCAAGGCATATTGTGATGTGGTAGCAACCAACAGTCAGGATTTTAGCTAGAGAGATTGAGGGTGGAGGATGAAGAAGTTATATGGAATCATGGAGAGTGTTCCCTTTAATGGAAAACTTTGCCAAGTGTGAGAGAAAATAAATGGAGGAAGAGAGCCAACTATCTCGAGTTTATTTCATAATATGTTTAGGAAAATTCCCATTTAAATATTAAGGCTATTGAAATTCATGAGACACTTGATATGATGAGGTGGCAAGAGTAAAGAGTTCTAGACATGTGACTAAATTGAAAATTGGAATTATTCAAATTTAGTAAGAAGATATTAATTAAATAAAACAAACTATTTGAATTTGTTTATTTAACTAAGATTAGAGGAATATAATTTAAGATAGAAGAGTTTAGAAAATGTGAACCATATAAATAAATTTAGAATTTATTTATAAGTAGATGAAATAAGAGGTTTATTAATTAAATACCTTGCATTTAATTAATTAATTATCCTGACCAATGTTAGGTGTATACATTTTGCCCCTATTTGAAGTGATGTGTTTACACATTGCTTCAAAGAAAAATGTGTTGGTGATGCCAATTAAATTTTTTGATATGCCCTAGACACTAATTTCCATGTGATGAAGGATATATGCCCCCTCGGGAGATAAATCGATGAATTTTTGAATTTTGAGGTTTATTGATTTTTTTGAAATTTTTATGATTTTCTAGTGATTTCAAATTTTATGATGTAGAGACGATTTATCTCACAAAAAATGATGTTGAACCTACCAGGTGATGAATTGATTAATTAAGGCACTTTGAAAAATAAAACAAATCAATCCCATTAAATTCCCACTTAATTAGCCATTAAAAGGTTAAAAAGGTGAAAATGAGTTCATTTCTGCATTTGCATTTTGAAAATTAGAGTGAGTGAGAAAATTTCGTAAAAAAATGGCAAGATGTTGATTCTGATCCAGACCCACCAATTCAAGTTCCTATGATATCACAACCACCAAACCACATATGGACCTCTGGTACATACCCTGAAAAACCTCTTTGTAAATTTTGAATGTCATTCTTTTATTGTTTTTCACGTTTGAAATGCAGATTTTAGTGTTTTAGTGCATAGGGTACCCAATAGCACATTGAATAACTATTTTGGTGCATTGGGTAGATTAGAGCATAGATGAAATTAGCGCATTCATGATTTTTTGTAGCACATCAATAGGTTCTTTTAGCGAA
The DNA here is from genome assembly GCA_007258455.2 of Sequoia sempervirens. Taxonomy (NCBI): domain Eukaryota; kingdom Viridiplantae; phylum Streptophyta; class Pinopsida; order Cupressales; family Cupressaceae; genus Sequoia; species Sequoia sempervirens. The sequence continues at coordinate 124,817,741 of VDFB02270651.1, read as the reverse complement.
ATGATAATTTCAGCACATAAATGACAAGATTTAGCGCATTTGGTAATTGTTTTAACACATGAGGTCTTTTAGTGCTTTGAGTCAACAAAATGGCACATTGAATGTTTTGGCGCATTGTTAGACTCTTATAGCACATTGATGGAATTCTCTAGCACATCCTTTTTTTTAGCACATTGAAGTACTATTTTAGTGCATCTAGGCCAGATTAATGAAATTTAGATTAGACTCCTTGATTTTGATGATTGTTAATTGTGTCAACATTTGATTTGATGATGTTTATAGATTAGATGATGATTGATCTCATGATAGGTGAGATTCAATGATAAGATAATGATGATTGAGCTCATGATAGGTGAGGATCAATGATAGACACTCACGAGATTTAATCAAAATATCACTAGAGCTAATTGGATTGATAGGTTGATTGATGTTGATTGATAAGATTGCTGATTTGCATTATGTTATGATGATAGGATCCTTTGACAATCCTCATGTCATGGGAGCGTTTCCTAAGGACCTGGGATTTGATTCCACATTTCGATCAGGATGATCTATATGTGATTGGATGATGCAGATTGACTTCTTTTCTTGACATGCACCCCAACATACGATTAACAAGGGACTTCTAACCACTTTGGTAGAGAGGTGGCACAGCGACCATAACACCTTCCACTTACCCACTGGTGAGATGAAAGTGACAAAAAAGGATGCTTACCATATTTTGAGGATTCTTGTCATTAGAGAGTTGGTTGTGTATGATTCCACTGAGTAGGGAGGTATAGATGTATTGTAGAGAGTCTTAGAGGATGATCAGATTTGTGGCTATGAGATCCCATGGGGAGAGATGGTTGATGCATATGCAACATTTCCATGTGTTCTTGTTGCATTTATTGGAGGATTTATATGTCCCAAATCCAAGTCGAAGGGACTCTTAGTCGATTGGGGTCAAATTTTGGAGAGCATGATCACATAGGGGACAAGATATGATTGGGGATCTTGCATGCTTACACATTTTTACCATGATTTTCAGTAGGTTTTTTATCCCAGAGGTGCTAGTTTGTTAGTTAGGGTCACACTATTACAAATACGTGCATGTGAGCACATAGTTGTCACCTGTCCAATGGTAGACAGACAATGTCTAGCAGGGAGGTCATATGTTCATGGATGTATAGGCCCAGTTGTCCTGCATAAACTAGGAAAACTAGAGTACTTGTGGATGGTTCTAGATGATCTGGATACTATGATGTGGAGGTTGTACGTAGACTATGAGCAGTGATCAGAGGATGACACAAATATTCCCTATGTGCACAACTAGATATTTGATTGGGAGGAAATCCTTTGTTATTGAGAGATTCCTTCTTGGGAGAGTGCTTTGATAGTATGGGCGGGTATAGGGTATGCCCCAGGGGGTTGCTTTGTATGCACATCGATGACAAGATATACCAGAGTGGGGGCCTTTCCTATCTTATGATGCAGTAGTTGAGAAGTACCAGGGGTTATAGGCAGTTATCCGGGAGTACCATCTAGATATTATAGAGTATGCAGTGTTGCAGGAGTATGCACACTATTTCTTCTCACATCCTTTCTTGAGGATTTCCAGTCCAAATGAGCTAGTACCTTTATTGAATGAGAAGGCACCAAGATGGAGGAAGGGTGGAGGAGGTGATGAGGAGGAGGAGGGAGAGAGAAATTATGATGGGGATGGTGGGGGAGATGGAGGTGGTGCTGCAGATAATTATGGCAGAGATGGTGATGGTGGAGATGGAGGTAACAATGGAGGTGGACCATTGTTGGATGTACGAGACTTTAGAGTACCCTAGAGGAGGAAATCCTTAGTGGTTGCAAATCAACAACATATTCAGATTTTGTTACCCTCCTAGCAGTAGTAGGCTCAGATAGTTTCCTTGTAGGATCAGGTTTAGAGATTACAGGGATAGCTAGCATAGATATAGGGTCAGCTATAGACACAGGCACAAGGTCAAGCTTAGGCACAAATAGAGATTGCCACCCTTAGAACCAAGAGATATACCCTTAGGCAGTGGTGTGAGTAGGTAGAGGGCATCACAAAGAGGCTACAGAGAGTTGTCAAGGGTACATCAATGACAAATTACCTTAGAGAGGTACAATGCTCTACTAGGGAGGTCAATTACTATCGAGGATGATATCATAAGGCAGTGCCTCCAAAGCATCGGGCCAACTATGCTCAGCCAACTAGTGCACACACTCATTCTAGGACTACCAACAGGGGTGTCACCAAGCCACTATGTAGAGATCCACGGGTAGGACCATCAAGTGGTGTAGCAGGAGGCACAAGGTCAATATTATCTAGGGGTAGCAACACATATCCCTTGTTATGATCACTTTTGATGTACTTGAGATATGATGTATACCATTATTTAGTTGAGGCATTATGGTTTCTACCTTTTTTTGATATTATATCTCTCTAAATATTTGGACATCATTGTACACTTGACATGATTATTTTGAGATTTATATGAGATGCAACAATGATTAGTGATCTATATTTTTTTAGGTGCATTTAGGATGGATGCATTTAATTTCTTCATTATGATGCTTATATGATATTTATATGATGCTTATTTTATCATTATGTATGGATGCAATGATGATATGATGACATATGAATGATGATTCTATATGTTCTTTTGTATGACACTTTATGCTATGAGATGGATGTAAATGAAATGTGATGCCCCTTATGTTTTTGTATCTTCTTAGTGCAAATATATGATAATTTTATACTACATGGGATGAATTTGATTATGCAATTGAGATGCAATGCACTTCTTTTTCTATTTTCTAATGCAAATATTATGATGTAATGCATGGATGGATGAATGATGTAATAATGCTTTCTAATGTATGTATGATATACAAATGATTATGCACATACATGAGAATGATATGTTTTTGTTAATGTCAAATGTACTCAATCCATTAATGATAGAGATAACATCATTTTAAAAATTGTGCCAACCTTTGAAAATCTATATTATAGATGAAAAACTAATATGGATGCAATCTAACTTAACCATGCAGATCTAAATATGGAAGTGTTGTCATTTTATTAGTCCGTGCAATAGAAAAAAAGGACACCTTGCTTGAAATGGGATTAATTCATGAGAAAATGAACTTAATGAGGCCTTAATCTAGTGTTGTTCAAGGCATTTTATGTGTCCACACTAAGTCTTGGACCCTTGAAAATTAAATAAAATACTTTTAATGACATTTTTTGAAAGTGTTGTGAAGTGTTGTAAAACATTTTTACATTACTCTAGACTCTATTCATTAGAATTCACCTAAATATCACTTTTTATTCATTATCATGTCCTATTTTGAAGTGTTGTAAAGTCTTATAACAAGATTTCATGTTTTTCTAGGCATTACTCCACTATTTATCCCTTTCTTATGTTTTATTTGGCCCCTCTATGCCCTCATATGCTTTAATTAAGTGTATTTTTGAATGTTAACCTGACAAACAACATTAAATAGAAGATAATTTCTAACACCCTTTTTCAGGTCCTAGGTGGGACCCATTCGCCATGGGTTGCAAGTGAGTCCCCCTTGGCTCCAAATTCAAAAAATTAAAAATTTCCTTTCGGGTTTTTATTCAAAAAGACTTGATGTTGGCCTGTGATGAGGTATGAACATGTTACTAAGGCACAAAGTTGTATAAATAAGTGATTTTCACCTCATTTTAACATGCCATTCAATTTCATAACCATTCTTCATTACTTATCCACCAATCTTCTATCTTAAGTCTAGCAAGTTAGGGCATTCACATTGCAAGTCATCAATTTAGCTTCATAAAAAATCCAAGGGAAGATTCTACATGTTTTGTTGTAGACTTTCAAGATCCATCATTATTGTATGTTTCATTCTATTTTTTCATCATTTTAGTTTAATTACCTAAACGTGGTTTGACCAAGGCAAACCGCCATGCCCTAACATTCACCATTTTGTCTTCTCTTCTTGTGTGTTTGTATATTTAGGTCTCTTGGGAGCTTATAAATCATTGAAGATAAAATTGCAAGGCTGCTCAAGTCCTCTCTTCATTCAACAAGTCAAAGAATCAACAAAATATCATTTTCAGGCCCATAAATCAGAGTTTCAGAAGCAGACACCTATAGAACATCAAAGTGCAGATCGAAAACTATGGAAGCCACTTTTGGAAATTTATAAATTCAAAAGTGGAATCATTCACCATGAGTGGTGAATGAGTCCCATTTCCAAGTCAGTCTTGTGATTTCTACATTTTCTGACACCCTTTTGACAGAAACAAATTTTAGCTTAGTTTACCAAAACTAGGACTGATTCACCTAGAATGGCGAATGAGTCTCAACGCTTGAGAAACACCATTAGCAAAATTTCATAAAAAATTTCCAGTCTTCTTCAACATTCTAGGTGCACACTTTCAGTTTGGTTTATTTCTATTGCAGCTTTCCTATTATTTGTAGGTGATTTTGTAATACATAATGTGTTTTCAAACAAGTTGTCTTACCTTAGTTTCTATTTATTAGTCAAGTAATCTTCTTAGTTTCTTGCATTTACACATCACTTCTAGGAATTTTTCATTCACATCACTGTAACTTTTGAATGTGAACATAAGCATTTTTGGACCCATCTTTCTCCTTTTAGGTGAAAAATCCTAGAAGTGCTAGAAAGAAAGTAGGTCCCAAAAATCAATGGTTTCGATTTGATTTGTTGTGCTTTTATCATCATTGATCCTTTCAAATGTTGAAAGTGAGTATAAGAATCAATGGTATAATTATACCATGATGACCCAAGTACCACTTCCATGATTTTTGATATTGCAAGTTAACACAAGCATCTAGGTATAATTAAACAAACAAGAGTTAATCATTTTCATATGCAAATTCATAATGTCAACAGTGATACTTTGCAAAGCATGTCTTGTGACAATTTTCACAGTCGTAATGATTAACTCACAACCAATAGATAAATAAAATATCATTCTCCTTCCTTGCTCCTCTAGTTCAAGACATCCTCGTGTTGCTCCAGAGAAATTATAACAAAAAATCAAAGTATAATAGTTGAACATTCATGCTAACATGATAAATCCATGATGCAAAAGAACATCATCCATTTAGATTTGTTTTGATTTGATTGATTTTATCTATTAGATTTTGATGGTTGGTGTGTAAATTTTGATTGATGTTAAATGTTAAGTTGCACTACGATCATTCTATTCATTGTGTTGTCTAACTGTTGTTTTTATGTTGGTTTAAGCTCAATGTTTTATTACCCCTAGTGAGTTTAGGATTTTTCCCCAAGTCTAGGGTGAGACACGGCCACAATGCCAAGATATGTACATGAGGTTTTTCGATGACAAGAAAAATAATGGCAAAAGTGAATGGTTGACACATGCTCAAATAGATGGAAAATCTAATCTATCATAAATAACACTCGTTGCTAGGTTTTCACTACTTCTTTTATTGTACTTTTTCAGATTTGATGGTTTTTTTGATTTTTCACCTTCTTTGTATTTTTCTATTTTTTTATTTTTTTGTATTTTTCAAATTTTTTGGATTTTTCAATCAATTTAAGATGGAATGAGATGACAAATTTTCTCCCTAATCTCATCAAGAACAGAGAAAGGAAATGGGACATGAATTTCAATAAGCTAGAAGATATGGAATGGAAGAAAATGCAAGGATATGAATAATGAATGGGATGATCAAGATCAACTAGATAAGATACACACACAAGGCCCTAGTACATTTCCCCTATTCCTCATCAAGACCAAGGAAAGGAAGAAAGGATGTATTTTGAAAGAATGATGGAATATGGATAAGGAAAAGGATATGGTATGGAAGATATGGAAAAAGTGTATAGCATAAGATATATGATGTTCAAGAAGATCCTTAACCTTGTCAAGATCAAAGGTGGAAATGTAAGAATGAGCATGAAAGGGATAATGACCATGAATGATAAGATGGACAAAAATTTCCCCCAAGTGTAGAGTGCAAGAGGAATATGGAAGATAGGATATGGATGATACAGAGATGGAGGAAGGACTTAACCATAAAGTTTCACAACCAAATATCTCTTCAATATGTGCTTTAATAAACCAAGGAAATGGGAAATTAAACTCCTAAATGTTGGCAGATTAATGGTATGATGGAAGAAGCTAAGGACTTATGCAAAGGTTTCAATTAAAGGAGAATGATGGGGGATGAATGTTGGATAATGGATAGAAGGTGGAAAATCTTGTTGATGGATAGATGGAAAGGGCGTCAAACTCAAAATCGACACACACCTTGAAGGGTGGTGGAGTGATGGAGGAAAAGGGTATGTGTAGGATCATCATGGAAAAAATAGGCCCTTAAGTGGCAAAAACTTTAGAAAAATCAGAGTTAGACAACTTGACGTAAAATTTTATATAAGTTATCTATATTATTTCAAAAATGTGTAAGAATAGAATCTGTAGCAAATTGAACGTAGTTTTTAAACTACTAGGTATGTCTAAAAAAAACAATCTATTTGGTGAAAATTTGAAATTTCAATGCAGTGGTACTTAAATTTCAGGGAAAAAATAATTAGGTGTCTATCTAACCACCCTAACCACAATAAATTGATAATTTTTTTATAATATTTTAGATATAAGTAGATGACTCATGCCCCAATGTGATGCATATTTTTTTGTAATTTATTCCCAAGTAAATAATTAATTATAAATTTTTTATTACAACTTTTCAAAAAATATAAAAACTCTTATGTCTAACCACCTTAGCTTGATCAAAACTTTATGAAATTCATTTTTTATTTTTTTAATCCTATAGTATGTGAAGCATAGAATGTGATGCATGTTTTGGATTAAAAAAATGTGATAATGTTTGAAAGCTATAGATGTTTTTCAATAAGGACTTTAGTCATAATTTGAATAGAAAGTGAATAATAATTACTTATCAAAGAAGCTATTTCTGGATTAGGTTGTGTAATCTTTTTTGGATCAATGTTTCAGATCACACTCTACGATCCATCATCAGTTATTTCATCTCCTTGAGCTCTCTATCCTGATGATGGATCACAGAGTGTCATCTGAAACGTTGATCCAAAAAATCTTACACAATCTAATCCAAAAATAGCTTCTTTGATATTCTTATGGATTGTGGAAACCTAATAACATTAATAATTACTTATTAAATTCAAAGTAAAGCATATTTTATATAAGTGGAAACGTGAGAATCTCCTTTAAAAACCCTTTTCATTTCATCAATTTAGGGTAAAAAAATAGTCATCAGCCACATACCCATCATATTGCCACTTTTTGGCCCATTATGATCCTGCACATACCCAAAACTGGATTTGGAAGGTGATAGGTTTTTAGATGGAAGATTGAAGGAAGCTTTTGGATTAGAAAATTTGGATGCCAATTTATATTTTCATGCTTCTATGAGACTTTTAGGAATTCACATAGCTTTTGACTTTGATTTTTTCTTTGTGGGCCTTTGTGGCCTTTGAGACTTTTCTTTTTGGTTTATGAACCATTGTGGTATTTCAAAATTTCCTTTTTTCTTTGATGGGCCTTTGTGGCCTTTTAAATTTTTATTTTGATTTATGGACCTTTGTGGTCTTTGATATTTTTTCTTTGATGGGCCTTTGTGGCCTTTTGGATTTTTCTTTTGATTTTGGATCAAATTTTCTTTTATTTTTGCATATCTCTTCGAGGAGACACGTTGATCCTTTGATACATGTGGATTTTTATATGGAAGCTTTTGACATTTGGAACCCATATTTCCTCCAAGAGAAATGGGAGGGATGGATTGATATGAATTATATCGGGGTATTATGCATGAGCTAGTGTAGATAGAATTTTGAAAGGGCATCAAGGATGTGTAACTTTGTTGTTCTTGATAGATAAAATATGGACATAGGATAGATGGAAAGTTTGATGGACTAGGATGAGGACCTAGGATAGATGGAAGGTTTGATGAACTAGGATGAGGAACTAGGATAGATGATGGGTTTGATGGACTAGAAAGCTTAGGTATATAACAATGCCATGGTAATATGGGTGTTTTAGAACAAAAAGGGGTTCTAGGATACCTTTTTCATGAAGGCCTAATCCTTTTCCTTTTTAATTCATACTTTGACACATTCATTGACCAATGGGATATGTATTATTTGTGAAACAAGATCTGAGTCCATTTTTTGGAGAATATGATATGGATGACATAATAGGTGTTGGAAGTATACCAAAGTGAATGAAGGTGGAGGATCCCAATTTGTAGGTGTGGGGTTCATGGATAGCTTGTATAGGTGTCATATTATCTTGACCTGTGGATGATGGGGTGTTTTGATGTTGACTTGGAAAAGGATCATGAGGTGTAGGAGAGGAAGTAGATTTCCCTTTATTAGGCATGGAATCATCATGAAGTGGTATAAAATTCATATCTTGATCATGATAAGGATAAAAATCTTCATGGAATGAAAGGGTATCCTTGCATGGAAGCATATCTTGATCTTGATGAGGAAGGGAATAATGAAATTTTGTAGAGAGAATATCCTAGTCATCTAATGGTAGGACATCATTAAATAGGATGGAAGAAATATCATGCTCCTGAGACGCAATTGAATCATCAGATGGTATGGATTCATGATATGAGGTGGAAGGAGGACATGGAACAATAATTTTCTCTTGAGATGCAAGGGAATCATCTTGGATGAAAAATGAAATGAGGGGATCATCATAAGATTCTTGAGAGACGGGATCTTGGTCAAAGATTGGAAGAGCTTGTGGAATTTTGGTATCATCAAATGTAGAAGGTATGGTAGGAGATGATGATTGGATGAAATTGTTAACTTGGGTGACTAAATATTGAGGTTCATCTTGACTTATGGGGGTTGGAGATAAATGCATGACATGATAGGATTTCTCAACATCATTTCTATTTGAGAACTTATATTTGGGCTTCTCATTTAACCTTTGCAAAAATTAAAAGCCATTGAACTTGGATGAGGTAGTTTTTGATGGAGAATCTACCATGTCCACATTTATGTCAAAGGGATTGTAACTAAGGATTTCTTTTAGGTTTGGATTAGAGGTAGGAGATCAATGAGTGACAGAGAAACCCAAAGTAATTAAAAAACACAATGGATCTTCAATCAAAACATAGAACAATTATACCTGTAAACTATTGAAGCTTCCATGATTCACTTTTGTAACACATTTTGGCTTGCTGGTTGATGTTTTGCCCTTAGATTCATCGTGCGAGCAATCTGCAAATAAATGTCTATGTCCTACAACAAGCTTTGAAGGATTTGCATAAATATCTAATGCCTATGCCTATGACCATGATTGACAATGCCTAAACATGTTAAGACTTGATCAAATAAAGACAATAATTGCTATGAAAGGTCTAAGTGTGCAAGTGTGAAAATGCCTAAAGTGAATGTGCAATATCAATGTTTGCGTGTATCTGTGTAATCTAAAAATGAGAGAAAATTAACATTTTATAGAAAATGCCATTTTGAATGGATGAACGAGATTAATTTTGAAAAAGACCTAAAATCAGAGGCCCAGATTAAATCTAACAATCCCTAATTAGGGTTAGGGAAAAGTCATTAATCGAGTAGTTGAGATGTCATCTAAGAAGATCGACTCGACGGTGGAGAATAAATGAGGAAATTAATTCAAAAATAAAGATTTTCGAAAATGAAGAAGATAAAGACTGGACTAAAGATCAGTTTTGGAAAAATCAAGAATCTTCCTAATCACTTGATTTCTGGAGGAAAGTTACCAATTTGGAACTAAATTAATTCCAAATGTGAATTTTTTGAAATAATAAATAATCAATTTTTAGATTATTTACCAAAATGGACCATCAGGTAAGATTGAGATGACATTTTAAATAATTTAATTTATTTAAAATGAGAGGAATATTAATTTTGTTAATTAAATAATTAAAGATAATTATTTAATTTAATCGATAAGATTAATTAATTAAATAAATTAATCAATTCATTTAATTAAAAACAATTAGTGACATATTAAATAAATAAATAAAACTTATTTATTTAATAATCAGGAAGAATAAATGAATAAGGGTAATTAAATAAATTTAGAAATTTATTTAATAAAGGGAAGACTTAGACAATTAATGACGTATTTAATAAATAAATAAAATTTATTTTTTTAATAATCATGAAGAATGAAAGGACATGAATTAATTAAATAACTATGAATTATTTAATCAATAGTTGAATGTGGACCAAGGACATAATTAAATGTCACAATTAAACTAGGACGAAAGTGGTAAAAATGAAGCTTCCAGGCCTAGGTCATTTTTAGGTGTCTACAGGGATAAGGATAGATGTCTTGCAACAAATATCTATTTGTGGTTCCCCTTTGCATGTCTTGGATTTGGTGTTGAAGATTTTGCATTTGTTGAGTTAGAGAAGTGATTGGATCTGTGTTTGGTGAATCAACTTTTGTTCTTTTAGGAGATGTTTTCAATTTATTTATACCAAAGTCATTAGGCAGGTTTACACCTTGGTTTTCCAGCATCAAAAGGTATTTCTCTCCATCTTTTTCTAGAATCTTCTCCATGAATTCATGAAATTTGGCATCTTTTTGAGCTTGTATAATGTCTTCATCTATTATTTCATCATTTTCAGGTTGGTAGAATTTATGAAATGGATTTTCTTCCCATTCAACCATCATGGATTGTGTTTCAATTTCTTGAGTTTTTTTTTTTGCTTTTGAAATCTTGTTAAAATAGACATGCAAGGGTTAAAGTTTTACTAGACTTTGATTTTTGTTTGAGTTCCAAGGATAATAACCAAGTCAAATAGAATGACAAATTCTATTGATGAGACTAAGTTAAACATGATTATACAACGTTGTTTCATGATGAAGGATGACAGATCCTGAAGGTGAAACTTAGCTTAAAAATCAAATGATAGGTTTGATGATTTAGGCAATTTAAGGTGTTAGATCTTGGTTTATTTTGAAGAATTTCACTTGAAAAGGTCAATTTCATCAAGTTTAAGGCACTGTTGTAACTGAGGAATGGTTATGTTCTTGGAAAGATCCTCAATTCTAGTTCAAACAGTCTGATAGATGGTGAATTTAACTCTTTGGTTTTGAATTTACTAGATGTGCTAAAATAGGGGATGAATGCGCTAAAAGATGACACAAATGTGGTAGAGATTGGATGTGCTAGACTATCCCCTAGATGCACCAAATAATGGACTTAATGTGCTAAAAGATGGACTCAATGCACTAGAGAATGTACTGAATGTGCTAGAAGGTGGACTCAATGCACTGGAAAATGACTCAGATGTGCTATAAAATGGGTGAAATGTGCTAAAACAAGCTAATGATGTGCTAGACTACCCCTAAATGTGATTTCAACTTAATTCTCTATTGGACTATCAAGTAAATGTGCTAAATGGATGTGAAAATGCACTAGAAAATTCACTAGATGCACTACAAGACAGACCAAATGCATTGTAAAATAACTCAAATGCACTAGACTATACTCTAGATGTGCTAGAAAATGCCCTAGATGTGCTACTAGATATACCAAATGCATTGTAAAATGACTTAGATGCACCAGAAAAGCTAGTGTATGGGCCAAAATAGGGAATGTATGTGCTAAACTAGATGTGTTTCACTATTTTGACAATTTGTCTAGTTATTTTTCTTTTAAATAAGTGAATCTGAATGTTTCTAGGGCATTATCTTCTAAACAATGAAGTTTTCCTGGTTTCCTTGTTTTGCATAATGTGAATTAATTATTTGTAAATGGATGATTTCTAGAAAAATGACTTCAAACATAATAACATGTTATAAAATAGTTGTTTCTAGCCTAGGAACTAAAAATTGAGTGTATATTCAAGAATATGGTTTGATTCCTTTGATTTCCATAGGTATAGCACAAGATAAAATAGATCAAACACTTTTTTAATGTCAAGGGTCACTTATAATACCATAACCCACACCTTAGAACTATGTCAAATCACACAACCGTGTCACCCCTTAGAGGGAAACCATGCTTTTCCCTTTCATGGGTCTTAACCAAAGTCGAATCCTCCACTTTTGGCTAGTAATCCCTAATATTTATATGGTGAGTATCTTGGGGCCAAATTCTTCCCTCCCATTGCACTGTGATATTAAAAGTGTTCAGAGACTAACTCAGCTAGATTCTACACTTTAGGTTTGTAGTAAGGGTTTTTGTTCGGTGCAGAAATAGATAAACTCCCCCAGGAGACCTCCCAACCTTTAGAACAAAGCCTTTGGGGATGGTTATCTTGCACAGTACCATTGAATTGTGGGTTTCCCCAAATTCACTTTTGATTATAGTGGTTCAAAAAACTTGGCTTTAGTTGTTCCCACTTAGGTCGTTCTCATCGGGTGAGTACTTTTTCCCACCACAACAAGCCTTCTAAAGGTGCTATCAAAACATAAAAGAGTGAGTCTAGCATTCTGGTCACCTAGTGAATGGGAGAGAATAGACCTATCACTTTACAAACATAGTAGACAAGGGTTCATTAACCTTCTAATTAAACTAGGTTCATAATTTAATCAAAAGAAAGCACTAAAACAACTCCATCCCCTACAAACATCATCAGTAGTTTGATATAATTGTCTTTGACCAACATATTAAGCACCTATAACAAAAAAAATATTGATTAGTTCTCATAATTTTAAACTTCTATAAAGTAAACTAGATGTGCTAAAATAGAATTCATATGCACTAAAATATCACACAAATGTGCTAGAGAAACTATTGAATGCACTAAAAGATATACTAAATGTGCTAAACTATCAACCAAATGCACTAAAAGACCCCTTGAATGTGCTAAAATATGAGCTAGATGTGCTAAAAGATTATCTAGATGTGTCATAACAAGAATGTGATACACTAAAAGATGTTTCTTCTATACCAAAAGAAATCACAAATGCGCTGCATAAGAGTTCGTGTCCAGATTTGTAAAACAACTTTCCAGAAAATGTTAATAAAAAAGGGGCTACACCCCACATTGGGCACCAATCTATGTGTGAGGTAAAATGTGTAAATGAATAACAAAATCACACAGGAAATGAGACATATATTGGAGAAATTGAATAGCAAATCGAATCGAATAGAAACAAAATGAATTCCCTAAATCCGTCCCATTGTTTCCTATCTTTAGGGATTCATTAAATCATAATGGCTCTTAGATTTGTGTATGCACTAAGATTGTTAGAATGACAACCTAAGGAACAAAATGTTGGAAGATGCAAGAAATATATTCCTACATGATGATAAACTATGTGATTGATGATGCTATGATGAAGATATGATACTAAATTCTATGATGCAAATATTCTATACAAACTACTTTGATAATGGAAATGCAACTAATAACTAAGCCATGATTGTGAGCTAATGTGCTTCTAAAATGTTAATTAATAAACTCTCAAATGCTCTAAATGCTCAAAGTGCTCTAATGTAATTTTTGTAGAGTAAGATTGCTCAAAGATGGGATATGAAATGCTAGAGAATGATGTATTTATAGGATTTCCAAGGCATATTGTGATGTGGTAGCAACCAATGGTCAAGATTTAAGCTAGAGAGATCGAGGGTGGAGGATGAAGAAGTTAGAGGGAATCATGGAGAGTGTTCCCTTTAATAGAAGACTTTTCCAAGCATGAGAGAGAATAAATGGAGGAAGAGAGCCAAGTGTCTCAAGTTTGTTTCAAAATTTATTGAGGAGAATTCCCATTTAAATATTAAGAATACTTAAATTAATGAGACACTTGATATGATGAGGTGGCAAGAAGAAAGAGTTGTAGACATGTAACTAAACTTAAATTTAGAATTATTCAAATTTAGTAAAAAGATATTAATTAAATAAAACAAACTATTTGAATTTATTTATTTAATTAAGATTAGAGGAATATGATTTAAGATAGAAGAATTTAGAAAATGTGAAACATATCAATAAATTTAGAATTTATTTATAAGTAGACAAAATAAGAGGTTTATTAATTAAATACATTGTATTTAATTAATTAATTAATTATCCTGACCGATTTTAGGTGTATACACTTACTTTATCTTTTACCTTTTTGTAGGTTCATATTGATTGAAAAATAGTGAAAGATCTTGAGCAGGCAAGACTATAGGCCTATGACACTAGATGTGTTGCAGGACAAGGTGGCATGTGAAAAATTTCATCATGAGGTGAGTCGATTCTCCTGCCTTCGCTTTGTTTTTGTGTAGTGATTTTATGAATTTTGTACATTTCTAGCTTAATTTAGGGCCTTGGAAAAAAAGTTCGCAGAGTGTCCCCTTTTTTCGCGAAGTGTCCCATTGTTTCACAAAGTGTCCCTTTTCTTTGTAAAGTGTCCACTTTTTTGCAAAGTGTCTCGTTTCTTCACAAATTGTGCCAAAAGCGGTCTAAAGTGTCAAGGGCCCTTAGGAAAGAACACTATAGTAAATTTCGTAAACTTTTATGATGATTCATGTAACCATTGAAGAGATTATATTGCTCATAGGGAACATTTTTTCTTTATTGATAGGTACCCACCTATTCGCGTCAAGGTTTGGTTGGCAAACAACTTAGATTTAGAGACTTAGCCCCCACCCTTTCACCAGAGGACGCTAAACTATTATAGGATCTAGGGATATATTGGGTGTGGATATGTGTAGGATCATCATGGAAAAGGGAGGCCCTTAAGTGGCAAAAAATTTAGAAAAATCAGAGTTAGGCAACTTTATGTAAAAATTTGAATAAGTTACCTATATTATTTCAAAAATATGTAGGAATAGAATCTATAGAAAATTGAATGTAGTTTCTAAACTACTAGGTTTTTTGTTTTTTTTTAAATCTATTTGGTGAAAATTTGAAATTTCAATGCAGTAGTACTTAAATTTCAGGGAAAAAATAAGTAGGTGTCTTTCTAACCACCCTAACCACAATAAAATGATAATATTTGTTTATAAGATTTTAGATATAAGTAGAGGACTCATGTCTCGATGTGATGCATATTTTTTATAATTTTTTTCGAAGTAAATAGTTAATTATGAATTTTTTATTGCAACTTTTGAAAAATATAACAAATCGTATGTATGACCACCTTAACTTGGTCAAAACTTCATGAAATTAAATTCTTTTATTTTCAATCTTATAGTATTCAAAGCATAGAATGTGACACATGTTTTGGATTCAAAAAATGTGATACCATTTGAAGATATAGATGTTTTTCAATCAGCCTATCAATTAGGACTTTAGTCGTAATTCAAATAGAAAATGAATAATAATTATTTATTAAATTCAAAGTAAAACATAATTTATATTGGTGGAAAGCTTAGAATCTCCTTTAAAAACCCTTTTCATTTCATCAATTTTGGGTAAAAAAAAGTCATCAGCCACATACCCTACAAATACCCATCATGATCATGCACATACCATGTACTTCACAGTCCCCATGACATACCATGACATGATGTTGATGGCTCTAGTTGAGCATTGGGATTATGACAGATGTACATTCCACATTCCTACTGGTGAGATGAAGATCACCCTAGAAGATGTCCATCACATACTTTGAGCTCCTATTCAGGGTGAGCAAGTATGTTTCTTAGGAGATCAAACAATCCACAAGAAGAAGGCCAACATGCAGTATTGCTTGAATGGACCAGTGCATGATGAGCGAGTGAGGGAATGAATTGATCTACCGATGCTAGTATATTCATGAGCCCGACTAGTTATATGTATTATGATGCAAATAGTTGCACTAGTACTCATCCCTAATGGGAGAGCAGTGCACCTAGATGGAGGACTAGTACCCCTGATACAAGGGATGTTAGAGAAGAGGATAGTATATGCTCGAGGGCATTGTATCCTAACACACTTATACTATGATCTTGGATAGTTTATCTTTGAGGAGGTGGACAACATGGTACACATTACACTTCTATAGGTTTGGTGCCTTGAGCATATCACTTGTACCAGACCTACTGGGTTCTCATGTCTGACAGCCATGGAGTACCCTCAAGCCTTTAGCTATCCTCTACAGCAGTTTTGGTAGTATGGTGATTTACACTTTTAGAGAGTTTAGTTTGACTGACTGGAGTAGGACAAGATCATTTGGAGACCATATAATCTTACACTTTAGTGGCTAGATCACACTTGGTAGATGAGGTGATTACAACTAGATAATTTTTTGATTGGACGACATGAGTACTTAGTAAGTCCCTTCTACTACGATTGGGTCGCGTGGTAGTTTGGGTAGGTCCAGACACCACCTAGGGCATGAACCTTCTTCAAGAGGTTAGTTTGGAGTGACTGGAGACCTGGTGATATAGTATAGTTCACCATAAAGAATTTTTTCTATAATGACATTGATTACTCAGATCACGATATGCCTCCAGTCTATGACGCTAATGATGTTGGTGCCACAAATGATTATGAGGAGTGGTGGATAGTATCATGACCAGCTACTATATTTCCCATGGATGATCCTATAGGAGATATAGTACCATTCCCAAATGTGGGGCATGAGATAGAGGACAAGGTCGAGGAGACACATTATAGGGCTGCAGACATATTTACAGATGTCGTAGATTCATACTATAAGGAGGATGTAGATCCTAATTATGATGGTCAAGATGGAGGAGATGAAGAGGAGGATGAGGAGAACCAAGAGGAGGACAAGGAGGTGGACCTACCCATGAGCAAGGGTGATGAGGTAGTAGTTGAGGATTGAGCACAACACAAGTGAGGAGAGCCCTCGCCCATTCATATAACTAGAACATGAATAGCGGCCACAACAGGCATCAATACCGATAGTCATGGAGGGGATAGCACATCTTCCATGCCCCCTGCATAGGATGAGGCTGATGTTTCACAGCCTGTGAAAGATATTAGTGATGATATTTTATTTATTCATATACTTTGAGCTTATGCTTATGCTTTATATATATGTCATGATGTGTACTGATTATTTACTATTTCTATCTTGCAGGAGCTGTGAGAGATTTGTGGGATCTCTATTGACAGGAAGCTATAGAGATAGTTCCTGTGTCAGTCGACAAGGAGGCAGGTATGTGCAGGATCATCATGGAAAAAATAGGCCCTTAAGTGGCAAAAAATTCAAAAAAATTAGAGTTAGGAAACTTGACGTAAAAATTTGAATAAGTGATCTATATTATTTCAAAAATATGTAAGAATAGAATCTATAGCAAATTGAATGTAGTTTCTAAACTACTAGGTTTATTTTAAAAAATAAAAATCTATTTGATGAAAATTTGAAATTTCAATGCAATGGTACTTAAATTTGGGGAAAAAAGAAGTAGGTGTCTTCCTAACCACCCTAACCACAATAAAATGATAATATTTTCTTATAAGATTTTAGATATAATTAGAGGACTCATGCCCCAATGTGATGCATATTTTTTTGTATTTTTTGAAATAAATAATTAATTAGGAATTTTTATTACAAATTTTTAAAAAATATAAAACTCATATGTATGACCACCTTAACTTGGTCAAAACTTCATGAAATTTATTTTTTCTTTTTTTAATCCTATAGTATGCGAAGCATAGAATGTGACGCATGTTTTGGATTCAAAAAATGTGATATCATTTGAAATATATAGATGTTTTTCAATTATCCTATCAATTAGGAATTTAGTCATAATTTGAATAGAAAAAGAATAATAATTACTTATTAAATTCAAAGTAAAGCATAACTTATATTGGTTGAAAGTTGAGAATCTTCTTTGAAAACTCTTTTTGTTTCATCAATTCTAGGTAAAAAAATAGTCGCCAGCCACATACCCATCATATTGCCACTTTTTGGTCCATCATGATCCTATACATACCTAGGCCATAGACTCAAACTATGTGTCCCCACCTATTATGGATTAGGACCTAGAGTGACTCAAGCCATTCGTGAGACTACGAGTGGGATATGAGAGTTTGAGGAGGTGAGTCCACCATGTTGATGTTGTATCAAAGGCATAGTCATCCCCGACACCAATAGAATTTGAAAGACTAGAGTTGGAAGTAACTAGGCTATAGGTAGAGAGAGATTAGATAGTAGGAGCACGTTGGGAGGCCCTTGGATAGATACGATGCTTAGAGTTTTCTCTCAGACTTGGTGGATCACAATCTTGATCGTACACCACCATCTCCCAATGTACCACCACCAGACTAGTGTGAGTACTAGATCCCAAAGGATCTAGTAGCCACAAACCTCAGTGATATTGTATATATTGATGACATGTACACAAAACTATGATATATATATATATATATGTCACCAAAAAATATATAGTTGACATTTTTATGCTCACTTGAGTCTCTCTTATGGACTTTTTCTTGATTTTACCTAGATTTATTGTTTTAATGTGGTCAACACATTCACATTATGTCATGGACCCTTGTGAATCATTAAGACTTCTAGGTTGTCTTGTAAAGGTGTTGTGAAGTGTTGTAACCCACTTTCACACTTTTCTAGGACCCTTTTATTATAATTCACCTAAATAACTCATTTTTATCACTTACCAAGTCTTATTTAAAAATGGTGTAAAGTGTTGTAACCCACTTTCACGCTTTTCTAGACTTATCATCACTAATTTGACCCTTTCTCATGTTTAAATGACCCCTTAATACACTTTCTAACCATTTTTAAGTGTGTTTTCTAGGATATTTTCCTTTGACAACATTTAATGCCCTATAATTGTGGACACCCACTTAATTTGGTTAAGTGGGACTAATGCGCCAATAGGGGTGACTTAGTCTTTTCTGTCTCAAAAAATAAAAATTATTTCAATTTTCTGGTGAGATTTCATTCTCTAATCCTTGAGGTTGGCCTGTGATTGTTATTTTTGGGAAATTTAGTAAAATCAAGTATAAATATGGGTGTTTTCCCTCATTTCCCATCTCCTACAATCTCCTAATTCATAAAGCATTCAAGAATTCATTCACATAATAATTCTCAAGTATTCAAGCACTCGAAACACAATCAAGTCATCAATTGGAGAACTTAATTGCATATCTCCATATTTACACATCAAGGGTTTGGTAGGTTTATGAAATTGCATGTTGTTTATTTATCATTCTCTTCATATTTTAATTCATTATCTAGGGTTTTATTACCAAAGTGGGGTTTGACCAAGGAAAACACCTATACTCTAACCTTTAACCATTTTTCCCTCTTTGCATGCGAATTTGTAGAGTTTGTAGGAATATTTGTGAATGAAATAAGTGTTGAAAAGTGGTCAAGAATTCTTCAAAGTAAATCAAGTCAACATAACCCTAATTCATGCTTGGAGATACTTTTTATCCCATTTTCTACAGAATGAAGTGTGGACAACTCTTAGAAAAGCAAGTGTTGACCTGAAGCTACAGGATCCTGTCCCAAAATTCCCAAAATCTACAGGTGGACTGAGTCACCACTACTATTGGATTAGTCCCACTTCCAAGCCTGAAATGTGGTTTCTACATTTTTTGATACCCATTTGGGAGATTCCTATTTTCACAAGTTTTCTCAAAATTGGGACTAATTCGCCCAACCTGGTGTAAGTGTCCTAGTCAACATTTTTCATCATTTTTTTAGGATTCTAGAATCTCTCCACATCATATTTTAGATTCCAAGTGCACCTGTCTAATTCTATTAAGTTATTTCATCATTTACATGCATTTTTAGGTGTTTTTTCATATCATAGTGTGTTTTCTTGCACTTTGCATTTCTTAGGTTTTCCATCATTAAATCATTTTCTTTTCATATTAGTGCATTAGTACATCATAATTAGACATATTACATCTCATTTTTCATTAATCTTGAGTGTAGAAATTTTCATTTTAGCCCCCATGCCATTCCCTTTCTC
This sequence comes from Sequoia sempervirens, assembly GCA_007258455.2. NCBI lineage: Eukaryota > Viridiplantae > Streptophyta > Pinopsida > Cupressales > Cupressaceae > Sequoia > Sequoia sempervirens. The sequence goes on along the minus strand of VDFB02270651.1, from coordinate 124,797,867 downwards.
CTTTTAGGTGAAAAACCCTAAAAGGAGCTAATGTAGTGTGGGCAATCCAAAGTCATTGTCCACATTTTGGTGAACCCAAATTTTGAACATATTTATTTATGATTTCAAATGCATCCTAGGTTTCATTTACATTATATTATATATTGCATTGATTAAATTGCATCCTAGGGTTTTCAAAATTGCATTAGTGAAAGGCTCAAAAAGCTTGCATTTTTGCATTAAAAATCACAAAAATTCTACATTTTCATATTGTAGTTGCATCTGTGCATCTAAAAGACATACAATTGCATTAAATTTTTTTGAAAAATCTCAAAAAGTATCATCAGTGTGACTAAATCGCCACACCGAGTGACTTAGTCCTCATGTATATTTTCCACTGAAGTTTTTGCTATTTTTTGGGCATTTCCTGCATTTTTGTTTTCTATTACTGCATTTTGTCATACTTTCCATTTTTTTTTCTATTGCATTTAATTTCCTTTCATTATGTTTTTTTTTTTTAATAAGTTTTGGAATTCATTAAAATTCTTAGTGGACATGTCAAATTGTGCCTTTGGCTATGATCCTAATGACCTTGAGCTTCCTCATGCTCCTTCAACTCCTCATGAATGTCCTCCTCATGTTGTTGACCTCATTGGAGAAGATGATAGAGTGCATAAGTTCTTAAACAAATGCATTGAAAACCTTGAAAAAAATGCATCCTCTTACCCTTCCATGAAGTCACAAGACCTTCCTAGGGTATGTGCAGGATCATGATGGGCCAAAAAGTGGCGATATGTAAGTGATATGATGGCCCATGTGGCTAATGAATTTTTTTTTTATCCAAAATTGATGAAACAAAAAGGGTTCTTAAAGGAGATTCAGCTTTCCACCAATATAAATTATTCTTTACTTTGAATTTAATAAATAATTATTATTCATTTTCTATTTGAATTACGACTAAAGTCTTGATTGATAGGCTGATTGAAAAACATCTATAGCTCTCAAAAAATATCATTTTTAAATCCAAAACATGTGTCACATTCTATGCTTCATACTATAGGATTAAAAAAAATTGAATTTCATGAAGTTTTGACCAAGTTAAGGTGGTCAGACATACGGGTTTTTATATTTTTAAAAAGTTGTAAAAAAATCATAATTAATTATTTAAATAGAAAAAATTAAAAAAATAGGCATCACATCGGGACATGAGTCCTCTACTTATATTTAAAATATTATAATCAAATATTATCATTTTATTGTGGTTATGGTGGTTAGGCAGACACCTACTTCTTATTTTTCACTAAAATTTAAGTACTACTAAATTGAAATTTCAAATTTCACCAAATAGATTTTTTTTTTTAAATAAACCTAGTAGTTTATAAACTACATTCAATTTTCTATAGATTCTATTCTTACATATTTTTAAAATAATATAGATAAATTATTCAAATTTTTATGTCAAGCTGCCTAACCCTGATGTTTCTAAATTTTTTGCCACTTAAGAGCTTGTTTTTTCCATGATGATCCTGCACATACCTCCTATTATCCCACCTTCGGATACATTTGGATACCTACATCCTCAAATAAATGAGTGACCTAAGTTCGCTCCAATACGTGGACCTAGTTCCTCTAAACAAGAAACTCCTCAACCATTTTATAATCACAAAGTTACAAACACACCAATCAACCTTGCAAAAACATATGGATATGTTTTTACTATCTTAAGAAAACAAGGATGTGGCACAAAAACTAAACATAACATTCACCAAATATTAGAACAAATACCAGCAAATGAAAACACAATCCTAATAGGATTAGGATATCAAGATCCTCCTCATAATAACTCTCCTTTTCAATATTGGATACTTTGGGATGATGGCACAATGATCTTTGATTCGCCTCCTGACTTGAATGCTCTCCTTCCATGTGAACAACCTTTACATGATTCCACTTATAAGGATGCTAGGATCCCCACGTGTCCTCTCCCTCCTTCAATCCATGAAAAAGGTGAATTTAGTAAATGCAAACAACTATACAAACTGAAAAAAATCAATTTTCCGCTCCATCCACCACCTGAATGTGAAAGGAAACTCTAAATGTTTTTAAATAGAGGTCTAATTCTATTACCACCTCTGAATAGGTTGGTAATCCTCCTAAATATTCTAATGTACCATATTTCAAATATCACCATGTTCTTGTCCACTGAACTGATGAATGTCAGACATTGAAGGACATACTGAGTATCACTTCACTGATACCGATTGTTATCCTATCATACCATTATTTTTTAAACCAGCTCCTCTCATCATGCAATAGTTGTATAATTTTACATTCTCACTACTGCATTTTCCTTCTCATAATCCATCTTGGCTCATTCTTTCCTTACACTCAGTGGGGACAAGAAGTTGATTAGCCTTGTCCTTGTAATGCATTTTTCCTTGTCCCTTACATACATTATTCATCTTCCACTTATATCCATTGATATTGGTAGGTGGATGAATTTTTTATGCATGACCTACATTTCCATTACTAGAGGACTCATGTCTAGATGTGATGCATTATTTTTCATAGTTTTTTTCCAAGTAAATAATTAATTATTAATTTTTTATTAATTTTTTTTGAAAAATATAAAAACTCATATGTCTGATCACCTTAACTTGGTCAAAAATTTATGAATTTCATTTATTTTTTTAATCCTATTGTATGTGAAGCATAGAATGTGATGCATATTTTGGATTTAAAAATGTAATACCATTTGAAATCTATAGATTTTTTTCAATCGGCCTATCAATCAAGACTTTAGTCGTAATTCAAATAGAAAATGAATAATAATTTTCTATTAAGTTCAAAGTAAAGAATAATTTATATTGGTGGAAATTTGGGTATCTCCTTTAAAAACCCTTTTCGTTTCATCAATTTTGGGTAAAAAAAAGTCATTAGCCATATACCCTACACATACCCATCATATTGCCACTTTTTTTCCCATCATGATCCTAAACTATACCCTTAAAGTAATTTCTCATAGAACGGTGTATGGAAATTCCTTTAAAGTGGGGGCATACATTGGAATTATTCATTTTCATTTTTCTTTTTCTTGGTTCTTACTGCAACCTTGTTACTTTATACGATATGTTTTCACTTTGTGGATGACATTGGGTTTGATGTCCTTCATGAGCATGATCTATCTTAGCATATTAAATTCCTCTCTTGGAGACATTATACACAATGTTCCCTAACTTATAGACCTCGCATGAACTAAACAAGACTCATTTAAACATATTTTGCATTTGACATTCTTGCATTTTTCATTCACATGGACACCTTGCCTAACACAATTTGCATGCCTGTCATGTCATTGCATTTGTTCATGAGTTCTAAGTATACCAAGCTTTTCTTGTCTCATTAAGCACGAAACGACATTGTCTTTGTGGCACCTTATCAAAGTTGGTATGTTGTGGAATTCTCACCCCTTGGACAACTAGAAGTTTCATGGCCCCAGAGTCATTATACTTGAGCTTTCTCAGCCAACGGACAAGCATGAGTTATGTCTCCCCAAAGTGAGTACACATTTCAATTTCTAAAAAAATGGCCTAGATCTGATCCATCATAGGTTGGAAATACAATTGAAGCTTTCTTTCATCCCTTTTCATCATCATGTGTGTTCCTTTGTGCTTATGTTTGGTTTTCCATGGGATCGTAATCTTGGGGGTTTGATCAAACCTCTTGATTATTGTTATCTCATCTTACCAATGTCTATGCATTAGGATCCCTCTCGATGTCCATGTTGGGCTACTTCAGCAAGATTTTGAAGCAAGTTCATCCTCTCACTAAAGTGGGGGCTTAATGTGTCACCAAAAAATTTATAGTTGACATTTTTATGCTCACTTGAGTCTCTCTTATGGAATTTGGCTTTATTTTTCCTAGATTTAATGTTGTAATGTGGTCAACATGTTCACATTAGGTCTTGGACCCTTGTGAATCATTAAGACTTCTAAGTTGTCTTGTAAAGGTGTTGTGAAGTGTTGTAACCAAGTTTCACACTTTTCTAGGACCCTTTCATTATAATTCACCTAAATAACTCCTTTTTATCATTTACGAAGTCTTATTTCAAAGTGTTGTAAAGTGTTGTAATCTCTTTCACACTTTTCTAGACTTGTCATCACTAATTTGACCCTTTCTCGTGTTTAAATGACCTCTTAATACACTTTTTGATCATTTTTAAGTGTTTTTTTGAGGATATTCATGTTGGAAAAAATTTAATGCCTTATTATTCCTAACACCCACTTAATTTTCTTAAGTGGTACTAAGTCACCAATAGGGTCGACTTAGTCCTTTTTGGTACAAAAATCAAAATTATTTCAATTTTTTGGTAGGATTTCAATATCTGACCCTTCAGGTCATCCTGTGATGTTTTATGTTCAGGAAATTTTGTAAAATCAAGAATAAATAAGGTATTTTCCCCTCATCTCCCATCTCCTACAATCTCCAAATTCATCAAGCATTCAAGCATTCAATCACTTAATCATTCTCAAGTATTCAAGCACTCTAAGCACAATCAAGTTATCCATTGGAGCACTTCATTGGATATCTTCATATTTACACATCAAGGGTTTAGTAAGTTTATGAAATTGCATGTTGTTTATTTATCATCCTCTTCATATTTTATTTCATTATCTAGGGTTTTATTACCAAAGTGGGGTTTGACCATGGCAAACCCCTTTACTCTAACACTTAACCATTTTTCCTTCTTTGCATGTGTGCTTCCAGACTTTGTAGGTACATTTTTCAAAGAAATAGGTGTTGAAAAATGGTCAAGAATTCTTCAAATTCAATGAAGTCAACATAACCCTAATTCAAGCTTGGAGACACTTTTTATCTCATTTTCTACAGACTCAAGTGCAGACCTGAAGCTAAAGGATCTTGTCCCAAAATTCTTGAAATCTGCAAGTGGACTAAGTCACCACTATTGGTAGATTAGTCTTCCTTTTGAGCCTAAAAAGTGGTTTCCACATTTTTGGATACCCATTTGGAATATTCATGTTCTGACAAATTTTCCTAAAATTGGGACTAAGTAACCCAGCCTAGCGTAAGTGTCCTAGTCAACATTTTCAGTCATTTTTTTAGGATTCCATAATCTCTCCACATCATATTTCAGATTCCAGGTGCACCTCTCTATTATTATTCAATTATTTCATCATTTAAGTTTGCATTTTTAGGTGTTTTTGCATATCATAGTGTGTTTTCCACCACTTTGCATTTCTTAGGTTTTGCATAATTAAATCATTTTCTTTTAAAATCAACTGGTGCATTATTACATCATAATTAGACATATTACATCTCATTTTCAATAATCTTGAGTGTAGAAGTTTTCATTTTGGACCCCATGCCATTCCCTTTCTCCTTGGAGGTGAAAAACCCTAGAAGAAGCTTAAGCAGTGTGGGAAATCCAAAATCATTGTCCACAATATATATATATATGAGCATATGGTGTTTTATTAGTTAAATTTATGTGTTGAATGTTAAATAGCAATGTGATTAATTAAATAACCTTTGTAATATTATTTAATGAATATCTTCATGATTTAGCATGCCAAGTTTGTGATCTAATTAAAACTTATTACCATTTCTCTTAGATGCTACATTGTAATTAAGTATGTTATGCTAAATTAAATGCACCTATGATCTAACTGAAGAGCATTAAATTTATATAAGGATCTAATATAACATAACACACAAGATGAACTTGAATAGCATGAAACCTAAAGTAATTAAATAAAAATGACATACATAATCACCTTAGTGTTCAAGACATACACCTAAGTGTTTACGAGGAATGAAGCAATGCAAAAGCATATGAAATATAATCCAGTAGCTCTAAAACCATTTCTTTATCATTCACACTATTCAAAGGATTATACATAGTATCAACATAGATGTGCAATATTGATAAGTTCTTTAAGAGGTGTGACATCTAGTTCAGTTAACACGTATGCACCAGACTCAAAAATTTTGTCAATTATGTAGGGTCCTAGCCAATTACAACTAAACATTCCTTTTTCATTTGGGTTAGCATTGATGTTTTGTTGATTTTTAGATAGGACTAAATCATCTTTGTTGAATGTACAAGGGATTACATTGAGATTGTAATGTCATTGTTTCCTTTTGCAATAAGCCTGAAGATGTTCAAGAGCATTGATGCACTATTCATCGAGCATTTCAAGCTGATGTAATTTTTAATTTTTATAGATTTTATCGTCAATAAGTCCTTGAAGAGAAATTCTTAATATAGGAATCTCTAACTCCAAGGGAATTATTGTGTCACTGTCATAGACAAGATTATAAGGTGTAGTCCATGTAGAGGATTTAACACTTATGCGATAGGCCCATAGCACATAGTGTAATTATGTATGCCAATCCTTATGATGTTTGTTAATTGTTTTCTTAAAGATTTATCTGATAACTTTATTAGTTGATTCATCTTGACCTCTAGATTGTGGGTAATAAGGCATGTCAAAAAGTGATGTTGTATGTTAAATTTCTCCAAGAATTTATTCACATCATTATTCTCAAATTGTGTACCATTATCAAAGACTAACACAGAAGGGAGTCCAAAGTGAGCAATAATGCGTTCCAATATGAGTGTCACCAAAAATTGTATACTCTTGAAGAAACAAAATTTTTTGTGATTAATTTGGTCCTATTTTAGACACCCTTGCATTAATCACCCCTTAAAAACTACATTTATAGGCCCCTAATGGTCTTGATTTTGGACTTTAGGGCCTATTCCACTCACAAACCATACAAATCCCAACAAGAAACATTCAAACCACTCAAATTTAATGAAACCCACCTCAAAAATCCCTGGTGGGACTAAGTCATCCAGGATAGCAACTTAGTCCCTTTTGAGGTATTTTCCTAATAAAAAATGGAAAATACCTCAAAAGGGACTAAGTCATCACCTTGGCCGATTTAGTCCCACCAAGGAATTTTGAGGTGGGTTTCATGAAATTTGAGTGGTTTGAATGTTGCTTATCTGTATTTGTATGATTTGTGAGTGGAATAGGCCTTAAAGTCCAAAATAATGAGCATTAGGGGCCTATAAATCCAATTTTTAAGGGGTGATTAGTGCAACGATGTCTAAAATAGGACCAAATTAATCACAAAATTGTCTCTTTCTTTAAGAGTGTACAATTTTTGGTGACACATTAAACCCCCACTTTATTTCCCATATGACTCTACATGCATATGTAAGCTAAAGGACTCTAAAAAGTATGCTTTTATATAAAAGGATACTCATTCAAAATATAGGAGAATGAAGCCCCCAGTGTAGTTATCTAAAAAACCACAAAACATTAGGAACCATATACTGCAACAAAAATATGTTAGTTGTTCAAAAATCCTTTTGTCTAACTTTTAGAAATCAAGTTTGAGGGTAGATGTATGCCACCCCATGATTCTTCTTTCTTTACAGAGGTGGAATCAAGGTAGCAATCTAGCCACATCGAAATAGAAAACATCATATCATAGGACATTTCCACGTACCATGACATATAATGATAGATAATTGATGATGTCTAGTGTGGAATCACAATTCCAATGCATCAAATGGCATCAAAAACGGAGTTCCCTAGCACTTGTTATGGTGTTTTGAATAAAAAATTTGATTAACTCTTAAACTAGGAGAAACCCTAATGTGATGCATAAGAGTAAAAATAATGAAAAAGGGTTAAAAGAGGTTAAAGTGAAGTATTTTGTCACTTACTATTTCATTTTACCTTCTTCTAGCTTGAGAGTGGTGAGTGAGACAAAAATATGTTGAGTAGATGAGATTACAAACCAGCGTGATTCGATGTTCTTTGGGACCAGGTGGCACATAATGAGCGTCAGCACGAGGTGAGTTAATTCTACTACCTGAGTTATGTGTTTATGTAATTATTTAATGATTTTTATGCATATCTAGGTTAATATAGGATCTTGGAAAAAAATTTCATAAAGTTTTCCGTTTTTTCGCAAAGTGTCCCATTTGTTTGCAAAGTGTCCCTTTTGTTCGTAAAGTGTCCCACTTTTTTGAAAATTGTCCCATTTCTTCATGATGTGTCCCAAAAGAGTTATAAAGTGTCTAGGAACTTTAGGAAATCACACTAGAAGAACTTTAGTACACTTGCATGATGAATAATGTAAAAATTAAAGATATTAGATGAACTTTAGAGCATATTTTTGTGATTTTGATAGGTATCCACCCAATCACGACAGTTACTAGAGGGGAGACAATTGAAATTCTTGAGAGATATCTCCCCATAACTATCAACAAAGGAGACATAGAACATTTAGGACGTAGGCATCTATTGGGTGTATCTCATGCCTCCCATGAGGTAACATGATGCTATGGTGATGGCTCCCTATGAGTGGCGGGACGTGGATATGCACATTTCATTTGATGATAGGGGAGATGACAATCACCTTAGAGGACATACACTATATTCTCCATGTTCCAATTTGGGGAGAATGGGTACATTTCCGGAGAGACCGCGCCATCCATGAGTAGAAGGCCAATTTATAGTACTGTCTAGATTGTCCAGTTCATGATTATCGAGTGAGAGGGAAGATTGATCTACCAATGCTATTATACTCATGAGTGCCAGTGGTTAGATAGATTATGATGCTTACTAGAGCACTAGTTCTCATCCCTGATGGGTGGGAAGTGCACCTCGCGGGAGGACTAGTCAATTTGATTCAAGGGATGGAAGATCATCGCATAGTGTATGCCTAGAATCGATGTATCTTGGCACATTTATATTATGATCTTTGGTGATTTTTATTCTGGGAGGTAGATAGTATGGCACATTTCATGCTTTTATAGGTGTGGTTTATGGAGAATATTATGTGTACTAGACTAGTTGACTAGCCATGTGCGACACTAGTAGGGTATCCTTAAGCTTTGAACTATCCTGTATGATGATTGTGGCAGTATGGTGATTTTAATTTTTGGAGAGTACAATTTTACCAATTAGAGGAGGATGAGATCTTATGGATACCTTATTAGCTGATGCTACAGTGTCATGATCATACCAGACAATTGAAGAGGCTATAGTTGGATAGATTTTTGCTTGGTCGACATGACCATGTAGTACGTCCTTTTTACTACGATTGATTCATGCGGTAATTTAGATAGATTCTGACACTACCCTAGGCACAATACTAATTCAAGAGGTTAGTGCGGAGTGCCTAGAGACCAAGAGATACAATGCAACTCACTATAGACCATGTGGTCAAGAGTGACTCCAACTTCTCTGATCATGACTAGCCTTCAGTCTCCAACACAGACGATGTTGGTGCCATAGTGGATTATGAGGAGTGGTGGACAGTGACATGACCAACATCATTATATCCAATGGATAAATCAGTGGGAGATACAAATCCACTACTAGATGAAATAGATGACAAAGAGGATAGGGTTGAGGAGACATGCTACAGGGCTATGCATATATTAACTGATGTTATTGATGATGAGTACGATGAGGATGTAGATCTAGATTATGATGGTTAGGAGGGAGAGGAGGAGGATGATTAGGAGGATCAGAAGGAGGAGCTACCCTTGAGTAATAGTGATGAGGCAGTAGTTGTAGATTGATATGAGTGGGGAGATACCTCTCCCATCTGTATAATGATATCACAAGCAATAGCTACGACATGCACCAGTACTCATAGTGGAGGAGAGGCTAGCCCATCTTCTATGCCCCCTACATAGGATGATGTTGAGACTGCTCAACCCACTTGAGATATAGGTGATGATATTTTATTTTATGCATGTACTTTTAGTGTTTATGCTCTTATATATATCATGATGATGTTTACTAATTGTCTATTGTTTATACCTTGTAGGAGTGATGAGATATTGGTTGGAGCTCTACCATTAGGTGGCTATAGAGATAGTTCTTGCATCCATTGATGGGGAGGAGATAGAATCATATTATTTTCCCCCACCTATCATGGAGGAGGATCCAAATTCACGTAGACCGTTTGTGAGGCTACAAGCAGCGTGTGAGGCCCACCTAAAGATATAAATTACATAGTTTTATATTTTTTATATTTTACACTTTAAATGGAGCACTAAAATGGAAACAATATTTATATGAGCCTTATTAGTATCATATACATGTGAGAAAATAAGTATTATTATTATCTTTCACATATGCTTTCATGATTTGACCTAGAGCATCTTAATTGATTATCTACATCTCTCAAACATCTTTAAGGCATACTATATTCTTGAGGGTATTGTTCTTGATCATTTATTTAGTTGGTACATATACATCCTTACATGTTGTGGACACAAGGTATTAATTATTCCCACTTGTAAATTATGATTAATATAATTGCTTTTGTATTGATGATTATTGAAATGAACCCTCTTTTCTAATTTAAGGTTCCTACTTATAGCCATCATTCAATAGATAGGAAACCCCTCATCATTAATCATACCTACTCTAAGTCATTTTTTTTATAGTCTTCAAAAATATAATCCAACCTTGGATGAAATTTTAGAGTAATAATAGCCCTATTCTAACTTGATGTGAATATGTGTTTGCCTCTAGAATTCTAATAGAGAATTGTGATGTATTTTAAAGTTGGAATTGGGATCTAAGATCAAGCTACCATTAGGTTTGACCAAATTATTGGCAACTTTTAAATATATGTAAGGAATCATGTATTTGGTGGGCATATAAGAGAAATTGTCTTTAGATGGTTATATAATATGTATCAAAACATGGAAGGATCGTATGTGGGATCTAAATTTAATATTTTAAATTATAGAGCTATGGGTACCTTTTAATAAAATAATATGATAATAATATAAAATGAAGCCATGAATGAGATAAAGAGGATGAGTGGTTGGCTCACTCAATCCCCTTCCTTTTCATTCACCATAATTAGAGACCATAACAAATAGATGTGCATGATTCTAAATATGTGAGTGATAAATTTATTATTGATTGACCTCTTTAGGTAGCTAGAAAATATACATAAGTTTATGCTTTAAAATAAAATAATGGTAGACATAGTTTCCTCATTGTTTTAAGTAAATACACTTGTTTACACATTCCAAACTCAGAGAATGGAACAAACTAATTTGAAATAATATGAGTGAATATTTGCATTTAATCCAATATCCATCTACCATTAAGGCTACACTTAATAAATAATTTGAGGGATCATTAACCTTAGTTTAAAACTTAAATTATCTAAACTTTAATGAATAATGCTTAAGGAAAATAAGTAAGAAAACATATATTTGATTTAAAAAAGAAGAGATTTTGGAAATATTAAAATATTAAAAAAGAAATGAAAAAGATGATATAAAAATAAATAGATAGAAAGATAGATATGAAAGCTATATTAAACTTACAAGAAATTTTAAATATTGTGCCTAAATAAATTTGAGAGGAATTAAGGAATCTACAATTTCATCAAAACCATATGACATATCTTTATTGGATGAAACATAAATATATTCAGTTTGTACATAGTTAAATGTTCATGTTGATTTCATGGAATAAATTTTTAAGTTGAATTAAAAATGTATGGAGGGTCAAAAGAAACTAATGAACTTTCAATGAGACATGAATTTGAAAAAAAAACATAGGCCTTTAGGGATAAATTTAATGGATGTTAAAATATCTGACTATGGCTAAGAAGTTTAACCAAATTTTAAAGAGATTTAATAAATATATAAATTATCTTATTCATAACTTTCCAAAGATAAATTATGCAGCATGTGATGAAATATGCAAAACCCTATTTGATCATCTCCAAAAGTGAGAATTAATATCCCTAGAAAATATTATGTGGTATTTTAAATAAAATAAATTGCTTGAAGATATCTTCTGTTCATGTGCCTTGTCTATGCTCTGCATGTCACATGCGTAGCTAAACTAGACTATTGCAATTTCAATAGTTGGAAAATAAAATAAGAGGGAAGTCTCCAAAAAGCTCCAATCATGGCGCAGGTAGGGGGAATGCTAGGAAATAATGAAAGCTAGGGCACCAAAGAGGATGTTGAATCAGCCAAAAGAAATAAAATGGCAAGCAGTTGCAGCTAGAACAACTAATGTGGTTTCACTCCTCCAAGATCTTCCTCCCTGGTACTAACCTTTCACTTCTCCAATTTGGCGAGTTGCAGCTTGAAAATAAGGTTTCCAAAATTGTTTTAGAGTATGTTTATTTAAATAGAAAATTACCCTCAAGATCTTAATAATGTAATGCCCATTTTTTTTCACACTAAACAACCTATCAAATCCGCAATGTCTTTAATAATTTTGTAAATATTTTTTTTATTTGTTTACTTGAAAGACAATAACAACTTAATTCACTACTTACAAATATAGTAAATGATCACACTAGTTAGAAGAAAAGGTAGAAAATATTTACTATTGTTAGCGATAGAGACTATTGACTTGGGGCAAGCTTAACACACCTCTTACACATGCAAGCACCTCTTATATTCCAATGTGTCATGATATCCTCACTCCCAACACCTGTACCTACACAGTCTATAAGTCTCAGTGCACAAATAAGATCAGTGATTTATTAGTACATGATATCCACAATAAGCGATATGATTACATAACTACACAACTCAATGGAAGTTTAGAACATTGAGAGAGAAAGACAAGTCCCAAATTAAGACTCAAAAAGACAGTCCTAAGGGCCTGACCTAATTCCTCGAGGGATCATGTTTGATGGCCTTTTATATGTATATAATTCATAGAGGAATTCTAGTTGACCAACTTGAGTTCTATCAACTCATTTGATTGACCAACAATAACAAAATAACACTAAAGTATACTAGACTCAATTATTAACTCAAATGCATCACATGACCCACACAACACATACTATAAAAAAAAATTATTTGCAAAATAAGTAAAGACGTTGTGGATTTGATAGGTTGTTTAGTGTGAAAAAAACTAGGCATTACATAGGTATCAGGGCCCAGGTTGGTACACTAGGAACTTTTGGGAATTATATCAAAGTCTTGGTTGTTGTGCATGTTGTGCGTTAAGTATTAGATACAAGGTATTTCACTTAGGGTAAATGTTTGTTGGATGTCAAGGGGGAGTTACCTACATGTTCTTGTGAAAACTATTTGAAATGTGAATTTAGTTATAGAGATGCATGTCTACTGTGATTATGTTTGGATATGTGGTGCATTCCCTAGTGTCGACCACTCCTAAGGGAGAAGGGTCTACTAGTGTAAATAGGGGTTGAGTGGGTAGCATAAGACATTCATTATGAGCTAGCCTATTTGAGTGAGGTGAGCTACAGTGTGGCCCTCACTTCTATGGGTAAGGTGAGCTACTATGGGGCCCTTATCTATTTGGGGGTGAGGAGAGCTATTATATGGACCTCATTATCATTTGGAGAATGTCTCCCCCCATCTCTAACTCTTTATGGATCCACTAGTGATTCATATGTGATGCCATTACCTGTTTAATATTCCCTTGTCTCTCTTACTACCATCTATCATTTTAAACTAAAAGCGTTGAGGACAAACCTAGTGTGCCCTTATTCTACAAAAAATTTACTAATGATGATTCAATTAATATATGATTGTCCCAGGACACGTTAATTATTATATGATTGTCTCTGGTTGTGTGAGACACCTTGATATTATGTTATGATTTATTAATGTGCTCTATGTGCTTTGAGACCACCTTATTCCACTCCTCCCCCTTAGGTGACTTCATTAAAGTCATGAAGTGACTGTATTGTGAAAAATTATCTGTGTGTGAGTAAAATATGCATAAATGAATAATAAACACACCTAATAAGACATTATATCAAGAGATTTAAACAAAATTTAATATATTTAAAATAGGAAATCTCTTAAAAGTGTCCTATTGCTCTCTATCTCCAAAGATTTATAAATCACTATGGCTCTCAAATTGTGTAAGCACTGTGACTGTTAAAATGAAAATCTAGAGAATGAGATATTGTTAAATGCAGGATTCTAATCCTATGTAATGATTGCTAAATGTTATGATGATGATATTGTAGATGAAATTGACATGAAAATGATAAATCAAACTATTGTAAACTAAGATGTAGCTAAATGAAAAGCCATGATTGTTGATTACTATTTGCTATTTTCTCAATGCTCAAATGCTTAATTGCTCTAATGCTATTTCGACAAAGTAATATTGCACAAAGTTGGGATCCATTTCCTATGGAAAGAAGCTATATTTATAGATTCCCGACAACATATTTGTGATGTGCCAAAAAGTAAGGGTGATTTGAAAGATTCAATGGCAAAAGACGAAGAAGCCTAAGAAGATTATGGAGATTGTTCCTCCCCACAAAAACATTCAGCCAGAGGATAGCAATGATCAATGGAAGAAGATGAAGAATTTTTCCTATAATTTGTCTCCAAATTTGTCCGTGAATGTCAAGTTGAATTAAATAGATATAAAATTTCCAATTTTATTGGTGGATATGATGAGTGAAAAGAGGAAATAGCTATAGAATTATGCTTTAATTGAATTATTAGATTTCTTCAAATTAGCATAAGAGGATATTTAATTTAATAAAACAAACTATAGAAAAAAAATTATTAAATAAACATGGAAGAAATGTGGTAATCAAATAAAACAAAGTATGTGAACTTGTTTATTTAATTAAAATAGAATGATGTGATTAAGATAGAAGAATTAAATGTGAACTATATAAATAAATATTTCTATTTATTTATAAGTAGATGAAAATAGAAGGGTTCATTAATCAAATAAATTGTATTTAATTAATTAGATAATCCAGACCATTTTTAGGTGTATACATTTTTCCCCTCTTTGAAGTGATGTGTTTATGCATTGCTTCGAAGAAAATTTTGTTGTTATTGCTAGTACTGACAAAAAATTTTGATATGCCCCAGATGTTGATTTTTAGGTGATGATGGATATATGCCCCCTCGGGAGGTAAATCGATGATTTTTTGGAATTTTTTGGAATTTTTCAAATTTTTATGATTTTTTTGATGATTTGATAAATATTTTTAAATTCACTGATGCAAAATTGATTTATCTCCTAAAAAATATGATGTTTACTCCACTAGATGTGAATTAATGAATTAAACTCCTTGGAAAATAAAATAAATAAATCACACCAAAATTCCCTCTTAATCACTCTTTTAAAAGATAAAAAGGTGGATTTAGAATTCATTTGTGCATTGTGAGTTTGAAAATTTGAGAGAGTGATTTTGAGCAAAATGTCAATTCCATACCACACTCACCATTTCAAGCGCGTGTGTTGAAACAACCACCCAGTTGCATATGGACCTCTGGTATGTACCCTTGGAACCTCCTCGTAATTAGTTTTTTTTAATTTTTGTGCATTTTTTTTGTTTTGGCACATGCACAAACTGATGTAGTGCATTGAAATTTTGTAATAGTGCATTCAAGAAATAATGCATAGGTCAATTTTTTTAGCATATTGATAGGTTAAATTGGTGCATAGACAATTTTAGTGCATAGGATAGATAATTTAGTGCACATGTAGGCTAGATTAGTGCATAGTCTAATTTGGCGCGTTGACCACCTAGATTAGCGCATTGACTCCCCAAAATGGCGCATCAACTAATTCAACACATTGGTCACCTGAAATAGGGCATAGATATCCTTGAATGGTGCATCAACTGATTTAGTGCATTGAAATTTTGTTCTACACATAGATGAATTTTAATGGCGCATTGAGTTTTTTGGTGCATTAAAACACTATTGTAGTGCATCCAAGTTAGAATGATGAAATTTGTTAATTAACTCCCTGATTTTGATGATTTTCGATTACATCAACCTTTGAGTTGATGCTGATTGATGATCTTGATAAGTTATATGATGATCAACCTCATGATAGGCGAGGAATAATTATAGTTTGATTGATAAACCTCATGATAAGTGAGGTTGAATTGATTAATTGACCTCATGATAGGTGAGGTACAATAATAGTTTGATTGATAAACCTCATGATAAGTGAGGTTGAATTGATTAATTGACCTCATGATAGGTGAGGTGCAATAATAATTTGATGATTGACCTCATGAGATTTGATCAAACTCTCACCATAGCTGATTAGATTTGATAGGCTGATTGATGTTTGATTAATTGACAAAGATTATCAACTTTTTATATTTTGTGATGATAGGAGCCTTTGACGAACTTATAGATCCAAGAGTGGTTTCCTAGGACATTTTATTTGAAACCATAGCTAGTGCAGCCTATGACAATAGTAATCACATGATATGGTTTGTCTTCTCTTCTAGATATGCCCTAGATTAGGATTAATCTGGGAGTATTGACATCCTTAGTAAAGAGATGGTATAGTGAGCACAATAACTTCCACCTTCCTACCAGTGAGATGATAGTGACTCCCGAGGATGTATGGTAGATCTTGTAGATACCTGTTGTTGGGGAGCTAGTAGTTTATGATTCTTTTGAGAAGGGTGGCACTGATGCACTATGCTAAGTGTTTCAGGATGATACGATTTATGGAAACTAGATCCCATGGAAAGAGATGGAAGATTCCTATTCTACCTTTCCATCGGTACTTGTTGGTTTCATTGGAAGGTTCTGTTGTCCTAATCGCAAGTCAAAGAGACTTTCAGTTGGGTGGGGTCATATTTTGGAGAGTATGATCATCCATGGTACCAAATCTTCTTGGAGTGTGTGCATGCTTGCCCACCTATACCATGATTTACATTAGGTGGTCTAGCTTGGAGGGGCCAGTTTGTCTTCAAGAGTTACATTACTTCAAGTGTGGGCATGGAAGCATATAGTTGTTTCTCCTCCAGTTACAGATAGATAGTGATCCATGATGAGGCCATACATTCACACATATGTAGGTCCACTTGCTCAGCCTAGACTGGGAAAACTAGAGCATTGGAGGAGAGACCTTGATGATGTTGAGATAGTTACATGGCGGCCCTATCTTGATTGCAAGTAGTGGTTGGAGGATGATACAAAGATGCCATAATTATGTCAATCCATGTACCTAATTGGTAGGACATATTTCATTATTGAGAGATTTTGTTGAGGAGGGTGCTTAGACAGTATGGCATAGTACAAGGCATTCCCTAGGGTGTTTCTCATTATGCATGATGTTAGATAGATACCACTAATTGGGGACCCTACTTCTCATATGATACTATAGTGTAGGAGTACTAAGGTGTACCGACCTTTATTTGGGAGATTCATCCTGAGATCATCGAGGCACCGATTACTGATGAGTATGCCCAGTATCTTGTTTTACATCCATTCCCATGGATCTCCATTCTAGATGAGCAAGTGTCAATACTAGGTGAGGAGATGGAAGTTGCACGTGGGCGCCAACAGAGGAGATATGAGGGAGATGATGATGAGGAGGAGGAGTTGGATGATGTGGAGAGCAGTGATGATGAGGGAGATGGAGATGGTGATGGAGATGGGGGTGGAGGAAATGAGGGTGGAGGATGCTCGATGTTTGAGGGTAGAGAATTCATGGTGCCTCATAAGAGGCAATCACTAGTAGCTCTAGCAAAGTATCATGTGCAGATTGGAGCACCCTCCTAGCAATAACACATTTAGATTTCCAGCCTACAAGTTTAGGTGCAGACGCTACAAGGTCAGTTGGCATAGGCCCAAGCGTTATTAGTCCATACATAGACTCAAATGTAGACAAAGGAATAGGCTCATGCATAGGCTCTCTCACAGGTATAGGAATAGTTGACAACTACATAGGCACAAATAGCCTTTTTGATAGTATAGAGAGATACAACTAGGCAGACTATAGAGCAAGAATAGGGATTGGCTGATAGACTACAAAGATTAGCCAATGGTACCTCTGTAGTAGATTATATGAGAGATGTTCTCGATGTGGGTAGAGAGGCCGAGTACTATATAGGCCAATACCATGATGCAGTTCCTGTAAAGTAGAGAGTTAGTTATGTGCAATCTTGATTGGGTAGGACTCATTCCAGGACTATTAGTAGGGGTGTGACACAACCTATACCAAGATATCTGAGAGATTTTGGTATCTTTGGTCGGGGAGGCATTAGTCAAGAGATGTTGACACCGAACGAGGCTATCAACACATAGTTTCATGATTGGATTCCTTTATGTATTTTGAGACATGATGTATACTCTAATTTTTTTATTCATGGCCATTTTCATGTTGTATCTCTTTACATTCCAGACATCATTGTATACTTGACATTATTATTTTTGATATTTATATGATATGTGGAAGAATTATTGATCTATTTTTTCTATATGATTCTATGATGGATCCATTTAAATTTCATGTTCTATATGCCATGTTATGTTTTATATGATGATGTTATGGATGTAATTTATGATCATGATAACATGCTATGATTTTATGATGTTATATTTATAGTGTTAAATTTTATTATGCCTATAATGATGTATGGATTCATGGTTCCCATAGTATTTACATGGACTGATAAGTGTATGATAATGTATATACCCGAATGATATGATAATGCAACTATATGTATGATTTTGGATATGATGTTTCCATGATATAAGACATGATGATGCAAATGGAATACAATGCACTTTATTGTTGGTCTTACAAATGTAAATATGTGATATAATGAAAGGATGAATGAATGAAAAAATATGATGATACTTCTAATGTATGATGTATTAGATGATAATGTTAATGAAAATGAAACTATATAGATGATCTGTTTTGGATATTTTTCTTATGCAACTATATGATGTAATACACAAATGAAAAATTTGATATGATAAATGCAAATATATGATCAAATAATATAATAATTCCTTCGAATGTATGAAATGCAAATGATTATGCAACTACATGATAGTGATTATGTTTTTGTTAATGCCAAGTATACTCAATTCATCAATGATAAAAGATAACATCATTTTTGAATTCTCCACTAGTCTTTGGAATAAACTACACCACAAATGCAAAAGTAACATATGTCAATTTTGTCATCTTAACAGTCCATTTATCATGCTTTTTATCATCATTGAGCCTTTAAATTGGTGAAAGTGAGTACAAGTATCAATGGTATGAGTTAGACCAATGATGACCTAAGTAGTACTTTCATGATTTTTGATATTCCAAGTGAACACAAGCATCTAGGTATAATTAAACCAAGATGACTTGAGCCTTTCTTGCGTAAATATACAAGAATCAATCATTTTCATATGTGAATTTGAAATGTCAACAATGATACTTTGTAGAGAACATCTCACCACAATTTACATAATAGTAATGATCAACTCATAGACGACAGAAAAAGAAAATACCATTATCCTTCCTAGCTTCTCTAGTTCAATACATCATCAAGTTGCTCCAAAGAAATGATAACAAAAATCAAAGTAAAATATTTGAACATTCGAGCTAAAGCAATAAAATCATGATTCAAAAAAATATCATCCATCTAAAATTGTTTTTGATTGGTTTGATTTTAGTTGTTCGATATGGATGGTTGAGTTTCTAAAATGTTTTGATGTTTTCTGTATGTTCAATGTTGAGTTTCCCTATGATCATTGTGTTTTTTTCAATGTCATACTATTGTTTGTCAATTTTATTAAGCTCAAAGTTTATTGCCCCTAGGGAGTTCAAGATTTTTCCTCCAAGCTAGGGTGAGACACAACCACATTCCCAAGATATGTGCATGAGGTTTTCCTTTCAATGATAGATGAAATGATGGGAAAATTGAACAACCAAGACATGCATCTAATAGATGGAAAATCTACTTTAAATCACAAGTAGCACCTATTTCAAGGTTTTCACTGTGTTTTTATTGCACCTTTTTAGATTTTATGATTTTTTTGTATTTTTCTCTTTTCTTGATTTTTTGTAATTTTTTGTCACCAAGATGCCTGTTTGCCAGGTTTTCATCAAGGCAACCATTTTCCCAAGACTTTAACCATGCACTAGGTGATTCAAGTGTAGAATTTTCTGAGATGGAGACTATTCATGGGTTCATTAAATAAATCTTCTTTAGCTGTAGACAACTTATAGGCTCCGGATCCATAGATTGCTATGACAACAAAGGGACCTAGCTAGTTAGGTTCAAATTTCCCTTTCTTTTCTCTCTCCTATTGATTTCAAGGATTTTCATTTAAGACCAAGTCATCAACCTAAATTTTTTTAGGTTTTACTCTATGATTGTAGCTTTTGGACATCCTCTATTTATATGCCTTCAAATGGTCCATAGCTTATTGATGATCTTCATCCAATAGTTCCAACTCTTGAAGTCTAGACACTCAATAATCTTCATTTGAAATAATTTCATTTAGTGACCCATCGAGTGATGGTATCTCCACCTCAATAGGTAGGATAGCCTCTAATCCATATACCAAGGCATATGGTGTAGCTCCTGTAGGTGTTCTGATCCTAGTTAGGTATGCCCATAGAGTAGGGTTTAGTTTAATGTGCCAATCACGTCCAACATCGTTGACCATTATCTTTAAGATTTTTAGAATTGTTTTGTTTGATGCCTCTGCCTAGCCATTTTATTAAGGATAGTATGGGGTTGAAAAATGATGTTGGATATGAAATCTCTCACATTTTTTCTAAACATCCTAATTCTTAAAAGGTCTGCCATTGTCTGTGAGAATGGACTGAGGAATGACATACTAAAAAATGAGGTAATTCAATATGAAAGAAGAATTTGTTTTTCTAGTGATTGTTGTCAAGGGAACAACTTCTATCCACTTTGTAGAGTAGTCTGTGGGAGTGATTATAAATTTGTGTCCATTGGATGAAGATAGATTAATCTTCCCTACCAGGTCTAGTCCCCACTAACAAAAAGGCCATTTTTAAGTGAACGGTTGCAATTCTTGTGCTAGTGCATGGATTAGGTTACCATGGATTTGATATTTTTGACACTTCTTCACAAACTGAAAAGAATCCTCCATATTTGGCTAGTAATACCTCAAACGGAGGAGTTTCTTCACTATGGTTAGTCTGCTTGATTGAGTTCCAAAAATAAATTCACAAACCTCATGTAAGGTTGTCCCAAACTCATTATGTTCTAGACACCAAAGAAAAGTGCCATCCAGACCTTGACAGTAAAGTATGTCAACAATTAAGGTATGTCATGCGATGTGGTGGATGAAGTTGCATTTTTGGTTTTTGGAAAGATTAGGAGGAAGGATATTGTCTTTTAGGTAAGTGTAGGTCTTTCCATAAATTGAGGATTCAACATCAACTAAATGGCATATGGTTTGAGATTCAATATTATCATAATTAGGATTAGACACTTGTTCCACCTTTTACTCATAACGACCTCAATTTTTTGGTATCTATAAGAGAGAAGCAATTGTCGCCATAGCATCAATGACTTTGTTTTCTGCCCTTGGAATCTATTCAAATTTGATATCCACAAAGTAATTTTTGTAATCATATACCATTCTCTTATACAACATCAACTTCTCATCTTTGGTTTGATATTCATCATTTACCTCATAAATTACTAGTTGTGAATCTCCATATACCTGTAGCTTTGTGATCTTCCATTCAACTGCCACTTCGATGCTAATGATTAATTCCTTGTTTTCAACTACATTATTTGTACATGGAAACATGAGTTTGTAGGACTTTGGTATGTCCTTGAGGTGTAAAAAATAGAATTCTCACACCTAACCCATGTTGTGTGTAGGACCCATCAAAATAAATCATCCTTTGTTGTGTTGTCATAGTAAGAATGTATGCATTAGGAAACTCAATTCTCATTGGATGATCATCTCGTAGAGGGGCTTCAACTAACTGATCGGCTATCACCTGACCCTTGATGGCTCTTCAATCCACATATTGGATGTCAAATTCACTCAAGATCATAAGCCACTTAGCTAGTCTTCCAGTTAGGGCAGCCTTCCTGATTAAATACTTTAATGGATCAATCTTTGTTATGATTTTGATTGTGTGGTTTAAGATGTAATGCCGCAATGACTGAGGAGAAAACATCACCACCAAACAGAAATTTCTTGATGAAGGTGTAATTTATCTCATAACCATTCAAAGTCCTACTGATATAATAGATATCCTACTTCTTTCTTGTAGGATCTTCCTGTGTTAATAGAGCACCCAAAGAAATCTCAGTTGTTGCAATGTATAGTAATAATGGTCTCTCTTCTATAGGTGGCATTAGTATGGGTGGTGACATCATATATTGCTTTATTTGATTGAATGTTGTTTTGCATCCTTGATCCCATTTGAAGGAGACATTCTTATGTAACAAATGATTGAAGGGATGACTTTTGTCTGCTAATTGGGAGATAAACCTCTTGATTGATTGTAGCCTACCCTATAGAGACCGTAGTTGACTGATATTCCTCAGTGGTATCATTTTAATTATGGCCTTGACCTTGGCACGATCCACTTCGATACCCTTTTCTGAAACTATGTATCCTAGAAGCTTCGTTGATGTAACACCAAACACACATTTCTTTGGATTTAATCTAACATTGAGCTTCTCTAATTTGGTAAAGATTTTATCCAAGATCTCTAGATGTCCTTCTCTAGTATATGAATTTTCTAATATATCATCCATGTAATCCTCCATAAAGGTATGCATCATATCATGGAAAATGGTGGTCATTTCTCGCTGATATGTAGCCCCTCCATTTTTCAACCCAAAGGGTATGATGTTCCAATAGAATTTTCTCCATGGACATGTGAATGTTGTTTTCTCCTAATCTTATGGTGCTATTTTGATTTGGTTGTAACCTAAGAATCCATCCATTAGTGATAACATGGTGTGTCTTGCTATTAAGTCTAAAATAATGTCCATGTGTGGCAAAGGAAAATCGTCCTTTGGGAATTCCTTATTGAGATCTCTGAAGTCGGTACATATTTTGATACTACTATCTGGTTTAAAAAAAGGTACAATATTAGAAATCTACTCAACATAATCAGTAGATCTAATAAACCCTACATCCAACAACTTCTTCAATTATGCTTTTACAAACAAGGTGATATGCAAATGCATTTTCCTTAGTTTTTTCTTCACGGGTTTTATTCCATATGGTAGAGATAAATGATGCAATAGAAGATCTGGGTCTAAACCTGTCATATTAGAATAAGACCAAGAAAATTTAATGTGTCTATCCTCAAAGAACTTAGTGAATTGAGGATTTTCTTGTTCAGTCATAGATGCTACCAGATGTAGAGTTTTTTTCTTTTTTTGTTGTGCCCAGATTGATAGACTATGTAAGATCCATCAATACTAATGATCTTTCATAATAGTGTTGTGGAAGTGTGTCAAATCTCCCATATTTCAGTGCCTTAGACAACTTTTCACCATCAGATGTGTCCTTTATTTTTACTTTTTCGAGATCTAATGATGTCGTTAAACTATTTTCACCATTAGATACATTATTCTTGTTTTCAATTTTGCAATTGGAAGATTTGACACCCTCTTAACTCAAAGCGTCGTTATGAGATTTATGAGTAGAACTTGTGTCAGGTTTTTCACAACAAAGGAAATTAATGATAGCATCATCATTCGCAAATATAGGTACATTGATAGGTTCGGTTGGTTCCCAATTGATAAGTTTAGGATGTATTAGGGGTAAAAGGTCATCAAATTGGCTAAGTTCAATGGCAGTGATTATATTGATAGCCATGTTGTAAAGGTTTTCAATAGAGATGTCAAGGTCTATGATGCTACTCTCCTCCAAGTCATCTATCTCACTCGATATTTGTCCATCCTCATTTCAGTCATCGATATTATGTGATCCAAATACAAGGGGTCTAGTCCTTGAACTTTTTCCCTCCTCATGTGTGGGTTCATACTCTTTTATGACATCAATTTTTATGTCCTTGTATGATGTTTCAAATAAAGAATCCCACTCATACTCATTAGAATCGATTATAGAACTATCTCGCATTTGATGGATTCTTTCAACAACTTTATGAGTGATTTCTTCTTTTGTTTCTTCTTTATAACCCAGTCCTTTTTTTTCCTCTGAATGAAGTGTGAGAGGTTGGATGGGTTATACAATTCCCACTTTTCTTTTTCCAATAGGTCCTTATCCTTCATACCCCATTTTCTCTAATATTGTCTTTCCCTTTCCATATTGATCTATCTTTATGTTGATAGTTGTTGATGTAGATGCTTCCTCATATTTGTAGAGCCAATTGAGGATGGCCTTATCTTCAGATTCATTTTCTAAAGTACCCGCCTTTAAAAATATATCATCCAAAACTATGGTAGTTTGTGATGATTGTTGTGTTAATGTTGACAGCTGCCCATATGATCATGGAGATGGTAGCAACTATGAAAGACATAAAGATTTTCAATGGAATACTCTCCCATGCCTTTACCTTTTAATTGAATCTTTTCCTTGAATTTATATGTTAGTGAATTCAGTTGACCTTCATTGTTTGATGGAGTGGAGTTAGCAACACTTGTATCTTTTGACTTGTCCTTTATCTCAACCCATTTAGATACCATGTTTGGTTTCCTTTCATTGTTGGATGGACTAGAAGTGTTTTCTTCCCTATTATGGGACACAAAAGTGTCTTGAGCTATTTTAAGCATATTACAATATTGGGGATTGTTGTAGTCAGCTAAAATAGTGACTTCTTGTCCATTGACAAGAAACTTTAAGCATTGATGGTAAGTTGAAGATACTATTTGCATTTTGTGAATCCAAGGACGTCCCAAGAGTATATCATATGTAAGCTCTTTGTCTAGCACTTGGAAAACTATATTCTTCACAATTGCTCATACTTGAATGACCAAAACACAATCAATCCTTTGGAGGATCTTTCATCTTCGTCATAAGATTTTATTGCTATTTTCCTTCTAACATCAATAGCATTATCAGAATATCCTAGTGCACATAATAGTTTTAAAGTGCAAATGTTTAAACTAGCTCTAGCATCTATTAGGACACATTTAACACTATGTTTGTGGATTAAGACTTCAATGTGAAGGATGGCATTGTGCAGATGAGTAAGTGATACATCATCTTGTTCGGAAAGTGATAGGTAGTGAGGTATGGTTAAGTGTCCCACCATAGCTTGGAATTGGAAAACTTCCAGATTATTGGGTACTATGGTGGCCACAAGAGCTTGTTCTAAAACCTCCTTATGAGATGGTGAAATTTTAAGGAGTTCTAATATTGATATTTGGGATGGTATTTTCTGTAGTTGATCAACTATGTTGTACTGATTTAATTGGACAAAAATTGTTTTAGATGCAATTCCTTTCAATATTAATTTGGATTGCCCCATTGTTGTTACATTGACTGGTTGATAATCTTGCTTTTCCCTAATTTTTATGACATTAATCTACTTATTGGATGTGACCATGTTTGGGATCAGATTTAATGGTATGATGTCATTGATTCCAACATTATCAGTTTGATTATCAGTGACACCATTATTCTCAACCGTAGAAATATAATGAATAGTGTTGTCATAAATGAAGTTTACATTTTTACCTTTACTGTTTGCAGAAGAAGATTCTCCCTTTTCATTATTTTGTAACAGATTTTTAAATGCACTATGATCATTGTTTGTTTGGTATCCTTCTACAAATACTTTCTTGTTATTAATCAAATCTTGTACTAGATGTTTCAACTTCATACAATCATTTGTTTTGTGCCCTTTGATTTTATAAAAGTCAAAATAGTCTTTGTCATTCCACCAAGATGGCTTTACTCTTGGTTCCCAATTTCTTGCTTCAGGTAATGTGATAAGTCCATGTGTAAGAAGTTCTCTCATGGCTGATTCTAGTGTTTGTCCCAACTATGTGAATCTTCTTCGATTTGATGGTTTTTGATATGATTGTGGTTTAGATACACCATTATTCAGATTTTTGTTTTTATTGACACTTTGATTGATGTTTTTCTCATTATTTTATTGGTCTTTGCAATAGTTGTTGTCAAATTAAATGCCGGTTTCACATTTTGTGTTTCATTTGCAACATCATTGTTACCAGTATTTCTATTCCTTTTCCAAAACTTTGGTTTATCATTGTTATTATAGTGATTCGAGGAGTTTGTATTAGTTGATCCTTCATTGTAGTGTTTTATTACCCCTATCTTGACCAAGGCTTCTTCGATCTTGATCCCATTTTCAATCAATTTCTCAAATGTAAGGGGGCATTGTAACTCAATCCTGTAGCTCATCTCATCAGTTAGGTTATCAATGAATAGTTCCATCTTTTCCTCTTCATGTATGGAACAAGGATACCTAGCAAACAACCTTCACCATTGTTGTAGAAATGAGTGGAATGTTTTACCTTTTTTTTTTGTTTTTTATTATAAAGATCCTTTATTATTATCTCATGTTGAATATTATAGGAATATTGTGAGATAAACTTCTTGACTAGTTCTTCAAAAGATCAAATTCTTGGTAGTAGTTTAGAGAACCATTCCATACATTGAGGTTAGAGACTTCATGGTGCCTTGTAAGAGGTGATTACTGGTAACTCCAACAAAGTAGCATGTGTAGATTGGAGTACCCTCCCAACAGTAGCAGATTAAAATTGCCAGCCTATAAGTTTAGGTGCAGACACTATAGGGTCAGCTGGCACAGGCCCAAGGGTTATTAGTCCAGACAAAGAAATAGATGTAGAGACAAGCACATGCTTAGGCATAGGCTCTCTCACAAGTACAAACACAGTTGATAGCTGAACATGCATAGATAGCCTCTTTGACAATAGAGAGAGATGCAGCTAGACAGATTGCAGAGTAGACACAAGGATTTGCTGATAGACAACAGAGATTAGCGAATGGTACCTCCATAGGTGATTATATGAGAGAGGTTCTCCATGTGGGTAGAGAGGTCGAATACTATAGAGGGTGATACCATGACTCAATTCTTGTAGAGCAGAGAGTTAGTTATGCTCAGTCTCGACCAGGCAAGACTGTTAGCAGGGGTGTGACAAAGCCTCTACCAAGATATTTGAGAGATCCTAGTATGTTTGGTGGGGGAGGCACTAGTCCAGAGATGCTGACACCATCTAGGGCTAGCAACACATAGTTTCATGATTGGATTCCCTTATGTATTTTGATACATAATGTATACTCTAATTTTTTTATTCATGGCCATTTTTATGTTGTATCTCTTTATATTTCAGACATCATTGTAAACTTGACATTATGATTTTTTATATTTATACGATATCTGGTGGATTTATCGATCTATATGTGTTCTATATGATTTTATGATGGATGCCTATGATGGATGCATTTAATTTATTGTTCTATATGCCAATTTAATGTGCGAGTAAAATATGCATAAATGAATAACAAAGACACCTCATAAGGAATTATATCAAGAGATTTAAACAACATTTAATCTATTTAAAATAGGAAATCTCTTAAAATTGTCTTATTGCTCTCTATCTCTAGAGATTTATTAAATCACTATGGGTCTCAGATTGTGTAAGCACTATGGCTGTTAAAATGAAAATCTAGAGAATGAGATATTGTTAAGTGTAGGAATCTAATCCTATGTAATGATTGCTAAATGATATGATGATGATATTGTAGATGAAATTGACATGAAAATGATAAAACAAGATATTGTAAACTAAGATGAACCTAAATGAAAAGCCATGATTATGATTGCTATATGATTTCTAATTTCTAATTTCTATTTTCTCAATGCTCAAATGCTTAATTTCTCTAATGCTATTTCTAGAGAGTAAGATTGCACAAAGTTGGGATCCATTTACTGTGGAAAGAAGTTCTATTTATAGATTCCTGAAAACATATTTGTGATGTGGTAGCAAGTAAGGGTTTGGATTTGATTTGAAATATTCAATGGTGAAAGATGAAGAAGCCTAAGAAGATTATGGAGATTATTCCTCCCAACAAAAAAAATCAGCTAGAGGATAGGAATGATTAATGGAAGAAAATGAATATTTTTTCCTATAATTTGTCTCCAAATTTGTCCATAAAGGCCAAGTTGAATTAATTAAATATAAAATATCTAATATTTTTGGTGGATATGATAAGTGAAAAGAGGAAATAGTTGTAGAAATATGCTTTAATTGAATTATTGGATTTTTTCAAATTAGCAAAAGAGGATATTTAATTTAA
The DNA here is from genome assembly GCA_007258455.2 of Sequoia sempervirens. Classification (NCBI taxonomy): domain Eukaryota; kingdom Viridiplantae; phylum Streptophyta; class Pinopsida; order Cupressales; family Cupressaceae; genus Sequoia; species Sequoia sempervirens. Next base: position 124,769,795 of record VDFB02270651.1, on the reverse strand, counting down.
TAAAATAAACTATAGAAATTTGTTTATTAAATAAACATGGAAGAAATGTGGTAATCAAATAAAACAAAGTATGTGAAGTTGTTTATTTAATTAAAATAGAATGGTGTGATTAAGATAGAAGAATTAAACGTGAACTATATAAATCAATATTTCTATTTATTTGTAAGTAGATGAAAATAGAATAGTTCATTAATCAAATAAATCATATTTAATTAATTAGATTATCCAGACCATTTTTAGGTGTATACAATGCGATTATGGAGTCATATTTTTTTTTATTATTAATATGATTTTATTTGATTGATGAAGTCAACATTTTTTGAAATTCTTAAGTTATTGATTAAATGCATTGGAAAATTATCCTCTTGCCTCAAGGACTGGTTGTTGAGAGTTCTTCTTTCAAACTTTGACTTGTTGATTGGTGGCTACCAATGAGAATCTTATCATTCGTTGTAAATGTTGAATTGTTGTTTTGTTTGAAATTTAAAATTTTCTTGTTTTGAGGCTTTACCAATTTTATGTTGTTGTTGGCATATGTCTAGTAATGTGGAATATGTTAGATTTGCATACTCATGTGTAGTCAGTGATAGGTTGTATGTGGGGAGTAGATGGCCAGGGGATTTATTGAGAAGGGGAAAACAAGACTAGAATGTGATAGTTACTATCCATTTCCCCTTGATTTATTATACATTTCTATGCATAGGTTCCTCAGGGAGGACCTGACAATGATTATTTATGTGATATGAATTCTCAAAGAAGGATTTGGGGCACTAGGAATCCTCATCCATTTTGTGTAAGCCTTGTGTTGCAAGTCAAGTGATTATCTTTTTGTGGTTATTTGTGTGTTGGTTATGTCACCTTGGTTGTACCAGTGAGAAAATAAAAGTAAGAGAATAATAGTTAAGGAGGAAGGTTAAATGATTGCTTAAGAATTATGTATATGATGTGTGATGTCATAAGGTGTCATGTGATTTCTTGATAGGTATAAAATCTAATTGAGACACTTTTGTAGCTAGTGGTGCTTGATTAGTTGGTGATTTTTCAGTAACCAAATAATGATTGTGCAATTAAAATTTTATTGCACAAATGATTTATTTTATTCTAAGTATGTTTGGATCTTGAAGGTTTTTCTTCATTATGATGTGTATGAAAACATATGCATGATCTGATGTTACTCCTAATCATAGGAAATGATTTTGATGGGTAGTTATATAATTGTGTTACACTAGTTGGTCATGTTGTGTTGCATATATTACTTGCTAAGGAATTATTTTAACCTTTTCATCTTATATATTTACTCTAGGGTGGGTGCTCCACCTCCTTATCCACTTCCAGGTGGAAGTTTAGTCATAGGGGGGAGGATGTGAGGTCCCACCTATAGATATGAATTACATAGTTGCATATCATTTGTATTTTACACTTAAATGGAGCACTACAATGGAAACAATATTTATATGAGCCTTATTAGTATCATATACATGTGAGAAAATAAGTATTATTATTATCTTTCACATATGATTTCATGTTTTTGATTTGACCTAGAGCATCTAAATTAATTATCTACATCTTTCATACATCTTTAAGACACTATATTCCTGAGGGTATTGTTCTTTATCATTTATTTAGTTGCTACATATACATCCTTACATGTTGTGGACACAAGGTAGTAATTATTCCTACCTGTAAACCATTAATATAAATGGTTCTATATAAGAATGCTGATTATTGAAATGAACCCACTTTCCTAATTTATAGGCACGATTCAATAGATATGAAACCCCTCATTTTTAATCATACCTACTATAAGTATTGTTGTTTATAGTCTTCTAAAATATAATTCAACCTTGGATGAAATTTTAGGGTAATTATCACCCTGTTTTACCTTGATGTGAATATGTGAGTTTTCCTCTAAAATTCTAATAGATAATTCTAATGTATCTTAAAGTTGGAACTGGGATGTAAGATCAAGCTACCATTAGGTTTGACCAACTTATTGGGCACTTCAAAATATACAAGGAATCATGTATTTGGTGGGAATTACATAGTGTATGAGAATGTGAGGAGACAACTTCGCCAAGTTGAAACTGTAGGACGATCATCCTAGACTCCAACAAAGGTTGAGAGATTGTAGGAAGAGGTAGTACGACTTTAGGTAGAGAGGGAGCAGATAGAAACGAAGCATCGGGTGGCCCTTGGGTGGATATAAGGCCTAGTGTTTTCACTCAGGTTCAATAGATCACAGTCATGATCACATATGACCATCTCCTGACATCCTGCTACTAGATTGCGAGCACTAGAGACTGAGGGGGCTAGTTCCCACAAACCTCAGTGACATTGTATATTATGATGATATGTACATAAAACTTTGGAGATATATATATCTGTGTGTGTGTGTGTGTGTGTGTGTGTGTGTGTATGTATGTATGAATGTATGTATGTATGTATGTATGTATGTATGTATGTATGAGCATGTGATGTTTTATGATTTTTCTTAATGTTTTTGAATGTTAAATGGAAATGTGATTAATTAAATAACCTTTGCAAGATTACTTAATTAATTTATTCATGATACATATATATAAGAGCACAAGCACTAATACTTAATTCAAATACTTCTAGGATGTCGGTTTGTGAAGTTAAGACAATGGATAATTTGGTGTTAATGCCTATAAATACATGCTCTTAGGTCATTTTTCATAACATTAAGTCAAGTTTACAAAGCAAAATCAGAAGTCAAGAGCCAAATATATTTCACCAAAAGATTATTTAGTCTTTCTACAGCAAAGTTGAAGCTTTAGGGCAGCAAACTAAGGCTTTTACAGGTCTCCAAGCTCACTTTTTGTCCAATATCTCACATCGTAAAGGGTTTATCATAGATGTCTATGGAGAATCATGGAGAAATCTAGGTTGAGGAGACACAACTAGCCATCAAATCAGAGCTAAAGACTTGTTTTCAAAGTGATTCCATCTTCCATTTTCTCCTTGTCTTCAGCCTAAGAAAGGTTTGCATGTCATTTAGATTAATTTATAATGTGATTTAGTGTCTTTTAAAATGAGTCTTGCATTTTCCAAATCCATTTATGCATTTTATTCTTACACATTAGAATAGGGTTGCATCTTATTTTCAGACTTCATAGTCCTAGACACACTGAGGGCTAGGGTTTTATATAGATTTTATCCATTCAAGATTTAATTACCAAACTAGGGGTTTGACGAAGGTAAACCCCCAACTAGAAATCAAGTTATCTTCTATTTTGTAGGTAATTTTGCAGATTCAGATTTGAATCTCTATAAGAAAACAAAGTGCAAACCATTGGATTTCGTTTCCACTTTCGGATTTGTAGAAAATCCAAAGTGGACTAAGTCACCCATAGTGGCGACTTAGTCCCACTACATAGATTTTTCAGAGATTTTAACAGTTTCATATACCCATTTGGCAGAAACAACTTTCTATGTAGTTTTTTCGATTTGGGACTACATCGCCCAGTGTGGCGTAAGTGTCCTAATTGGCTCAAAAATACAATTTTCTAGAATTGTAAATGTGTCTGCAATCTCCATTTTTCTCTTCATCAATTTTTAGGTACATAGTTTCTATTTGGCATCTTTATTTTGTTCTTTATTGCATTCTTAGGTGTTTTTGTATGCATCACTATGTTTTTTGGCACTTTTCATTTCTTAGGTTTAACATCAATAAATCATTTTATTTTTAGTTAATTTCATTTAGGAATCATTATTAAGCATACTACATCCCTCATTACATTAATCTTGAGTGTAGACATTAGCATTTTGGGCCCATTTCTCTCGTTTTAGGTGAAAAACCTAGAAGAGTTAGAGAACCCTTGGACACCCTAAAATTAGTGTCCACAATATGAAACAACATATTACCCCATTTTTTGTTGATTGAAGGGGAATTTCCTCTACCATTTCTATGAAGTAATCAATTGTAGTGATGATAAATATATGTCTTGTAGAAGGACTTGATATCTTTCCTATAATGTCTAATCCCCAAACTACAAAGGGCCATATCAAGACTTGAGATTGGAATTCACAAGCAGGAGCATGGACTAAACTTCTATGCTCCTTTCATTTGTGGCATTCTCTGATGTAGTCAAATAAATCTTGTTCCATGTTTCTCCAATAGTACCCAATGCAAATGAGTTTTTGAACCAATGTTTTTCCTCCAAAATGGCCACCACAAGCGCCTACATGGGCTTGTTTAAGTGTTATGGGTCTCTCATATTTTTTTAGGCATCTAAGTAAGAGACCATGGAATGATCTTTGATACAACACATCGGTGAGAATTAAATACTTAGATGTGATCTTGTGCAAGAGGGATCAAATGTTCTTCATTGTCAGCTCGGGAAAGGTACCATTTTCAAATAGTTATATATTGTATCGTACCATTCAATTGAGTCTTCCTCAATTTTTGTTAGAATGTCTTCCAGTTTAGCATCAATTGAAGGTTTCATGATGGGATGAATAGTTAATGAAAAATATTTTGAAGGATATTGATTTGATATAAGAGAGGCTACACTCACCATTACATCTACATGTCGATTATATTTTCATGGCCTGTTATCAATGGTAAATGATTCAAACTTCTCTAAAAATTGCATTGTAAGATCCTTGTATTTTGATAAATTTTCATGCTTTGCTTGATATGTTCCATTTATTTGTTTGATTACTAATTGTGAGTCACCAAATATTTTAATTTCTTTTACACCCAAGATCAGAGCAACACATAATCCGGCGAGCAAAGTTTCATACTCAACAATATTGTTTGTAAATGGGAAGTTTAACCAATATGACAAGGGAATAGGCATTCTTGCAGCTAGGATTAGTATAACCCCAACGCTAGAGCCAATTCTACACTTAGATCTGTCTAGATATCACTCCCATTTATTAAGTTCAATTTTCAATACATTATCGTTAGAGAAAGAGTGATTGCTAGGTAATGTAAAAGGGGAAGGAGTGTCAACAAAGTGGTCGGTTAAGGCTTGGCCTTTAATTTATTTTTGTAAACAAAGTTAAGGTCAAAATCAATCAACAACGTCATCCAGTTAGCTAGGCATCTTGATAAAACTATTTTATTGAATAGATCTTCCAATGTTCTTTACCATTTTCATCTTATTGAGCCAACAATGCTACAATAGCATGAGTTGATGTAGCTTTGTAAAGTATGAATTGTTTTTTTGGCATAGTAGGTTGTAAAATGGCTAGATTTGTAAGGTATTCCTTCAAACTCTCAAAATCCTATTTACAATCTTCATTCGAATCAAAGCGCACATCCTTTTTAAGATGTGTGAATGGTAATTTCTAGTCAACTAAAGATGCTATAAAACAATGGATGGCTTGGATTCTTCCTTGTAATGTGCACAATTGAGAAATTTTTTTGGGAGGTGGCATGTTGATTATGGGATCAATTTTCTTTCTGTCCACCTCTATGCCATTATGAGATATGATAAACCATAAAAGTTTCCAAGTTTCTACACCAAAGATAGACTTTTTTGGATTCAATATTATGTTATTTTTTTCTCATGTAATCGAAGATTTTCTAAAGGACATTCACATTTTCTTGTCATGTTAAAGATTTAGCTAAGATTTCATCAACATAATCTTCCAAAACCTTATGTATGTAGTCGTGGAATATTAGTGTTATAGCACGTTGATATGTTGTGCCCGCATTATTTAATACAAAAGGAATCATAACCCAAAAAAATGATCCCCAAACTATCATAAATGTTTTCTTATATTGATCTTGAGGGCTGATAAATATTTGATTATATCTAGAAAATCCAACCATAAATGACAACAAAGCATGTCTCGTAGTTGAGTCTACTACCATGTCAATATGAGGAAGGGGAAAATAATCTTTTAAAGATGCTTTATTTAAATCGTGAAAATCCATGCACATCCTAATACAATTGTCAAGTTTTGTAACTATGACAATGTTTGAGATCCAAGGGGAATAATCTATAGGTTGTATGAAACCAACATCAAAGAGTTTTTCAAGTTCACCTTTAACTAGCATTGCTATCTTGGGATTCTTTTTTCGTATCTTTGGTCAAACATGCTTAGCATTTTTAGTAAGGAAAATGTTATGTATTCCTATCTTTAGATCTATTCCTGGAATATCTAAGTATTTCAAGGAATTTTTTCTTGGAAAGTCATGCAGCAAGAATGTAGTGTCTTCTTGTTCTTCATCATCAAGGAACTTCCCTATCTTAATGAATTTTTCATTATCTTCTATATCCATTGAGATCTCAATTCTATCACCTAAGGGAAGTGCATTAGGTATTTTAAATTTAGGGTCATATTGGTGCATACTTGTGCCTTGCTCATTAATTTTTCTTGCCACATCTTTCTTTTTGGTACTGATCATAGCACATGCAACCTTTTTTCTTTGGAGTAGAAGATGACTTATCATGAACTCCTAACATTTGTTTCAAGGATTCGTCACTTTCAAAGTACTCCCATGATGGTAGGGAAGTCATGTCAAGCAATTCAAGATGCTTCATAGCAAGATTGGTTTTTGGATTGCACATGATAGTTGTGAGCACCACACATCTGCAAAATAGCTCAAACTTCAAAACACATTAGCATGTTAGTTCAAACTATGCTAATACCATAGTGCTCCTATGAGATAATCTATCATGTCTCACAATGTAAATAAAACAACTAACTAAGAACATAAAAGAGCATAATGGACACCTATCCCATAGTGGATTGGTGCTTCTATGGAAAGATTCCCTTTCCCAATCCTTTGCTAAGCTAAATGATCCAATGCCTTGAGATGGAGTGGATGGACAAAATCAGTTCTCAATTGAAGAGAGTGACTTTGCATGAGAATGTAGATGAGTTTATGAAGAATGAGGCCTTTCATTTATGGATTTTCAAGTTGGAAGAGAGCTCAAAATAGAGCAATGTGGGATAATGATTGGACCAATGAGGTGAGGCCACTTGTCACATTATGATAGGTTGAGGAATGTGCAAGTTTTGGCTAATGTGCCAAAGAGGGGGAGATTCAAATTTGAAATTGTGAATTAAATGTTGAGAGGGGGACATGAAAGAGAGGTGTTATTGCAATGTTGGAAGGGACAAGTCAACTTGTCCTCATATTCAAACTTGAGGGAATATTCCATTTTTATGCCAAATTGAAAGAAAATAATGATTTTATAAATGAATTAAAATGATTTATTGGTGCAAGTGGGAAAAGCTAGAGGATGTGATGGGTGGTTAGATTAGCTTAGATGATGTTTAGATGATTTTGACTTATTTGACCTGAATGTTTTGATTTATTTAAATAAAAAAGGGATGGAATATGCATTTGAATTTCAATTAAATAAAGTTTGGTTTATTTAATTAAAAGGTTGATGTGAGACTTAAATTAAACAAAGTTGATTTATTTAATTTAAACGAATAACCTTAGGAATAAATTAAATAGACCTGATTTACTTGGTGAATGGTTTTGATGAGCTTGATTAATTTAATGAGCGGATGAATATGAACTAAGTGCATAATGCTATTTTCACATGTCTACATTTTTCCCCTCTTTCAAGCAATGTACTTGCTACTTTGGTTCAAAAAATAAACTTGCCGCGATCAAAATTAAAAAAAAATTGAATTTTTTTGGATGCCCCAGCAGAAAGAAGTACACTAGTACATTTCCCCCTCGAGAGATCGAGCGAAAAGATTCTATTTGAAGGTCGATCTCGCAATAAAGAGGTTCAAACTGGATGGTTATGGATGAAGATGCAAATGAGATAGTTTTAATATGCTTAGAATAACAAATCTATGTTATCTTAAACAACTTAAATGATGATATGATGTGATGATGGATGAGATGGATGATGTGATTTGCTATGATTATGCAAATGTATGATTTATGCAAATATATGATTTATGAGATGCTTAGACTAGAAGGTCTATATTATGATGATGAACATGCATGTGGGATGATATGCAAAATACTGATGGTTCGTGGATGCAGGATGGATGCACTGGTTATGATGATTAACTATTCATGATGTGATGTTAGTGCGGAAAAGAAGAAATTAGATGATGACAAAAGGATCCAACCAGCCAACTTTATGAGATATGATGATGAGAAATGATGATGATAATTTTCTTATCAAGGATTGGGATTTTAAAAGGGCTACTTAACTTATGTTTGATTACACACGTAGGTACGATGCATCAAGGTATAAAGAACCAGGATGGCATTGTACCTAGTGCGATGGAATTTGACTCGACAAACATATAGGAGTATTCTTGTTCACACTTGACATACAAAAACCTTGCTAGGATGTACCTAACAAAGCAAGTATTCGCCAAGTTATTTTACAAGAATGTCCAACAAGCACAACAGACAAAAGATAATGATCATTGCCCCATTCCTATCTCTCTAAATCCTTTGTTTGAATATCATCGAGAGGTCCTTGGAATGAGCGCAATAAGATAAATCAAAAGAAAAGATCAAGTACACAAACAAGCAAATGTTCTTCATACCTTCAGCCAAAGGGATTTTATTTTGATAGGATAAGAATCCAAAGTGATATCCAAAATGATGCCCATTGTTGGAATGATATATCCTAGGACATGCATTGTATAGGATGATGATGGGTTGATAAGTTGATTGATAGGCTGTTGATATAAGGTTGATTGACATGTTTGAAAATGATCAAGAGTTTGATTTTTTCATTTCAAGGTTTGTTGTTTCGATTTTGATTTTTTCATTTGAAGTTTTCTTTTGCCAATTGTTGTGGTTGTTTCCATTTGTGTTGTCAAAGGATTAAGTTGATGATCAGTTTATTATGGATGATTGATTATTGTAGGTGAAAACGAAATGAGACGGATGGATTTTTTCAAATATTTGGATGTTTTTGATGTTTTTGGAATGTTTTGAGGCTGTTTTTGGTATTTTCAAGATTTTACAAATGTTTTATTTTTTATTTTTTGAATGTTTTTGGATTTTGTGTTTTTTGAATGTTTTTGGATTTTGATGTGATTTTGGATCTTTTTGGATGTTTTTTGTTTTTTGAATGTTTTTGGATTTTGATGTCTCGGGGGCTGATCAAAGATTAGCCTTGCCTACGTTTAAGCTCAGAGAAAACATAGTTCGAATACCATGTTTTTGATGTTTTCTGACTTTTTGAGATTTGTTTTTGGATTTTGATATGTTTTGGATGTTTTGGATTTTCTTGGCTTTTTTGGATGTTTTTGGGCTTTTTGCACAATTTTGACGATTTGGATAAGGATGTGATATCAGTGATCTGTTTGGGAGTTTTTTGAAGACCAAGCTAAGATTGAATGATCAAATCGATGGATTGATAACAATGATAACATTGTTGAGGATACACAACAATGAAAGGATTTGATTGATCAGGATTGATGACAATAAAATTGTTGAGGATGCACAACAATGTAGGGATTGATTGATCAAAATTGATGATGATGCACAACAATGCAAGGATAGTGTTAAGCAACACAATGATTAGGATGGATATCCTAAGATGATGATGGACTAATTGGATAACATTGTTGAGGATACACAACAATGCAAGCATGGTGATGGATTGATTGGATTTGAGTGATAATGATTGATGAAGCTTGATTTGGAACAAATTTTTTTTGAATGATTTGATGTGATGTTTGACGTGCAAATTAGATGCGACTGCTAGTGATTATTAAGAATGATGTTTGATGAAAGATGAAGAATTGATAAGGAATGTATTCTCGTCAAAATGTGCCATGGGCTAATGATTTGGATTCTGGATCACAAATGCTTTTTCCAGTTTGATCTCATGTTTACCAATGTTCAGATCACCACATAAGTTAGAGGATATAGATCAAGATTTATTCTTGAAGCAAGATGTAAATATTTTCCCCCAATGTCTATCAATGTATGTAATTCCATGGGTAGATGCTCAAATGGATGTTATGGATGGATGGATATGGATTATCTTGCGATAAGATAAGGTGTCTAGATCAAGAAAGCTCATTTGGATAGTGCTTCATAGCTCATATAAGGTTCCATAGGATAAGATCAAATGAAAATGGCCCATGTCAAGATGTTTACCATAAGCAAGCATAAAGTGTGCACCAAAATTTCATCAAGATCAAGATAACTTGGATGATGGATGCAGATAGATGAAAATGGATTGGATAAATGGCTCATGGATGAATGGATTTATTATGGCTGAGATGGATGGAATGTTGGCTTTATTACGGATGGGATGAGATGCTTTCACCTAAAGTGGTGCACGTAGATGCTCAATTCTACACATGACACCTATTTTCCAGGTTTTCATCATGGTCTTACCCAAAGCGCCACCCATGTGGTTTTCACTAGAGGACCATTTTTTTTTTCTTTACTGTTTTCAATCCTTTTTTTATTTTTTTGGATTTTCATATTTTTGGATTTTTTTGGTTTTTCTGAAGGATTCATGCTGACCCACCTAGTGGTGTCGATGTAGATGCTTTTTTCATAATGTGCCATCGATATCCTACGTGAAGAAGTTACTTTGCTAAGATACGTGCACTTGAATGCAACTTTTGGGATTCTTGATTTGCATTGTCGATACCAGAGTTAAATTTGTCTCTGTGCATACATCACGATAGAGTTCCTTCAAAATCCTTATGATGAAGGGTCATTGCCAATACATGGTCAATGTGAGAATTGGATATCATGCATGGGGGTGTGGATGGAGTGTGTTTATGGATAGGCAATGGATTGGTTGATAGTTTGGAATATTTGACCTCCAAACTTGGTAAGATGAGCAATGATGGGTGGATATAGAAGTGTGTGGAATTAGGACTAACTGCTTGATACACTTTGTATGTCGCTTGAAAAGCCTAATTTTTCTTTTGTGAAAATCTTTGATGGATACTTTTCCCTTTTTTATTTTGCCCGATAGTTTCTTTGACTGATGGAGTTTGATAGGGATGATCTTTCTTTGTATTTTTTGGTATCCATTTGTATTTGATTTGTCCATTATGCTTTCCAGCTTCTTTTTCTTTGATAATTTTCATCATACTTTGATTCAATTCATTCTTTTGACATTGGTCCCAATTCATGGATGGGGTGATGGGTGGATGAAGATTCATGACGCAACTAGTTGTATTATTAGCATTGGTTTCATCATAAGGATTCTTTGTGCTCCCTATGTTGACGTTTGCTTGAGAAGAATTTTCCCCCAATATGGTGGTAGTAGTACCTTCATGCTTTGATTTTTCCTATTATGAGATGTCTTGTTCAGTAAGCACTCTCTGATAAATGACCACTATAGATGATGTTATTGGAATTTGTTGTTCTACTAACTTCGGAATATCTTGTTCTGTCTGACATGTTTCCTTGAGTGGATACTGCTGGATATCTGCATACATGATGTCATCAGTCTGAATTTGGGATATGTCTGATCTTGATGTTGTCAACTTAATAACCTGCTCTTTTTGTGTAATAATTTCAAGAGTAAAAGAATCTTGTTCTAAACAAAGATCATCTACGTGTCCATCCAAAGAAAGCATTTCATGGCTAGATCGATGAATATGCATTATGTTGATGTGATCATCATTTGTGACATCTTATATACATAGGAGAGTGTCCATTAGATCATTATAGTAGATTGAAGATACAAATTTTTGATATTGAATGATTTTGGAATTTCTTTTTACATGCTTTGGATCAAGTTCTTGACATGGGTTAGTTTCAAAGAATGGATTACTCACAAAGGGTTCTTGGATGTCTTCATTAGGCATGGGAAATAGCTTAATATCCTCTTGATCTTTGAGTGGACTTGGATCAAATGTTGAGTTGAAGATTCCTTCAATATCTAAAAACATGTCTTGGAAAGGACCATTGCTAGACCTTGGTGAAAGACGTTGATCATGCTTTGGAATAAATTCTTAAGATATGCCCTCTAACTCATTAGGTGATGTAGAGACATTTTTAACATGATTATAGGTCGATGCCTTGTTGGATGAGGTGAAAATATCTTTATTGATGGATAGATCTTGATCATTGTTTTCAACAATTGTCGTGGAGGTATTTCCAATGTCTTCAACCATAGGGTCAAGTGATGCTAGCATTTATTTGATTGGATCATTGTTGGTTGGTGGAATTTGATCATGATTGAAGAGTGACTCTTGACATATGTTGATTTGATCATTGGATGAAGTAGAAAGAGCTTCATGGTGCTCAATGATGGATTGATCTTGATCCTTGTTCTCAATAGTTGTGGTCGAGAGATTTCCAATGCTATCATTGTCCCCAATAGCAATTTTCTTTTTATCAATCAAGTCTTGGATGAGTTTTTTGAGTCGAACACAATCTGATGTTCTATGTCCCTTTATTCTATGATAATTACAAAGGTGCTTCTCATTATACCTTGGCGGTTCTATGGTTGATTCTTGATAGTTCACATAAACGGGGATTTTGATGAGATTTTCTTGTACCAATTGTTGCAGGACTGATTCGATTGGTCTCCCAAGTGGCGTGTATTTTTGCTTGTTTCCTTGTGAGATTTTCACTTTAAATTGACCTTGTGGTGATTGATTTTGGAGATGTGGTGATTGATCTTTGAGATGTGGTGATTGGGTTTGTTGTTGATCTTGTTGATCTTGATATCTGACTTCTTTCCATTGGAGATATTGTCCTTGATGTGGTTGTGGACATAACTCAATGCTTTGATGACATGGTTCAATCAATGGAAGAGTGTATTGATTTTGGAGAGAAGATATCTCTTGGCTCAATAATTCAATTAATCTGGCATGTGAAGCAAGTTGCTCTAGCAAAATTTGATCTTGATTTTGAATTTGACTCCCTTGATTTGGCTTTTGTTCAAGCAGATTTCGGATGTACACTTGTGGTGTTTTATTTTGGACAATGTTCCGATTTGGGATGACACTCAGATTTGGCATGATAGGTTGAAATTGAACATTGTTGTGATTGGGAATCACATTGCCTTGATTTAGGTAACTTGGATTTTGCATGGTGTTACCTTGACTTGGATCAATATATGGAGTAGTTATCGTTGTGTTTGGACTTTGAACAACATTTGAGTGATTTGAAAACATATTTATGCCAAATTTTACCAATTTTGGACTCAAAACATTCACATTTGGTAAAGTTGTACTTGGTACATTCTCATTTGGCATGTAGGGATTTGGTGGGATGACATTGTTCGTTTGAAGGCTCGTGCATTGATTGTTCGGTTGGTGGATTTGTAGGTTTGGGCCTGGATTTAAATCTACCATTGGGAAATGTGTCCCAAACTTCTATCTGGGCATACTCACATTTTTTGTACTATTGAAATTTGTAGAAGGTAATGATCCCATGTACGGTTTGTATAGATGTGAGTGTTGATAATCAATCAACATTGTAAGGCTTTGATAACTTAGTTGTCTTGGATTACTCATGATGTATGGATCAAGTTTTTATTCCATGTTCTTCTTGTGTTTTGACCTTGTTGCAAAAGTGACCTCTAAGGTTCTTAGGACCAATGATGAGATGAAGGATGAAAGGGGTGAATGATATGAGTGTTGAACGTTTAGGAACTTTGGATCAATACTAGACTTAGGGCTTGATTTTGATTGGTTTGATTTGGATAATGAACTTGTAAACCCTAAAATGTTAGATGTTATCTTAGGATGAACTTGTTCAAAATGGTGCTAATTTAACTAGAGGTATGAGAAAGGATGCATTCCCATACTCCTAACTAAACAAGGTGATTTTTGGTTTGATGATTTACCTAAGTCTAGAATGATATTTCCAAAACTCTAAAGTTGTTTGTGGGATGGGATGATAAATTTTTTGAAATGGATTAAGTGTTTGATTTTGATCCTAAATGAACCTAGGAAGGACTTTTTTATGGGACCAAGATAGTGAAGAACATGCCTTTCTCTAAGAGTAATTCAAAATCAAAAGACCAATGTTTGCATGAAAACCATATGACCAAAAGATGCCAAGCACATGTGTGGGGTCCAATTGATTCAATCTTTGCTTAATGGATTCCTTTTACCACAAACACACTCTTGATTAGACTTTGAAACTAGATGTCTAATGTCCTAATTCTCTTTCATCCCACGAAGTGAATTATGTGGAAATTAAGGAAATCAAGACAAAGGTTACCTAAAGTTGACTTTAGTAGGAGAAAATTGAGATGAAATCCAAATGTTTAGAAGCCTCTAAGGATACGAATCCCAAGGGCAAGCAATAACATGTGAATTTGTTCAAGGATATTTGCTTCTCCTAAAGGGTTTGAGATTTGATGCTCATGTTAAATGTTGGTTTTCCAATGTTTTCGATCAAAGCACTGTGTTTTCAAACTAACTCACAATCAATATAACATCCTAGCTCAATTGATATGTTTTCCTTGGTGGGCTTGCCTCATGCCCTTCATAGAACAAGAGATGATTTTACATGCAACCAAGGAAAGAGTATAAAGGTATGTTAAGAATGAAGTCTTAACCTCTATACTTTAACCAAGATCGGACATGGCAAGAAACTTCTTGGAATCTAAGTTCCAATGCACCACTTTGATAAACTCGGTGAATGAGTTAATAGGCCACTACAAACAAGGGTTTTATTTTGGACTTTCTGTTCATGGAGATTGACCCATATGGAAAGAGTCCCCTTTCAGATCCATCTCGTCTGAATCAACCACATGATATTGGCGTTTACTCCAATACCCACATTTATATCCTGACTGGAAATACTCTCGGGTTCAGAGTGTTACCGATTGAGTCATTCCCTTGGGTGAGTACTTTTCCCCCAAGGCAGGCCCTCTAAGATAGACAAAAGCGAGTAAACATATTCATAGTTCGATCAACCTTTGTTTAGAAACAAAGGGAGAACACATGCAATAAGTTTACTCACACTCGCAAAGTGTTTTGTTCAATTTTTAAACCCAAAATGAAGTGTGGAGGCAATCTTTTATGCAACTTAATGTCATCAAAAATACTTTTGATTCTCAAGATCACCGTGAAGCATGAGAGAAGTGCATATGCCTTTTTAGATGAGATTATTTTGCAAAAAAGATTACAAAGCATAAAAGACACATGTTCGTTTTAACCTTTCAAAGCAATGATAAGTTTGTTTTAAGCACCAAAAATCAAATGTGAAGTTTGTTTGTTCAAATTTAGCCCTCAAAGCAATGTCTAGTAAGTTTCTAAGTTTAGTTTTAATCCAACTTTAAAAAGATCAAATTAGTGATTGTTTTTAAACCCCCCAAAAGAAATGATCATGTTGGTCTCAAATAGAAAACAAAAGCAAAAATTTGACGCTCTAGGTTGTTTCAATAAGCAAATGTTAAGAAATTCTTTTTTGAGTTCAATTGCCCACTTTTCAACTCAAATTGCTTGTGTTATTTGATTCCAATGTGAGGGAAAAACTGTCATTGTCTCCCAATGCCAACCTATAAACAATACAAAGTTATCACAAATGAGAAGTATGATATTTCAAGAAATTAATGATAACTTAATGAAATGTTCATTTTGAAACAATTTATGACAACTATTGGTAAATTACTTGAAAAAATACCAAAAAACCAGTTTCAGCCTGCAAATATAGTTATTTAAGATAGATTTAGACTTGCTTTATGATACATGTGTCTTTAATGATTGTTGTTTTCTTCTTAAAAGAAAATCTGCATTGCCAACTCTCAAATCATATACAATGATACTAATGCAGCAATATCCAGATTGACAGTGAAAGCAATATTAATAAGAAGCCACCTTAAATAACAATGCATATTTAATCTACCTCATGACCTCCTTGTTCATTCCTACATATCAATCTCAAACTAGAGAATAACAAATAAAAGACGTCTCATGCAAATTTATAATTTATGAAATTGTGGAGGCTTAGATGGTGCATGTTCTTCTAATCTCAACCCATACGCTACCTCCTTCAGATATGTCATGTGGCTCTAATCTCACCTCCAATTACCTCTGAGTAGAGAGGTCGACTTCCTATTTTGCACAACTAAACCGGAATTAGTAAGTGATCTACAAGTTGGAATGTTGATTTTCCAGCATGCTTTATATCATTTCAAAGCAGAGAACAAAAAAATGATGTCTTAAATAAAGAATACATTACTGGCATTCATTTTCAGTCATTTAATGATGGTCTCTTTTTTTCTTTCGTTGTCTTAGAAAAAGAATGCCCTAAACCAGTCTTTGTCTCTTGCATGTTAGGTTCTATAGGAACTCAAATTCCTTGTTCTTTCTTTCCACATCCTTTACCACTATATCCCAATTGTTTCGCAAGTTCATAACCTCTCCCATAATTTATTTCCATTTCTTTCTAGTTTGATGGCTATGGTAATCTATCTCATCAATATTAGTTGTGTAACTTGTATATTCTTCCAAAGTAGATGAGGTGGATATTTGTGAAGGTTCTTCTGAATTCTGAGTTGACATAACCATTGGTCATTCTTATTTTTTGTCCTCCTTTTTTGTGATTATATACTCTTTGATAAATGAAGGTGTGAACTCCAAGGAACCCCAATCATCACATCATAATTTACACATTGTTTCTTCTTCTTTCTTGTGAACTTTTATATGTTCTATGCAGGATGTTGGAATTAATCTACCCAAAGGATTTTTTGTTCCCTTTTCAAGTTGTAAGCAACTTTTAGGCTTGGGGTCTATTTCAATTTGGTATACCTTGTTGTTATAGACATATTTCATGATTCATTGGAGGGTCAAAGGCACAACACACATCTCATTAATACATGGTCCTCCCAAAAGAAGATTGTATGAAAGGTCATGAGGCATGACATGAATAGGAGTTTGTTGGGTAGCCTTTCCAACTATAATAGGTAAGGTAATCACATCCAGTGGTTGCTTGCAAACATTGTCAAATCCTCTAATTTATAAGGAGCTAGACTCAATTTTGGATTTGTCTACACAAAATCTATCTAAGAGTTTCACACAATAAGGGATGAGCCATTATCAACAAGGGTCCTTTTGATACCTATTATTTTGAATTGGGCTATTATCATAAAGGCCTCCTTTTTCTTTCTCAATTCCAAGGGAGGGGGCTCATGTTGTTGAAAGGTAATGTCTACATTAATTGCTTTCATTCCTTGCATTAATTCTAAATTAGGTCCCAAAGGGATATTTTTGCAGGAGTATTATTAAGTTGTTAAATAAGATCATAGGGTATGTACAGGATCATCATGGAAAAAATAGGCCCTTAAGTGACCAAAAATTCAAAAAAATCAGAGTTAGGCAACTTGACATAAAAATTTGAATAAGTTATCTATATTATTTCAAAAATATGTAAGAATAGAATCTATAGAAAATTGAATGTAGCTTCTAAACTACTAGGTTTATTTTTTTTTTAAAGAAATCTATTTGGTGAAAATTTGAAATTTCAAAGTAGTAGTAATTAAATTTCAGGGAAAAAATAAGAATTAGGTGTCTGTCTGACCACCCTAACCACAATAAAATGATAATATTTTTTTATAAGATTTTATATATAAGTAGAGGACTCATGTCCCGATGTGATGCATATTTTTTTGTAATTTTTTTCCAAGTAAATAATTAATTATGAATTTTTTATTACAACTTTTAGAAAATATAAAAACTTGTATGTCTGACCACCTTAACTTGGTCAAAAATTCATGAATTTCAACGTTTTTTCTTTTAATCCTATAGTATGTGAAGCATAGAATGTGACACATATTTTGGATTCAAAAAATGTGATACTGTTTGAAAGTTATAAATGTTTTTGAATCAACCTATGAATAAGGACTTTAGTCATAATTTAAATAGAAAATGAATAATAATTATTTATTAAATTCAAAGTAAAGCATAATTTATATTGGTGGAAAGCTGAGAATCTCCTTTAAAAACCCTTTTTGTTTCATCAATTTTGGGTAGAAAAAAGGTCGTCAGCGACATTCCCTTCACATACCCATCATATTGCCACTTTTTGGCCCCTCAGGATCCTGCACATACCCCATACTCCTTCCCACTATTCAATGGAAAGTGAGGGGGACTAAGCAATATGGGAGTAGGAAAAGGTAAGGTTGTCAGGGTGGTTTGTCATGGTTGCAAATTATTTATAGTGTTATATGTGTGAGCAATGGTATCTGAATTGGTTGCTTCAAAACATTATTCTTAGGTGCATAAAAGATGAACTCAGGTTTGTTTTTAGGTTGAGGCTTCTGCGAAGGTGGGTAAATTATAATTTGAGGTTGAATCACATTGATTTTTTTAATTTTTTGTTTCTCTGTACAAGTCTTACTGGATGGGCTTTGTGATATGATGTCTTCAAGGGCTTCATCTAACATTTCAAGGTCATCACTACTAAAAGGCTTGAAAAGAAAGTTAACTTCAGTTGGTTTTGATTTTTCATGACAAGCCTTAGTGGATGATCTTAGTGAGAGGAAGTCATAAAGGGATTCATCTAACATGTCTAATTCATCACTATGAAAAGGCTTGAATGATATACTTTTTCTAAATTGAAGCATTTTTTTTAAAATTTCTTTAGATGTTTTCTATTTTTTGTTTTCGTTCACTGATGAATCTATTCTAGATGAACTAGGAAATAATGTTGAAAATGAAAGTTGCAAAAATATAATGCTATCCATAATTTTCATGAATGTAAATAATTCTATTTCTATTGACTTGAATGCAACAAAAAGCAAATGAACTAAAATAGAAAGGTAATAGAGGCAAAAAGAAACTTAAAAATTCAAAATTTAATTTTGAAAATAGAAGTGCCAAACTTGAACTAGGACTAATTTGTCCAAGGTGGCAAATGAGTCCTAGGAGGTATTTTTTTAGAATTTTCTATTTTTTTTGGTTGATTTTTATGTTATGTATGCTATATGATGCATACCTAATAAGCAAATACAAAATTTCAATGATTTTCACTAGATTTAAATGCAATAATGCAAGCTATATGAGCCTTTCACTAATGCAAATTTTGAAACCCTAGAATGCAAACTAACTTATGCAAAATCCAATGCAATGTTAGTGCAAGCTAAATATAGGATTTAAATGCATTCCAAATCAGAATTATGATTTTCAAAATTCAGGTTCACCAAAATGTGGACACTAGAAATTGATGCTTCACTTCCTTGTTCATAAAATGGTTACAATGAGAGGCATCCGATTTTGCAATATTCACATTCAAAACCACCTTAGAAATATCAACCCAATGAATAATGTGAGAGGTATAACTATAAGGTATCCTTGGAGATGATTGAGACAAGAAAGAGGGTTCACCACCAAGTGTAAACTTGGAAAATACAAAATGCTTGAAAACATAGTGTGATATGCAAAATGATCTAGAAAGATAAGTTGAATGAAAATAAAATAAAATAGGAAATCCAAACAGAAAGAGTGCACCTGAAAACTTGTAGAGGCTAGAGTGAAGACTAGAAATGACTTTGAAATTTTGGAAAATCTAACTTTTTGACCTGTTGAGACTCATTTGCCAATTTGGGCGAATTAGTCCTAGATCAGGTTTTTTCCAAGAAAGTTATTTCGGGGAAAAGGGTACTAGAATATACAAAAATATCTGATAGACACCTTTAGTGGGACTCATTCACCATTAATGGCGAATCAGTCTCATTCTACTTTTTAAGAAATTGGAGACTCTAATATGCACTCCAACACTTGCACTTACCTTCCATACTAGGTTTTGGATCCGAACCTATGAAAATACTTGCAAAATAGAATAAAACTTGATTTGCTAATGGGGGTTTTCCTTGGTCAAACCCTTAGCTTGGTAATTAAACCTTGAAGGGATAAACAAAATGTACATACAAACCATAGCCTTAAGTGTGTCTAAGACTAAGAAATCTGAAACATGATGTAATCCTATTCTAATGTGCAAGAACAATATGCATGAAAGAACTTAAATGATGTACGATTCACCAATTTATGAGATGTCCAATCACCTTAAATGAACTGCAATGATGTGTAAACCTTCCTTAGCCTAGAAATAGACTGATGATAGAAGATGGAATCACTTAGAAAACAAGTCCTTAGGTTTGGCTTGATGGCTAGTTCCATCTCCCGAACCTAGAATTCTTCATGATTCACTAGAGACATCCATGATCAACCCTTGAAAATTTTAGATCTTGAATGAAAGTGAGATTGAATACCTATAAAAACACTTGAATGATGCTCCAAAGCTTCAACTTTGTTGCAAATAGACTTGTGAATTCTCTTGTGAAAGATTCTCAACACTTGACTCTTGAATTTTCTTTCTCAAAGGGCTTAGAATTATGCTTGGATTGCTTAGATGTGATGAAAATCATTTATAAACTTGTATTATAGGAATCAACACCTAATTGATCATTAGTTAGACCTCAAAGGCTGACATCCACTAGAAATTTGAATTAAATTGGTGAATTTCCCAGAAAAAACTTGAAAAATGACCCAAAAGGGACCCATTCGCCACCCTTGGCAAATGGGTCGTACCAAAGGGGACTCATTTTCCCCAAGGTGGAAAATGAGTCCCACCTAAGGTTTTTGAGGTAGGTTTTCAGGATTTGAATG
Organism: Sequoia sempervirens; assembly: GCA_007258455.2. Taxonomy (NCBI): domain Eukaryota; kingdom Viridiplantae; phylum Streptophyta; class Pinopsida; order Cupressales; family Cupressaceae; genus Sequoia; species Sequoia sempervirens. The sequence continues at coordinate 124,749,275 of VDFB02270651.1, read as the reverse complement.
TATTAAATGTTGTTTGTTAGGATTTTATATGATTTTGAGTGGAATAAGCCTTGTGATCCTAAATAATGGGTCATAGGGGTCTATAAATGTTGATTTAAAGGATAATTAATGCAAGGGTTCCCAAGATAGGTCCAAATTAGACCAAGGATTGTACTATCTTCAAGAAGGGAGTACAATTCTAGTGGTCACATTTAGCCCCCACTTTAGCACCCATATGACTCTATGTGCATATGTAAGCTAAAGGACTCTAAACAATAGACTTTATCTCATAAAAGGATACTCATTCTAAAGACGAGAGAATGAAGCCCCCAATGTAGTTATCTTCAAAACCACAACATTAGGAACCACATCCTACAACACAAATTTGTTAGTTGTCCAAAAATCCTCATATCTAACTTTTTGAAATCAAATATGAGGGTAGATGGATGGCCCCCCTTAATTCTGCTTGCTTTATGGTGGTGGAATTAAGGTAGCAATCTAGCCACATAAAATATGGTAAGTCATATCAGAGGGCATTTCCAAGTACCATGCCACATAATGATAGATGGTTGGTAATTTTTGGAGTGGAATAACAATTCCAATGCAATAAATCATGTAAAAAATGGAGTTCTCTAGCACCAATTATGTTAACTTGAATGGAAAAGCACTTTTTCACCCTAATATAGTAAAAACCCTAGTTTTAACATACATAAGAGAAAAAAGTGAATTAAATTCTTACTTTATCTTTTACCTTTTTGTAGCTTGAGATTGGTTGAAAAATAGTGAAAGATGTCGCACATACGAGACTACAAGCCTATGAGACTAGATGTTTTGCAGGACTAGGTGGCACACAACAAATTTCATCATCATGTGAGTCGATTCTCCTTCCTTCGCTTTGTCTTTGCATAGTTATTTTATGAATTTTGTAAATTTCTAGGTTAATTTAGGCCCTTGGAAAATTTTTTTGCAGAGTATCCCATTTTTTTACAAAGTGTCCCATTGTTTTGCAAAGTGTCCCTTCTGATTGTGAAGTATCCCACTTTTTCGCAAAGTGTCTCGTTTCTTCACAGAGTGTCCCAAAAGAGGTCTAAAGTGTCTAGGGCCTTTAGCATAGCATAATAGAGTAACTTTAGTTCTCTTTTATGAAGATTCATGTAACCATTGAAGAGATTAGATTGCTCATAGGGAACATTTATGCTTTATTGATAGGTAGCCACAAATTCTCATCAAATTCTAGATGGAAAATAACTTAGCTCTCTCAAAGACTTAGCCCCCACCCTTTCAGTAAATGACACTGAGCTATTATAGGATGTAGGGATATATTGGGTGTACCTCATACCCCCAATGAGGTACATGATGTGATTTTGATGGCTCTAGTCGAGTGCTAGGATTCTGACATGTGTACATTCCACCTTCCTACTATTGAGATGACGCTCACCCTAGAGGACATCCACCACATACTCTGAGTTCCTATTCATGGTGAGTCGGTATGCTATTGAGGAGATTAGACATTCCACGAGAAGAAGGCCAACATGCAGTATTGCCTAATTGGACCAATGCATGATGAGCAAGTGAGGGCACACATTGATCTACCAATACTACTATATTCATGAGCCCCACTGGTTAGATGGATTATGATGCACATAGTTGCACTAGTACTTGTCCCTGATGGGTGGGAAGCACACATAGAGGGAGGACTAGTAAACTTGATATGAGGGATGGAAGAGCATAAGATAGTATAGCCTAGGGGCAGTGTATCCTATCACACTTATACTATGATCTTGGAATGTTTGTCATTCAGGAGATGGACAAAATGGTACACTATACAATTCTATAGGTTTGGTGCCTTGAGCATATCACTCATACTAGACCTAATAGCTTCTCGTGTCCAGTTGCTATGGGGTACCCTTGGGCCTTTAGCTATCCTCTATTATGGTTCTAGTAGTATGTTGATTTACACTTTTTGAGAGTGTAGTTTGACCAACTAGAGGAGGATGAGATCCTTTGGAGACCATATTACCTTACACTTCAGTGGCTAGATCACACTCAACAAATGATGAGATTAAAACTAGACATATTTTTGATTGGCCAACATGGTAATGTATTACATCTCTTCTACTATGATCGGGTTGAATGGCAGTTTGGATAGGTCTAGACACCACCTAGGTCATGACCCTTCTTCAAGAGGTTAGTGTGGAGTGCCTAGAGACCTGGTGATATGGTACAGTTCACTACAGAGAATGTTTTCTACAATGAATCTAAGTGCTCAGATCACGATATGCCTCTAATTTTTGAAACTGATGACGTTGATGCCACAGAAGATTATGAGGAGTGGTGAAAAATATCACAACCAACTCCTGTATTTCCCATGGATGAGCCTATAGGAGATGCAATACCATTCCCAGATGAGGGGGATGAGATAGAGGATAGGGCTAAGGAGACACGGTACAGGGCTCCAAACATATTTATAGATGTCATAGCAGAGGACAATGATGAGGATGTATATCTTGATTATGATGGTCAGGATGGAGGAGATGAGGAGGAATCAAAGGAGGAGCCACCCATGAGTAATGGTGATGAGGTAACAACTGAGGATCAAGCACAACATGAGTGGGGAGAGCCCTTGCCCATTTGTATGACTAGATCATGAGCAACAACCACAAAAGGAATTAGTAACCATAGTCATGGAGCGGCTAGTACATCTTCTATGCCCCCTACATAGGATGAGGCTAATGTTTCATATTCTATCAGAGATATTGGTGATGATATTTTATTTATTCATGTAATTTGTGCTTATGCTTATTATTTATACATATTCCATGATGTGTATTGATTATTTATTGTTTCTATCTTGTAGGAGTTGTGAGAGATTTGCAGGATCCCTATTGACAAAAAACTGCGCAGATAGTGCTTGTGTTAGTTGACGAGGAGGCGAAAAACTCAAACTATGTGCCCCCACCCATTTTGGATTAGGACCCAAAGTCACTCAGCCCATTCGTGAGACTACAGGTGGCATATGAGAGTTTGAGGAGGTGATTCTACAAAGCCAATGCTACACCAGAGGCATAGTCATCCCGGACCCCAGTAGAGTTTGAGAGACTAGAGTCAGAGGTAGCTAGGCTGCAAGCAGAGAGAGATTAGATAGCAGGAGCACATTGGGAGGCCTTGGAAAAATACCAACCTTAGAGTTTTCTCTTAGACTCAGTGAATCACGATCTTGATCACACACCATGATTTCCCTATGTACCACCACTGGAATAGTGCGAGTACTGGATCCTGAGGGATCCAGTAGCAACAAATCATTATTTAGACCTCAAAGGCTGACGTCCACTAGAAATTTAAATTAAATTGGTGAATTTTGTGCTCAAACTTGAAAAATTCCCCATAAGGGACTCATTTTCCACCCTTGGAAAATGGCTTCCACCAAAGGGGACTCATTCACCCAAGGTGGTGAATGAGTCCCACCTAAGGTTTTTGAGGTGGATTTTCAGGATTTGAATGTCTTAAATGATTTTTGTTGGGATTTATATGATTTTTGAGTTGAATAAGCCTTGAGATCTGAAATAATGAGTCCTTGGGGCCTATAAATGCTAGTTTAAAGGATAATTAATGCATGGGTGCCCAAGATAAGTCCATATTAGAACAAGGATTGTACTATCTCAAAGAAGGGAGTACAATTTCAGTAGTCACATAAAAGATAAGAGAAACATTAAATACACAACTATGTGGGTGTGTGAATAACTATATCAGGGTTATAAACACCTGGATGGCAATAGATCAATGATTGTGTGGTTTTCTATGATAATCTCATTAGAGCTATAGATGTCTGACTGGTAGTGAGGTAATGCCCACGTTACTTTTGGAGTCAGTTCATCTATGTAGCCTATCTTAACTAACTAATCATGTACCTTTATAGTAACTAAGGAAGAGGAGTGAACTCATCATGCACACAAATCTCTGAGATATTTTGTGAGTTGATTTAGTTAAGGATTTTGTTTCTCCCTTGAGAATTGAGTTTATCTTATGAAGCCTCAATCCTAGTCTGTGAAACTAGAGATTATAGGTTTCAAATGAATTCTTATCCTTGGAATTCTTGAGAGAATTCCCCTTTAGAGTTTCCATTTGTTGTGTATTTCGCACACACACCCTAGTTGAACTGGGGACCCCCTCTTTTTCTTTGCTTTCTTTGTTGGGCTGGTCCATGCTCATTTTTCATTTTCCTTTGTCTTTTGGCATGTTGTTCAAAATGTCTTTGGATTTGGGATGTTTTTGGAGGCCTAAACAATCTACCAAAGTTTCATCAAGTTTGGACAAGTTACAAAATTTTTCTTATGGATTGTCATCGTGTGAAAGGGGCTTATCTTTGCAATTTGTGGAAAAGTTGATGTGGGGATCTATTTGCAAGATTTTTTCATCTCAACACTATCATAATTAGCATCCGTATGCATGGCATCTGCATTCCCAATTCCTGCAACACTCATGGAATCTGCATATCGACTTTCCACAGTTAGGGTTTCGCTCACATTTTTCAAAAACTACATTTATTGCTTGCATTTGTGATCCAAAACTCTATAAATAAGTGACATTCAATTCCATTTTCACCTTGGCATTCATTGGAAAATTGGGAAATTTCCTTTTTCTATTGTTGTGATGATCAATTGAGATTTAGTGCGACATTTTCTCCTTCATCCATCTATCCATTAGGTCAGATTCACACCACCACCATTATTGTTACATTTCTTACTATTGAAATGGCCATTTAACCATAGTTACATGCTAAAGGTATCTAGGGTTGTTGAAATAATAATGCTTGGAAATTGTCAGGTTTGTCAAAGCTAATAGTTGGGCATTATGATGGGTCTACTAGTGCATAATGAAATCAATTATAGTATCAACCACTGAGATGGCTTCAAAAATAATTAAACCTTTCCATAGTTAAGTTACAAAGTCCCAATTCCATTGCAGGTATAACCAGTCAAAAAGATAGTAGTCACGGGCCATTTTATGGCATGAATCCTCACAACATTCATGGTGGTAGTCTCCACAAACATTAATTCCAAGCTTCCATAATGACTAAGTGTTTAAATCAGTGTGGAAACTCCAATGTGAGAGGCCACTCATGGGAAGTCGGCCCTTGCCACTCATTTTGATGGAATGGATTTTGATGGCTTCCATGATTGTGGCACCCACATTGGTAAACTCCAAACTCCATTAAGCTTGCAAATGGATCATTTTAAAATGCACTTCTTGACTTATATTTTGCATGTGAATTAATGTGTTCGGATTTTGACCGAAATTCCAAGCATACATGCCAATATAGAAATGTGATTGTGAGAGGCCGTCTATTGTAGGCAACTAACTTTAAGCCATTTTGATGATGAAATCCCAAATGACATCCACCTCCATGGCTTCCGCATAAGCACTTTTCACATACATTAAATTGAGTCACAAGATGATTTCATTTATTAACCTTGATGTCTTCACACCCTTATCAATTTTGTAAAAAAAATTATAAGTGTGGAGTGCATTACAAAAACTCTAGTGTGAGGAGACACCTGCAAAAAGCTGATCTTAGCAAGCCATTTTAATGGCATAAAATTTGATGGACTCTATGTGCATGGCTTTCTCATTTGAACTTTCCGCAAAACCTAAAGTGATGAAATTCATAAGTATGGTGATTTGAAATAACTATAATTTGATGTTTCCCACGTGCAAAATAACTCAACATCAAAATTCACTAAGTATTGAATGATTGTGAAAACCTAAGGGCAATAATCCATATGTGGATTGCTAATTCCCACAAGCCATTTTTATAGAATACAATTAATCGAGATCTACATTGACAACATCCACATTGGGATTTTTCATAAAACTCAAGATGATAAATTTTACAAGTGTGATGATCTCTTATAGCTTTGATTCATATTTTCCACATGCCTAAATGCATTTGCATCGAAACAACTCAAAGATTAGCCAATGAAAAAGTCTTGCTATGGGATGCCATTTGCAGAAATCCATTACATTGGTGCCACTGCTAGTGACTCCCACATTGACGACTTCCCCATTGACAACACCCACAAATCTCTAGCCCACAAAATGATGAAACTTGCAAATGGTCAGAATTAACTAGAATTGGATGAATTTAATGATTTATCTTAGACATTTGATGCATTTAATGACATTTTGTTGTGAGCTAACTAACATATTGCCTCTCCTTAATTAGTGAAAGTACTTATTATGCTTTTTTTATGCAATATTTATGGAAAAGATTGAAAAGACTAACAAAAAAAGAGAAAAACACCAAGGCCACAAAGAACAAGAAGGAGAAGGAAAAAATTAAGTACAAATTTCATGTAGTAGAATGCACCTCTAAGATCATGATATAGTGGGATAAAGTAACAGACACTGTTTTGGGATAGATTAATATTGATGAATTTTGACAACATGTCTTGGTCTAGCCAAAGGATTAGAATGCATGGAAAATAAAGAAAAGCGATATTGAATGAGTAGCAGTGTTTCTCCTGGCCCTTATCAGTCTTGAGTTAATCTTTTGATGCTGATAATGATATCATAAAGAATCTAGTTCAATAGTGAATGTTTATGGAAGCATATTGGCTAATCTAACACCCATGTCGATGAGACAAATTTTTTGAGATTCCTTCATTCGATAAGATGGAGGACTACGAGAAGGGGTACACCAAAAATGTAAGGAAAGAGAATCTTATGGCTTGTAATAAATTGATAAATCATACATGGATGCTTGATCTTTGGATTAGCACAAGTAAGTTTCCACAAAAAATTTATTGGAGTGACTTCATGGAGGAAGTCAATGATTTATTAACACTCCTCAGTAGAGTAATGGGACTCCCTGCCTCTTCCATCTTTAAAGAGTTGATGTGGTACTTCATAGATGAAATTCTAAGGGGAGATAAAAGGTTTCATTGGGCTAAAATGATAAGTTATAATATTCATTCCCATCTTGTTGTAGTAAAGAAAAATTGGGAGTTTTATATGACTTCCTACATTGTCTATCTATTGGCAGTAAATTTTCCATACAAGGGGGAAACCTTGATAGGGGAGCTCAAAAGAAGAATAGGAAAAACCATTGTTTATGACTATTTCCTATAGCTGCAATACACGAATTTCAAGAGCTATAGGTGGGTAAATGATATCATTATCATGCATATTCTTTAGACACTATCCTAATATTTCAGCAAAAGATTATCACATTGTGCTAAAGATTTAAAAAAGAACTTACAGTACTGGTTCATCTAGTTCCCCAAGGTAACCTACTTAAGAATCGAAGGCTTCTCAAGGTTCCCATACCAACTTCCAAGATATTCGAGTGATAGGATAATTTTGTTAGAACTCACATGAAAATTACAAGCTTCACATTTGTTGTTACAATCAAAGCATTGTGTAGGAGTCCCTTCTCCTATCACCTTTGGTCACGTGTTATACACATGTCCTACTACCCCTTGTGTAGAATATTAAAAAAATAAGATTTCACAATATGATATTGTGTTGCACACTAAGTGAGGAAGCATAGACCCATGGGGGAAGTTGGAGAAATAGGTTGGTAAATAACTCACTCACAAAGCACATATCAAGGTCTTTTTGGAAAAAAAGGATGATGACTCCAAGTTTTGTAAAATGAAACTGTATGAAAATGATAGTAAAATTCATAATAACTCTCGATTTATTTGTTGTCCCTGATCAAGTGCTGGAAGATGATAACACTCTTGAAGAGAAGGCATTTATTTCAATTAGGGCAAGAGTGTGTTGAATTGACATATGGAGAATGGGAAGAAGAAATATCTTTGGAAAGTGAAATAGAAAGTGAGGCTGAGGTTGGTTCATCAGTTGAAGCACCATAATCTCTACCGACCACTTGATCAAGGAAAATAAAAGTAGTGGGGAGATAGCCAACTGAAAACCATGTTTATACCAAGTGGAAGGGTGAAGACCAACAAGGAAAATAATATAGGAACCTTTGTTCCTAAAATGGAGATGATCAAAGAAGAGCCTTCACCTCTCCAGGAATATCCTAAACCAAAATCACCTCCACCATCCATTGCCACATCCACTTCTACTCCACTCAGCTTCTTGTATCATCCCCGCTTGTTGTGGACATCTCATTCCACCTCACCTATACTACCCCAACCACCTCCATGGTTGTGATTGATTCTTCCTCATCATCCTCATCCTCTCCATCTTCCTCTTCAATCCCAGCCCCAAAACCCATTTTCTCCACCATGCCACCTATTTCTATTGTCCCTTTGGTAGCTACTACTATACCAAAGTTTTTTTTTTCTACTTGTATAACATGCCTCAAGGGTTGTATAGGACCTTGTTGTCTCCAAAGGCTAAGATTTAATGACTTGATTGTTTGCTTCCCTACGAACACCTCCCTTGATTACATAATCACCCAAAATGGAGGCTACTCAAAATATATGGGAAGATATATAGAAGAAAGGAAATGAGCAGCTTGAGGAGGTAGTTGGGAAAGTTGAAGAACTTGTAGGCTTTGATCATGATGATTACTATGAGAATGTTGATGAAGGGTTACTTATTTTTGACTTGGATGAAGTGGTTTTAGATGATGAAGAGCAGTGAACTCTGAAAGAGGGAGAGTTGAGTGGGTATAATGAGCACTTCAACATGGAAGCATTTGATGGAGAATATAATTATAATAAAAATAAAGAGGAGTTCCAAGAAATAGACTAAGATAAGGATCGACATAGTGACAAAGCTCACTCAAAAAAATAAGAAGATATTATAAAGGATGAGGAAGAGGAAAATATCAATGGAAAAAATACTAAACCTACTCAAGAAACTAAAACTAAGCATGGTAAAGGTAAGGAAATAACACAAGAAGAGGATAACTTTGAAGAATGAAATGTACAATCTGCTCAAATAATAGAAGTTGAGTACAATAAAGGGAAATAAATAATGTGAGAAGAGAGTATTAAAGAAGAAAATAAAGTTGAAGAAACTTCAAAGTATGCGGATGATGAGCCATTGAAGGATCATGAGGACATTGAACATGAATTCAACACTACATCCTCTAATCAAATAGCAAAAATACCTTTGTGGTTGGAGCAACAATTAAAAAGAATGGCTCAGTTGTTTCAATACACCAAGGCTTTCCTAGAGGTAATACTGGCATGTGCTCAAATAAAGCCTAAGGGAAAGAAGAAGCCTAAGATTAAGTCACACATCACCATCGATGCATCAAGATCTCACATTTTATAGGTGGAAACTCAAGCATCTAACAAGGATGCAGACACAATTCAAGCCATGAATTATCAAGTAACATCTATTTATATTGGTCTGGCTACTCAAGCATAGAAAAGTGATGAATTTCAAGGCTCCATCACTAATATTCCAAACCAGATGGATAAAGATCATGTAACAAAGGTAAAATTAAAATCACAAGTGGCTAAATAAATAGCCTTCATTTAGCAATGGGCTAAGCTCAAGGATGAAGTTCCAATAGAATCATTGGCACCTGCTATATTATCAAAGGAGGAAATAAATAAAATAGAAAAAATGAGGATTTGGACCACGTCTACTTCAAACTGGTTCAAGAAGGTAACTCACATAGGCAACAAGGCCATTCATTATGACATTTTTATGTAAAATATTTTTTTGATTTTAAAGACAAAGATTGAAAAGGAGATTGAGGAGTGCAAAGATTTTCCTGATATCTACAATATCACATGCCCAAAGTTGTTTTGCATGTAAAGGTTTCCTACAGAAGTTTTAGAACAAGAGTTGGCCCTACCTAAGATTTATTTTGATCTACTTGAGGCTTGGTTATTCTCCTTTGAATTTAGAAGAGAATCTCCTAAGAAAGCATTATCGAGCCTGCAATATGTCAACTCAAAGGTTATTGAAAACCTATTTGAGTGTGATGAAATTTTGTAATTAATGACTAGGGTAGAAATAACTGCTTAGAAATTGGATTGTGGACCTATGAGGCAGGCATTTCAGAAGAAGATACAAGATGGAATCACTGACAGTCTACCAGGAAGTTCCTTGGATTTTTCCACACGTGCGTTCACCCATGTTGAACAAGTGATTCAAAGAAGAATCCATTGCATAGAACAACATGGAGAGTTGATGTATGAGTTCAAGTTAATTTCCTTCAAAACCAACAAGTTTGGCTTCCCAAATCACTCCAAGCTTATGAATGTTGTGAAGAAATTTGTCTAATATGCTATTTTACAAAAATAATCTGGAAATATTTTAATAGATGATAAAATTTTGTAATTTGCAGCTAAAATACAAAATAGTTGTGTCAAAGTGTGTGTTCGATTCTTTTTATATTTCTCTATATAGAATAAGCTAGGGAATATTCCACATTTTTCTAGATTCACATGTGAACTAATTTTATATTAAGAAATATTCTACTTGCATTCAATGTGATGTAAACCTTAAGGATTAGTAGATCTAGGCCATTGAATGTAAGTCAATCTTGGCCATTGATTTGAATTGTGAAAACTATAAATAAAGGCTTCCTCTCATTTGCAAAGAGGGAGATGAATTTTTTTTGAAGGAATTTTGAAGCAATATAAAGGAAGGAATTAAAGTGTGGTAAATTCCTTGTATGTGCTCTCAATGTATGTATGATTCCATGTTCTCATTTCATTTACAATTTAGTTTTATTTGTGGTTTGGTTCTCCTTTCATCTTTAGTAGTTCATGATCATATTTAATAGTGACAAAGTATTAAGGTATTTGATGCACTTCTAACTCATGCTTTTGGTGGTTTATTGATGATAAATTGTTGTGTAAAGTTATTCTAAGCTTACTATTTTAATGCACTTAAGTTCAACTATGTATGTTCATGCTTCATGTGCTAATGTCATAGTTTAAAAATCCGAAGACAACCCTAGGAGATTGCACTAGTTTGGTGATATTGTAGAACCTTCTTGACTAGGTAAATTTTTTTTTTGGGAATCTATCTACCTTAACACCTGTTATTTTTATTTTTGTTCTTAGTTTCAAAATTAGAAACAATCTATTAAACCCTTGCAACTTTTGTTATTACTTTGAAAATTTTGAGTTAATTTAGGATTCGAACATCACCATATTATTCTATCTAATGATCAAAAGTGAATTTTAGATTGTTGTTCTAAAGATACAAACATGGTGTACTAGTCTTTAGAATTTTTGAAACCCTTTCTTCAGAAACATTAGTCCCAACATTGTTAACCATAAATTCCCTTTTTGTTACCAACAAAACACATCATCACTGAGCTATTTTATGCATTGTCAATACCTAACATTAGAGACCTTGGCGTTATTTTCTGAATTTTGTTTGTAGAAAGTTACCTTTAAATAGAGATAGAGTACTTATAATTTATTTATGTTGTGTAGTGCTAAAACACTCATCAATATATCCTAGAGATAAAATGAGAAGAGATGAACAAAATTACCAAGATTTAATTGCCTCAAAATTTATATATCGCAAGAAGTTATTATTTCATAAATGGAGCACTCAGCCACCGAAGTTTATTTAATGAAGTCCAAAATTTTATATCAATAATACCCAAATTTTTTTTGGAAAACTTCAAATATTGAATAACTTATTTCCAACAAAATTTATCAAATAATAAACATGATAGCAATACCTTAGGCCACCAAGAGTAAAGAAGTAGAAGTATATCCTAAAGTAGCCCAAAATTTAGATAGAGAGGTAGTGTGAATAAGAGGGTGATTTCATATGTGTGACCACTAACTCTAAATACTCTTAGAAAAGGAGTAATAAAAGAAAATATTATCCAGAAACACCTCATTAACTCCCAAGAGAACATATCTAGGTTTTTGGAATCCTTTCTTTTCTTTTTTTTTCCTATTTAATATATTTATTTTGACAAAGTAACTAAATAAACAAAATACATTTAGCTCAATATTACTTATTTAATATCCATTTCCACTAATGGAATTCCCTATACTCAATGTTTCAATGTTTTATGATATGTTACCCATTATGAATTAAATAAATTCAACTAAGAATATAGATTCAAGAAAGAGCATCAATACCCTTTAAAAAGTAACATAATTAGAGGTGTTATTTGACAGATCCTAATATTGTACTCACTTAACATGAAATTCATGACTTGGTAGATAAAGGAATAATAAATGTTGAAGATATTTGTGATCATTTCAACATAAATTACAACTTTATCATTTGACCAAAATAAATATTCCTTTAATATTAGTAATAAAGTATGTTGGTTTAAATTACAATATTGCATCATATGTTGGTATTAAGAATAACTTTATCAAACAATGATTATCAAGAGAAATGATATGAAAGAGATGATCTAACACGAACTTTTTTACCTTTGTATCACATATTCATTCATAGAGAAATACTTCATAAACATACATCATTATCTATTGAACATGGTACAAATAGACTAGTGGGGAGCATCAATTTATATAACACATATCTTTAGTATCCTGAGATGACACATATAATGGAAATAATTTTATTATTTAATCTCTTCACTTATCTATTTTATTAAATTTTACTTTTTTTTTATGAATGTCCATTTATATGATTTTTATATTGTGACTTTGGGAAAAGGTGGGACGTAGTGAAAGTATCATACATTTTAGTCACATAAAATTATGTATATATTCTATGTATCTATTAACACATATTTATACTATTTAAAATTTCATTACAAGTATTTTTATCATTTTTATTTTTTTCAATTTATCGTATGATTATGTTTGATTCATATTAAAATCATCATTTTATCAAGTTTATTTTTTATTCAAAATTTTTTCTCTCCCATGTTTTTTGAGCATGCCTTCATGGGAAAAATAAATTAATGGGAATATGCATAAGTTTAGAAATATGGGTGACCAAAAAGGTTCCCACAACCACTTTTTGGTCCATCTAAGACATAACACAAGAATGTTATAATGTGTTTGGCTAATGGATTGGTAGTGACCAAGCGTAGGCTCAATCACTACCAAACCATAATGTGATCACACTGTAATGTGAGCACACTATAACACAAGCATGCTACAATACACTTGTGTTATGGTTAGAATAAAAAAAATGAGCCTTCCACTCATTCTCTGTCTTTCCTTCTTCTACCTATCTATATCCCTTTCTCTACCTCTATCTCTCTTAGTTTCAACCAACTCTAATGATATATAGTCATTATACTATTTGACAAGGAAATTTTAAAAGAAAATCTATTCATGGGTCTTTCGCTTGAATCCTTAACAAGGGGGTTCCTAAATATGTTTCCTCCCCATAGACCCCATGTGAAATAACAGGAAGATGGAATCACCACCTTACCAATCATCTAGAATGAGGGTTTAAAAATGATTGAAATAAAAACTTTGAATGAGGAAGAGAGAAAGGCTCCATTACAAAAAAATATTATCTCTTCCTCTCTATCTCTACCTCTATATGCATGTCTATCTTTATATCTACTTTTACCTCTCTCTAATCTCTATCTATATCTCTCCCTCTATCTTCATCTCTACCTCTATCTTCCTATCTTTGTCTTTATGTCCATATACCTCTCCCTATTTTCCTATCTCTCCCTCTCCCTCTCCCTCTTCCTAAAACTCTATATCTATATCTCTCCATCTCTATATATATATATATATCTTTGTCTCTACATATTTATCCTTTTGGTGATAAAAGTGGGTGGAAGTCCTCGTACATACCCTCATCATGGACTCAGATCCAAATATGGTTGAAAAAAACCTATAAATTAGGAAGAAAGAGGATATATTACTAATAATATTCAACTTGGATACTTATTATCAAGTTCCATTACCAACAAAAATCATGCAAAGAGAGGGAAATAGGGATATATAAAGGGAGAGATAGAGGGATGAAGAGTGAGATATAAAGAGAGACACAAAGATATAGATGGGGGAGAGAGATAGAGATTTAGATAAAGTTGGATATGGAGATGGAGTGGGAGTTGGAGTGGTAAAGGGAGAGGGAGAGTGAAAGGAATAGGGAGAGAGGAGATAGGTGTAGAGAGAGATGGAAGAGATAAATATATAGATGGGGAGAGAGGGAGATAATGAGATATGGAGAGATAGAAGGATAAATAAAGATATAGGAAGTTATAAATAACAAGAGGTGGAGGGGAAATATAGGGTTGGAGAAAAATAGAGAGGTGAGGTTAAAAATAAAGATGGGAAGAGATGGAATGAGAAAATGGAGAGATATAGAGGAAAATGGAGATATAGTTATAGAGGTCTAGAGATATTGAGCAAAATTTATAGAGAGATAGAGAGAGGTAGAGGGAAAAACAAAGATAGAGATGAGCTATTGAGGGAGAGATAGAGAGATATAAATGAAGAGATAGATGGAAATATATAAAGAGATATATATATGGTGAGATAAATTGATAGATCAAATGGAGATATAACAATATATGGAGATGGGGAGAGGGAGATAGATAAATACAAATAGAAAATTAGAGGTGGAGAGAGGGAGAGATAGAGAGAGGGAGAGGGAGAAATGGAAATATGAAAGGATAGAGATATACGGGAGGTGGAAGAGAGGGAGAGGTAGATATAGAGAGATAGAGAGGGGTGAGATATAGAGGAAAGGAGGGAGGGAGAGAGGGAGAGATAAAGATATAGATAGGGAGAGATGGAGATGATGATAATTATAGAGATAAAAAGATATTTAAAGATATAGGAAGTGATAAATAAAGAGAGATAGAGAGGGGAAATATAGGGTTTGATAGAAATGGAGAGGCGAGGGTAAAAAAAAGAGGGGTAGAGATGGAAGGAGAAAAAGGAGAGATAGAGAGATGTAGAGTGACAAATAAAGATATAGATGAGATATTGAGGGAAAGACAAAGATTTAAATGAAGAGGAAGATGGAGAGATATAGAGAGATATATATGGCGAGATAGAGTGATATATAAGATGGAGATATAAGAAGATATGGATATGGGGAGAGGGAGAGAGACAAAGAGACATTGAGATAGAAGTAAAAATGAAAAAATATAGGTGGAGATAGGGATAGATAGAGAGAGGGAGAGAGAAAAGGGAAATAGGGAAATATAGTCATGTATGGGAATTGAAATAGAGGTAGAGGTAGATATGGGTGAGATATAGAGGGAACAAGGGAGGGAGAGATATGGAGAGAATGGGGAGATAGATATATATGTAGAGAAAGTGAGAGATAGGTAGAGAGGGAGAGAAAAAATCTAAGAGGGGGGATATAAGGAGAGGGTGTGATGAGGATGTATAGATATAGGGAGACTTAGAGAGATAGAGAGGGATATAGAGAAAGATAGATAAGGAGAGGAGATAGAGAAATATATAGATAGAAAGGGGTAGAGGGAGAAGTGAAAAGGATATAGAGCTAGAAATAAAAAGATAAATATATAGAGTGGGAGAGATGGAGTGAATAAGAGAGATGTAGAGATAATGAGATATATAGAAAGGCAGAGAAAGATAGGTATATAAAGATAGAGGGGGAAAGAGAGAGAAATTTGATAGAGAAAGGTAATAGAGAGCAATGATAAGGATAGAGAGGATAAGAGATAGATAGATAGATAAAGAAGTATATGGAAAAATAGCGCTCGAGAGGTTGTTTATGAGTGAGATACATGTGGAGATAAAGATAGAGAGGGATATACATGTGTATTTCTGTGTATAGATAGATATGGGGAGATGAACATAGAGGAGTGAAAATTAGAGAGATATATATAATTAGATAAAGAGGGAGGGAGAGGAAGAGAAATAAAGAGAGTAGAGAGGAGAAGCATACAAATACATAAAGAGGTAAAGAGGTAGAGATATAGAGGTAGAGAAATTAAAGGATGAGATGATAAAGAACAATAGGGAGAGATATGAGACATATTGAGAGAGATGGAGAGGAAAATAGAGATATAGGGGTATGTACAGGATCATCATGGAAAAAATAGGCCCTTAAGCAGCAAAAAATTTAGAAAAATCAGAGTTAGGCAACTTGACGTAAAAATTTGAATAAGTTATCTATATTATTTCAAAAATATGTAAGAATAGAATTTGTAGCAAATTGAATATAGTTTCTAAACTACTATTTTATTTTTTTTATAAATCTATTTGGTGAAAAATTGAAATTTCAATGTAGTAGTACTTAAATTTCAGGGAAAAAATAAGAAGTAGGTGTCTGTCTGACCACCCTAACCACAATAAAATGATAATATTTTTTAATAAGATTTATACATAATTAGAGGACTCATGCCCAGATGTGATGCACATTTTGTTGTAATTTTTTTCCAAGTAAATAATTAATTATGAATTTTTTATTACAAATTTTTAAAAATATAAAAAATTGTATGTTTGACCATCTTAATTGGTCAAAACTTAATGAAATTCAATTTTTATTTTCTTAATCCTATAGTATGTGAAGCATAGAGTTTGATACATGTTTTGGATTCAAAAAATGTGATATCGTTTGAAAGCTATAGATGTTTTTCAATCGGCCTATCAATCAACACTTTTAGTGATAATTCAAATAGAAAATGAATAATAATTATTTATTAAATTCAAAGTAAATCATAATTTATATTGGTGGAAAGTTGAGACTATCCTTTAAAAACCCTTTTCATTTCATCAATTTTGGGTAAAAAAAAAGTCGTCAGCCACATACCTTACAAATACCCATCATATTGCCACTATTTGGCCCATCATGATCCTGCACATACCCATAGATATAGGTGTTTAGGAAGAGGGAAAGTGGAATGTAGAGAGAGGGAGAAATATGGATGTGTTAAGAGAGGGAGAGGTATATGGATGTAGAGATGATGATAGGAAGATAGAGGTAGATGAAGATAGAAAGATAGAAATAGATAGATAGATTGAGAGTGGTAGAGGGAAATATAAATATAGAGAAATATAGGGAAGAGTCATCAAGATGATATATAAATTGTTGGTAATGGAGCATCTCCCTCTTATTGATTCAAAGGTTTTTTTTCAATTGTATTTTGATCTTAGTTCCTAATGAGGGGCATGTGGAGGGCTTTCCAATCCAAGTTTTGTCACTAGGGACTTCACAAGGTGATGGCATACTTTGGAGCCTCTTGTTTGGATTTAGGGGTGGTGTCCCCAAAGTGAATTTTTAAGAAAAATTCCTTCTAAAATAGTATATAATGAATATGTAATATGCTAGTTGGTTATAATTGAGTGAAGATAGAGAGGGAAGGAGGGATAGAGGAGGGGAGATAAAGAGATAGAAGTAGAGAAAGAGAGAGAGAGAGAGTGAGAGCTAGAGGGATACTTTATTATTTTTTTCGTTTTATGATTCAAATAATGTGAGTGCATTATAATATTCTCGTAATTTTTTATGCATACATTATAACATGTTCATGTTATAATACGATAAAATTATAACATGTTCACATTTGTAGATGTCTTGGGTATTTTCAACCCTTATGGTTGTATTTTTCTTGGGAATTCAACCCATAGGGTTACACATACGTTTCAATGTCCAAAGTCATGTTTTTTGTACATGATGAAAAGGTAACTAGAAATCTTGTCTTTCAATGTTGAGTAAAAAATATACCACAACAATGTCAAGCTCCCTTATATTTTTAACGATGTATTTTTTTATTTTATTTTTGAATATGTTTAGGCTATTATGTTTAAACTATTTTGCTAGTGTCTTTTCTTTTTGCAAACCTGTGTATAGTATTTTGTTTTATTTTTTATCTATTCATCTAAATTTTAAACAAATTATGTTTTAAAATTATTGACTTGATTCTATACACATTAAAAAATAAATAAAAAAATTGATTATTTTACACAAAATTAGGGGAAGCATGCTCATTTTTTTTATTTCAAGATTTGTCAACTCTAAAAATTACTAAAAAATGAAAAATTAGCAAAAAAATTAGGCATAAACTACATGGTGTTAGCTAAATTTCCATTGAAGTAATTTTTTAAATACTAAGAAAAGGTTTTAACATTTTAAGGCTAGCTCACTAGATTCTATGTTACACTTTTTGAGAAAAATGGGAGCAATTTGTGTGCTTGACCTATTTGAACCCCCTTAATCTCCACTATTTTAAAAAAAAAAAAAATTAGAATGGAAATTAGGAGCACTATAACTCTTCTTATTGTCATGTCTTCAAATTTAGAGTGTAACTATCTTCAATTTCTAATCCAAGACCATTATTTATTGATTTCAAAAGAAAAGTGGCCACTTAAGACACCCTTTTGGTCCCCTATTTTCATATAGTTACCCATATGACTACTAACTATAATCTTAATTTATTTGCACTTCATAGGTTGAGTTGGGAATATTTTTGAAAGAGGAAAAAGCAGGTTTAACAGGGACCCGAAACCACAAAGTTTACAAACATAAGATTAGATCATCAAAGTCACCATTAGCAGAAAGGTTGTAAAGAAAAAAACAAAATGATAAAGCCACAACCACCAAAAAAGATAGCAAGGGCCACTAAAAAGACCCAAATAGACCAAACAAAATGCCAGCAACAACTAAATTTGGGACTTTAATGTTTCCGCGGTCTCAGCTTCCAAGTAGTTCATTTCCTGAACCCCCCTCTTTAAGATCTGGACCATCTGGGTAGTAGGAGGCACTTTCCTTTTAAGGTTGGCACAAGTCCTTTTCGATATACCTTGGTCCTTGTTCTTTCTTTTATCCTTGTCATCTTCCAGGTCAACAACCAGCGAGCCTTGTTGTGACTTCTCCAACTTTTTAGACATTGCATTGATGATAATGGCATTGTGCCTAACCATTTTATGGTTTTGTTCCACAACAATTTTCATGTTATTTTTTATTTTAACAATTTCAGCTTCCAAAGTCTTATACTTGTCCTCAATGTCATCTTCTCCTATTCTAGTATTGTTGTTTTTCTATTTTCCTTCTTCATTGCTAAGAGCAGACAGCTTCAATTCCAGTTCCTCCAACTTACTATTTAGAACCCTATTTTTGTGATTAAAATCATTAATTTCTTGATAGGCCCATTTCAAAATCCTAAAAATGTCACCAACTCCACTTCTGGCAAAGGCAAGAATATCTCCAGATTGAACTCGGTCTAAAATAAGGTTCACATCATCTGGATTGGGGGAGCTAGGAAATCTAGTACCATTCAACTCTAAAAGAGGCAGGAGGGGTAGACATAGAGTTTCTGCTAGCTTCAGGGTTTTCAGTTTTGTCCTCCAGAGAGTCTACAGAGTAGGAAACCAACTTATTGGCACGGGAGCCCTTGAGAGTGGGATTCTTTAAGGGAACCAGGCAGTCAGGGTAGATCTTAGGGTTACCTTTATCAAGCTAGGGTTTACTAAGCTGGGTTTTCTTACTAGACAACATAGGGGATGGGTGGACTTCGACAATTCTCTCTTGGTTAGGCTAATTCTCTGAACCACCACTATTCGTTTCATAGCTCTTAGACACTGTGGAGGAAACTGGTTTGGATAAAGGCATTAGGCTTTGATAGTGTTCATATATTAACCTAATACGACCGGGATAAAGAATAGGGCATCCCCTGGGATTTTCCTTCTGGTCCTCAGTGCTATTGCTCAACAAATAGAATAGATAATGAGGTAGATAAATCTGTACCTTATGGAAGAAGTGGTTAAGGATAGCAAAATGATGACCATAAACTCTAGTGAATCTCTCATCCAGGGTAGTATACTCCATTATGACATGAAGCACCTTTCTCCAAAGTGCCTTGATGGTGTCTATTTCAAAATAGCTATTGGAAATTTTGACTAGTTTCAATTTCTCCTTTTCCTTCTTAGGGAATTTGATTATCGCCTCGTCGGAAAACCTTACGTCACGATAAAACTTCACACCCTCAGTGGAAATTCTAGTCACCTCTCTTATAATTGGCTCATCCATCTTCACCTTTCTCCCAAAGAAGATTATTTCTCCATTGTTCCAGTTCTTGTCAAAGTAGTCTGTAGCCATAGTATCAGGCCTGTGAAGTTTTTCCAGAAATGGAACCAAACCACCTCTCACAACCTATTTCCAGACCTTAACATTCCTCGTGTGCACCTCATAGATATTTGGCTCAAATCTTTTCTTGTCCCCCCCCCATTTTTGAATGCACCTCACTACAAACTCTACTAGCATAGAAAACCTGTTACAAATTTATGCAGCCATTCTAATGAACCCACAAAGTGTGTTGCTTTTTCTTCCCTGCTAAGTAATATGACATGGCCCCATCAAATCTCTTGATTTTTATGTACTTAGCCCTTTTCCCAATAATTATTAAATACATTTTCCTCTTTCCCATGTGTAACATCATAATCTAATAAGGCCTTGACTTCAGCTCCCAAATCCCTAAAATTATGCCATGTGTTCAATCCTTGCCTCTTTACCCTCTTATTCGTAAAGTAATCTACCACACTATTAGCTTCCCTATAGACATGTGAAACTTTGACTTTTTTTAACTTGTCTAGAATAGACTTTTCTTCATCAATCCAATTATTTATAGACTAGGAGGGGGGGTCCTACCTAGGAGATAGTCAATGATTTTTTTAGAGTCCCCTTCAAGCCATAAGTATTTAATATTCAAATTATGAGCTAACTTCAAAACTTGAAAAGCTCCTATAGCCTCTCCCACATGGTTGGTTTGATGACCTATGGAAATGGCCATGACTACCATAAAGTTACCATTTGAGTCCCTTAACACATCTCCACTTTTGGCCATCCCTGAATTTCGCTTCGCCGCACCATCAAAGTTGGCCTTAAACTAGCCATTTGGAGGAAAGGTCCAACACACACCCTCCCTACTTTTCTTTGCTGGCTTGGATGCCATAGAAACATCCATTTCTATATTCCAATCCTTTGCTATCATTAAATCATAGGGAGTACACATCACAGTTTCAAGGTTAAGAGCTTTTTGGGGAATAACATTGAAGTTTTCCTTTATAAGCCATTTTTTTTTTTAAATATTAGCCTCCGACATCTCCTTATCCCTGAAAAGTCTGTTATTACATTCTTTCCACACTCCCCAAACAACAAAAGGGAAAATAAAATCCCATAACCTTCAAATGAAGGGATTTTGAGATGGAGCTTTCCATTGTGAAAAGAAATCTTCAATGGATCGGGGAAACACCCAAGAGATATTCTAGAGGGGTAATAATTTTTCTCAGATTATAGAAACAAATGGGCAATGGAGAAACAAGTAGTTAGCTAAATCTGCCTCACACTTGCACATGTAACATCTGTTGGGGATTTGAAATCCCCATTTATAAAGATTATCCACTATAAGCACCTTATTTTGAAGCAGAATCCAGAAGATGTTGACTTTTGGAGTCAAGTGTTTAATCCACGCTTTAGACTAGAAGGGAGGGGAGCTTGAGAAAGGGACAACAAAGAGACAACTGCTGAAACAGAGTAGTTACCCAAAGGGTTTTCCATCCAGAAAAGATTATCATCTAGTTGAATCTATCCCAGATTGACAACCCTTAAAGAAGATTGAAGCTAAGCCAACTCCTAACTAACCACACACAAATCCATCCAATCTCCTTCATACCAATAATCTTTGACAAGCTCCCCAAAAGTTTCTTTGCATAACTCATCCCATCTATTGAATCTTTCAATTTTGATGAGGGGCTCCTTAAAAATCCATCTATCATCCCAGAATCTAGCTTGATTGCCACTTCTAATATTCCATCCTATCCCTAATTCCAAGATCTTTCTACCAGCAATCATATCATTCTAGCAAGTTGAACCACGAGGTAGCATAAGAGAATCCAACAACACTTTGAGGGACAAACAATTGGTCATATATTTACTTAAAATATCTTTTCATTCTCCACCAGATGAGAATTATCTCTGGATTTGTTTGGCAAGAAGAGTCTTATTAATAATTCTCATTTTTCTAAGACCTAAACCCCCCAAGGTTTTTGGTCTGCAAACCAAATCCCACCCTATAAGAGGAATCCCCTTTCGTTCCTCCACACCAAACCAAATGATTTTTTTTGGATCTTTTTAATGGCCTCAGCATATTTAGCAAGAATTTTGAAAAGGCTTAAAGCATAAACTGAGAGATTTTGAAGAGAAGCTTTAAGAAGTTGAATTTTTCCAACTTGGCTCAAAAGAGCTTCTTTCCATCCTGCCAACTACTTTCTGAACCTGTCAACCAACGAACATCAAAAGGAATCTTGAGGTTTAATAAATAGTGGTAGACCAAGATAAGAAGAGGGTAAGGATTCCACCTTGCAACCAAGGATTCTTACAATTTTGACTTGTCTATGCTTAGGGGTATTGAAGAAAAAAAGGGAGCTCTTCTATCTGTTGACCATCTGCCCAGTCACCTTCTCATACACGTTCAATTTTTTTTTCAAAATCTTAGCCTCATTCACCGTAGATCTTCCCATCAGCATAGTGTCATGGGTACTGTCATAATAGTGATTTACAATTCCTGAGAGGAACGAATTTTAGCTAAAATCACATATTTTTAGAAAATATAATGATTTAAGCCTTAAAAAGTTCCATTTTAAGGATTCCAATTGAAGAGGGTTTGATCAAATCACCTTAGATCAAACCCCCTTGGATAGAACCTCGCTAGTTTTAAACCATACCTATAAATGCGTCTCCTTTACACCTATCAAAATGCTGATAAAAAATCACTTTTGATTTAGATTTTGGGGGATCAAATGAATTCATTTAAAATTTATTTCAAATGATTATGGTATTCCTCAGAACAAGCTATCCAATGAATATAATTTTGATATGTTTTGGTTTTGTTATGTATTTGTTTTTTTTAAGTTTTATTAAACATAGGTGTTTCATTGAAAATGAATTTCTTTGTTCTTCACATGTGGAAAAATAGAAGATTATAAAAAAAAATTGAAAAATATGAGTGCACTAGATATTGAAGTCCTTGATCCAACAAAATAAATAAAAATTTGACATATACAAAAAAGTTACACATTATACAAACATAGGTTCTGAATTGTAATTGCTTTGACTTTGAAACTTGATTAAGGGAAAAAATATTCAAAAAACTATCTAACCAAGTGGAAGCACTAGATATCGAGTTACAAATCTAAATTTCAAAGAATTAGAATTTTATCCTTCATAGAAAAAAATTTATGCTATACGGTGTAAGGCCACTTTTTAAAATGTTATTTTCTGAAAAAAATCTATTTTCGTGGGAGATGGAAAAAGAAGTGCAATTTGATTACAAAAATTTTGAAAAAAATATTTTTAGAATCTACAGACAAAATTTGATGAGACTCTAGTTTGCACCATCTTCAAATTCCTCACAGTTTAGCCACTACAGGTGCCCGAATGTGAAGATTTAGTTAAAAATAATAATTTCAGTCTCCAGTTTGGCCAAAAATTGTAAACCACTATTATGGGATCACCCTCATCAACAAAATTTTGGTGAGAACAAATCAAATTAGTAGATGAAGGACTAAGACTAGTAAGAGACCTTTGTTGGTTGAGTTGGGAATGTTGCTCCACTTATCCTAATTCTTATTGTGTTTTTTTTTTCTTTTTGGTTATCAATGCTTATTTATATTTACATGCACACTAAAATTAGATAAAATTGTAGGGATGAATTTGTATCCTTTGCAGTTTCCCATATGATTTTGTACCACTTCACACATAGATGTTTAGAGTGCAATGCCTTAAAACATATTTTTTGTTGATTTAGTGCTTCCACTTATGCAACACTCAAATTTATACTTAGAAACATCATTTTACCTTTCCTTAGAATATTCTTAGCTTGCATATCATGGTTTCCTCTTCTAAGTTCAAGACAACACATGCAACCTTGACCAAGTTCAAAGCTAAGTATAGACTAGATCTACTTTGTCCAAATTCAAATTTAATTGTTCGTAGAATAATTGAGTCCCAAGTAGTCATTAATAGTTAAATCCCAAAAAATAATTTAAAATTGTTCATCTAGGATATAAATAAAAGAACAACACCATGATGTTATTTCAATCATCAAAGAATCCTTTATCCATCCATTTTAGCTAGAACGGTTCCTTCACATCCACTACCACTTAAGAAAAAGAATCACTTAGTAGTCAATAATTTGTCATTTGCACCAATCATCTCAATTACATTGACTCTCGCATCAACATGCCATAACCGTAGCACTTGTACCTAGTTCATTTGGCATCCATTACATCTCATTGCATCAATTGTTAGACACTCCACGTTATAGTAGCACATAATTGCTAATGATTTATGTATCTATCACATATATTATTTAGTGTGTCCTTAAAATTTCTAAAAATAATATTGAATTGATCAAAGAGGTTCGAGTAAAGCATGAGAGAAACTAATCAGCTTACTGAACAAGTTCCATTTTATTTTTCAACACTACTAAGTATTCTATTTATAATTATAGATATAAGCAAACATTAACAAAGTTCTAATATTCCAAATTTAGGGTCTCGTAAGAAATTCAATACTGCACCATTTGGGTCAAAATAGTGGATGTGAGGATCACTGCCACACCACCTAGATAAAAATCATAGACGAAGGGAAAAAAATAGGAAGTTTAAGTCATGATGTGTTTCCGTGAAAAGAGTACAAGCAACTGCATCATTAAAGAAACAACAATCATATTTTACTTCGCCAGTAATTTGATTACGTCACTTAATTTCCATTGTTTTCAGGATGGGAACTCTCTTTCAGAGGATAAAGGAGTTGGAGTCCTCTACGCCTCTGCAGGGTATATTTGAATGGATGATCCGTGCAAGCGCAACTAAGAGGTCCGCGACAACCCTGGCTGAGTTTTCAGCTTCAATGATGAATATTGCTGCATTGTTGATCGTGACTAATAATGCTGCCCCGCTATTATAACTTATGTTAATAAACACGACATTTGTTTTCGACTTTAAAATTGTCGCTATCTATTCACATGTCTTTGTAAAAGCCAAACATAACCCGGTGATACACGTCCTTTAATTCTAAATTTAGTGTTCTTACATATTGAGCTTCATGAGCAACGCAATATCGTCAAAAGGTCATCGTGGGCATATTAGGATGGTGAAGTTGGAGGGGCAAGTGATGAATGTGAAGGCACATCTGACGGTGGAAGAGATCTACAAAGATTATCCTGGCTGACTCATTTTGTATTCAGAAGTAGTTTGTCATATGGGAATGAGTTCAAAGCTTCTCGATGGATATGCGAGTTACAAGGCTACGAAACTGTATTTTCTCGTTCAATTACTAAATTTGGTGAATTATAAGCTTGCACTACGAAGCGTCTTTTCTGGGATAGACATGAATGCAAATTCTGGGCTTGAAAATATGCTCTTACTTCGCAGATACATTTCTGACCTGTCTCCCATAAATTGTGGTCCACCATTAGATATCATGTTTTCTGAGATCAGCGTGTAAAATTATAATAAACCTGCAAAGTTGAATCTAGCTAGATAAGAAAGATCATAACTTGGAGAACAGAAAATTTTAGAGAAAGAAAAGATAAGAAATAACTTCTCATTAGTCACATTACAAATGCAGAATATACAAAGTTTTAAAGCCACCGTGGGAATAAAACAAGGAAGAAAGGCAGGGGAATTTTAGGAGAAAAATAAAGAGGTTCCTTGGTTAGCTTACTGTCAAACAAAGCAAAGCAGATATCTTGCTAAGTTGAACAGCAGTTGCTAATTTGCGCTAACACACCCCCTTAGGTCTGACTAAGGAGACAAAATTCTAAAAAGAGGAAAGAGAGAAAACCCTATGGGAACAAAACCCCCCCTCAAACAAAAAATGCTAACAGTGCATGGCAGCTAATATGTTGCAGTGTCCTTCACCCCAAGAAAGTCTCACAGAGAGTGAAGCTTCTGCTCAATCAAAGTCTTCGTGAAGATGTCGACAGTTTGTTCAGAAGTGAGAGAGTGAAGCTTCTGCTCAATCAAAGTCTTCGTGAAGATGTCGACAGTTTGTTCAGAAGTGAGACAATACTAGAAGTCTATAAGGAATATCTAAAAACAAAAGATGACCCAGTGTCTACAAGCAACATGTCTTCCCTTGGGAATAAACAAATCTATAGGTTGCTGAAGAAGCCACTCCATATCCAACTAAAAAGAGGAAGGATGAAGTCTTAACATGTATGTCTCTAAAAACTTAGGAGTCTCCAAGCTTGAATAAACCATAACAAAATCATGTTCAAAATCAACCAACAAACATGATAAATCAAGCAAATGATGAATTTCATGAATTTCAATCTCCAAAGACAATGAATATGGGACAACAACTCCGCTGAAGTTGTCATCAAAGAGGAGAGAAACCTCCTCAAGTGTGTCATCCAAATCTGTAGTATAAGAGTCTACAAATAGGTTGGAAATCCTTGTCAAATATTCATCCCACAACACAAGATTTGAATAACTATGATCATCGTATTGAATAGAAGATTGATAGTTGAAGAAGCAGGAGGTGGAGTAGGAAGCTCAGCATTGGTCTCTAGAATATCAAGGTTTAGATGACCAAACTTCTCCTCACAAACATGATTCACACTTGATGAATGAGTGTGATATGCAGTCAAAGGAACATTATTTGTAGCTGAAGCAAAATGTGAAAAGGAATACAAACAAGATAAATGATCAACCATCTTGATAGCAATGATATCCCTAGTCTCCAAGTCCCTTATGTAGAATCCATCGGGAGTGAACTCAACTATCTTACCTTGTCCACTATGAGTGACTTGATAAATAGAAAGGAGATTTGATGTCAACAAAGGAACACAAAGTACATCATTAATAGTTCCATCCTCCATATAAATAGAACCTTT